>CM077079.1:42304373-42904373 GCA_039513925.1 Platanthera zijinensis | reverse complement strand
ACAAAGTAATAACTTCTCTAAGTCAAACCTCAGTCGACGAACTAAGAACATCAGCAAAAAGAAATCTGTTCTTTTGTCGACTAATTCTGGATAAGGTGATTCAACACTCGACATCAGAAAATATTGTAAGCCCAAACTGCAGACTCAGCTCGACGATCTTGGACCCCAACTGGACTAACTCTATTCTCAAGGCTCAGCTCGACGATCTAAGATTCAGCTCGACGAACTTGATGCACAGAAGAAGAAAGTTATCAAGCGACATTCAGAGGTCGAAGATCTTGGATCTCAGCTCGACGAACAGCCATTCTCAACTCGACGAACTATGGACTCAGGTCGACGAATCCAGTCTTGGAAATTTCCCTCTTTTGGTCCTTATTACGTGGCAATAATTCCTGAGTAATTAGTGCTCTAATATTCTCTGAATATTACCATTAGACAAGAGCATTAATTATGGTCTTCATCAGAATTGTTGCCTGCCTTTTTTATAAGGGACAGTTGGGGAAACAAATAACTGCCAAAAATATTCCAAGTCCGTCAGCATTAATTGCAGAAGGATTTCAAAATTCAAATGGAATTCCTCACGGGAAATATATAAAACATATAGATTTCCCCTTCCAAATACACAAGAGATACAATACAGACAATAATCAATAGACATACTGAATTCTTGAGATTTGAAAATCGATCAGTCAAGAATCAACAGCTATTAGACAAGAAGAAGAAGAAGAACAATTCTTAAGAAGAATAACAAACATCCAAATCAAGTGTCTTCTTCTATCATACTCTCAGGAACTCTCTGAAGGACAACAATACTGCATCTGTCAAAATAGTTCTTGAAGTTCTTCTTGTCAAAATTGAAAGCTTCAAGGTCTATCACCCTGCAACAAAGCTTCCATCATCCTGAACAAGTAACATCTCAGGGGGAGCTTTTGCTACCATTAAATCCACAAGTCTTCTCAGTTGTTTGAACTGAGAAAGAGAAGACACAATCATTATCTCACCCCCACTGTAAAAAGGGTTGTCATCTCCCTTCAAAAGTGATTCTTGGTTGCAAGTCTCCTAATCAAAAGACTTGAGGTTTGGTTGTTGAGCACCTGATCAAAAACTCATTGGTGTCAAGCACCTGATCAAAACTCTGAGTGGATTCCTACCAGGGTGGTAGAAGAGTGGACGTACCCAGGTTGGGGAACCACTATAAATTCTTGTATCGTCTGGTTGCCCCTTTTTCTTGTTGTTCTTGTTGTGGTTGTGATATTTAGGTCTTTCTGTGTTTACACATATTTCTCTTTGGTTTATATGATATAGTATCCAAGGTTAGGAGTACTTCTTATAGTTCAGAAAAAGATTTAAATTATACCTACATACTCTATTCACCACCCCCTCTAGAGTATATCAGATTTAACCCTAACTTTCAATTGGTATCAGAGGCGGTTCTTTTAGTTGTACAAGCTAACTCTTGAACCAAAGATCCTAAGCTAGATCTGTTCTTTTTTTATCATTACTAGATTTATACATACAGCATGGCGCAAAACAAAGAATATGCAAGCACCAGACCTCCAGTATGTAACTTGTCCAAGTTCACAATCTGGAAGGCAAGAATTAGGCTTTACATGAACTCTATTGATGAAGATATATTTAATTCTATCTTAACAGGACCACCAGCTCCAGTGGCTTCAACCTCAACTACATCAACCTACCTGAGTCCAGTTCCACCCCCTGGATGGATAAATGCACAGAAGAAGGCTAAGATAGCTGATGCCAAAGCCATGAATATACTGGCTCAAACTATGTCTGATGAAATATTTCAAAAGGTTGTTGAGTGTCAATCAGCCAAGGAGATTTGGGATTCCCTGAACCAAATGGTGGCTGGATCAGCAGATGAGAGGAAAGACAGAAGGTCAAATCTCATCACTCAATATGAGAACTTCAAGAAGGATGAAGCAGAGACAGTAGAAGTAATGCACAACAGACTTAGCTCCATCATCAGTGAGCTAAGGACTCTAGACAAAGAATTCACTTTAACTGAAGTGAATGACAAGATCCTAATGTGCTTTCCCAGCACACGGGACTCAATAATCTGGCCCATCAGAGAAGCCAGAAGCATGATAGAGATTTCAACAGAATCTTTTCTAGGAAAATTTAAGTCCTATGAGCAGCTGATCAAAGCAAGGGAAGCAGCAGTTGAAGTGAAGACTCCTACACCAACTAGGAAGGAGCACAACATAGCTTTCAAAGATATAGAAGACTCTGAAGTCATTCCAGTAAATGAAGAGTTGATGAGTCTCTTTACCAAAAGATTCTTCAAGATGGCTAGAAAGGACTTCAGAAGGAAACCTTCTAAATATGAAGATAAGCCAAGGTATGACAAAACACCCTCTAAAGAAGTAGTGTGTTTTGGCTGCAGGAAACCTGGGCACTTCCTTTCTGAGTGTCCAGAAGCTCAGAAGAAGGACAGAAGAAAGGAGAAGGACTCAAGGAAGAGTCACTACAACAAGCCTTCCTCAAGCAAGCATAAGAGGAAAGACAAGGGCTTTGTTGCTTAGACATGGAGTGATACTGAAGAAGAATCTACATCCTCCAGCTCTAGTGAGGATGAAGAAGAACAGAAAGCAAAGGAAGTATGCCTCATGGCTATTGAGGCAGGCAGTAGCAGATCTGACACAGATGAATCAAGTAATGAAGAATCTCTATCAGCTGAAGATCAGGTAATAGCTTCTTATGATTTTGAGTCAGATGAATTTAAATTTGAATTCAAAAATTTATGCTTAGACTTGATAAGCTCTGAGAAGGAAATCAAACTTCTCACAGAAAAGTTAAACACCCTAGACAACATCACTGCAGAAAATGCAAAACTAACCAATAAACTAATGTCTGCTAATAAACAAATATCTTTTCTGAAAACTGAACTAAGTAAGGCAAAACTATTAGAAGAATCACTGAATGGAAGAATTCTACAATTATTAGATATCACTAGTACTGTAAATGCTAGGACCAACAATAGCAAACTAGGACTAGGTGCCTCCTCTAGTGATCCACCCTTGATTAAGAAAAATAATCTTTCCAGACCAGTAAACTTTATATCTGACAAGGGAAAGAAGAATACTGAACAAGTAAATAAAGTTAATAAGATTCTTGAACAAATTGAAACTAAGAATAAACTCAATATCCAGAAGAATAACAAAAATAACAATGTTCAACAGTTATCGTCGAACTCAGATCGACGATATATGAACAGATCGTCGAACTCAGAACGACGATCTTTGAATGCAAACATTCGTAACAATCATTCTTCGATCTATGATCAACGATACCAGTATGGTTCGTCGACCAGAGATCGACGATTTTGGTACCCAAAGAATGTATATTTTCATTCTTCGAGCAGAGATCGACGATCTCATCCAACATCGTCGAGCTCAGATCGACGATCCAACCAGAGATCGTCGAACCCAGATCTTAATAACAGAAACTTAAATTCTAATAACAACTTTAACCCCTTCACTCAATGGATAATTCCACCTAAGAGATACCATCCTAAAGGATATAAAGATCAGCCTGAATGCTCTTACATCTCCAGTTATAGTTATGAAAATCAACAAGGACTCAAGGTTACCTGGGTCAAGAACAACTAACTGTCTTGTTTGCAGATGAAGACCTGTCCGGCATACAATCAACATTGGTATCTGGATAGTGGTTGCTCCAAGCATATGACAGGCAGCAAGGACAATCTAATTGATTACAAGTCAAAGCTAGGACCAAAGGTCTTCTTTGGTGACTCCAATTGTGGGTAAACAGAAGGCTATGACAAGGTCAGAATTGGAGCAGTAACTTTCAAAAGAGTTGCATATGTAAGTGGACTGAAGCATAACCTCATCTCTATAAGCCAACTATGTGATGAAGGTTATCAGGTATCATTCAACTCTAGTTCATGTATTATTACTTCAAAAGAAAACCAACCTGTTTTAATTGGAAGTAGACAAGGAAACATATACCTAGTAAATTTTCATTCTGTTACTCCAGACATATGCATGCTCAATATAGTTAGTAGTCAAAATGACTTATGACATAAAAGATTAGGACATGTAAATCTTAAAAACATTGCTAGGCTATCTAAGGACAACCTTGTTAGAGGTGTACCTTCTGGCCCATACAAGAAGGAAGGCCTCTGTAGGGCTTGTCAACTAGGCAAGCAAACTAAATCTAACTTCAAATCCATTAATAAGAGTGATTCACCTAGGATATTGTACTTGCTACATATGGACCTTTTTGGCCCTGTGGCTGTACAAAGCCTAGGAGGGAAATCTTATACCTTAGTGGTTGTAGATGACTTTTCCAGGTTCACTTGGGTATTCTTTCTGAGATCTAAGTCAGATACCTTCAAGGTTCTTACAGATTTTCTCAGGACCATACAGATTGAGTACTCTACTCATGTTGCATTGATCAGAAGTGATCATGGTACAGAGTTTGAGACTCTTCTTATGCATGAGTTCTGTGAGAAGGAATGTATCCGACACTGTTTCTCAGCTCCTAGAACTCCTCAACAAAATGGGGTAGCTGAAAGGAAAAATAGAACACTCATTAAAGCTGCAGGCACATTACTTGCAGATGCTTACATGCCCCTATCCTATTGGGCAGAGGCAGTAAGCAAAACAAACTATGTCCTGAACAGAAGTTTGATACACAAACTAAAACATAAGACTCCCTATGACTTACTGAAAGGAAAGAAACCAATAATCAACTATTTTAAAGTTTTTGATTGTGTATGTTATATTCATAATAATGACAAAAAGCACATTAGAAAGTTTGAAGCAAAGACTGCAGTGGGAATTTTTCTAGGATATTCCTAAGTCAGCAAAGCTTATAGGGTATTTAATAAATCCACATTGAAAATAGAGGAATCTATGCATGTTACATTTGATGAGGCTAACATGTTTTATAAGGAGAAATAGATTTCTACCAAAGACTCCTTGCAGGTACACAACTTGTGTGAGGAATTGGATGACTTACACTTTACCTCCAAAGTTGTATATCATCCTTCTCAACAAGTCAATGAAGAAAGTGATGAAGAAACTGTGGAAATAACTGAACTTCCTACAACAACAGAGGTTATTCCACAAGAGGAATTCCTTCAAAATGTTGTGAATCAACTCCACCAACTGATCTTGTCACACTAAGGGATCACCCCAGATCTCAAGTGATTGGAGACATAATAGCAGGTGTACAAACAAGGCATCAACTCAACCAAGACTTGATGTATGCCTGTTTCCTCTCTCAAATTGAGCCTCAATCCATAACTGATGCAGAGCAAGATCCCCACTGGATCAATGCAATGCAAGAAAAGTTCAATCAGTTTGAGAGATGTAGAGTTTGGGTTTTGGTTCCAAGACCAAAAGACTACCCAGTCATTGGAACCCAATGGGTATTCAGAAACAAACTTGATGTCCAAGGTGTGATTGTGAGGAACAAGGCTAGATTTGTTGCTCAAGGATATAGGCAAGAGGAAGGGATTGACTATGATCAAATATTTACTCCAATTGCCAGGCTAGAAGCTATAAGGATATTTCTGGCTTATGTTGCATTCAAAAAGTTCAAAGTTTATCAAATGGATGTGAAGAGTGCTTTCTTAAATGGGGAACTTAAATAAGAAGTTTATGTTGAACAACCTCCAGGTTTTATTTCTCCAACTCATCCCTCTCATGTACTTAAATTGCATAAAGCTCTCTATAGTTTAAAGCAAGCTCCAAGAGCTTGGTATGAGACCTTAGCCAGCTTTCTCTTAGAGCATGGTTTTTCAAGAGGCATAGTAGATAGGACTTTATTCACTAAAATGCATCATGATAAAATTTTGTTAGTACAAATTTATGTAGATGACATAATATTTGGGTTTACTGATCCCAAATTGTGCAAAAGATTTCTGATCTACTGCATTCTAAATTTGAGATGAGTAGCATGTGTGAGCTCTCCTACTTCCTTGGTCTCCAAGTGAAGCAGCTTCCTGATGGCATCTTCATTTCCCAGGCTAAATACGCTAAAGAGCTTATCAAGAAGTTTGGAATGACTGATGCCTCAGCAAAAAAAACACCCATGGCTACAAATGCTGTAATAGACTCTGATGCACAAGGGAAACCTGTGGATCAGAAACTATATAGGGGCATTGGTCCCTACTATAACTTACAGCAAGCAGACCTGATATCATGTTTGCCACATGCCTTTGTGCTAGGTTCCAGGGGAACCCTAAAGAATCTCATCTAGTTTTTCTAAAAAGAATTTTGAGATATATAAAGGGTTGTCCTAGTCTAGGTCTCTGGTATCCTACTGAGTTAGAGTTTGAGTTAACTGGATACTCAGATGCTGACTTTGCTGGATGCAGAGTGGACAGAAAAAGTACCTCAGGAACTTGCCAATTCCTTGGTATGAGATTAGTGTTTTGGTTCTGCAAGAAACATTCATCTGTGTCCACATCAACTGCTGAAGTAGAATATATTGTAGCTGACAGTTGTTGTTCCCAGATGCTGTGGATTCAGAACCAACTCCTAGATTATGGGTTCAACTTAAATAATTCAACTCTACTATATGATAACACAAGTGTTATAGCCATAACACAAAATCCAGTCCATCATAGTAGGACTAAGCATATAGACATTAGACATCATTACATTAGAGAGTGTGTAGACAAAAACAAAATCAAACTTGTCTATATCTACACTGATTTACAAAAAACTGATATTTTCACCAAACCCTTGGATGAAAGAAATCACTTGTTCTTTGTAAATCAGCTTGGAATGATCAATGGAGAAGACCTAGTTTAGTTTCTGTTTGCACTCGAAGAACTCTTCAAATTTCGTCGATCGGAGGTTGACGAACTACGAAAGGTTCTTGAGATTTTCATCGACCTGAGATCGACGAACTCTCTGTGATAAGTGATCTTCGTCGAACTGCGATCGACGAACTTACTTTAGAAAACTTCGTCGACCAGAGATCGACGAAATATCTTCAACCCTTCAGACTGAGATCGACGAACTATTTAACTCTAAATTATTTCGTCGATCTCAGAACGAAGATATTTTTATTTCTCGTGGACCGGAGTCTGTCGTTTCATATTCCGAAAAACCTTATATTTAGGTTTTCTTCGACCTTCGTCCCGCGCTTTCAGTTTCCTTTGCACTTGATCTTTGTTTTCTCTCTTGCAGGTGCACTCATGGCGATTCCAGCAGGCGCTCTTGCGGCAATGAGGTTTGATACCGGATTCGACGTAGATTTCGACTCCTTCCAGCACTCTGATCCAATGTTCCTCCACATTTTGTAACTGCTGGAAGACCAGTAATTAAAAAACCTACTGAACATCAGAATCAAATTATCCAGCACGGAAATCAGAGAATGGGTCTATACTGCGTCTACAACCGAGGACAACACAATGACCGGATAAATAGCGGGTACTGTCATCTCTCTCACTCCCGTTGTACTAACTGAAATATTTGGATTAAATAATGGAGAAGAAGAATTAGAAATTGATAATGAGGAATATGATATGATGT
Source organism: Platanthera zijinensis (assembly GCA_039513925.1). Classification (NCBI taxonomy): domain Eukaryota; kingdom Viridiplantae; phylum Streptophyta; class Magnoliopsida; order Asparagales; family Orchidaceae; genus Platanthera; species Platanthera zijinensis. Next base: position 42,896,841 of record CM077079.1, on the reverse strand, counting down.
TGAGTCTGATGGGTTACTCTGGAGATAACCCACTGAGAAACACCTATCTGCCGAGTTCAAGTTTCTCGCAGATATTATTGGGAAAGTCTTGCTGGGCAAGCACACTGCACACGATTATATGACCAGCCATCAATTTCTGGTTATGTGTGCAGTGGTAAACAAGAGGCAGGTGAACTGGGCACAGATCATCTTTGATCTTATCAAGAAAAGGAACAATAAAAAGGAAGTAAACTTTGGAAGGATTCTAGGGATCTTCTTGACAGAAAAGGCTGCTGAATCATTGGTCTCCCAGACCACATTCATCAATGCCAGCAAAAGGATCACATGTGTCTTGTTTGGTAGGTGGGAGAGGACAATCACAAAGCCCTCTAAGGCTTCATCCTCTGCCACCAAAGCTTCTGAAAGTACAAGGGTTGTTCCAGCCACTTCCCACCCTTCTGAAGAGATCCCATCCAACATTATTCCATCCAACATTACTCTAGCCACTCCTCAATCTCCATCTCTCCAACCTTCATCTCTGTCAGCAACTCAACACACCCCAGCTTCAATTCATGTTACAGTCTCTACTCCCCTACCTTCATCATCCCCAATTCCTCAATATCCAACACATATTTCCTCCTTTACACCTTCCCCCAACAAGATACACCAATGCCAACACCACCTCAATCCCCTCTTCCATCTCATCTTACTGATATCCCCCACATCAACCTCTCCTCATTCCCATCCTTCAACCTATTATCATCTCCACTACACACTCCCTCTCCTCAACATGACTCCCCCATAGACACTCCCATTTCACCTCCACCTATCACCCCCTCAACAACGTAAATCTCCACTCAACCAACTACTGCCCCACCATCCACTTCTCCAAACCTGGATCCATCTCTTGTCACCCCACTCATTACTCTCCTCACACCCCTACTCAAATCTCTTATAGCAGAGGCCATTTCTCCTCTAGCTGTCTCTATATCCTCTCTTGCTGCCCAGATCTCTGCCCTCACTACTGCTCCCTCTTCATTTGTGGGCCTGGCTTCAATATCTATTGAAACCAGGTAGGGGGAGATAGTTCATGAAGAAGTAGCAGCAATTGCAACAGCAATAGCAGAACCAGTTATACAGGTCTCAGATACAGCAGATACAGCAGTAATGGATACAGAAGTAGAAGCTGAAGCAGATGATAATGATTTATTTGATTTGATTAATTTTATTGAAACTGACATGGAAATAGATGAGTCAGTTATACTGTAAATAAATACTGTTGGTGATATTTTCATTAATCCCACAGTAGACTTGATGAGTCTGTTAAGATCTTTTGATACAACTTATCTAAGTCTCCCTCCAGCTGAGTGTACTAAGCCATCATTAGCTATTACCCCTATTCTTCTCCAATAAGCCCTGAAGTTGTCAAACAACTCAAGGCCAGTTTTGTTATCCATGCCACTCCATCATCCCCACAGATTGTTTCTCCCATTGTATCTTCTCCTATGGCTCCAGTATTTATAATGGATGATTCTCCAGTGCCAGATCTAGATGCTTTGATCTTAGCTGACATAGAGGAAGAAAATAAGTTATCTGCTCAAAGTACAGATGTATACAGTTCTCTAGTCCCCTTTCCAGTTCCATCTCAAACAGAAAAGAAAATAATTTCTGAGGACACACTAAAAGAAATTGATGATATGTATGACAATCCTCAACTTTCTGATGATGATGATGATGATGATTCTGATAAAGATCAAAAGAGGAAGAAAATCTCTAAGAAAAGGAAGGCTCCTCCTGCTCCCAAACCTAGAAATACAAATGACACTCCCTACTATATTTTACAAAACATAACCCCATACAAAGGGATGTCAGCCTGGATGTGGCTTTCAAAGAATGAACAAAAGGCCAGAAAGAAAAGCAGAAGATACTCTCCTCCCCTAGTTCATAGATACAGGAAGGATCCTCCTCCTCCTCCAGCTGCTGGTGCTTCAGGAACAACTCCTCAAAGTTTAGATGCTCCCTCCAAGTATACATCTTTCACAAAAACTTATCAAAGGCAAGAAAGGTCATCTAGACATCAATCACATGCAAGCAGTCAGCAAAGAAGTACTAGTTATCCAGAGCCGATAAAGGAGGTAATCTATCAGAAGCCAGAGTTTTCTCCTACCCAACAACAAGCTGAACAAAGAAGGCATTCAGAATCACACAAACTTAAAAGAAAATATAGTGAAATTGCACCTCCAAAGTCACTATACACTCAGAGTAATGAAAGCCAGAAGGCAACAAACTTTCAAGCACAGTCAACTCAATTCAGGCCTGCATCTCTGCTACCCTCTCAAGATGATCAATCATCTGTTAGTCAGGATGATGATCCTAATTTCAGGATGGTTAGGCTTCAATAATTGATTGGTCTATCTCAGATAAAGAAGGCTATAAAGGTAGGTGAAGATCCATCAAAGTATACAACTATGTCATCATATAGAGAAAAAGAACTAGATAAGCTTCAAGTCAGCAAGAAAGTGTTTAATCCAGCATAATACATGGCATTACATCCAGAGGCTACTGTACCCAGAGCTTCTGCCCAGACTGTGATTGGAGAAGCAGATCTATACATATCAAAGAAAGAAGCTGTCAATCCCAACAGGAAAATCATTTTCACTCAGGCTGGGGATAAAAGCAAAGAAGAAAAGCTAAGGGAAAAGAAGCAAAAGAAGTAAAAACCTGAACTGATGTGATTATGGTATCGTTTTTGAAAAACTGCGTTTTTATAATACAAAGCTTATTGTGTATAAATATATCTGTTGCATGCATTATTTTTTCTGCCAGATATATGTCTTCTTGCTTTGTACATTTTCTTGTATTGAGTCTGTTATTAGTGACCTCACCCAAATAGGGGAAGATTGTTGGATCCCTAGTTGGATTTGGGCTAGGTTCACTAAGTTAGGATATGACCCAACATGTATAGACCAGGGTCATGGTTGTGGCTCAGCTCGACGATCATAGATTCAGCTCGACGAACTTGATGCACAGAAGAAGAAAATTATCAAGCAACATTCAGAGGTCGATGATCTTGGATCTCAACTCAACGAACAACCATTCTCAGCTCGACGAACTGTAGACTCAGGTCGACGAATCCAGTCTTGGAAATTTCCCTCTTTTGTCCTTATTACGTGGCAATAATTCCTGAGTAATTAGTGCTCTAATATTCTCTGAATATTACCGTTAGACAAGAGCATTAATTATGGTCTTCATCAGAATTATTGCCTGCCATTTTTATAAGGGACAGTTGGGGAAACAAATCAATGCCAAAAATATTCCAAGGTCGTCAGCATTAATTGCAGAAGGATTTCAAAATTCAAATGGACTTCCTCACGAGAAATATATAAAACATATAGATTTTCCCTTCCAAATACACAAGAGATACAATACAGACAATAATCAATAGACATACAAAATTCTTGAGATTTGAAAATCGATCAGTCAAGAATCAACAGCAGCTAGACAAGAAGAAGAAGAACAATTCTGAAGAAGAAGAACAACCATCCAAATCAAGTGTCTTCTTCTGTCATACTCTCAGGAACTCTCTGAAGGGCAACAATACTGCATCTATCAAAATAGTTCCTGAAGTTCTTCTTGTCAAAATTGAAAGCTTCAAGGTCTATCACCCTGCAGCAAAGCTTCCATCATCCTGAACAAGCAACATCTCAGGGGGAGCTTTTGCTACCATCAAATCCACAAGTCTTCTCAGTTGTTTGAACTGAGAAAGAGAAGACACAATCATTCTCTCACCCCCACTGTAAAAAGGGTTGTCATCTCCCTTCAAAAGTGATTCTTGGTTGCAAGTCTCCTGATCAAAAGACTTGAGGTTTGGTTGTTGAGCACCTGATCAAAAACTCATTGATGTCAAGCACCTGATCAAAACTCTGAGTGGATTACTACCAGGGTGGTAGAAGAGTGGACGTACCTAGGTTGGGGAACTACTATAAATTCTTGTATCATCTGGTTGCCTCTTTTTCTTTTTGTTCTTGTTGTGGCTGTGATATTTAGGTCTTTCTGTGTTTACACTTATTTCTCTTTGGTTTCTGTGATATAGTATCCAAGGTTAGGAGTACTTCTTATAGTTCAGAAAAAGATTTAAATTATACCTACATACTCTATTCACCCCCCTCTAGAGTATATCAGATCTAACCCTAACTTTCATCCATAGCTTGCAATTCTTCTTGCATTGCTTGTCGTCAAGCAGGTATTTTAATAGCTTGATGAAAAAAATTGAGGTTCATAAGCTGTAGATACTTGTAGAATGAAATTTTTGTAGGATGGATTTAGTTTGTCATAGCAGAGGTAATGAGTGATGGGATAAGGAGAGACATTACAGGCATAGTCATTGAGATAAGCTGGTTGCTTGGATAGGCGAGTGGATTTTCTTAGAATAGTATTAGGAACCTCATGAATGGGTAAGTGTTGAATAAGTGATGCAGGAGGTTGTTGAGCAGGAAGATTAGCAACAACAGGGTAAGGAGATGTCAAGGGTGGCATTGTTGAAGCATCGTGAAGAGGCCGAGAAAGAACCATGTCCAAAAAAGGGTCCTCTTCAGACATGGGTGTGGTGGTATTATGAAAAGGAAAACAGTCCTCATGAAAAACAACATCACGAGATAAAACTTATTGGATTGAATGTTGTAAAGCATATAACCTGATGGATAACCAACCAACACAGCAGGAATAGCCTTTGGTTGAAATTTGTGACGATGTGAATGAAGTGTAGCAGCATAGCAAAGACAACCAAAGGTTTTGATTGCAGCATAATATGGAGTGTGATTATATAAAACCTGAAATGGGGATTATCCATTAAGCAGGTTTTTAGGGAGATGATTTATTAAAAAAGCTGCAGTCCCTATACAAAGTCCCCAAAAAGAAAGCGGAACATGTGATTGAAAAAACAAGGCACGAGTTGTGTTCAAAAGATGTTGATGTTTTCTTTCAACCACTGAGTTTTGTTGTGGGCGTTCAATACATGAAAATTGATGTATAGTACCATGTTGCTGAAGAAATTCTGTTAAACGTAGTTCTTTAACATTGTCGGAACGAAGACATTTTATTGTAAGACCAAATTGCGTTTTAATCATGGAAAAAAAATTCATGATAACTGTGGCAGCATCAGCCTTGGTTCTAATCATGGAAACCCAGGTATATCGTGAGCAATCATCAACCATGGTAACAAAAAAACGTATGCCATCATATGTTTCCTGATGAAACGGCCCTCAAATATCACAATGAAGTAAATTAAATGGAGAAAGAGAGATATTGTTATTACATGTAAAAGGCAAACGTTTGAACTTAGCAATAGGACATATATCACATGTAGAAGTAGAAAAAAATTAACGGGTAATTGAAAAGGTACAATAGGACTCAAAAGCTTCAAAACTTTATCCGATAAGTGTCCCAAACGTTTATGCCAAACGGAAGCCGTACATGGTGTGGAAAAGGTGTTAAGAAGCACAGAAGGAGTAAGTGACTGAAGGCAAACCGTAGATGGAGGGGAAACCGTGGTAGATAATATGTAAAGACCAGCCACAAGCTTACCCTTGCCAATTTTCCGGGATTGCTGGACATCCTGAATTGAAAAACAAGTAGGATAAAAAGTCACAATATAATCTGGATTGGTTAACAAAGCACTTACAGAGACCAAATTAAAACGACAGGACGGAACATATAAGACGTCATGAAGAATTAAATCTGGGGACAAATGAACGTTACCAATGGCAGTAATAGGGATAGTAGAATGATTTGGTAGAGTAATGAAACGATTGCTAACAATTTTATGGCTAAAAAATTATTAAAATCAAAAGTAACATGAGAGCTTGCTCCAGAATCAAGAATCCAAGATGATGGAGAAAAAGATTTTGAAGAATCAGTGGTGGAAAAAAATCAAACAAGACGAAGAAACAGTAGAGGAATCATCAGGTGGAGGGGGACCCGTGTTGGAGCACTTGTTTTGAAGAAGCATCAATAATTGTTGATATTGTTGTGGAGTAAATTGAATTCCAGAACCTTCAGATGCAGTGAGTTGATTGATAGTGCTAGAGGTAGGGATGGGTTTAGCACCAGAAAACCTCTTCTTATAACCAGGCGGATAACCAAGTAGTTTATAGCATTTATCCTTAACATGTCCCAAAAAACCACAATGAGCACACATGAGCCTATCTTTGCGCTGGTTCTTAGTTTGTTGTCATAGAATTTGGAAGTGTTTTGTACAGCAAAGGCAAGTGGAGAGTCATTTGAAGAAGAAATGAAACCCAATTCACACTGTTTTTCTTCCTGAAGAATCAGAGCAAACACCTTGTTGATTGGAGGGAGGGGGTCCATAAGAAGGATCTTCCCACGGACCTGGGAGAAACTATTGCCAAGACCCATCTGGAAGCTCATCATGTATTCCATGTTATGATATTCAACTAAGGATCGAGAACCAGCACAGGTGCATTCACGAACAGGTTTTTATTCACTGAGTTCTTCCCAAAGAGTTTTCAGCTTAGTGAAATACTGGCTCACCGAGAGATTACCTTGAGTTAAACTCATTAAATCGTGTTTTAATTGAAAAATCCGCGGTCCATTTCATTGCTGAAATCGTTCTTGAAGACCAGACCATATCTCAGCGGCAGAGGAAACATAGATAATGTTGGCGGCGATATCTTTAGAAATCAAATTCAACAACCAAGAAGAAACAATGTTGTTGTTGTGGTGCCATGAAAGAATCGACAGAGAATCATTATCAGCGGAAGAAGTGATAGATCCGTCGACAAATCCAAATTTGTTTTTGCCGATCAAGGCCATCTTCATCGCACGATTCCAAGAACTATAGTTGTCGCCTTTCAAAATCTGGGAAACGAGAACAGATCCCGGATTATCAGAAGGATGAAGGAAGAAAGGATTCAACGAATCATCTAGAGAAATCTTGGATGGCACGGGAGACTCAACAGAGGGTAAAGAAGCCATTGGAAAGGGAAAAGAGATTATTCCTCTGATACCATATTAGAAGTGACAAGAAGACAAAAGATCTTATTACAGTCAATACCAAGTTACAGATTTACAAATCCTTTTATACAAGAAAACAAAGAATACCTAATGAAAACAATAGCACAGCTGTCAAAACTAACTCATAACAAACACCGACAACTGTCACCAAAGAAGAAGAGAGAATAGAGAAAACTAACTAAACAAAACACTAATAAAACTTTTAATACTCATCAAGCTTTTGAGCTGATTTGACTCAACCTGCACCCTTTTTGATTCTCTGCCCAACTGAGAACCAAAAGGATTGATTTTTAAACTATAATATAATACAATATAAATTAATTTGTAACAATATTTTATAAATTTATTATTGAATATATAGAAAATTATATTTGTATAGAAAATTATGTATGAAAATAAGATTTCTCATAAATTTAACAAGTATTTTAAGTTATATTTTGTCTCAGATTATAGCTGAGAATAGATTGAAATTGAACTTCTTTGGTTCAGGTATGATTCTATATTCGAATAGAAGGGTTGATTTTGGTCCGTAAAGGTGGAATCGAACCAATATGAATTTATTCTTTAGTTTTCGGTAGACCTGATATAAACGAACTCAAGTTGCATCCTTAATTAGTAGTTCAAGGAGCAAATACATACGTGTTCTATTTTATTTTACTCTACTTTCATATAAGACCTTCTAGTACACAGGAGGGAGTGTTAGCGGTGAATGTGTAGTTGTGTGGGTCATTGGGTATGATGAGTTTTCCCTTAACTGGTCCGGTCAAGCCACGGGTTCAATGAGCACAACCCCGACCGTCGGCCGTGCTCGTGCCCTCGTCTACCTCCCATGATTACCATCGAATGGACGCAAAAGCCACGTACACGCACCCCCGCCTACGTAGGGTTACCGGCCGCACGCAAGCAAGCGCGCTGTAACACCCCGGTTTTTCCAGAGCTAGCTGTCGGGTTGAGATGGTGAAAGAAGGCCGCTCACGACATTTCGTCGAGCTCGGGCCATTTTGTCGAGCTCACGACTTTTCGTCGAGCTCACGACTTTTCTTCGAGCTCGGGCCATTTCGTCGAGCTCACGACATTTCGTCGAGCTCGGGCCATTTCGTCGAGCTCACGACTTTTCGTCGAGCTCGGGTCTTTTCGTCGAGCTTGGCCGGTTGTCGAGCTCTTGGCTGTTCGTCGAGCTTTCAGCTGTTCGTCGAGCGCAGGCCGATCCACGAAGCCTGAACTGCTCGACTAATTGCTGAAATGCGGTTCGTCGATTGAAATCTTAACCGATTGTTTTTACTTCAAGGTTGATCCTGGACCCCAGGATCTTTTGCCCGAAGGGTTTTAGTAGGGCTTAGCGGTTCTCTCCCTCACTTGTGCTTATTTTGGGGTTGACTTAGGGTTTGAGAGAGAGAGAGAGAGAGTTCAGAGGAAGAAGAAAGTTTTCTTCGGCCTTTGTCGAAGCTTCAGAGCTCCGATAGTCGTTCCGAGGCCAGATCCGTGGAGAGGACGTGGAGGCGCATCTCTTCATCCGTGAAGATCAGGTTTCCATGGCAAGGAAGAGGAGTCGTAAGGTAACGACATTTCTCCTCTCGGTTATACGATGCGTGCATGACATCTTTTCCTTTTCTTGATTTTATTTCAAGCATTTAGGCACCAGATCTCTCAAATGAGAGGGGTTTGGGTTGCCATGATTCAAGAGGAACCACCGGGTTGATTGTGTCCGTCCCCGACATGATATTGCATTAGAGATTCGCTCCGCTAGTGGATTAGGCATTATGGATGAAGCCGTAGTCGCGACCGTTTGTCCGACTCGGTGATGTTGCATGACGAACTTAAGGATTTTGGTAGAAATCCGGTGCGGCAAGATGCTGTTTGTGATGTGTTAAGACATGGTATTGCCTCCGTGGTCGGCTGGATATCCCGTGACGTGCAGGTTATGTGGGGAAAGTGTCTCGGCGAGACTAGTCCCCTTCTGTGAAACTGACGAGAACGTCAAGCTTAGGACAAGCTCGAGTGATGAAGCCCACGAGCGGGTGGGGCCCAACAAGGGTTCTTAGAATTGGTTTGTGTGTGAGACGGAATCCTGACGTGAGAAGTCAGAGCTTGTAGGCAAGCCCGAGTTTGAGACCCACGAGCGGGTGGGGCCTTGGCAAGAGTTCCGTGTGGCGGCTTGTATGCCGTTAAAAGAAATTGAAGTACCCCTTTTTGTGTGCGGCTTGAACGCCGATGGGGAAATTAGAAGTACCTAGATATTGTGCTATGATGATGTGTTAGAAGCATGCTTTATATGGTGTCTTGGGTGAAACCCTGGATTGCATACATGCTGCATTGTAAGCCCTTTATATTACATGTTCAACATAGAGAATGTGTATGTTGTATGAGACATCCAAACCTGTTTATAGCTTACATGTTTATGAATATTACATACAAAGTGCTGACGTGTAGGGTGGCGGTGTACCACGAGCTCCGCTAGGGACGGCCGAGAGGAGATGTGTTGGTTACACAGTTGAGGTAAACCTTTACTGACTCACGTTATCTCAAATTCCTACAGGGCAAGGATCGCAAGCAGGAGCAAGCTCGCCAGCCAAAAAGGCCTAAGCCTAGTGAAGTGAACTTTATTTGCTTATGTTTTGATGTTATGTTATGATCCATGAGATATATACATATTTCCGACTTGCATGCCGAGGTAGCCTAGGAGTGATTATGCACGTTGATGTTTGATATGGTTATCGTTCAGTCTTGGACTTATATTGTGTAAGGCATTAAGGACATTTAGATACTCTTAGTTTGGTGGATAACTTCTAGTTTTGGTTGTATGTTCCGCTGTTTTATTCTGAGTGTTGAGTTGGGTAGTTTTATATCATCTTTTAATGCTTCAGTTGTGGCGTCTATATGTTGTGGGGCCACGACCGGACCCTTATTATACGATCGTTATAGCAGAGGTGTTACATTTTGGTATCAGAGGGAGGTTGGTGTCCAAGGCCAAGTTTAGCGGTCGATTTAACGTAATCAGATCGTGTATAGAAGTTAATCACATAGGAGTATTGCAGGACCATGAGTGTCCTTGTGTTTGAGTCTTGCGAATAGAGACTGATTCATTTTTACCTTGCTTTTATTAAGGGTGCAAGCAACGAGGCGGGGACGTCAAGGCCATAAGAAGAGCCTTCAGCGAGTAGTGCTACTGCTCCAGGCCCGTTGGGCATGGGGGTAACCACGGCTGATTTCTGTCACATGCTTGCAGAAGCAATGGTAGAGGCCCAAGCTGCAGTGGCAGTGCAAGCTGTGACCCCTGTTGCTCAAGTAGCAACTCCTGCTACCCCGGATGCGGAAACAACCGTTCTGGGTGGAAGAGCCAGGCAAGCAGAGCCTTTGGCTGAAAGATTGGTAGTTGGGCACGAAGACCAGCAAATAAAGTATTTCTTAAGCTTCCATCCTCCAATGTTTAAGGGAGTCGGCACGCCGACCGATGCGGAGAATTGGTGGGCAAGGATTCAAGAACTTCTGAGGGCGGCAGAGACGCCAGAGGAAAAGAAATCTGAGTTTGCGACCATCATGTTGGAAGGAGACGCTAAGTTGTGATGGGTGAGCCATAACGGTCGCAAGTTTCCTAGACGCACCCCGTCCGTTGAAGAGTTTGGGAATGCTTTCTTGAAGAAGTACATTCCTGCGTCAACAAGGTTGGCCCTTCAGAGGCAATTTCTACACTTGGTGCAGCGGGACAAGACGGTTGACGAGTATGTTCAGGAGTTTACTCGTTTGGGTCGTTATGCTGGGACGACCATGACCGACGATGAGGAGAGGGACAACCTCTTCTATCATGGGCAGATGGAGAATCTGAGATAACCCTTCATATCTATGAAGAATGCTAGTTTCAATGAGGTTGCTGAGGCTGCTAGAACGTTGGAAAACGATATAGAGCGAACCCAACGTCATAAGGGGTTTGTAGCCAAGCAGGGAGAAGGGAAGCCTTCTCAATCGCAAGGGAGGTCTGAAGGGAATAGGTGGAAGAAGAAACCTCATTCTTTCAAGCCCGGTGAGAAAAGTCACATGACACCTGGAGGGTCTCGTTAAAAGGGATCACCGTCGTGCTTTAAGTGTGGCTAGCCAGGCCACATAACTCATTTCTATACCGAGGGTGGTGCTGAGCAGGAGCCAAGACAGGAGCAGTCCGTACGGTCCGTCCCTAGCACCGCGGAAAAAGAAAAGATGATGGAGTTTAGCGCTTCTCGTTTCCAACCTGTGCAGCCAAGAGCTTATAACCTTGGGCAACAGAAAGCGATCCGCCAACCCGATGTGGTGACAGGTATGAGAAAGTTTAAGTATATTTATTTGCCGCTTTAGACTTTCAAAACTGTTTATGTTGGTCGCCTATGTTTTAGGCTTTGTGTTTAAGCCTATTGTTTGATACGGGAGCGTCACACTCTTTTATTACGGAAAGCTTTATCCGGAGAATTGGAGTTGAGTTATTCTCGGCGGAGGCAGAGCTGAAGGTACACATGCCCAATGGGTCATCCATGACTACCGGGGCGAAGGGGCGCATTTGTTGGAGCCTGGACGGAGTTGACTTCACCTTGGTAGCGGCGGTTCTACCGTTGGTTGAGTTTGATATAATATTGGGAATGGACTGGCATGCAGAGCAGCGTGCCAGTATTGACTGCCTATCTAAGGTGGTGACCCTGAGGAGCGAAGGGCAGGCATAAGTTAAGTTTGAAGGCCTTAGTGGAGTGGCCTATTCCTTGATTTCAGCCTTTCAGTTGGTGCGAGCAGTTAACCAGGGAGGATTAGCTCTTGTAGCATTGTTGGAGGTTGTTGGGTATTGTATCCATACTAATCCAGATTTGTATGAAGTCACCCTTGAAGTAAGATGAATTAAGATGTATTTGATGTCCTTGTTGAGTTATGTGTTTGCAAGATATAATTGCCAAGTGTAGACCAATGTCAGTCTACAATGAGTCACCAAACACAAGACCATACAATGTAATCCCTCATTGTGTGATCCATGGTGTTGACTCATGTGTAGGCTCTCTATTAGGACACACTTCATTTTCAATCACTAAAGCAATGGAAGGAAGAATCGTTGATGAATTCATTTGAAGAAAAATAATTTTTAGGAAGCAAAATTTTTTCTAAGTCCATTACTCGAGTAGTATATGTTGTACTTGAGTAGTGCTAGAATAAATTCTCGAGTATACTAAGTAAAGTTCTCGAGTAACAAAAATCACTCTCGAGAAAGCTAAGTCCATTACTCGAGTAAGCCTTGGAGTACTCGAGTACTACTTATCTATGTCTCGAGTTTACTAAATAATTCATTTCAGAAATTTTCTAAGTGTTATACTCGAGTAGCAGAAGCCAGTACTCGAGTAAGAAGAAAATTTGTTTCGAGAAGAAGTCTGGTTCTCGAGAAGTCATATTAGTTCTCGAGAAGTTTTACTAGTTCTCGAATAGTAGAAGTCACTTCTCGATAAACCAGAATTCACTTTCGAAATTTCTCTAAGTCTTGTTCTCGAGAACCTTACACCCTTCCTCTCGAGAATCAGAAGTTAATACTCGAGTAGTCTATAAACCACTCGAGAAATGCAGAACATTTTCCTGAAATTTTGTTAAGTCCAGACAAAATCAATTTCAAATCTAATCTCGATTCTTATTGGTCCACGTGTACAATCACTTATGATTATGACCGATAGGCTTGTCCTATAAAAGGTCTTATCAATTTCGACTAACCCTAAGAAGCGAAATAAAGTATTCTGAATTTTTCTGTTCATTCTAAATCGGGAAGTCGCCGCCGGTCTTCATCGACGATCTCGCCGCCGCTCCTTCTTTGATTCCTGTGATTCAGAGCAAGTAGAGATCAACAGATCAAGACGGTTTTACTTCTACAGATTCATCTCTTGATCGTGCTGATCTAAGTTTTCAGATCCAGAATATTTTTGGCTTGTCATCTTCGATCAGTTTCTGAGAAAGCTTCAAAGTTCAAGGAAGAAGAAAGGCTGAAGATTCAGATCTGGGATATTTTGTTTGTATAATTTTTGTTTACAACTTTTTTACCATGTAGGAGATTTTGTCTCCGAGTGTTGTAGGAAGTTTTTCTTCCGAGTGTAGATCCATTTTGTGGATCGAGTTGTAGGGGCGTTGCTCCGAGTTGTAGGATTGGTTTTCAATCCGAGGTAATAGTGAAGTAGCCGAGTCTAACGTGTTGCTAGATCGGTGAGGTGGAGAGTGGACGTACTCAAGATTGGGGAGAACCACTATAGATCTGGTGTACTCTGTGATTTGTGTGTTTATTTTCTGCACTTCTTTCGTTCAATTTTTATTCCGCAAAAAGACGCAGACCTCACCGATTCACCCCCTCTAGGTGATTTAGGTAGACAACTAAAAACATCAATTGGTATTAGAGGGAGGTTCTTCATCAAAAAGGTTAACACCTTGAACAAATCTCCTCCTAGTATTCTTTAGAGGATTCAAGCATGGACAGAGTTAAGGATTTTGCTAAGCCTCCATTATGCACAAAAAATAATTTTGCTATGTGGAAAGATAGAATAAAGTTCTTCATGCAAGCTGTAGACTCAAGGATCTTTATGATTGTAGAAGAAGGTCCTCATGTTCCAATGATAGCCTCCACCATTGATCCAACTAAGCAAGTTCCAAAGAAGCTCATGGATCTTGATAAAGATGAGATTGAACTTGTCTCCTTAGACAAGAAAGCCAAAAATATCATCGCAAGTACAGTCGATGATTCTATGCTGCAGAATTTGATTCACTGCCAATCCGCCAAGGAAATGTGATAGTCTCTTATCGCCTTGATGGAAGGAAATGAAGAAGTTAGGGATGACAGAAGATCCCTTCTAAATCAGAAATATGAAGCATTTCAACAAGGTCCCAAGGACTCTAGTGTAGATAACTTTTAAAGTTTCTTCAAGATTGTCAACGGCCTAAGAGTTTATGGGCGAGGCTTCACCAATGGAGAACTGAATTATAAGTTCCTGAGATCCCTGACTAAGGAATAGGATTTCAAGGTTTGTGCTATCCGGGAGTTTGGAAAGATAGCAGAGACTGATCCTCAAAATCTCTCCTAAAAGCTTATGTCATATGAGCTACAAATAAATTCAAGAAAAGCTGAAGAAGATAAGAATAGGTCTTCATCCAAGGAGAAGTCTGTCGCTCTAAAGGCAGACACCTCAAGGAAGTCAAAAGCTGCTTCTCCTGCCCCAGCAAAGGAAGAAAGTGAAGAATAATCTTCAGAGCCAAGTACCTCAAGCCCAGAATTATCTGAAGGAGAGTTTTCTTTTCTTTCAAGACAGTTCAAGAAGTTCTTGAACAAAAAGAAATAATAGAAAGGCAAGGATGCCTCGTTCAGAAGATCATGTCACGATGGTGATCGCCACAAGAAAGGCTCAAGTAGCCAAGATAGGTATTACTCCAAACAGAACAAACACATTTCTTCTGACATTGTTTGTTATTAATGCAATAAGCTAGAACACGTAATCGCTGATTGCCCTCACAAGAAGAAGGAGGGTGTAAGAAGGGAGGAAATTAAACTTCTTACAATAAGAAGAAGACTGAAAGAAGCCTGGTAGCCCCACATTATATGCCACAAACAGACGGCGAGGTCACAGGTTAATACCAAAATACCATCGCACCCTAACCCAGAGCATTCTAGCTGAGTTTATAAATTGAACGAACCTAACCAATGAATGTCCACTACAAATATATAAACAACCCATTTATATATAACACTAGGAATGTTTACAACTCAAACACCCACAACCTTAAGGCCTTACAAGTTGCTCTTTACACAATATGATTTCATACATCGGCACGCAAGCCGGCCACACATGAAATCCAAAGCTTCGCACGACCTTCGAGGGCCTACAAGCAGCAGCAGCAAGGGCTTCAGCCCCCTCAATCAAATCAGCCCGCAACACCTGCATATGGACGTCCACCCCAAGGGTGATCAACAAAGCAACGGCCAGCATTCAGCTGACCAATTATAACAACCCTACCCCTTACCCGGGGTAGTGGTTCCTTCCCTCCATGCAATACAATCACAACATATATATATTTGCCATAATCACATCACAAACGCTGGCCTTCGTGCCAGACGCTCCATGCACTCAGGGCACGCTTATGATGAACCGATAACCTCTAGGTCCCACCACCGATTCGAGGTGATTAGCTTGTTGGCCGGGCATAAGCCTCCAAACCCCTGTTGAAGACCTCACACACCCAAACCACTCAGAGGCGTTCACCTCACGACAACTAGTGAGCACGATAGGTCGACCTACCCTCGTAGTGTGACAAGCCCGTGAAACCACACATCTGCATTGCCACTAATCGACTGCTCACAACGCAGGTATACTGTACCACTAAATCAAATTCCCACCATAGGGTAACAAGCCCGTGAAACCACACATCTGCATTGCTACCAGTCAATCTCTCATAACACCAGCACATAGTGCCACTTTCCTCCCAATCCATCTCTCCGCACAAGCAGAGCATACAACCAAAGGAGCTATGCAAAGCTTCCTTACCATAATTTACAAGCGTTCTCACCATCTCCGTAAGCTACTCGTTATATACACGGAGTCTTCTCCGATTCGCAATATAAGCATCATCAATCCAGACTACCAGTCCAGATGGGCTTCACATAACATGCCTATGTCGTACTACACATTTCCGGCTCTAGATGCAGACTCAATCGCTGGAATCGCTTATGCTTTCCACCTCTTGGTGGAGGATCCCATGCACATGCATAAAGTAGGACTTAACTTGTTCAAGAAGGAGATCGTTACCCTTAACGATCGCTTCAGAGCCATGGAGAAACTAGTCAAATGGTAATCACCGCGATGGCCTTGCCTCCACAACGCTGGCCTCGGATCTCGATTCGGACCTTTAAAGCTCCACCGGTAGCCAGAATCCTCTCCTTCTTCCTCCCCCAAGCTCTCCCCTCTCTCTTGCTTAGAAAGAGAGTGATCTAAGTCCAAAATGAGAAAGCCATCTCATTCCACGATCTTATCACTACAGGGAGGAGCTTAGGCCATATGATCCAAATAGAAGGAATTAGATGACCAAGATTAGCCCTGGAATCATTTTTCCTGGCTGACACGGCTTGTGACACGCCCGTGTCACAGGCCGTGTTCCCCTAAGCGACAAGGAACTGACTCAATCCAGGCAAGAACACGGGCTATGACACGCCTGTATCAAGCCCTAACACGCCCGTGTCAAGCCCTGACATGCCCGTATCAGTAAGCACATGTCTGTGTTGAGGGGCGTGTTCCTCACTCGACACAGCACCAACTCTTCCGAGAAGTACACGGCTAAGGCACACACCCATGTCCTTGGCCGTATGCCGAACACGCCCCTATGATATGCCCGTATCATAGGCCGTGTTCTACACTCAACGCCTCAACGCCACTCAGCGCCACTCAACACCACTCAATGCCATGGAAACGGAGCAGGACATGCCCTGGGACATCCCCGTGTCCCAGGCCGTGTCGCCTCACTCAATGATTGTCGAGCCACGCATAGTGAAGGACACGCCCTGGGACACCCCCGTGTCCCATGCCGTGTGCCTCACCCGAGACACACTCGACGCCCACTCTAGTTCTACTCGATGCCCACTCGAATACTGAAAGATTGACATGACCTTGGACACACACGTGTCCCATGCCGTGTCATCCAGCCTAAACTCCAAATCGGGATTTGGGGTGTTACAATCCTCCACTCCTTACATAAATTTCGTCCAGAAATTTAGTGCAACATATCTAACACCACAACCATTCCTTTGTTGCAAATATACATAAAACGATCCGGGGTTACTTGCCCCACAGCCTTGCATAAACACACGAGTTTTTCACAAACACCCTTACACACAATATGTACAAGTACAACACAAAAACAATAAAGTGCACACTCCACTTTATTTCTGCTCATCCGCGTCTTTTAGAAGCCTCTTGGCAGCCTCCTGCAACTCCAGGTTATACACCCAAGGCTGCTGTACTTCATGACCTGAGCTTTGCGGCTCCTGTACTTCGAGAGTGTACACGTGCGGTTGCGCTTGCGATGCAGATGATTCCGCCACTGCCTTGCCCTTTTCCTCATAGGACACACCAGACTTTTTCTCAACCTTTGAAGGGCCAATCCAACAATTGCGGGCGACATGTACCATCCTACCACATCGAAAACATGTATGCATCTCCACACGTCCTTGCCCATACATTGCTCCCGATGCAACTTCCGCAGACGTTTGTTCAGCGGGCATGAACCTCTTCTTGTCCTGTTTCCTAAACTCCGATTGTTCGGACTGCGGAAATTTGAACTCTGGCTTCTCCCCCGCCAAGTTCTTCTTGTCCTGCACCCGTTTCAAATCTTTCTCCAGCGCACAGGCTGTATCTACTAAGGCTTAGAAGCCTTGGTTCACTGAACTCAGGAGGGCCAACTGTAACTCATCACGAAGTCCCTCATAGAACCTATTTGTCTTCCATGCCTCTTCCGCAAACGTCGACCCCGCATAGCGCCCCAGCCTGGTGAACTCATATAGGTAATCATCAACCGTCTTCTCACCCTGCACCAGACGTTGGAATTCGTTCTCCATCGCAATTCGCCGCGATACTGGCAAATATTTTGCCCAAAACAATCTGGAGAATTCCTCCATAGAAATCTCTCCCAGGCCTCTGCCTGCCAACTGGTGCATCTCGACCTCGTCCCACCAAAGCCTCGCCTCTCCTTCCAGCAGGAAAGTGGCTAAAGTGTCTTTCTGCCCCTCATCAATCCTGATCGCTGTCAGGATCCTCTTCACTCTTGAGAGCCAATCCTCCGCCTGCGTTGGGGAATTCACCCCGACAAACGTAGGTGGATGAAAATCCATAAACAACTTCAGTTGCTCGTCTGCTGCTTTCTCATCAATCCGAGCTTCAACATGTTATTGCCTCACCCCAACCTATACTGGCTCCACTGTAGGCCTTGCCTGCCCAATAGGTTGTGCTTACAATATAGCAAATACTGCCTCCGCAACTAAGCGTACGGTTTTCGCAGAAGGAGGAGGTGTGGGCACCTAAGCTGGTGCCGCACTCTCATCCGAACACTGTGGCTAAGACTGCCCAGCTCCGCTCCTTGTCACCTATATGTGAACAAGATATTATTAACCTCTAAAACGTTGGCCTCGGATCTCGAGTCGGACCGTTGAAGCTCCACCGGCAGCCGGAATCCACTCCTTATTCCTCCTCCAAGCTCTCCCCTCTCTCTTGCTTAGAAAGAGAGTGACTAAAGTCCAAAATGAGAAAGCCATCTCATTCCACGATCTTATCACTGCAGGGAGGAGCTTGGACCACATGATCAAAATAGAAGGAATTGGACGACCAAGATTAGCCCTAGAATCATTTTTCCTGGCTGACACGGCTTGTGATACGCTCGTGTTACAGGCCGTGTTCCCCTAAGTGGCAAGGAACCGACTCAATCCAGGCCAGAACACGGGCTATGACACGCCCGTGTCAAGCCCTAACATGCCCGTGTCAGTAAGCACATGCCCGTGTTGAGGGGCGTGTTCCTCACTCGACACAGCACCAACTCTTCTGAGAAGCACACGACTAAGGAACACGCCCGTGTCCTTGCGTGTGTGCCGAACACACCCCTGTGACACGCCCGTGTCACAAGCCGTGTTCTACACTCAACGCCTCAACACCACTCAGCGTCACTCAACGCCACTCAACGCCATGTAAATCGAGCAGGACACGCCCTGGGACACGCCCGTGTCCCAGGCCGTGTCGTCTTACTCAACGATTGTCGAGCCACGCATAGTGAAGGACACGCCTGGGACAGACCCGTGTCCCAAGCCCTGTGCCTCACCCAAGACACACTCAACGTCCACTCGAGTCCCACTCGAGGCCCACTCAAATACCGAAAGCTTGACATACCCTGGGACACGCCTGTGTCCCAGGCCGTGTCATCCAGCCTAAACTCCAAATCGGGATTTGGGGTGTTACAGTAAATTCTCATATCCCTCTCTCTGAATCTGATGCTTCTGACCATGGTTATGAGGACTACTCGTCTGATGATGAATCTGAACTCATGACTCAATATAAAGAGTTTATCAAAATCTACGACAAATGTCGTAGAGTCGCGAGATCTCAAGCTAAGGAGATCAAATCTCTTAAGGTTGAAGAGAGCAATCTGAGTGTAAGACCCTTTTTTTTCTTTTAAAACCACCGGGGTCTTAGGCCCAGAGTCGCCGTTTTGCGGTGACACCTTCACATCCTGAAGGGTCATCACCACAAGGCGCCGATTCTACCGGCCAATTCGATCACAGAAAGGTAGCACAATAATTGAAGTAAGAGCAATGCAATCCACAATAATAAATCACATGTATATAAAATAAAATCTCCACGAAGGGAGTGTCCACAGAATAACAATAATCAGAGTACTATAAATGCGGGCTTATGCCCGATACATCATGTCCTCACTACAATATCACTCAATGCGGAAGCAAAACTAGAAACTACTCAGGGTCGAGACTCACGGTCCCGGCTGTATGAACTCTGGAGCTAGACTGCCCCATCTCCAGGCGCACCGATCTCTGGGGCTGCTCCTCCATGCTGGGCTCCACGATCCCCTAAATGTTGCGGTTCGGAAACCGTTAGTCATAAAGACTAAGCCCTATCATCCCCTACCCCTTCCCCCATGGCTCCTAAGTACCGAGCGGAGAGGAAGAAAGGGAAGGACATGAAGGTAGAGATTAATCAAGAAACAGATGGCAGCAGAACTAATCTAGCAATTCTATAATAATATGACAGAGAACAGAAAGTAAGAAAGGTAACCTTAACTTATGTGCGAAAGCGCATAAGCCAAGGGATCTTCTGCAAGGCTCCCATCGTATAGAGTGTCCCATACCACTTATACGTTGGGGTGACGGTTATCAAACAACAGCATGTATATATATTGAAATTAACCTTTGATTTATAAACTTGCCCACACAAGCCTATAGACCAAGGGGTCGTTTTGCAGGTCCTAATGTATAAGCGTCCCATACCACTTATACTTTAGGTGTCAGGGTTAAATGAATCGATTATGCTATGACATGCATGTGGGTATGATGAAACATGCAAGTGCAACTTGAAAGTCCACCTAGTGTCAACTATGTTCACCTATGGGGGGGGGGGGGAATAGGTGTCTCTGTCGCGTATTTGCGGAATTATGATTTTACCTGCACCAGAAAACAAAACAACCAAGCACAGAAAATACACAGACAATTTATAGTGGTTCCCCGATTTGGGTACGTCCACTTTCCCCCTTCGACCTATCTCCCAACACGGGACGACTTGGTCACTTCACCAACAGGATTGAAATCCAATCCTTGCACTCACGGAAGGAACCCTTCCACACGTAGGAGTCAACACTCCCACAGTCCGGGTTGCACCCAACCCTTACAACTAGGGACCAATCGGTCAGTTACAAGGAAATTAAAATCTAGCTTGTAAGAAATACAAACGACGTTTGGAGAGAAGGTGACCCTCTTCGTTTGACGACGTGCTCTTGAAGTCAACGAAGAGTGCACAGCCCTAGATCTCACTTGGAGTGAATCTTTCCCGAGACCGGCGGCGGCTTGAGGCGGCGGCAACGTTCTCGGAATCAGCAGCGGCGACGAAGAGCAGCAGCAGTGCCAACTTGAATCAGACTTCGTAGCAAAGGGAGCAAGATCTACCAACGGTCACACAAGGATCGATCGTCTCGATCAATTCGGAAGGGGAAAGATTTTCCCGATCAACGAATCAAGAGACAAGAGATCTCTCGTTAGACGCGTGAGACGCTATGCTAGCCTAAGCTTCTGTCGCCGGAGATCTGGAAGACCCTGAGATCAACAGCGGCGACAACCGTGCGAGCGGCGGAGATGACCGGCGGAGCAAGATCGCGAGATTAGGGTTTGTCGTCGGCCGCTCGTTCTTTTTGAAATACCGTATATCCGTCTTTTTTACTGTTCACAATGTATCGTATTTATACCCTAGGTCAAGAAGATGACCGTTGTGGGTCCCACCAAGGTAAGGACCAAAGTCCGGTTCAAACAGCTGCAGGTAACTTGGACCGGTCCAGAACTTTCAGAAAAATTGCCAAGTCAAATTCGGCGAGAATCATAGGTGATTCTCGCCGAATCGGCGAGAATCACTTATGATTCTCGCCGACTTCTACTTAGCCGAAATCTGACTGCACAGATACAGAAGCCGGGGAGAATCGGCGGGAGTCACTTTTGATTCTCACCGAATCGTCGAGAATGCAAGGTCATTCTCGACGAATCGGCGAGAATCATAAGTAATTCTCGACGATTCTGCCTTAGAAAATTTCCCTGTCTGTGACGAAGCTGCCGGCTTCAACCGGCGAGAATCAGCTAGTGATTCTCGACGACTCGGCGAGAATCACTAGTGATTCTCGTCGATTTGTACTTAGGCTGTTTCTCCTCTTTCTCCCCTTGAGCTAGTCTTTGGCCCATCCTTGCTCCTTGTCTGCTCTTGCTTTATCATAGCCCTGTACTTGAAATTAAGTACACCCCAATAGAGAGAGTACACGTAGGCCAACACACTGATCTGCTCAACGAGGGATTACGTTGCACAGACCCGTGTATATTGACCCACTGTACCCTGACATTGGTGTGTACTTAGCATGGAATATCTGCAAGTACAACTAGAAATATTTCATCAAATACATTGTCTATTTACCTTGGCTTGCACAGGGGCTTCTTCAAATCAGGTACATTGTGGATGCAATACCCAACAATCTCCCCCTATTTGAAGAAGCCTAAACCCTACAAGCTAAGGTGAATAGAGCATATAGGAGTGAAAAACCGAAGCTTAAAAATGAGGTGATAGGGATAAACATTACCCGTTACTTGAGAGCAAACGAGAGCATTGAGCTACCTTAGCCTTAGCCGAGAGGGTAATCTCCCCCTTTTCGGCTTCTACAAATTTGGGTCTGGTGCACCGGACACCATGCTCCCCCTCAGTTCGTGCACTTATGTTGTCACTTGAAAAGCTGGCAGATGCTCCCCCTAGAGGCACGAGCCAGGAGCGTCTGGAGGCTTTATTCTTCATAGTTGAGCATCCCCAATTCAGTTTTGAAGAGACTGAACTTGGCCTCGTCTAAGGGCTTTGTGAAAATATCTGCAATCTGCTTGTCCGTGGGGACATAGCAGAGAGAGATGTCCTTGTTCTCCACGTGCTCCCGAATGAAGTGGTAGCGCACTTCAATATGCTTTGTTCTGCTATGCGATACTGGATTGTTTGCGATGGCAATTGCACTTGAGGAGTCGCAGTACATGGGTACTTCCTTGAACTGAAGATCATAGTCTGCTAACTGGTTCCTTATCCATAGGAGTTGTGCGCAACAGCTCCCTGCCGAGATGTATTCAGACTCTGCTGTGGAGGTTGCGACACAATTTTGCTTCTTGCTGTTCCAGGAGATAAGCCTTCTTCCGAGGAATTGGCACGTCCCGGAAGTGCTTTTCCTGTCATCCTTACTCCCTGCAAAATCAGCATCTGAAAAACCTATTAGCTCGACATCATTGTTTCTCGGGTACCACAAGCCAAGATTTGGAGTACCTTTAAGGTATCTAAGAATTCGCTTTGCAGCGACATAGTGAGATTCCTTAGTGTTCACCTGATATCTGGCACAAACACATGTGGAGAACATGATATCTGGTCTACTGGCAGTAAGGTAGAGCAGGGATCCAATGATGCTTCTGTATTTGGTTTCTTCGAAAGGTTTACCTTTCTCATCCTTATCCAGAGACATAGTGGATCCCATTGGAGTCCTCATAGAGGTTGCATTCTCCATTCCGAATTTCTTGAGGAGTTCATTTGTGAACTTTGTTTGAGAGATGAAGATTCCATCCTCAGACTGTTTCACTTGAAGTCCCAAGAAGTACTTCAGCTCCCCCATACTACTCATTTCAAACTTTCCTTGCATGAGTTTGGAAAACTTTTTGCAAAGATTGTTGTCCGTGGAGCCAAATATAATGTCGTCAACATAGATTTGCACTAGCAAAATCTTGCCTTTGACTTCCCTGAGAAACAATGTCTTGTCTATTTTTCCTCGAGAGAATTTGTTCTCAAGAAGAAAACTAGACAATGTCTCATACCAAGCTCGAGGAGCTTGTTTTAAGCCATATAGTGCTTTATTAAGAAAATATACATGACTAGGATAAGTAGGATTGACAAAACCTGGAGGTTGAGCGACGTATACTTCCTCTTTCAACTCTCCATTCAAGAAAGCTGATTTCACGTCCATCTGAAAACTGTGAATCCTTTGTGGGATGCATAAGCTAGGAATAGCCGGATAGCTTCGAGCCGTGCTACTGGTGCAAGCGTCTGGTCAAAATCAATCCCCTCTTCCTGACGGTAACCTTGAGCCACTAGCCTGGCCTTGTTCTTTATGATGACACCATGTTCATCCAGTTTGTTCCTGAAGACCCACTTGGTGCCAATCACATTTTGCTTGTGAGGTCTGGGCACAAGCGTCCAAACGTTGCATCTTTCGAACTGATGCAATTCATCTTGCATGGCCAAAATCCATGCAGCATCTTTGTTTGCCTCGTCAAACTTCTTTGGCTCAACCTGTGACAGGAAGCTAAGATGCAGAATCTCGTTAATAGTACCTCGGCGAGTTCTGACTCCGTCACGAGGATCTCCGATGATCTGATCTCTGGGATGATCCCGCATGTGTCTGAGCTGTAGAAGTCTGTCGTCAGGAGTGTCGACTACTTCTTGGACATCACCTTCTTCTAAAGGAGTTGCTCCATTTTGATTTTCAGCTTCTCCGATCTGCGTAGAAGTGGATACCTTGACGTATGTTGGAGGTGCATCTTTCTCGGGCTCATCCAGTTGCAACCTTTCGAGTCTGTCACCTGCATCTTCAGGAAGAAGACTAGAAGTCTTGCCATTAAGCAAACTTCCTTCATCAAATACAACATTGATTGACTCCTCTACCACTAGGGTTTTCTTGTTGAAAATTCTATAAGCCCGGCTGCGGCTACTATAACCCATAAATATGCCTTCGAAGCATTTTTCACCGAACTTAGTACGCGGGTACTTCCCATTATTCAGTACATAACATTTGCAGCCAAAGATTCTCAGGTAGGACATGGTTGGTTTCTTGCCTTTCAGTAGCTCATAGGGAGTCTTACGATGGCTTTTGTTAATCAATGCCCGGTTTTGTACATGACAAGCCGTATTGACAGCCTCGGCCCAGAAGTATTCTGGGAGAGAAGCGTCATTCAATATTGTCGTGCTTGCCTAAATGAGTGTTCTATTTCTCCTCTCCGCCACTCCGTTCTGTTGAGGAGTGCGAGGGGAGGAGAATTCATGAAAGATACCAAGTTCTTCACAGAACTCTGTCATAGCCCCAGACTCAAACTCTGTTCCGTGGTCACTTCTGATTTTGACCACCGAGCAGGTAAGTTCGTTCTGTATCTGCTTGACAAAATTAGTGAAGATGTCAAACGTATCCGACTTGCGTTTTAAGAAGAACACCCACGTAAACCGAGAGTGATCATCTACAATCACTAGCGTGTATGACTTCCCTCCTAAGCTATGAACTTGCATAGGACCAAACAGGTCCATGTGCAGAAGATAAAGACATCTGGAGGAATCTTTGTCTGGGATGCTCTTAAAGGTAGCCCGAGTCTGCTTGCCCATTTGACATGCAGGACATGGACTATCTCTAATGCACTTAATAATGGGAGCATCCCTTACTAAGTCTTTTGAAAATAGCATATTAATTGTCTTGTAATTAATGTGTGCCAATCTCTTGTGCCATTGTTCGCAAAGAGATGCACTGCCTTTTGCTACTAGGCATACAGGGGTAGAAGAGTCTAAACTAAGAAAGTCTAAACAGAAAATATTTCTGCTCCTAATGCCTGTTAATACGGTCTCCGAAGAGTCACATGATATTATCAGGCATTTATCCTTGCAGAACTTAACGTCATACCCTTTATCACATAACTGGCTTACGCTGATCAGGTTATGATTTAACCCTTCAACATACGCTACGTCAGAGATAGAGAGTATACCGTTGGAAATCATACCGTAACCTCTGGTGACTCCCCGATCAGATCCCCCAAAGATGACTTTGGGTCCATTCTCGACTGGGGTGTACTCCCGCAGCAGGCTTCTTGTCCCAGTCATATGACGGGAGCATCCACTGTCCAAATACCAAATAGGACTTTTGTTGGCCTTTGGACATCCCTGCAAAACAGAATTAATTTGCCTTAGGAACCCAATCAAACTTGGGTCCTAGATTCCTTGTTAGCATACTCCCCCTCGATTGGTTAACTCTACGAGTGGTCGGCCTCGCATTGCTAACATAAGGAGTCTCGTTATACCTTGGATTAAACCAACAATCCATGGCAAAGTGACCAATTTTGCCACAGCACAAGCAGTCAAACCTGTTATACTTCCTCTTGGGCGCCTGCTTTACCCTTGAAACGTGGGGTCCAACTGGGGCCGAAGACCTGGAGGTGGAGGTAACATGATGACCACAGTCACATGACTTCTTCACCTCTTGGCTTTTCAGTGTAACATGTTTGGCCTTAGGTGCCAGCTTCCTATTATGGCCGCTAGAGAATTGACCATAATTTCCCAAGTGGATTTCCTCATAGGGTGCCTTGAAGACACTCTCACTGAAGTTACGGGGAAAGGTCCACCCATCATATCGGCTCTTCGGCTTTGCAACCGAGGGCCTGAAGTGATGCCCATATGTTGACTCAAAGTCATGTTGGTTACAGGGAAAGCTAGGCTTTCTGAACTCAACAGGACTGAGTGGGGCCTTTCCTTTCTCATCAGCAGAGGCTTTCTTGGCAGCCTTATTCTTTCTCCTGTTCCTGTTTCTCCTGGACGAGGAACTGGACACACCTACATGCCCCAAGCCAGCTCCTTTGGCCTGAGCAGAGAAGGTATCAACTAATGGGAGAACAGTTTTTGGCATAGAGAAGCTCTTGACGATCTTCCTTTCTGCCGCAAGTAGTTCTTCCAACTTGTCGACTTCTTCCTGCTTGAGATCAAGGAGCTTAAGAGACTCTGAATGCTTTGAAGTTAGTTCCAAGTGCTCCTGTCGGAGAGAGATCAAACTGGTGATCTCTTCCCTCAGGGATACACTATCACTTTTAAGGGATTTTACTTCCTTCTTCGCAGCCTTCATTCTCTTTCGACATTCCAGAAAAGTATTGAGCAGAAGCTCATACTTATCGAGAAGCTCAGCTTCACGGGCAGAAGAGCTATCCTCAGCATCATCATCCTGAGAGTCAGGATCAGAGTCAGAGTCGGAGAGAGGGGTGTGATCTTTTACCTTCCCCGTAAATGGGGGGCAATCTCCTTCTGAGTCAGAGCGACCCATTAGCCCAAAGTAGGCCTCCTCATCATCGCTGGTGTCTGACGTGTCAGATTCACTCAGCGTCTTTGGCTTCTTTGCGATGTAACTCCTCTCCTTCTTTTTGTCTCTTGAGGACCTGTGCTCCTCTCCCTTTCCCTTTTCCCTCTTGCCTTGATGGCAGTCGGCCACGACGTGTCCTGGCTTGTTGCAACCAAAACATATAATGTCAGAAGAGCGGTGTTTATTCGGTTTGGAAACATACCTGTCAAAGGAATAGTTCTTCTTCTGATCCCTTGAGGAGGAGCCGGTTCTCTTTCTCTGATTCCTCAGCTTGAGGAACTTCTTGAATTCCCTTGTGATAAGGGATAAATCTTCCTCAGATAACTCTGATCCGGAGGAGCTTGGCTCAGAGTCTTCCTCTTCATCCCTCTTCCATGCCCGGGAGGAGGCGACACCCTTACCCTTTCTGGAGTGAATGGCTTTCAGGGCCACCGTCTTTTCCTTGGCTGTGGCTTTCTCTGCTTCCTCTTCAGCCTTCCTTGTGTTCAACTGAAGCTCATAGGACATGAGCTTCCCGAACAGAATCTGAGGGTCGGTTTCCGCAAGTCTGCCAAACTCGCGGATGGCGCAGATCTTTGTGTCCCATTCCTTAGTGAGGGACCTAAGGAATTTATCATTGAGTTCACCGTCAGTGAACACTCTTCCATATCCTTTGAGTGCATTGACGATCTTGAGGAAGTTTTCGAAGGTGACTCCGATCTCCTCCTTTGGCCCTTGTCTGAAGGCCTCATATTTCTGATTAAGGAGGGATCTCCGATCGTCCCTCACTTCATCTGTGCCCTCCATTAAGACAATCAGACAGCTCCAGAGATCCTTGGCTGTCCTGCAATTGCAGAAGTTCTGCATCATAGAGTCGTCAACTGCGCTCACCAGGATGTTCTGAGCTTTCTTGTCGAGTCCGAATAGCACCATTTCGTCCTTGTCCATTTCCGAAAGTTGCTTGGGTACTTTCCTGGTAGGATCAATGGTGGAGGCCTTAGTGGGAATGTAAGGTCCCTCCTCCACTATCATGAAGAGCCGAGGGTCGACCGCTTCCATGTAGAATTTGATTCTTTCCTTCCAGATAGGAAAGTTCAGTCTGGTGGATACTGGGATTTTGCCGGAGTGCTTGAGTCCGTCTATGGAGGATATCTGTCTGCTTCTTGACACTGGGGGCAGGATTCTACTCAAGGTGTGAACCTTTTTGATGAGTAACCTCCCTCTGATACCACTTGAAAGTCCACCTAGTGTCAACTATGTTCACCTATGGGGGGGGGGGAGGAATAGGTGTCTCTGTCGCGTATTTGCGGAATTATGATTTTACCTGCACCAGAAAACAAAACAACCAAGCACAGAAAATACACAGACAATTTATAGTGGTTCCCCGATTTGGGTACGTCCACTTTCCCCCTTCTACCTATCTCCCAACACGGGACGACTTGGTCACTTCACCAACAGGATTGAAATCCAATCCTTGCACTCACGGAAGGAAACCTTCCACACGTAGGAGTCAACACTCCCACAGTCCGGGTTGCACCCAACCCTTACAACTAGGGACCAATCGGTCCGTTACAAGGAAATTAAAATCTAGCTTGTAAGAAATACAAACGACGTTTGGAGAGAAGGTGACCCTCTTCGTTTGACGACGTGCTCTTGAAGTCAACGAAGAGTGCACAGCCCTAGATCTCACTTGGAGTGAATCTTTCCCGAGACCGGCGGCGGCTTGAGGCGGCGGCAACGTTCTCGGAATCAGCAGCGGCGACGAAGAGCAGCAGCAGTGCCAACTTGAATCAGACTTTGTAGCAAAGGGAGCAAGATCTACCAACAGTCACACAAGGATCAATCGTCTCGATCAATTCGGAAGGGGAAAGATTTTCCCGATCAACGAATCAAGAGACAAGGGATCTCTCGTTAGACGCGTGAGACGCTATGCTAGCCTAAGCTTCTGTCGCCGGAGATCTGGAAGACCCTGAGATCAACAGCGGCGACAACCGTGCGAGCGGCGGAGATGACCGGCGGAGCAAGATCGCGAGATTAGGGTTTGTCGTCGGCCGCTCGTTCTTTTTGAAATACCGTATATCCGTCTTTTTTACTGTTCACAATGTATCGTATTTATACCCTAGGTCAAGAAGATGACCGTTGTGGGTCCCACCAAGGTAAGGACCAAAGTCCGGTTCAAACAGCTGCAGGTAACTTGGACCGGTCCAGAACTTTCAGAAAAATTGCCAAGTCAAATTCGGCGAGAATCATAGGTGATTCTCGCCGAATCGGCGAGAATCACTTATGATTCTCGCCGACTTCTACTTAGCCGAAATCTGACTGCACAGATACAGAAGCCGGGGAGAATCGGCGGGAGTCACTTTTGATTCTCACCGAATCGTCGAGAATGCAAGGTCATTCTCGACGAATCGGCGAGAATCATAAGTAATTCTCGACGATTCTGCCTTAGAAAATTTCCCTGTCTGTGACGAAGCTGCCGGCTTCAACCGGCGAGAATCAGCTAGTGATTCTCGACGACTCGGCGAGAATCACTAGTGATTCTCGCCGAATCGGCGAGAATCACTTAGTGATTCTCGTCGATTTGTACTTAGGCTGTTTCTCCTCTTTCTCCCCTTGAGCTGGTCTTTGGCCCATCCTTGCTCCTTGTCTGCTCTTGCTTTATCATAGCCCTGTACTTGAAATTAAGTACACCCCAATAGAGAGAGTACACGTAGGCCAACACACTGATCTGCTCAACGAGGGATTACGTTGCACAGACCCGTGTATATTGACCCACTGTACCCTGACATTGGTGTGTACTTAGCATGGAATATCTGCAAGTACAACTAGAAATATTTCATCAAATACATTGTCTATTTACCTTGGCTTGCACAGGGGCTTCTTCAAATCAGGTACATTGTGGATGCAATACCCAACACAACTCACACACCCGACTCTGTGCACACAGACCTTTAGTTCCCCCTTTCGGAGCCGTTACCTCCCAGGATACCTCCATAGTGGCGGACGGAAGCGGTGGGTTGGGCCTCGCCCACCTCAAAACCAGTAAAAGCACCACTGGTCTGACCTATCGTACGCCTCAACGCTTGGTGCACTAAGCGGACGCCTGCGTACTCTTGCCGGCTGGCGCACCAGACTTCTGTTGGCGAAGGGCTAATCACCTCGCCGAGTCAACGATATCGGTGTCGGTGCAATTGAACTCCCCGATATCGAAAACCCACCACCTTAACTTTTCCTATTTTATGCACATGCAAGTTTAATCGTAAACACACAAAAAACCGAGCCGAAGCCCCCGGACCAAAACGTCCGTCTCCAAATCAACCGAGCCGAAGCTCTCCGGACCAAAACGTCCGTCTCCAAACCAACCGAGCCGAAGCTCCCCGGACCAAAACGTCCGTCTCCAAACCAACCGAGCCGAAGCTCCCCGGACCAAAACGTCCGTCTCCAGACCAACCGAGCCGAAGCTCCCATCAATCTTCCTGTGCCAACAGTGTTTGTGAAAGGTGCAGCCCTAGTTACTAAGTTACTCTTGCCAGTTTGTTATTATAATTTACGTTAGCCCAGGACTGCCCCCGGTATTCCCCGTGAAGGGCTCTCAAGGGGCACTAGGAACCAAGACGGCAGCATTACGGCCCGAAGTTCCCTTTCGCAAGGCACTTACTTTAATTGGTTTCTCACCTTACCTTTTTCCCTTTAAGAGTTACATTAAACTAAACCTAGGGTAGCTTGACTCTTCACCCTCTCCACACGAAAAGACGGTCTTCCGCCATCCCCGCGTAACACCTAATCTTCCAACTACCATCAGTGCTAAACCAAATCTCCTAGGGACTCACCTAGGCTACACGATAATCAAGATTACACGTAATTTACTTTTTCATTCAAATGCCACCATTTATTTATCGGGGGTCTATCCTAACAAGATTTGCCTAAATCCAAAATATTGGAATTTTTCCTATAAATTCGATAGCTTATTTATTTATTCTTAAGGGTCTAATATCATCATTTTGAACATGAGGTATAACATTCTAGTTGATTCCAGCTATCACAAAATTAAAGTAAATAATAGTAGGTCTAAATATCAAGTTTCCAAAGTTTGATAGTTTTACAATAATTTTCAAGGGCCTAAACTTATTTAATCATTATTTCAGTTATTTCAAGCTTAATGAATAAACTACCTTAATTTGTCCTCCAAATAATTCAAATAAAATACAGAGTGCTGGTTTTATCATGAAAATAACTTTGACAGAATCCCATAATTTTCTTGCTGGTAATTAAATCATAATAAATCAAATACTAAATTACAATCTAACATGCTTTGTGAATGAAGTGCTATAACAGTAACTCTAAAAATTCCCAAATAATTCCCAGTGATATAAAAGGGCCTAAAAACCTTAAGTTCCAATTATCATAATTTCCCAGCAATTGTACAAGCCCTAATTTATTTTTATTCTCAAAAGCCCATATTAAAACATTGTGAATGAACCTCTGAAATTTCTCAACATAAAATTCTATAAAAAATTCAGAGATCAATGTTATACTAGTCAAGATCTAAATCCAGAATTTTAACTGATTATAATTAATTTAAAACTTCCAAATAATTGAAACAACAAATCGGGCTAATAATCATTTAACACATGAAGTATAATATTTATTAATCATAAAATTCCAGGAAAATTACCATAAGTCTAAAACATCCTAAAACTCCCTCCTCCCGAGTTTCATAATTTTTTGGATTAGATTTAGTACTTAAAATAACTAAATTATATTTTTATCCTAATCCAAAATCTCAACTTTCGAGGTACCTAATTACCTCCAATTCCTTCACTATTTCA
Organism: Platanthera zijinensis; assembly: GCA_039513925.1. Taxonomy (NCBI): domain Eukaryota; kingdom Viridiplantae; phylum Streptophyta; class Magnoliopsida; order Asparagales; family Orchidaceae; genus Platanthera; species Platanthera zijinensis. Next base: position 42,865,633 of record CM077079.1, on the reverse strand, counting down.
ACCGGAGGGTTTTCATCATATCATCCCCCTCTCCTCCAAATTTCAAGGGCATACAAGAGCTTTTGCTCCTATGTCCTTCACAAAACTCAAACTCCCACCCACTAGATTTGAGCCAATCTCTTAGGGTAAAATCCACCCTAATCAACACCATGTTACCCAAGAGGGTAGACATAGACTCAACAAATTAGTGGCCACAACATCAGCCTCTTTTGAGGAGATTTGCCCACTCCATTTCCAATCGTACTTTTCCCCAAAGTATCCCTCACCAAGACCTATCTAGGACTTGATACTTCCATACTCAAAACTCGACCAATTGAGTTGAAATTTTGTACAGATCTTAACATTGATGCCAGGGACCACCACCCAAAATTTGGGGGAGTTTGGACTTAATTTCATCTCCTAATTAATTTTATAATGTTTATTGAAATTTTACAAAAAACTTTAGGCAAAAGTTCTCCAAAAATTCTCATTTTTGGTCTGCCGTTAGGTATAGCTAAGGTTAACCCCCTGCCCAAATTTCAGGTCATTTGGACAAGGGACGAAGAGTGGGCATCCATTTTAATTTCTGCCCAACTCTAGGTACAGCCCCCACTAAAACAGGTGCTGCGGCCGAACCGCTTACCCAAACGAGTTGAAAACGATTTTAAATTAATCTAGACTCGAAGGACTACAACTTTTGTGACTGGTCATTTTTCCTAAAACGGCCTCTAAGCGCCTCATTTCGCAGCCTCAAAATATACTCCAATAATATATCTTTCCTCTATGTATGATATACTTAGTTTATAAATTATAAAATTGATTTTACTGTTCATCTTCTACATGAACCCGAAAATAGAACTCAGAAAACCACTTTTCCTGCAAGTTTTCCGTGATCCGTCGCCGGCAGTTCGGTCACCTCCCTGGCCAGCCACCACCACCACCACCTCCGTTGAGGCGATGGCTATCGGTCGGCGGTGGTTTGGCCGCCGGAGGTGGCGGTTTCCGGCGAACTCAAGAATACATTTTTCATGGTTCTCCATGAAAACGAGAGATGGGTCCGGCTCCGTTGAGCGCGAACTTCCTTTCTAAGAATCCTAAGATCTACCCATAAAAGAGGAGAGCAGAGGAGGACCTTGTTCGCGGTTTGGAGGCGAGATGAACGACGGGGTGCCATGGCGCAGTGGTGGCGTAGCCGAACTCCTCTTACAGCAAGAACAAAGATCAGATCCCTTTGATTGAGCGTGTAAACTTCTCCTCTTGCTCCAAGTGGGCTTTTATAAGTCAGCAAGTGGGGAGGTGAAAGGGTAAAGCCTTAATGGTCATGAAGGATCCCCTTAATAACCTTTCGGTTACAGTGAAGGGATAGGAAACGGTGGAAGATGAACAGGTGTTCGTCAGGTCGATTCCTATTGGACCAACATTTCCTCCTTTATTATATAATTACAGAAGTAAAAACAGCCCGTAATTACTCCTGGTGTAACTTCCCACACCAGCATTTATTACCACGCGTGTTAGAATAATTTCGGGCCTGAACCGTCGTTTCGGCCAATGTCACGGGCGTGACACATAGGTCACGGGCGTGACAGGCCCGGGTGACAATTCTGGGGTCGACGATCGTCGAACTGAGATCGACGGTCGTCGAAGGGTGGTCACGCCTTAGGTCACGGGCGTGACACCTAGGTCACGGGCGTGACATGCCCGAGTTTCAATTTCGACGATCGTCTTGCGGAGATCGACGATCGTCGAAGGAGTCACGCCCTACGTTACGGGCGTGACACCTTGGTCACGGGCGTGACATGCCCGGGCTGCAAGTTCGATGATCGGCTCACGGAGATCGACGATCGTCGAAGGAGTCACGCCCTAGGTCACGGGCGTGACACCTTGGTCACGGGCGTGACATGCCCGGGCTGCAAGTTCGACGATCGTCTCACAGAGATCGACGATCGTCTCACGGAGATCGACGATCGTCGAAGGAGTCACGCCCTAGGTCACGGGCGTGACACCTTGGTCACGGGCATGACATGCCCGGGCTGCAAGTTCGACGATCGACTCACGGAGATCGACGATCGTCGAAGGAGTCACGCCCTAGGTCACGGGCGTGACGGGTCGGTCACGGGCGTGACCAACCCGTGACCCGAAATCTCGATTGATTTATTTCAATTTTGGGCTTCCTAGGGTTCTGTCACGACCAACCAACTCCTAGGGGTCTAGCCGGAAATGAGATGTTACAAATCCCAATAAACAAAACAAAAATTTCGTCCCCGAAATTGAGGTTGAGCCTACGGGGATTTCTATCGGAATAAATTAAACTTGTAACATCCCATACGATTTCTTCTATTGGATTCAAACTACTACTTGTTTGATAAACGAAGGCAATCTCCCCAATAAACAAAAGATTAGCCCCTACTTTCCTGCGCATGCCTAGGTTCTCAATTTTTCCTTATCTAATCTTACCGGTTTTGTACAAGAAGGTAATTTATAGTATACCAAGAGGTGGTGAGATATACCTGACTGAACAACTCCGGGTATCTTTTCCTCATCAGGTCCTGCGGTTCCCAGGTGTGCTCCTCCTGACCGTGATTTCTCCACAGAACCTTGACTAAGGGGATCTTCTTGCGGCGTAAGATCCGTACTCCTTTATCGTCGATCCGAACCGGCTCCAAGTGAACAGATCGGTCTGAAGCTACCGGCCCTTCGGTGGTCAAAATCCGCTGCTCCGGGCGTAGTAGAGCCCTTCTCAATGAAGAAATGTGGAAGACGTCGTGTAGAGCTGCCAGCTCTGGTGGCAACTCTAGCCTGTAGGCTAGGGGTCCGATCCGCTCCAGGATCCGGTAAGGGCCCATATACCTGGGATGAGCTTCTTCCTCCGACCGCGCACCCGTGAGACTCCGTGCATGGGCCGGATCTTCAAGAACACTCGATCCCCTACCCGAAACTCCACCTGACGATGCCGGGCGTCATAGTATTTAGCCTGTCTGCTCTGCGCCTCCAACATCCTATCTCTGATCAGTCTCACCTGAGCCTCAGTGTCTTCAACAAAATCCGATCCCAACACCTTCGGGTCCTCGTCTTGAACCCAAGAAAGCGGGGTCCTACATTTTCTTCCATACAAGGCTTCATAAGGCGCCATCCTGATGCTGGACTGGTAGCTATTGTTATAGGAGAACTCGACCAACGGTAACATCTTCTCCCACGGCTCCCCTCGGTCCAGTATACACAGTCGTAGTAGATCCTCCAACGTCCTGTTGGTGCGCTCTGTCTGCCCGTCCGTCTGAGGGTGGAAGGCCGTGCTAAAAGTCAATCGGGTGCCCAGATATGCCTGCACTGACCGCCACTCCCTGAATGTAAACCGTCCATCGCGGTCCGACACTATCGTCCGGGGCACGCCATGATATCAGATATACTGCTCCACGAACTTCCGTACCAGCACTCCCACTGAGTCATCCTTCCTGATCGGTATAAAGCGGGCCACCTTCGTCAACCGATCAACAATCACCCAGATCGAGTCATTCCCCGTCCGAGACCGGGGAATACCATGTATAAAATCCATAGCTATATCGTCGAACTTTCACTCCGGCACTGGGAGTGGCTGCAACAATCCTGCGGGGTTCCTGCACTCCGCCTTCACCAACTGACACGCCTCGCAATGGGTCACGAAGTACGTAATGTCCTTCTTCATGCCCGGCCAAAACATCATCTTCTTCAGATCAGCGGTCATCTTTGTGATCCCCGGGTGCACAAAGTACCGGCTGTAATGCGCCTTCGTCATAATATCCTCTCGGATCTGGCCTCCTGCGGGTATATATACTCTGCCTCTGAAATGTAGCAGACCATCTCTCAGGGAATAATCTCCTATCGAAACCTCCTCCAAGGCTCGGAACATCGGCTCCGCCCATGCATCTGTCCTCTGTCCGTCCCGAATGCAATCCCGAATATCGTCTATGGCCACCATCGATGTCAGATACTCCCTATATAGCTCTGGATCATCCTCGGACACTAGGGATATCTGCATATCTCTGAATGACCGGACTAGCTCCATGGACATAACTTGGGGCCCAGCTTCGGAAGTGGCATCTCTCCGACTCAATGCGTCGGCCACCACGTTTGCCTTCCCTGGATGGTAGTGCATCTCATACTGATAGTCTGCTAAGAACTCCACCCAGCGCCTCTGCCTGATATTCAGCTCCTTCTGAGTGTCCACATATTTCAGGTTCTTGTGGTCAGAGTAGATCTCGCAGTGGACCCCATAAAGATAATGGCGCCAGACCTTCAGAGCAAAAATGACCGCTCCCATCTCAAGGTCGTACACTGGGTAGTTCTTCTCATGGGTCTTCAGCTGGCGGGAGGCATATGCTATGACGTGTCCGTTCTGCATCAGCACTGCTCCCATCCCCTGGTATGATGCGTCGGTGTACACCTGGAATCCTTCCTTTCCAGATGGAAGGGCCAGAATAGGGGCTGAGATGAGTCGGTCCTTCAGCTCCTGGAAAGCCGCCTGGCACTGCGGGGTCCAAACGAAAGGTGCCTCCTTCTTCGTCAAAGATGTGAGGGGGAGGGCAATCTGAGAGAACCCCTCTACGAACTTCCGGTAGTAACCGGCAAGTCCCAAGAAACTTCGTACATCGGTGGTTGTCTTCAAATGCGGCCAATCTCGAACTGCCTGAATCTTTGCCGGATCCACTGCCAACCCGGCTCCGCTGATAATGTGGCCTAAGAAGGCCACCTCCTTCAACCAAAACTGACACTTGCTGAATTTTGCATAAAGGCGATGCTCCCGCAACCTCTCCAGAGTGAGTGCCAGATGCCGAGTGTGCTCCTCCTCCGTCCTAGAGTAGATCAGGATGTCGTCTATGAATACTATGACGAACACATCCAAGTAGGCCTCGAAAACCCGGTTCATGAGACTCATGAACGCCGACGGAGCATTCGTGAGCCCGAAGGGCATCACGGTGAACTCATACATGCCATATCTGCTACTGAAGGCCGTCTTCGGGATATCCTCCTCCTGGATCCGTAGCTGGTAGTATCCTGACCTCAAGTCCAGCTTCGAGAAATAATGGGCTCCCTCCAGCTGGTCGAACAATTCTTCTATCCGTGGGAGCGGATAGGTATTCCGGACGGTCAGCCTGTTTAGTGCTCGATAATCGATGCACAGGCGGAGTGTCCCATCCTTCTTCTTCACGAATAGGACCGGTGCTCCCCATGGCGAGGAACTCTGTCTAACAAATCCTGCCTCAACCAATTCCTGCAACTGAGTCCGAAACTCTGCCAACTCCTTTGGGGCCATCCGATAAGGGGCCCTAGATGCCGGCTTGGCCCCTGGCACAAGCTGTATCTGAAAGTCCTGCTCTCGGTGTGGAGGTAGTCCTGGCAGTTTCTCTGGAAAGATGTCAGCGAAATCTCGCACCACCGGGATGTCTGTCACCGACTCCTTAACTTCCGCCATCTCAAATAGAATCTGATAGACCTCCTCTCCCTGCAGATGGGCCTTAACGGCCTGTACCAAAGATAAGAGTATACGAGAGACAGGTCTTATACCTTCGATGGTAATGAAAGAGTCCCCGTGCCTCACGGTGATCCTCTTTGCCTGGCAGTCAATCTGGGCATGGTTCCAGTGCAGCCATACCATGCCCAGGATCAGGTCGTAGTCTGTCAGCTTCAAAATCGTCGCTGGAGCCTCGAATGCCTTTCCACCAATTTCTGCCTCCATATTGCAGTGATCCGTGGTAAGGAGCTCAGATCCATCCGGTAGTCGCACCCTCATCCTCGAGCCGGTGAACCGCTCCACGCCTTCCAGTCCTTCTACGAACGTCTCCGACACAAAGGAGTGAGTAGCTCCAGTATCGAACAGCGTGCGGGCCGGCTTGCCGCTGATGAAGACTATACCTGGGGTGATTAGATATCTTAGGGTTCTATAGTGAGTTTTACTTTCCTTGCTAATCTATCTAGTGCGATTCAAAGTCTTAACCATTGAAAGGGAAATTCTATGAAAATAAAGAGGCATTGCATCGTACCTGCTATGACCTGCTCCGGATTCCGAGGCTGCGCAAGGTCCAAGGCATATACCTGCTCCCTTTCCTGTCAACGATCTCCCCCTGGTATCCACGACCGCGGCCGCATCCTCGGCCTCCGTAATGCTGAGCTGGTGGGCCGCCCTGTAGTGCTGGAGGTGGTGCCCCCCTCATGGGGCAGTTCCTCCGAATGTGCCCAATCTGATGACAAAGGAAGCACTCTGGTGGGGGATACGCCATTCCCCCGGGTCTCGGCATCTGCTGCATCCAAAGAGGTGGAGGGGCCAATATCACCTGTTCCCTCGGCTCCTGCCTCACATCCTGACGAGGCTGGTCCTCTGTCCTCCTCCCCTCTGGTACAGCACCTCGCCGCTGGTCATTTCTACCTCTCCGTCCCTGATCCTCTGCTGGCCGTTTCCGGCCCCGGGTGGCGTGCCAATCTGCCTCAATCCTTTTTGCCATCTCCAAAATCCAGGAGATGGGCCCGTCAGATACAAACAACAGAGCCTCCCTCAAGTCCTCCCGCAGGCCCTTATAGAACCTCCTGATATACCCTGCTTCGTCTAGCTGGTAGGAATCTGCGTATCGAGCCAGATGGTCGAACTCTCGATGGTACTCCACCACGGTCCGGGTGCCCTGCTTCAGCTGTAAGAACCGCTCCTCCAAATCATCCCTAGCCGACTGCGGAACGAAATGCTCCAGCAGTGCGGCCCTGAACTCCTCCCAGGTAACCTCCGCAACCTCCCTGTCGGCAAATGTCGTGTCCAACAGCGTCTTCCACCACCTCTTTGCATGGGACTCCAGGCAAGAGACGACCAGAGCCACCCTCTCCTCCCAGGGACACCGTATCCCGGTCAGCATCTCGTACATGATATCCAGCCACTCTTCCGTCCGAACTGCCGACTCTGTCCCCAAGTAGGACGGGGGAGACAGTCCTCGGAAGATGCTTAGCCAGTTGGCCCCCGGATTTGGCTGCGGGGCCGGAACCTGCTGGGCCCTGAAGGCCTCCAGGATGGCAGTCAGGGTCTGTCCCATGTCTGACTGAAGGAAAGGAGTGGGGACCGGTGGAGGTGGTGCAACAACCTGAGCCTGCTGAACTCCGCCTTGTGGCGTAGGCTGTGCTGGAGGCTGCGTAACAAAAACCCATACTGAGAAAACGTTCAATCTTAAAAAAAAGTGGACAATTTATATGTGATCCCCATTTGGGCACACCACTGCTTCCGCTGCTTAGTTTGTCCCCAAACTAAACTCACGCGGGGGTGACCCAGGGTTTGTGGACTGCTACTTTCTTCTGATCGATGTTTGCCTCTGATACCACTTGTAAGACCCCTTTTTTTTCTTTTAGAACCACCGGGGTCTTAGGCCCAGAGTCGCCGTTTTGCGGTGACACCTTCACGTCCTGAAGGGTCATCACCACAAGGCGCCGATTCTGCCGGCCAATTCGATCACAGAAAGGTAGCATAATAATTGAAGTAAGAGCAATGCAGTCCACAATAATAAATCACATGTATATAAAATAAAATCTCCACGAAGGGAGTGTCCACAGAATAACAATAATCAGAGTACTATAAATGCGGGCTTATGCCCGATACATCATGTCCTCACTACAATATCACTCAATGCGGAAGCAAAACTAGAAACTACTCAGGGTCGAGACTCACGGTCCCGGCTGTATGAACTCTGGAGCTAGACTGCCCCATCTCCAGGCGCACCGATCTCTGGGGCTGCTCCTCCATGCTGGGCTCCACGATCCCCTAAATGATGCGGTTCGAAAACCGTTAGTCATAAAGACTAAGCCCTATCATCCCTTACCCCTTCCCCCATGGCTCCTAAGTACCGAGCGGAGAGGAAGAAAGGGAAGGACATGAAGGTAGAGATTAATCAAGAAACAGATGGCAGCGGAACTAATCTAGCAATTCTATAATAATATGACAGAGAACAGAAAGTAAGAAAGGTAACCTTAACTTATGTGCGAAAGCGCATAAGCCAAGGGATCTTCTGCAAGGCTCCCATCGTATAGAGTGTCCCATACCACTTATACGTTGGGGTGAGGTTATCAAACAACAGCATGTATATATATTAAAATTAACCTTTGATTTATAAACTTGCCCACACAAGCCTATAGACCAAGGGGTCGTTTTGCAGGTCCTTATGTATAAGCGTCCCATACCACTTATACTTTAGGTGTCAGGGTTAAATGAATCGATTATGCTATGACATGCATATGGGTATGATGAAACATGCAAGTGCAACTCACACACCCGACTCTGTGCACACAGACCTTTAGTTCCCCCTTTCGGAGCCGTTACCTCCCAGGATACCTCCGTAGTGGCGGACGGAAGCGGTGGGTTGGGCCTCGCCCACCTCAAAACCAGTAAAAGCACCACTGGTCTGACCTATCGTATGCCTCAACGCTTGGTGCACTAAGCGGACGCCTGCGTACTCTTGCCGGCTGGCGCACCAGACTTCTGTTGGCGAAGGGCTAATCACCTCGCCGAGTCAACGATATTGGTGTCGGTGCAATCGAACTCCCCGATATCGAAAACCCACCACCTTAACTTTTCCTATTTTATGCACATGCAAGTTTAATCGTAAACACACAAAAAACCGAGCCGAAGCCCCCGGACCAAAACGTCCGTCTCCAAATCAACCGAGCCGAAGCTCCCCGGACTAAAACGTCCGTCTCCAAACCAACCGAGCCGAAGCTCCCCGGACCAAAACGTCCGTCTCCAAACCAACCGAGCCGAAGCTCCCCGGACCAAAACGTCCGTCTCCAGACCAACCGAGCCGAAGCTCCCATCAATCTTCCTGTGCCAACAGTGTTTGTGAAAGGTGCAGCCCTAGTTACTAAGTTACTCTTGCCAGTTTGTTATTACAGTTTACGTTAGCCCAGGAATGCCGCTGGTATTCCCCGTGAAGGGCTCTCAAGGGGCACTAGGAACCAAGACGGCGGCATTACGGCCCGAAGTTCCCTTTCGCAAGGCACTTACTTTAATTGGTTTCTCACATTACCTTTTTCCCTTTAAGAGTTACATTAAACTAAACCTAGGGTAGCTTGACTCTTCACCCTCTCCACACGGAAAGACGGTCTTCCGCCATCCCCGCATAACACCTAATCTTCCAACTACCATCAGTGCTAAACCAAACCTCCTAGGGACTCACCTAGGCTACACGATAATCAAGATTACACGTAATTTACTTTTTCATCCAAATGCCACCATTTATTTATCGGGGGTCTATCCTAACAAGATTTGCCTAAATCCAAAATATTGGAATTTTCCCTATAAATCCGATAGCTTATTTATTTATTCTTAAGGGTCTAATATCATCATTTTGAACATGAGGTATAACATTCTAGTTGATTCCAGCTATCACAAAATTAAAGTAAATAATAGTAGGCCTAAATATCAAGTTTCCAAAGTTTGATAGTTTTACAATGATTTTCAAGGGCCTAAACTTATTTAATCATTATTTCAGTTATTTCAAGCTTAATGAATAAACTACCTTAATTTGTCCTCCAAATAATTCAAATAAAATATAGGGTGCTTGTTTTATCATGAAAATAACTTTGACAGAATTCCATAATTTTCTTGCTGGTAATTAAATCATAATAAATCAAATACTAAATTACAATCTAATATGCTTTGTGAATAAAGTGCTATAACAGTAACTCTAAAAATTCCCAAATAATTCCCAGTGATATAAAAGGGCCTAAAAACCTTAAGTTCTAATTATCATAATTTCCCAGCAATTGTACAAGCCCTAATTTATTTTTATGCTCAAAAGCCCATATTAAAACATTGTGAATGAACCTCTAAAATTTCTCAACATAAAATTCTATAAAAAATTCAGGAATCAATGTTCTACTAGTCAAGATCTAAATCCAGAATTTTAACTGATTATAATTAATTTAAAACTTCCAAATAATTGAAACAACAAATCGGGCTAATAATCATTTAACACATGAAGTATAATATTTATTAATCATAAAATTCCAGGAAAATTACCATAAGTCTAAAACATCCTAAAACTCCCTCCTCCCGAGTTTCATAATTTTTTGGATTAGATTTAGTGCTTAAAATAACTAAATTATATTTTTATCCTAATCCAAAATCTCAACTTTCGAGGTACCTAATTACCTCCAATTCCTTCACTATTTCAACCGGAGGGTTTTCATCATATCATCCCCCTCTCCTCCAAATTTCAAGGGCATACAAGAGCTTTTGCTCCTATGTCCTTCACAAAACTCAAACTCCCACCCACTAGATTTGAGCCAATCTCTTAGGGTAAAATCCACCCTAATCCACACCATGTTACCCAAGAGGGTAGACATAGACTCAACAAATCAGTGGCCACAACATCAGCCTCTTTTGAGGAGATTTGCCCACTCCATTTCCAATCGTACTTTTCCCCAAAGTATCCCTCACCAAGACCTATCTAGGACTTGATACTTCCATATTCAAAACTTGACCAATTGAGTTGAAATTTTGTACAGATCTTAACATTGATGCCAGGGACCACCACCCAAAATTTGGGGGAGTTTGGACTTAATTTCATCTCCTAATTAATTTTATAATGTTTATTGAAATTTTACAAAAAACTTTAGGCAAAAGTTCTCCAAAAATTCTCATTTTTGGTCTGCTGTTAGGTATAGCTAAGGTTAACCCCCTGCCCAAATTTCAGGTCATTTGGACAAGGGACGAAGAGTGGGCATCCATTTTAATTTCTGCCCAACTCTAGGTACAGCCCCCACTAAAACAGGTGCTGCGGCCGAACCGCTTACCCAAACGAGTTGAAACCGATTTTAAATTAATCTAGACTCGAAGGACTACAACTTTCGTGACTGGTCATTTTTCCTAAAACGGCCTCTAAGAGCCTCATTTTGCAGCCTCAAAATATACTCCAATAATATATCTTTCCTCTATGTATGATATACTTAGTTTATAAATTATTAAATTGATTTTACTGTTCATCTTCTACATGAACCCGAAAACAGAACTCAGAAAACCACTTTTCCTGCAAGTTTTCCGTGATCCGTCGCCGGCAGTTCGGTCACCTCCCTGGCCAGCCACCACCACCACCACCTCCGTTGAGGCGATGGCTATCGGTCGGCGGTGGTTTGGCCGCCGGAGGTAGCGGTTTCCGGCGAACTCAAGAATACATTTTTCATGGTTCTCCATGAAAACGAGAGATGGGTCCGGCTCCGTTGAGCGCGAACTTCCTTTCTAAGAATCCTAAGATCTACCCATGAAAGAGGAGAAGCAGAGGAGGACCTTGTTCGCGGTTTGGAGGCGAGATGAACGACGGGGTGCCATGGCGCAGTGGTGGCGTAGCCGAACTCCTCTTACAGCAAGAACAAAGATCAGATCTGTTTGATTGAGCGTGTAAACTTCTCCTCTTGCTCCAAGTGGGCTTTTATAAGTCAGCAAGTGGGGAGGTGAAAGGGTAAAGCCTTAATGGTCATGAAGGATCCCCTTAATAACCTTTCGGTTACAGTGAAGGGATAGGAAACGGTGGAAGATGAACAGGTGTTCGTCAGGTCGATTCCTATTGGACCAACATTTCCTCCTTTATTATATAATTACAGAAGGAAAAACAACCCGTAATTACTCCTGGTGTAACTTCCCACACCAGCATTTATTACCACGCGTGTTAGAATAATTTCGGGCCTGAACCGTCGTTTCGGCCAATATCACGGGCGTGACACATAGGTCACGGGCGTGACAGGCCCGGGTGACAATTCTGGGGTCGACGATCGTCGAACTGAGATCGACGGTCGTCGAAGGGTGGTCACGCCCTAGGTCACGGGCGTGACACCTAGGTCACGGGCGTGACAGGCCCGAGTTTCAATTTCGACGATCATCTTGCGGAGATCGACGATCGTCGAAGGAGTCACGCCCTACGTTACGGGCGTGACACCTTGGTCACGGGAGTGACATGCCCGGGCTGCAAGTTCGACGATCGGCTCACGGAGATCGACGATCGTCGAAGGAGTCACGCCCTAGGTCACGGGCGTGACACCTTGGTCACGGGCGTGACATGCCCGGGCTGCAAGTTCGACGATCGTCTCACGGAGGTCGACGATCGTCGAAGGAGTCACGCCTAGGTCACGGGCGTGACACCTTGGTCACGGGCGTGACATGCCCGGGCTGCAAGTTCGACGATCAGCTCACGGAGATCGACGATCGTCGAAGGAGTCACGCCCTAGGTCACGGGCGTGACGGGTCGGTCACGGGCGTGACCAACCCGTGACCCGAAATCTCGATCGATTTATTTCAATTTTTGGGCTTCCTAGGGTTCTGTCACGACCAACCGACTCCTAGGGGTCTAGCCGGAAATGGGATGTTACACTGAGGGAGGAAATTGTAATGATGGACTCACTCAGAAAGGACTTCCATAATGTGATGGAAGAATATAATAAGGCTCTCGAGCACCTAAATCTGGAGGAGAAAATCATCAAGTAATTGGAAGAATAACTTAAAGTTGAAAAGAAACTTGTTGAAAGTTTCTCCAAGCCCAATACAGTCCTTCCGCTTATTTCTGAATTCTCTGCTCAGTCCAAAGGTGCTGGCTTAGGCCATGTGGTTGCTCCTAGTAAATCTTCTAGGAGAAATAAAGCCCAGAGAAGAAATAAGGCTGCCAAGAAGGCTCTAGCCAAGGAGAAGGGGAAAGCTCCTCAAGAACAAACTCCTTTCAAAAAGATTATCTTTCCAACGAACGAGTTTGATCTTGACTCGTCCTACGGTCACTTTGCTAGGCCTACTCATGTAGAGCCCAAGTCTCGGTAGCAAGGATGGACTCTTCCCCAGAACTTTGGCGAGAGTGTCTTCATGACACCTTATGAGGAGATCACTCTTCAGAGTTATGGATCTTATAATCATGGTCACAACATCAAGAATGATCCAAAAGCCAAACCCGTTGTAGAAAAGCCTATTATGGAGATGAAGTCATGTGAGCGCCATCACCATGAAGTTTCTACCTCCAAGTCTACTGCCCCTGCTAGACAACACTCTCAAAAGGCCAAGCAGGAAAACCTTAGGCAAAGATACAACAGATTGACTGTTGGTGTCGTGGCAAAATCGGTCACTTTGCCATATAAAAGTGAGGATAAATACAACTCAAGAGAGGGGGGGGGGGGTGAATAGAGTATTCAAAAATATGAGAATCTACTCAACTCCCTTAGAGTTAATTTGCGGAAAAAGTAAATAGATATATGAAACCCTAGAGCCTAACACAAAGTGAGGTGCACAAGGGAAAGCTAACTGTAATTATAGTTTTAGCTTTAGTCCTAATACAGCAACTAGCAATCCTAGTTAATTCTACTCACAGCCACAGTGCAGTAATTAAAATAAGCAACACAGACAACACAAGAAGATTTATAGTGGTTCCCTCTCAATAGGTACATCCACTCTTCTACCACCCTAGTAGGAATCCACTACAGGTTTTTGTTCAGGTGCCCTGCCACCAACTGATCTGATTCAGGTAGATCAAGTAAATCCTTTGAGCTTTTGATTAGGAGCTCAAAATCCAACACAGGTTTTTGCTAAGGTGCCCTGCCACCAAGGTTTACTTTTGAAGGGAGTAATAACCCTTTATATAGGAGGTTGAGAGAGTTAGAATGTCTTCTCTATTGTTTAACAGAATTAGAGAAGCTACTGGATTGCACTGAGCTATAGAAAGCTCTGAAGGAATCAAAGCTCCTCCTAGCTTAGAGAATATCCAGGAAGAAGCCTTACTTCAGGGTGCAGGATCTCTTCAAAACTCTTGACAGAGAAGATCTTTTGTCTTGAAGTTCTTGAAGGAGCAGCTTGAAGAAGACTCTTGATGTGGAATGGTTGTTCTTCTTCAACAGCTTTTCTTTCTTCTTCTTCTTCTTGAAGCTCTGAGTATGAATGTTCCTGTGAGCAGGATGAACTCAGGATTGAAGAAAAGAACTCTGAAGAGAGTTGTTCTTCTCAGCTGTATGTAAAAATATCTGAGAGCTGTATTTTCTTGTTCTTGTTGTTCTTGTTGTATATGTGTATGTGTGTCTGTATATCCTTCTTTCAATAGCTCTTTATATATATCAGTCTTTGTAACGACTTCTATATTTTATTTGAAACTTGTCTTCTTCTGAGATCTACAATCTGGGCTGCAAATAACACAAAACAACTAGCCTGCAGAAAGACATCCTATAAAGAGATAAAACTTTCTTAGAAGCTGCTTATCCATTCTGCAAGTCCAAAAGGTATTAGAGAAAGTCACATCAAAAACAAACTCTTTACAGCCAGAAAAAGACATCTGTGTCTAACGGCTATAAAGGACAGCATGACAGATAAAGCACAAAGATTTGTCAACTAATAGGACAAAAGACTTTGTCAGAAAGAACTTGACTTATGGATAAAGAATGAGGCAAAGATTGCCTTGATATGTAAGCATAAAATCAATGAAATAATCTTTAATAAAATAAGCCAGATAAATGAGAAATAATTCACAGAAGAGAAGGAATACAATATCTCTAAATGCAGACAAAAGATCGTCGAACGAATCACGGAGATCGTCGAACTCACAGAGCAGATAGTCGAACTACAAGAAATCTATCTGGGCAAAAGAAGTCGAGCAAGACTCGACGATCGACGATACTGAGACCACAGGTCGTCGAGCTAACAGAGTTGAACTAACTCAGAGATAGTCGATCTGCTGATAGACGATAGTCGATCAACTGATAGACGATAGTCGAGCGGCGTTCGACTATAGTCGAACTAAAAAACACTTAACCAGATTTTCAACTGGATAAACAACCACTCTACACAACTGATGGAATCTAACCTAAATCTAACCTTTGACCATAGATAAATCTTGGGTCAAGAAACTAATTAAGAAGACTTAACTCAAATCCAAACTAGGGTACCAACACCATAGATTGCTGGTTTAATCCCAGATATTATGAAACTTCTCAAGTTAATAATGTGAGAAAGACCACTCACAATGTTAACATACGTAGGGGGAGTATGCTAACTAGAGAGCAAGGGCCCAAACAAGTTTGGATTCCTAAGGCAACTTGATTCTACTTTTGCAGGAATGTCCAAAGGCCACCAAAAATCCCATCTGGTATTTGGAAAGTTGATGCTCTCGACATATGGATGGAACTAGAAGCCTTCTATAGAATTATTCTCCAGTCATGAACGGGTCTAAGATCATCTTTGGAGATTCTGACAGAGGAATAACTAAAGGCTACGGTATGATCAATAATGGTAGTGTATCCTTTTCCGATGTGGCTTATGTTGAAGGATTGGAACAAAATCTTATAACCATAAGCCATCTCTGTGATAAAGGATACATCGTAGAATTTCATGCAGACAAGTGTTTGATAAAATCGGTTGATAATTTAGAAATGATTTTATCAGGCACTCGTAGTAGGAATATATTTTACTTAAATTTTATTTGCTTAGACTCTTCTACGCCAGTGTGCTTTTTGACAAAAGATAGTGCGTCTCTTGGTGACCAATGACTCATTAGATTAGAACATATAAATTTCAAAACTATTAATAAATTATTTTCTCTTAATTTAGTACGTGATGCCCCAAATGTCAAGTGCGTTAAAGATAGAACTTGTCACGTATGTATAAATGGCAAGCAAACAAGGGCTACTTTTAAAAGCATTATTGACAAAGATTGTAATAGGTGTTTACACCTACTTCATATGGACTTGTTCGGTCCACTGTAAATTAGAAGTTTGGGAGGTAAGGATTATACTTTGGTTATTGTTGATGATTACTCTCGCTTTGCGTGAGCGTTCTTTATAAAACACAAGTCTGATACTTTTGATATCTTTACTAATTTTGTCAGGCAGATCAAGAATGAATATTATTGTTATGTAGTCAAAATCAGAAGTGACAATAGAACAGAGTTCAAGTCTGGGGCCATGACAGAATTTTGTGAGAGCCTAGGTATCTTTCATGAGTTTTCCTCTCCTCATACTCCTCAATAGAACGGAGTAGCTGAGAGAAAGAATAGAACACTCATAGAGGCTTGCAGAACTATGTTGAGTGATGTCTCACTACCGAAATATTTCTGGGCTGAAGCTGTCAACACTGCATGCCACATGCAAAATCGAGCACTCATAAACAAGAACCATAGTAAGACACCTTACGAACTACTAAAGGGCAGGAAACCGACCATTTCATATTTTAAAATCTTTGGTAGTAAATACTTCGTACTTAACAATGGTAAGTTTCACACCACTAAATTTAGTGAAAAGAGCAACAATAGGAGTAGATGTATTACCTGCAGAATTTCCTAACTCCCATAGATCATCTAGGTAGGAGGTAATGACTCCTTCTAGGTACAGGGATATAATAGGAGTAGATGATTCTTCAAGACAAACTCTGAAAGCAAATTCAGCCTCAGCTATAACTTCAGCTTTATCTGGAACTGCAACTGCAACTGATGTTGTAATTTCTGAATCTGCAGCTGTAGGAATTTCATCTGATGGTGTATCTTCTGGAACTTCAGCTGAAAGAATGACCAGTGGAAGTCCTGAGACATCTTCCTGGAACATCTCCCCCTGCCTGACTTCAGTGGGTACTGAACTCAGGCCCCTAAGAGAAGAGGGCTCAACATAATTTGAGAGGGATGCAATGGAGGATGTAAGAGATGAAATGGAGGAAATAAGAGGGGCAATTGCTGCTTCAATCATTGATTTGATTGAAGGAGTAATTAGCTCCTGATGATTGCAATGAGAGCTGGTGTGATTTCAAGGGATGTAGATGGGGGAATCACAACAGATGGATGAGCATCAGGGATGATGTTCTCCTGATGATATAGAGTGTGAACTTGTGATGGAAATGCAGATACATGAAGATCAATATGATCTTGAGGTGAAGTTAGTGACTGAGGTGGAGTTGGAAGTGTCTCAGAAACCAACAGATCAATGCTAATTTTGAAATCCCAGCAAGGTGTGAAGGAGTTGGAGATACTGGTGGTGATGCATGGAGAATAGCAGTGGATGTAGATGGTACTGCAATAGAAGTGGATGGCAATGCAGATGTAGATGGAATGGGGGAAATGGAAGAGCCTTCTTGATTAAGTGGGGGGGGGGGGTGACTGTTACTGTCCTTGTGTTCTCAGATGGAACAGAAGCAACCCCAGCATGTGAAGTCTTTTGGATATTTCTTATCCACTTGATAAATAGAGTGGGATCCATCATCTTGCTTGCATTGATTGATGTTGAAATTGTTCCCAATAGCTGAGGATATTTCTCTCTTAGAAATATCCCAATCACCCTTCCAAGGGTCATCTCTTTCTTTGAGTTCTTTCTCCTGATTAATTCAAAAACTATTCCAGCCCAATTTATTTCTTTCCTGTTAGCAATAGCACACATTAAGGCAAACTGCTGCCTGGTAATGTTATCGTGCGCAGAGTGCTTTCCCAACAGCACTTTCCCTACTAGTTCTGCTAAGAACTTGATCTTCATCGGGAAGCTTATCTTCACCAACTTGGAAGGAATGCCTTCAGCATGTCCTAGCTCTAATAGCATCCTGCTATACTCCTGAGTATCTTGATCATACTCTTCTTGACCATTGATCAAACCAAAAATCTCAGTTAAGACGGCAGGAGTCAAAATTACCTCCTCGCCGCCGATAGTCTCTGTCATCGATTCGTCGCTGGAAGATGATGTATAGACCCATTCTTTGATTTCTGGAACATTTATCTTAATCCTTGTAGACATAAGCTTCTCCAGTCCTTGATCTTTGCATAACTGTAGCATCTCGAGAATATCGGCATCACAGGAACTGAAAGATTCGAAATCGACGCTAAAGCCGGCGTCAAACTTCATCACGATCAGCAAAGCTGGAGCAATCGTCATGGATTTGGTTGGGGAAGACGAGAGAAATGAAAGCAGAAAGCGCGGGGCAGAGCTCAAGTCAAATCTTTCAAGCAGGAATGAGGAATATGAAAAGACGAGCTCTGTCGACTACAAAAAGCACGATCTATTAACCTAGGTCGACCATCGGTTTATATTTAAACAGCAATCGTCGACCTACTTCAACAGATACTAGAAACGATGGTTGATCGATCGTTCGACGATCCTTTCCTGAAGCAAAGTAGTCGAGCTATCAATCGACTATTTCTGTCTTCACAAACAATCGAGCCGTCATCAAACATAGGTCGACGATAGGCTCAACCTATTTGACTATGGTCGAACGACATTCGACGATATTCGAGTAGATTTCAACATATGCAGAAATTACACTTGGTCTATTCCATTTATCATGTAACGGCCTCCCCAGCACCACGCTCGCAAGGACAGCCGCCGGCACCCCCAGCACCACGCTCGAAAGGGTTCAGCCTAACCAGGTCTGCAGACCATGCACCCCAACCCCTCTCCATTCACAGGCGGGTTGTTGAGGCCGGGGATCGAACCCAGGACCTTGATAAGAGACTCTTTACCACAGCTCTCATCACCAACTGTGCTGCAGCTCAGTTGGTGATGAGAGCTGTGGTAAAGAGTCTCTTATCAAGGTCCTGGGTTCGATCCCCGGCCTCATCAACCCTCCTGTGAATGGAGAGGTGTTGGGGTGCATGGTCTGCAGACCTGGTTAGGCTGAACCCTTTCGAGCGTGGTGCTGGGGGTGCCGGCGGCTGTCCTTGCGAGCGTGGTGCTGGGGAGGCCGTTTCAAAAAGTGCACTTTTTATGTAACGACCCGGGATTTGGCCCGAAGCCCCCCATGGCATCGCTACCGGGCTGCAACCCAAGCACCCCAACCCCTCTCCCTCCACAGGCGGGTTGTTGGTGGCCACAGCCTCCCTTTGATGAGCGAACTCGACAGTTATGTTGGGTCGTACGGGGACTTCCCAGGAGGTCACCCATCCCAGTGATTTGTAACATCCCATTTTCAAATTAGACCCCCCTTAGGAGTGACTTGAGCATAACTAGGTCATATGAGTTAACCTAGGTGAGCCCAGGAGACCAAGTGACCTAAAAACCTAGTTGAGACCCACTTGGTCTGCAAATAGTAATTTTCAAAACTCTGATTTTGGGTGGCCTAGTAGGTTCATTGTGACTCTAAAAATTCTATTAGACCTAATGTGGGCCCAATGAGTCACCAAGGACCCACTTGGGTCAACCATAGTGGTCAATTTGACCAAGTTAACCCCAAGCCCAAATCAAGTCAAACCTAGCCTATATGGGCTAACCCAACCTCAAACCACCCTCCCCCTTAGGCTAACTCTTGCATGATTATTTTTGTATGATATTTGGCTGCCTATATCCTAGGGAATTGACCAAGTCAACATTGGTGACTAGGAGAGAGAGAAGCCTAAATTTAGAGAAATAAAGAGGAGAGAGAAAGTGTTTAAAGAGGCCACTTATGGTGGAAGGTGAACCACTCCCTTCATGATATTTCCTAAGGGAATTATTAACCTTAGTGGGCTGCCAATAGGTTGAGGGAGATGAGCAAATTCGTCCATGATAATTAGGAGAGAGAAAAAATATCATTTTCATGAATAATGGAGGAGAGAGAAAAATTTAGAGGAAGAGTATTCATGACCAAGAGTCTCTCTCTCCACCATCAAGCCTTGATATTATTCCCCATTCAACTCCCTTGACTCTTGGGATGAAAATAACATCAATTGCCTTGATGTGAGGAGAGAGAAAAGGGGAGTTTCTTTTTAATTGAGGAGAGAGAAAGAGGAAAAGAGAGAGAGAGGAGTTATGGAGGGAGACCATGAGCCACCCCATTCACCTCCCCAAGCCCCCATTCATTCTTCCTGATCCTTGGGAAGAGATTCCCATCATTTTCTCATCAGCCACCATCAATGGAGGAGCCCAACCACCATGGCCGAACATCCCTTCACCTCCCCTCCCATGAAAAAAAAATATAAAATCTCAGTTACAGCCACCTATTCTCATTTTTGGCTATTCCATCTCCCTCAAAGCGTCCATGGCAGTCAAAATAGCATATAATATCGATGGTTTTGGTGGAGGAACGAGGGATCGGACAAGTTCGCCGGAGAGGAAAAACGCCACGACAAACCGCCGCCGCCGCCATCGTCGCCGAACCCCAAATAAGGTCCTCCTCCTCTCCTTCTCTCATGCTTAGATCCTAGGAATGCTTAGAAACCGATTCCATGCTCATTCGAACCGAGTTTAGATTTTAGGTTTTCGGAATTTGCCATTTTTTTGGGAGAGTTTGAGCTCTCGGCTAGGGCGGCGCCGCCACCTCCGGCCGCCCTAGCTCCGGCCAGGGATAGCCCCCACCACCGGGAACAAATGGGAGATGTTTCCCGGTGGTGGCGCCGCCTCAGGCCGCCGGGAAATGGCCCGCAAAAACCACCTGCGCAGGTCTATTTTCGGCCCATCGGGGAAGATGAACAGGAGCCACCTGATGGCGCTTCAAGATTCGTGCAGGATCAGTTTTAATTCTTTTAATTCTTTTTTTCTGATTTTCTATTTTTTGTAAAACTGTTTTCACTGTAAATAGATTTTAGGCCCCTTATGGGCACCTAATGAAAAAGTGTATAGCATGAAAGTTGTAGGTCCTTTTAATACCTACAATTTGATATGCTGTGGTGAAAATTTGGATGAGAACCTAGGCCTGTAGGGTCATTTGATTATGGGTATGTCCTAGGTTTAGGGCAGTTTTATTATAAAAATTATTTAGGCCCTTTAGAGGCTTGTTCATCAAAATTGATCAACATGAATGTTGTAGGCTTTTTAATTATCTACAGTTTGATATATTAAGGAAAATTATAGGACAATTCTTCTGACCTATTGGGCCATTATTCTAGGGTAGGTCCTACAAATAGGGCAGATCTTTGAAAAATTCCCCACACCTAATCCTTGGTCCAAATGATTTGAATTTTGGACAGGGGCTTAATATCACCTAGACCTAGCTGTTGTAAAAATTGGAATCCATTTAAAGAAGTGTAACCTAGGGTTTTGCCCTAAACCTAGAAAAGCTATGGTAAGATAGTTGAAGGGTCAAATGACCTCCAAACCCTCCCAAATTTTGGTGAGGTGTCCCTGGTATAGGTATCTAGGTCTGCTTCAAATTTCAACTCATTTGGTTGAGTTTTGATTAGGAATCCTCTAAACCCTAGTTTTGACCTAGTAGAAGGAAGCTTAGTGAGAAGGTTCATTGCACTTTGGTATGACCATCTCACCTCAACAGAGGTTGAGCTTTTGACCACTGATTTATTTTGGTCCTAAGATTACCCTTAGGGAAGATGGGATGATTTAGGGTAAGTTTACCCTAGGGCCCAGGTTAAAACCCTAAAGGTGGACTTTGGGGGTTGTGAAGTACATATGGGCAAATGCCCTTGTATGGCCTTGAGATTTAGTGGAGAGGTTGTTAATGAGTTTGTAACTCTCTGGTTGTAATGTTAGAGAATTTTGATGTAGGTAGCTACCTCAAAACTTAAATCCTATTTTTAGGGTAGAAGGGATTTTAGGTCAAAATAGTATCTTAAACTTTTTAAAAGCCATGAAATTTGGGTAGTGTGTTTCTAGGGTAGTTAGGACCCTTGGATAATTTTACTAGAATTTTTGGATAGGTATTTCTAGTACTTCATTCATGAATGTGGGTATAGCCCTTTTTGATGTTTTATTTATTAAAGATTTTTAATTCAAATAAGACCCCCTTGAAACTCTGGAATTAGATATTTTTGGTCAGTAGAAATGCTCATGAATTTTAATTCAATTTTATGTTGATTAAACAGAATAGTTCCTTCACAAGTATAATTAAAGGGCTCTATGTTTTAAAAATAATTTATGGCATAAATAGTCTTTGGAAAATTATGAAAGTTGGTAAATGGTGTTTTTAAATCATTATGAATCAGTGGGATTTTCCTCTGGATTTTTGGAGTTATGGATTTAGTACTTGATTCACAAGCTTGCTAGATTAGGGTTTTAGAAAATGATTTATTATAAATTAATTTCCAGCAGGAAAATTATGAAACTTTTATAGTACTGTTTTCATGGTAGTTCTAATATCCTGTAATTAATACAATTTATTTGGAGGAGAATTTGATGTAGTTTATTCATTAGACATGAAGGAAATGGTTTATTGCAAAAATAAGTTTAGGCCCCTTAGACCATAGGGAAAATTGCCAAACCTTGGATATATCATTTTTAGATACATTAATATTTGTCTTAAATTTATCATGATTTATACATGACTGAAAAATATAATCCTTGTATAAATTTGGAAGACCTTGGATTTTAGTAAAATTAATTAATTATTAGATTAATTGGAAAAATTGTTATTATCGGAAATCGATTCAATAATGTCATGATAGGCCCCCAGTAATTAACTTAGGTTGTTCGGAAGAAAACACAAAGGACATCCTATCATAGACATCACTTAGTATAAGGTGGTCTGTAGTTAGTAACTTTGGGAAATGAGTAACAAGATAAGGTTTGGGTTTGCGTAAGGACAACTTGTGATGGTTGGATTTAAAGAAAGAGAATGGATCACCATAGGAGGTTTTAAGTGTGGTGAGGAATGAGTTGATGCGCTCTAAGGTGCGCGGGACCGACGAAAGATCGCCGTCCCCGTAAGAGTGAAGAGTCAAATCCACCCTAGGTTTAGTTTGATGCAATTTATAGAGGAAACGGGTAAGGGAAAAATAACCAATAATAATAAGTGCCTTGCGAAAGGGAACTTCGGGCCGTAATGCCGCCGTCTTGGTTCCTAGTGCCCTTTGAGAGCCCTTCACGGGGTATGCCGGGGGCAGTCCTGGGCTAATGTAAATCTTAAAACAAACGAAAGAGTAATTAGCCTAATAGGGATTCACATTGCACACACTCATTAGTTAGGGTTGGTAATGGTTAAGTCGTCCCGAGGTGTTCAAGGGGGCGCCGTCCCGTGGTGTTCTAAGGGATGAAGTCTGGAGATGAGCCGGACGGTTTAGTCCGGGGAAGTTGGTCTCGGATGTGGTTTATACGGACGGTTTAGTCCGGGAGTTTGACACTTTAAAATTGTTATATATTAAACTGCTGCATGTGCATAAAATAGGAAAGATTAAGGTGGTGGGTTTTCGATATCGGGGAGTTCGATTGCACCGACACCGATATCGTTGACTCGACAAGGTGACTAGCACTTAGCCAAGGTTAAGTCCGGCGGACCAGTCGGCAAGAGTACGCAGGAGTCCGCCTCGTGCACCAGGCGTTGAGGGCGTACGATAGGTCAGATCAGTGGTGCTTTTACTGGTTTTGAGGTGGGCGAGGCCCAACCCACCGCTTCCGTCTGCCACTACGGGAGTATCCTGGGAGTTATCTCCAGAAAGGGGGAACTAAAGGTTTGTGTACACAAAGTTGGGTGTGTGAGTTGCACTGCTTGAACATCATAACCCACCATATAGCTGCATGTCATAATCATTCATAACAACCTTGACACCTAAAATATAAGTGGAATGAGACGCTTATACTTTAGGACTTGCAAAACGACCCCTTGGTCTATAAGCTTGTGTGGGCAAGTTTATAAATTAAGGTCAATTTGTTATATGTATATCTGCTGCTTGATAACCGACACCCCAACGTATAAGCGGTATGGGACGCATTATACGATGGGAGCCTTGCAAAAGATCCCTTGGCTTATGTGTACTCACATAAGCGAAGGTTTAATTTCTTACTTACTTCCTTTCTGTTATACCTATTACAACATTTATACTGTTCACCTGTTATAACTTGCTAGTTAGGTCCACCGTCATCTGTTTTGGAATTTATCTCCACTTTCATGTCCTCCCCTTTCTTCCTCTCCGCCCGGTGCCTTAGAGCGTGGGGGAAGGGGTGGGGGATGATAGGGCTTAGTCTTTTAGACTAACGGTTTTCGAACCATATCATTTTAGGTGTACCATATGGAAGGGTCATGGGTTTTGCAGTTTCTGACGGAGTTGACCCCGCGACCATGCTACCATTGTCACCAGCCGGGACATACACGGGTCAAGTGCCCCTTGATGGGTGGGATGGGACAGTCTAGCACGGAGGAGCAGCTCAGGAGGCCGGTACGCTTGGAGATGGGACAGTCTAGCACTGGAGTCCAGACTACGGGGACTGTGAGTCCCAGCCCTTCGTAGAGTTTTAGTTTTGTTTCCGCTTTTGAGTGATCTTGTAGTGAGGATTTGATGTACCGGGCATGAGCCCTTTTATTTCCAGACTATTTATACTCTGATGATTTTCTGTGGACACTCCCTTCGTGGAGTTTTATTTTATGTGATATTCTCTTTTGGTGGACTTGCTTCTCTCTTGCTTGCTACTTATTGTGATCGAAAAGGCCGGCAGAATCGGCGCGTTGTAGTGACGACCTTCCCGGGTGCGAAGGTGTCACCGCAAAGCGGCGGTTCTGGGCATAAGACCCCGGGCTGTTCAAAAAAAAAAGGGGTCTTAAAAAGTGGTATCAGAGCATAACTAATTGAGACCCACTTGGTAGTCTCAACTACTCGTAGTCTCAACTAATGGCACCGCCGGCCTACCAGAAGTCCATACCCGGGCCCACTACTGGTAGTCAGCCTATCACATCAAGCCTGCAGGCCATGCACCCCAACCCTCTCCGCGCCTGTTTTTCAGCAGCGGTAGGTTGTTGCCACTGGGGATCGAACCCAGGACCTTGATAAGAGACTCTTTACCACAACTCTCATCACCAACTGAGCTGCAGCTCAGTTGGTGATGAGAGCTGTGGTAAAGAGTCTCTTATCAAGGTCCTGGGTTCGATCCCCAGTGGCAACAACCTACCGCTGCTGAAAAACAGGCGCGGAGAGGGGTTGGGGTGCATGGCCTGCAGGCTTGATGTGACAGGCTGACTACCAGTAGTGGGCCCGGGTATGGACTTCTGGTAGGCCGGCGGTGCCAGGTGGGTCCCGCAGGGTTGGCGGGCCTGAACCGTTACAAAAAGTGCACTTTTTGTAACGGCCTCCCCAGCACCACGCTCGCAAGGACAGCCGCCGGCACCCCCAGCACCACGCTCGAAAGGGTTCAGCCTAACCAGGTCTGCAGACCATGCACCCCAACCCCTCTCCATTCACATGCGGGTTGTTGAGGCCGGGGATCGAACCCGAGACCTCCTTGATAAGGAGTTTTCAAACCACTCCTCATCACCAACTGAGCTGCAGTTAGACCCCCCCTTAGGAGTGACTTGAGCATAACTAGGTCATATGAGTTAACCAAGGTGAGCCCAGGAGACCAAGTGACCTAAAAACCTAGTTGAGACCCACTTGGTCTGCAAATAGTAATTTTCAAAACTCTGATTTTGGGTGGCCTAGTAGGTGCACTGTGATCCTAAAAATCCCCTTAGACCTAATGTGGGCTCAATGAGTCACCAAGGACCCACTTGGGTCAACCATAGTGGTCAGTTTGACCAAGTCAACCCCAAGCCCAAATCAAGTCAAACCTAGCCTAGATGGGCTAACCCAACCTCAAACCACCCTCCCCCTTAGGCTAACTCTTGCATGATTATTTTTATCATATTTGGCTGCCTATATCCCAGGGAATTGACCAAGTCAACATTGGTGACTAGGAGAGAGAAAGTGAGCTCCATTTTCAAGATAATGGAGGAGAGAGAAAAAATTCAAGAGAGAGGGAAGGAGGAATTCGGCCAAAGGGAGGCCAAAGGCCACCCTTAATGGCTGAATTCAACTCCCCTAGGGAAGGGGAGGAGTTTCCAGCCGTTTCCCGGCCACCTAGGCCTAGGTTCACCCCCCTCCACCATGGCCGCAACCTCCCTTAATGGCCATTAATGGTGTCTTTCATAACTGCCTTCCCCCTCCCCTCCTGGCCATATAGACCTCACCAGCAAGCTAGGGCGATGAATTTCGAAGCATTAGAAGGAGGAAGAACCACTGCCGGAGCCACCAAAGGAGAAATCGCCGCCGCCGCCGCCGCCATGAATTCCCGTCGATCCACCCGCATCCAAGCCCGAGTTCAAGTCCTCCTCCTCTCCTTCTCTCATGCTTAGACCCTAGGAATGCTTTGAAACCGATTCCATGCTCATTCGAACCGAGTTTAGATTTTAGGTTTTCGGAATTTGCCATTTTTTGGGAGAGTTTGATCTCTCGGCTAGGGCGGCGCCGCCACCTCCGGCCGCCCTAGCTCCGGCCAGTGATAGCCCCCACCACCGGGAACAATTAGGGGATGTTTCCCAGTGGTGGCGGCGCCTCAGGCCGCTGGTAAGCAGCCTGCAAAAACAGCCTGCGCAAGCCCTATTTCGGGTCCATCGGGGAAGATGAACAGGAGCCACCCGATCCTGCTTCTAGATTCGTGCAGGATCAAATACCCCCTTTTCTGTTTTTTTTAAAATATAGTTTTACTGTTTTTGGATTTTAGGCCCCTTATGGGCACCTGATGAAAAAGTGTTTAGCATGAAAGTTGTAGGTCCTTTTAATACCTACAATTTGATATGCTGTGGTGAAATTTTGGTAGAGTACCTAGACTTGTAGGGCCATTTGATTATGGGTATGTCCTAGGTTTAGGGCAGTTTTATTATATAAATTATTTAGGCCCTTTGGAGGCTTGTTCATCAAAATTAATCAACATGAATGTTGTAGGCTTTTTAATTATCTACAGTTTGATATATTATGGAAAATTATAGGACAAGTATTCTGACCTATAGGGCCATTATTCTAGGGTAGGTCCTACAAATATGGCAGATCTTTGAAAAATTCCCCACACCTAATCCTTGGTCCAAATACTTTGAATTTTGGACAGGGGCTTAATATCACCTAGACCTAGCTCCTGTAAAAATTGGAACCTATTTAAAGAAGTTTAACCTAGGGTTTTTCCCTAAACCTAGAAAAGCTAGGGTAAGGTAGTTGAAGGGTCAAATGACCTCCAAACCATCCCAAATTTTGGTGAGGTGTCCCTGGTATAGGTATCTAGGTCTGGTTCAAATTTCAACTCATTTGGTTGAGTTTTGATTAGGAATCCTCTAAACCCTAGTTTTGACCTAGTAGAAGGAAGCTTATTGAGAAGGTTCCTTGCACTCTGGTATGATCATCTCACCTCAACAGAGGTTGAGATTTTGACCACTGGTTTATTTTGGTCCTAAGATTGTCCTTAGGGAAGATGGGATGATTTAGGGTAAGTTTACCCTAGGGCCCAGGTTAAAACCCTAAAGGTGGACTTTGGGGGTTTGTGAAGGATATAGGGGCAAATGCCCTTGTATGGCCTTGAGATTTAGTGGAGAGGTTGTTAATGAGTTTGTAACTCTATGGTTGTAATGTTAGAGAATTTTGATGTAGGTAGCTACCTCAAAACTTAAACCCTAGTTTTAGGGTTGAAGGGATTTTAGGTCCAAACAGTATCTTAAACTCTTTTAAAAGCCATAAAATTTGGGTAGTGTGTTTCTAGGGTAGTTAGGACCTTTGGATAATTTTACTAGAATTTTTGGATAGGTATTTCTAGTACTTCATTCATGAAAGTAGGTAAAGCCCTTTTTGATGTTTTATTTATTAAAGATTTTTAATTCAAATAAGGCCCCATTGAAACTCTGGAATTAGATGTTTTTGGCTAGTAGGAATGCCCATGAATTTTAGTTCAATTTTATGTTGATTAAATAGAATAGTTCCTTCACAAGTATTATTAAAGGGCTCTATGTTTTAAAAATATTTTATGCCATAAATAGTCTCTGGAAAATTATGAAAGTTGGTAAATAGTGTTTTTAAATCATTATGAATTAGTGGGATGTTTCTCTAGATTTTTTGAGTTATGGATTTAGTACTTGATTCACAAGCATGCTAGATTAGGATTTTAGAAAATGATTTATTATAAATTAATTTCCAGCAGGAAAATTATGAAACTTTTACAGTACTGTTTTCATGGTATTTCTAATATCCTGTAATTAATCCAATTTATTTGGAAGAGAATTTGATGTAGTTTATTCATTAGACATGAAGGAAATGGATTATTGCAAAAATAGGTTTAGGCCCCTTAGACCATAGGAAAAATTGCCAAACCTTGGATGTGTCATTTTTAGATACATTAATATTTGTCTTAAATTTATTATGATTTATACATGACTAAAAAGTATGATCCTTGTACAAATTTGGAAGACCTTGGATTTTAGTAAAATTAATTAATTATTAGATTAATTGGGAAAATTATTATTATCAGAAAAATCGATTCAATAATGTCATGATAGGCCCCCAGAAATTAACTTAGGCCGTACGAAAGAAAACACAAAGGACATCCTATCATAGACATTACTTAGTATAAGGTGGTCTGCATTTAGTAATTTTGGGAAATGAGTAACAAGAGAAGGTTTGGGTTAGCATAAGGACAGCTTGTGTTGGTTGGATTTAAAGAAAGAGGATGGATCACCATCGGAGGTCTCAAGTGTGGTGAGGAATGAGTTGATGCGCTCTAAGCTGCGCGGGACCGACGAAAGATCGCCGTCCCCGTAAGAGTGAAGAGTCAAATCCACCCTAGGCTTAGTTCGATGCAATTT
This sequence comes from Platanthera zijinensis, assembly GCA_039513925.1. Classification (NCBI taxonomy): domain Eukaryota; kingdom Viridiplantae; phylum Streptophyta; class Magnoliopsida; order Asparagales; family Orchidaceae; genus Platanthera; species Platanthera zijinensis. Next base: position 42,837,222 of record CM077079.1, on the reverse strand, counting down.
ATAGAGGGAACGGGTAAGGGAAAAACAACCAATAACAATAAGTGCCTTGCGAAAGGGAACTTCGGGCCGTAATGCCGCCGTCTTGGTTCCTAGTGCCCTTTGAGAGCCCTTCACGGGGTATGCCGGGGGCAGTCCTGGGCTAACGTAAATCTTAAAACAAACGAAAAAGTAACTAGCCTAATAGGGATTCACATTGCACACACTCATTCGTTAGGGTTGGTAATGGTTAAGTCGTCCCGAGGTGTTCAAGGGGGCGCCGTCCCGTGGTGTTCTAAGGGATGGAGTCTGGAGATGAGCCGGACGTTTTAGTCCGGGGAATTTGGTCTCGGATGTGGTTTATACGGACGGTTTAGTCCGGGAGTTTGACACTTTAAATTGTTATATATTAAACTGCTGCATGTGCATAAAAATAGGAAAGATTAAGGTGGTGGGTTTTTGATATCGGGGAGTTCGATTGCACCAACACCGATATCGTTGACTCGACAAGGTGACTAGCACTTAGCCAAGGTTAAGTCCGGCGGACCAGTCGGCAAGAGTACGCAGGAGTCCGCCTCGTGCACCAGGCGTTGAGGGCGTACGATAGGTCAGACTAGTGGTGCTTTTACTGGTTTTGAGGTGGGCGAGGCCCAACCCACCGCTTCCGTTTGCCACTACGGGAGTATCCTGGGAGTTATCTTCAGAAAGGGGGAACTAAAGGTTTGTGTACACAAAGTTGTGTGTGTGAGTTGCACTGCTTGAACATCATAACCCACCATATAGCTGCATGCCATAATCATTCATAACAACCTTGACACCTAAAATATAAGTGGAATGGGGCGCTTATACTTTAGGACTTGCAAAACGACCCCTTGGTCTATAAGCTTGTGTGGGCAAGTTTATAAATTAAGGTTAATTTGATATATGTATACCTGCTGCGTGATAACCGACACCCCAACGTATAAGCGGTATGGGACGCGTTATACGATGGGAGCCTTGCAAAAGATCCCTTGGCTTATGTGTACTCACATAAGCGAAGGTTTAATTTCTTACTTACTTCCTTTCTGTTATACCTATTACAACACTTAAGATAAATTGCTCCCCATTTACACAACTGCTAGTTAGGTCCACCGTCATCTGTTTTGATATTATTCTCCACTTTCTTGTCCTTCCCTTTCTTCCTCTCCGCCCGGTGCCTTAGAGCGTGGGGGAAGGGGTGGGGGGACGATAGGGCTTAGTCTTTTAGACTAACGGTTTTCGAACCATATCATATTAGGGGATCGCAGAGCCCAACATGGAGGAGCAGCCCAGGAGGCCGGTATGCTTGGAGATGGGATAGTCTAGCACTGGAGTCCAGATTACGGGGACTGTGAGTCCCGGCCCTTCATAGAGTTTTAGTTTTGTTTCCGCTTTTGAGTGATCTTGTCGTGAGGATTTGATGTACCGGGCATGAGCCCTTTTATTTCCAGACTATTTATACTCTGATGATTTTCTGTGGGCACTCCCTTCGTGGAGTTTTATTTTATGTGATATTCTCTTTTGGTGGACTTGCTTCTCTCTTGCTTGCTACTTATTGTGATCGAAAAGGCCGGCAGAATCGGCGCGTTGTAGTGACGACCTTCCCGGGTGTGAAGGTGTCACCGCAAAGCGGTGGTTCTGGGCATAAGACCCTGGGTTTGCAAAAAAAGGGGTCTTATAAAGTGGTATCAGAGCAAACATCGATCGGATTAGTAGCAGTCCACAAATCCCTGGGTCACCCCCGCGCGAGTTTAGTTTGCGGACAAACTAAGCAGCGGAAGCAGTGGTGTGCCCATAAGGGGAATCACATATAATTGTCCACCTTTAGTTCTTTCGAACCGTTTTCTCATAGTAAAATTTTTCTTTTCGCAGCCCTCAGCGCAGCCTACTCCACAGGGTGAGGTTTTGCAGACTCCGGATGCTGCACCACCTCCACCAGCTCCCGCTCCTTTCCTTCAGACGGACATGGGGCAGACTTTGACAGCCATCCTAGAAGCCTTCAGGGATCAACAGGCTCCGGCTCCGCAGTTGATTCCGGGAGCCAACTGGCTGAGTATATTCCGAGGACTTTCTCCCCCGTCCTACTTGGGGACAGAGACGACAGTTCGGACAGAGGAGTGGTTAGACATCATGCATGAGATGCTGACTGGGATACGATGCCCGGTGGAGGAGAGGGTGGCATTGGTGGTCTCTTGCCTAGAGTCCCATGCCAAGAGGTGGTGGAAGACGCTCCTGGACAAGACTTATGCCGACAGGGAGGTTGCGGAGGTCACTTGAGGAGAATTCAGGGTCACGCTGTTGGAACATTTTGTTCCGCAATCGGCTAGGGATGAGCTTGAAGACCGGTTCTTACAGCTAAAGCAGGGCATCAGGTCGGTGGTGGAGTACCATCGGGAGTTCGATCATCTAGCCCGATATGCAGATTCTTATCAGCTGGACGAAGCCGGGTACACCAAAAGGTTTTACAAGGGCTTGAAGGAGGATTTGAGGGAGGCCCTATTGTTCGTGTCCGATGGGCCTATTCCTCGGATTCTAGAGATGGCCAAGAGGATCGAGGCAGACTGGCATGCTACCCGAGGCCGGAAGCGGCCAATGGAGGATCAGAATCGTGGAGCAAGAAATGAGCAGCGACGAGGCCGTGCTACTGATGTGGGCAGGATGGAGGATCAGCCTCGTTAGGAGGTGAGACAGGAGCCGAGGGAGCAGGTGACTCTGGCTCCCCAGCCTCTCCAGATGCGAGAGATACCAAGACCACAGATGCAGGATGTGCAGAGACCAGGAGGGAGGGCTTACCCTCCACCAGAGTGTTTTCACTGCCATCAGGTGGGGCATATCAAGAGGAACTGCCCTATGAGAAGGGGGCCCCCTCTAGCGCCGCAGATTGCCCCACCTGCTCAGCACTATGGAGGCCGAGGACGCGGTCAAGGACAAGGATACCAGGGCAGAGACCGTAGGCAAGAAAGGGAGCAGGTATATGCACTGGACCTGGCCCAACCCCGGCATCCTGAGCAAGTGATCACAGGTACGACAATGTTTTGTTTGTGTTGCTTTAATTCTTTTTCCATCCTTTCCTAGGAAACTATTATCTTTAGCATTAGGTAGTAAAATCCAAGAACAGAACTCTAAGATAAGTCACAATCTCAGGCATTGTCTTCATTTGCGGCAAACCCGCACATACTCTCTTCGACACGGGTGCCTCACACTCGTTTGTGTCAGAGACCTTTATCCAAGGGTTGGATGGCGTGGAGAAATTCACGGGGTCGATGATGAAGATACGGCTACCTGACGGGTCGGAGCTGTTCACCTCATCCCATTACAATATGGAGGCATGGATAGGCGGGAAACCTTTCGAAGCGTCAGCGACGATCTTGCCACTGCCAGATTATGATCTGATTCTGGGTATGTCATGGCTCCACTGGAACCTTGCCCAGATTGACTGCTTGGCCAAGAAGGTTACCCTTAGATATGGGGATTCTCTCATCGTGATGGAAGGTATTAGACCTGCGTCCTATATTTTCTTATCTTCTATTCAGGCCGTCAAGGCCCATCTGCAGGGAGACATGGTATATCAGGTGTTGTTCGAGATGACCGAGGAGAAGGATCGGATTGCCAATATACCGGTGGTGTGTGATTACGCCGATGTGTTTCCAGAGAAGCTACTAGGATTGCCTCCGTACAGGGAGAAGGATTTCCAGATTCAGTTGGTGCCAGGGGCTAAGCCGATATCCAGGGCTCCCTATCGGATGGCCCCGAAGGAGTTGGCGGAGTTTCGGACTCAGTTGCAAGAGTTGGTGGAGGCGGGATTTGTTAGACCGAGTTCTTCTCCATGGGGAGCTCCGGTCCTATTCGTGAAGAAGAAGGATGGGACACTTCGCCTGTGCATCGATTATCGAGCACTAAACACACTGACCGTCCGAAATACCTATCTGCTCCCCCGGATAGACGAGTTGTTCGACCAGCTGGAGGGAGCCCACTATTTCTCGAAGCTGGACTTGAGGTCAGGATATTACCAGCTGCGGATCCAGGAGGAGGATATTCCGAAGATGGCCTTCAGTAGCAGATATGGCTTGTATGAGTTCACCGTGATGCACTTCGGGCTCACAAATGCGCCGTCGGCGTTCATGAGCCTCATAAACCGGGGTTTTGAGGCCTACTTGGATGTGTTTGTTATAGTATTCATAGACGACATCCTGATCTACTCTAGGACGGAGGAGGAGAACACTCGGCATCTGGCACTGACTCTACAGAGGGTGCGGGAGCATCACCTTTATGCGAAATTCAGCAAGTGTCAGTTTTGGTTGAAGGAGGTGGCTTTCCTAGGCCATATTATCAATGGAGCCGGGTTGGCAGTGGATCCGGTAAAGATTCAGGCAGTTCGAGATTGGCCGCCGTTGAAGACAGCCACCGATGTACGAAGTTTCTTGGGACTTGCCGGTTATTACCGGAAGTTCGTGGAAGGGTTCTCTCAAATTGCCCTCCCCCTCACATCTTTGACAAGGAAGGAGGCGCCTTTCGTTTGTACCGCGCAGTGCCAGGCGGCTTTCCAGGAGCTAAAGGACCGACTCATCTCAGCCCCGATTCTGGCCCTTCCATATGGAAAGGAAGGATTCCAGGTGTATACCGACGCATCATACCAAGGGATGGGAGCGGTGCTGATGCAGAACGGACATGTCATAGCATATGCCTCCCGCCAGCTGAAGACCCATGAGAGGAACTACCCGGTGCACGACCTCGAGATGGGAGCGGTCATTTTTGCTCTGAAGGTCTGGCGCCATTATCTTTATGGAGTCCACTGCGATATCTTCTCCGATCACAAGAACTTGAAATACGTGGACACGCAGAAGGAGCTGAATATCAGGCAGAGGCGCTGGGTGGAGTTCTTAGCAGATTATCAGTATGAGATGCACTATCATCCAGGGAAGGCAAACGTGGTGGCCGACGCGTTGAGTCGGAGAGCGGCCACTTTCGAAGACGGGCCCCAGGTTATGTCCATGGAGCTAGTTCGGTCCTTCAGAGATATGCAGATATCCCTAGTGTACGAGGATGATCCAGAGCTATATAGGGAGTATCTGGCATCGATGGTGGCCATAGATGATATTCGGGACCGCATCCGGGACGAACAAAGGACAGATGCATGGGCAGTGCCGATATTTCGAGCCTTGGAGGAGGGTTCGACAGGAGATTATTCCCTGAGAGACGGATTGCTACATTTCAGAGGCAGGGTTTATATACCCGCAGGAGGCCGGGTTCGGGAGGACATCATGGCGGAGGCGCATTGTAGTAGATATTCTATACACCCGGGGATCACGAAGATGACGGTAGATTTGAAGATGATGATGTTTTGGCCAGGGATGAAGAAGGACATTACGTACTTCGTGACCCACTGCGAGACGTGCCAGTTAGTGAAGGCAGAGTGTAGACATCCCGCTGGTTTATTGCAGCCACTCCCGGTGCTGGAGTGGAAATTTGAGGACATCGCGATGGACTTCATCCATGGCCTACCTCGATCACGGACGGGAAACGATTCGATCTGGGTGATCGTGGACCGTTTGACGAAGGTGGCTAGGTTCATCCCGATCAGGAAGGAAGACTCTGTTGGAGTGTTGGTTCGGAAGTTCGTGGAGCAGTATATTCGTTATCACGGCGTGCCAAGGACGATCGTATCAGATCGAGATGGGCGGTTTACGTCCAGAGAGTGGAGATCGGTGCAGGCTTACCTTGGCTCCCGACTGACTTTCAGTACGGCCTTCCACCCCCAGACTGACGGGCAGACGGAGCATACCAATCGGATGCTGGAAGACCTTCTGAGACTATGTATTGTAGACCGCGGAGAGCCCTGGGAGAAGATGCTGCCGTTGGTGGAGTTATCGTATAACAACAGTTACCAGTCCAGCATACGGATGGCTCCTTACGAGGCCCTGTATGGGAGAAGGTGTAGGACACCGTTATCTTGGCTGCAGGACGTGGATCCGAAGGTTCTAGACTCAGAGTTTGTGGAAGACACCGAGGCTCAGGTGAGACTGATCCGGGACTGGATGTTAGAGGCGCAGAGCAGGCAAGCGAAGTATTATGACGCTCGGCATCGTCAGGTGGAGTTTCAGATCGGGGACCGGGTGTTCTTGAAGATCCGGCCGATGCATGGAGTTTCACGGGTGCGGGGTCATCGGAAGAAGCTCAGCCCGAGATTCATGGGACCGTTCAGGATCCTGGAGCGGATCGGTCCTCTAGCTTACTGGCTGGAGCTGCCACCGGAGCTGGCCGGCTTGCATGATGTTTTTCATGTATCGGCACTCAGGAGGGCTCTACTACGCCCAGAGTTGCAGATTACGGCCACTGATGGGCCGGTAGCCTCGGATCGGTCTGTGCATTTGGAACCGATACGGATCGATGACCAGGGGATACGAGTCTTGCGCCGCAAGAAGATCCCGCTAGTCAAGGTCTTGTGGAGGAACCACGGACGAGAGGAGCATACTTGGGAGCCTCAGGACCTGATGCAGGAAAAATATCCGGAGCTTTTTAGTCAGGTATACCTCACAACTCCTCCGGTGTAATAGTGTTTTTCCTTATTGTTTTGTGCTAGTAGAATTATTTAAAAAGGTAGAGGCTAATCCTTTGTTTATTGGGGCTAGCCCTTGCTTTGTTTAACTCAGTAGGCGCTTCCACCCTTCATGGGATGTTACAAGCTTAGGCTATCCCGGTAGAAATCCCCGTAGACTTAACCTTAATTTCGAGGACGAAATTTTTGTTTTGTTTATTGGGATTTGTAACATCCCATTTACTAATTAGACCCCCCTTAGGAGTGACTTGAGCATAACTAGGTCATATGAGTTAACCTAGGTGAGCCCAGGAGACCAAGTGACCTAAAAACTAGTTGAGACCCACTTGGTCTGCAAATAGTAATTTTCAAAACTCTGATTTTGGGTGGCCTAGTAGGTGCATTGTGATCCTAAAAATCCCCTTAGACCTAATGTGGGCTCAATGAGTCACCAAGGACCCACTTGGGTCAACCATAGTGGTCATTTTGACCAAGTTAACCCCAAGCCCAAATCAAGTCAAACCTAGCCTAGATGGGCTAACCCAACCTCAAACCACCCTCCCCCTTAGGCTAACTCTTGCATGATTATTTTTATCATATTTGGCTGCCTATATCCTAGGGAATTGACCAAGTCAACATTGGTGACTAGGAGAGAGAAAGTGAGCTCCATTTTCATGATAATGGAGGAGAGAGAAAAAATTCAAGAGAGAGGGAAGGAGGAATTCAGCCAAAGGGAGGCCAAAGGCCACCCTTAATGGCTGAATTCAACTCCCATAGGGAAGGCGATGAGTTTCCAGCCGTTTCCCGGCCACCTAGGCCTAGGTTCACCCCCCTCCACCATGGCCGCAACCTCCCTTAATGGCCATTAATGGTGTCTTTCATAACTGCCTTCCCCCTCCCCTCCTGGCCATATAGACCTCACCAGCAAGCTAGGGCGACGAATTTCGAAGCATTAGAAGGAGGGAGAACCACTGCTGGAGCCACCAAAGGAGAAATCGCCGCCGCTGCCACCGCCATGAATTCCCGTCGATCCACCCGCATCCAAGCCCGAGTTCAAGTCCTCCTCCTCTCCTTCTCTCATGCTTAGATCCTAGGAATGCTTAGAAACCGATTCCATGCTCATTCGAACCGAGTTTAGATTTTAGGTTTTCGTAATTTGCCATTTTTTTTGGGAGAGTTTGAGCTCTCGGCTAGGGCGGCGCCGCCACCTCCGGCCGCCCTAGCTCCGGCCAGTGATAGCCCCCACCACCGGGAACAATTAGGGGATGTTTCCCGGTGGTGGCGCCGCCTCAGGCCGCCGGTAAGCAGCCCGCAAAAACAGCCTGCGCAAGCCCTATTTCGGCTCCATCGGGGAAGATGAACAGGAGCCACCCGATCCTGCTTCTAGATTCGTGCAGGATCAAATACCCCCTTTTTCTGTTTTTCTGTTTTTTTTAAAATACAGTTTTACTGTTTTTGGATTTTAGGCCCCTTATGGGCACCTGATGAAAAAGTGTTTAGCATGAAAGTTGTAGGTCCTTTTAATACCTACAATTTGATATGCTGTGGTTAAATTTTGGTAGAGTACCTAGACTTGTAGGACCATTTGATTATGGGTATGTCCTAGGTTTAGGACAGTTTTATTATATAAATTATTTAGGCCCTTTGGAGGATTGTTCATCAAAATTAATCAACATGAATGTTGTAGGATTTTTAATTATCTACAGTTTGATATATTATGGAAAATTATAGGACAAGTATTCTGACCTATGGGCCATTATTCTAGGGTAGGTCCTATAAATAGGGCAGATCTTTGAAAAATTCCCCACACCTAATCCTTGGTCCAAATGCTTTGAATTTTGGACAGGGGCTTAATATCACCTAGACCTAGCTACTGTAAAAAGTGGAACCAATTTAAAGAAGTTTAACCTAGGGTTTTGCCCTAAACCTAGAAAAACCAGGGTAAGGTAGTTGAAGGGTCAAATGACCTCCAAACCCTCCCAAATTTTGGTGAGGTGTCCCTGGTATAGGTATCTAGGTCTGGTTCAAATTTCAAATCATTTGGTTTAGTTTTGATTAGGAATCCTCTAAACCCTAGTTTTGACCTAGTAGAAGGAAGCTTAGTGAGAAGGTTCCTTGCACTCTGGTATGAACATCTCACCTCAACAGAGGTTGAGATTTTGACCACTGGTTTATTTTGGCCCTAAGATTGTCCTTAGAGAAGATGGGATGATTTAGGGTAAGTTTACCCTAGGGCCCAGGTTAAAACCCTAAAGGTGGGCTTTGGGGGTTTGTGAAGGACATAGGGGCAAATGCCCTTGTATGGACTTGAGATTTAGTGGAGAGGTTGTTAATGAGTTTGTAACTCTCTGGTTGTAATGTTAAAGAATTTTGATGTAGGTAGCTACCTCAAAACTTAAACCTAGTTTTAGGGTTTAAGAGATTTTAGGTCCAAACAGTATCTTAAACTCTTTTAAAAGCCATGAAATTTGGGTAGTGTGTTTCTAGGGTAGTTAGGACCCTTGGATAATTTTACTAGAATTTTTAGATAGGTATTTCTAGTACTTCATTCATGAAAGTGGGTAAAGCCGTTTTTGATGTTTTATTTATTAAAGATTTTAAATTCAAATAAGGCCCCATTGAAACTATGGAATTAGATGTTTTTGGCCAGTAGGAATGCCCATGAATTTTAGTTCAATTTTATGTTGATTAAATAGAATAGTTCCTTCACAAGTATTATTAAAGGGCTCTATGTTTTAAAAATATTTTATGACATAAATAGTCTCTGGAAAATTATGAAAGTTGGTAAATAGTGTTTTTAAATCATTATGAATCAGTGGGATTTTTTTCTAGATTTTTTGAGTTATGGATTTAGTACTTGATTCACAAGCATGCTAGATTAGGATTTTAGAAAATGATTTATTATAAATTAATTTCCAGCAGGCAAATTATGAAACTTTTACAGTACTGGTTTCATGGTATTTCTAATATCCTGTAATTAATCCAATTTATTTGGAAGAGAATTTGATGTAGTTTATTCATTAGACATGAAGGAAATGGATTATTGCAAAAATAGGTTTAGGCCCCTTAGACCATAGGAAAAATTGCCAAACCTTGGATGTGTCATTTTTAGATACATTAATATTTGTCTTAAATTTATTATGATTTATACATGACTGAAAAGTATGATCCTTGTACAAATTTGGAAGACCTTGGATTTTAGTAAAATTAATAAATTATTAGATTAATTGAGAAAATTATTATTATCAGAAAAATCGATTCAATAATGTCATGATAGGCCCCCAGAAATTAACTTAGGCCGTACGAAAGAAAACACAAAGGACATCCTATCATAGACATTACTTAGTATAAGGTGGTCTGCATTTAGTAATTTTGGGAAATGAGTAACAAGAGAAGGTTTGGGTTAGCATAAGGACAGCTTGTGTTGGTTGGATTTAAAGAAAGAGGATGGATCACCATCGGAGGTCTCAAGTGTGGTGAGGAATGAGTTGATGCGCTCTAAGGTGCGCGGGACCGACGAAAGATCGCCGTCCCCGTAAGAGTGAAGAGTCAAATCCACCCTAGGCTTAGTTCGATGCAATTTATAGAGGGAACGGGTAAGGGAAAAACAACCAATAACAATAAGTGCCTTGCGAAAGGGAACTTTGGGCCGTAATGCCGCCGTCTTGGTTCCTAGTGCCCTTTGAGAGCCCTTCACGGGGTATGCCGGGGACAGTCCTGGGCTAACGTAAATCTTAAAACAAACTAAAGAGTAACTAGCCTAATAGGGATTCACATTGCACACACTCATTCGTTAGGGTTGGTAATGGTTAAGTCGTCCTGAGGTGTTCAAGGGGGCGCTGTCCCGTGGTGTTCTAAGGGATGGAGTCTGGAGATGAGCCGGACGTTTTAGTCCGGGGAATTTGGTCTCGGATGTGGTTTATACGGACGGTTTAGTCCGGGAGTTTGACACTTTAAATTGTTATATATTAAACTGCTGCATGTGCATAAAAATAGGAAAGATTAAGGTGGTGGGTTTTCGATATCGGGGAGTTCGATTGCACCGACACCGATATCGTTGACTCGGCAAGGTGATTAGCACTTAGCCAAGGTTAAGTCCGGCGGACCAGTCGACAAGAGTACGCAGGAGTCCGCCTCGTGCACCAGGCGTTGAGGGCATACGATAGGTCAGACCAGTGGTGCTTTTACTGGTTTTGAGGTGGGCGAGGCCCAACCCACCGCTTCCGTTTGCCACTACGGGAGTATCCTGGGAGTTATCTCCAGAAAGGGGGAACTAAAGGTTTGTGTACACAAAATTGTGTGTGTGAGTTGCACTGCTTGAACATCATAACCCACCATATAGCTGCATGTCATAATCATTCATAACAACCTTGACACCTAAAATATAAGTGAAATGGGACGCTTATACTTTAGGACTTGCGAAATGACCCCTTGGTCTATAAGCTTGTGTGGGCAAGTTTATAAATTAAGGTTAATTTGATATATGTATACCTACTGCGTGATAACCGACACCCCAACGTATAAGCGGTATGGGACGCGTTATACGATGGGAGCCTTGCAAAAGATCTCTTGGCTTATGTGTACTCACATAAGCGAAGGTTTAATTTCTTACTTACTTCCTTTCTGTTATACCTATTACAACACTTAAGATAAATTGCTCCCCATTTACACAACTGCTAGTTAGGTCCACCGTCATCTGTTTTGATATTATTCTCCACTTTCTTGTCCTTCCCTTTCTTCCTCTCCGCCCGGTGCCTTAGAGGGTGGGAGAAGGGGTGGGGGACGATAGGGCTTAGTCTTTTAGATTAACAGTTTTCGAACCATATCATATTAGGGGATCGCGGAGCCCAGCAAGGAGGAGCAGCCCAGGAGGCCGGTACGCTTGGAGATGGGACAGTCTAGCACTGGAGTCCAGACTACGGGGACTGTGAGTCCCGGCCCTTCGTAGAGTTTTAGTTTTGTTTCCGCTTTTAAGTGATCTTGTCGTGAGGATTTGATGTACCGGGCATGAGCCCTTTTATTTCCAGACTATTTATACTCTGATGATTTTCTGTGGACACTCCCTTCGTGGAGTTTTATTTTATGTGATATTCTCTTTTGGTGGACTTGCTTCTCTCTTGCTTGCTACTTATTGTGATCGAAAAGGCCGGCAGAATCGGCGCGTTGTAGTGACGACCTTCCCGGGTGCGAAGGTATCACCGCAAAGCGGCGGTTCTGAGCATAAGACCCCGGGTTTGCAAAAAAAAGGGGTCTTATATATCATACCTAGTTGATTCAAAATGAACCGATGCTTCTGTTCATCTAAGGGCTTGGTGAAAATATCACCTCTCTGAAGGTCAGTGGATATGAACTCAAGACTAATTTTGTTCTTTTCCACACAATCTCTTAGAAAATGGTGTATGATCTCAATGTGCTTGGTCCTAGAGTGGTGCACAGGATTTTGTGCTATGAAAATAGCACTGGGACTGTCACACATGATTTTTGTGTTCTTGTGTGTGTAACCATAATCCAAAAGCTAGTTTTGAATCCACAGGATCTGTGAACAACAACTAGCAGCTGCTATATATTCAGCCTCTGCAGTTGAAGTTGAGACAGAAGCCTGTTTCTTGCAGAACCAAGAGACTAATCTCTCTCCCAGGAACTGATATGTCACTGAGGTACTTTTCCTGTCAACTCTACAACCAGCATAGTCAGAATCAGAGTATCCAATTAACTCAAATTCTGATTCAGCTGGGCACCACAATCCTAAATTTAGACATCCCTCCAGGTATCTCAAAATTCTCTTGAGAAGAATCAAATGAGATTCCTTGGGGTTGACCTGGAATCTAGCACATAGGCATGTGACAAATATTATATCAGGTCTACTTACAGTTAAATACAATAGGGAACCAAAAATGGCCCTATAGTTTTTCTGATCAACTGGCTTACCCTTATAATCAGAATCTATAACTACATTTGTAGCCATGGGTGTATGCATTGCTGAAGCATCAGCCATCCCAAATTTCTTTACCAATTCCTTGACATATTTTGATTGGGAGATGAAGATGCCATCAGCATCTTGCTTCACTTGGAGACCAAGAAAGTAAGACAACTCACCCATACTACTCATCTCAAACTTAGAGTGCATCAGGTCTGAGAACCTTTTGCATAGTTTGGGATCAGTGGAACCAAAGATAATATCATCCACATAGACTTGAACTAACATGATTGTGTCCTTGTGATGCTTAACAAACAGGGTTCTATCAACCACTCCCCTAACAAAGTTGTGCTCTAACAGGAAACTAGCTAGAGTCTCATACTAGGCTTTGGGTGCTTGCTTAAGTCCATAAAGAGCTTTTTACAACTTATAAACAAATGAGGGTTGAGTTGAAGAAACAAACCCAGGAGGTTGTTCAACAAACACCTCTTCCTTTAGCTCACCATTTTGGAATGCACTTTTAACATCCATTTGAAAAACCTTAAACTTCATATAGGCTGCATAGGTTAGAAAGATCCTTATTGCCTCTAGCCTTACAATAGGGGCAAAGGTTTGGTCATAGTCTATACCTTCCTCCTGTCTGTAGCCCTGAGCTACAAGCCTATCTTTGTTCCTTATAATAATTCCTTTGACATCCAACTTGTTTCTGAACACCCACTTGGTGCCTATGATCGGTTGGCCTTTTTGTCTTGGAACCAAAGTCCATATTTTACATCTTTCAAATTGATTAAGCTCCTCTTGCATAGTAATGATCCAGTGGGGATCTAGCTCATCATCTTTTATGGTGAGGGGCTCAATTTATGAAAGGAAACAAGCATGCATCACATCCTATCTTAATTGATGTCTTATTTGCACACCAGCTGATATATCACCAATCACTTGAGATGTAGGATGATCTCTAAGTGTGACAATATCAGTAGGTGGGATGTGATCTTCAACAACAGTTTGGATTAATTCCTTTTGTGGAATAGGATTAACTGTTGGTGGTACAACAACTGCTTCCACAAAGTATTCATCACTATCTGAATCAGTAATATGAAGAGTTGATAGAGTGGGAATCTCTTGAGTGAGATCTTTGCATAACTCAGATACCTGCAATGAGTTTGAGGAAGGAGAAGTTTCCTTCTCCTTGTAAAACATTTTTGACTCATCAAAGGAAACATGCACAAACTCTTATATTTTTAATGATGATTTGTTAAACACCCTATAAGCTTTGCTTACTTGGGAATATCAAAGAAAAAATCCCATTGAAGCTTTGGCTTCAAACTTTTTAAGGTATTCTTTGTTGTTATTGTGAATGTACACTACATAACCAAAGACTCTAAAATAGCTAATTTTAGGTTTCTTTCCTTTAAGTAATTCAAAAGGAGTTTTACCCTTAAGCTTATATATTAGACTTCTGTTCAAAACATAATTAGCTGTGCTAACAGCTTCTGCCCAATAAGAGAGAGGCATGTTAGCATCTGCCAACAATGTTCCTACAGCTTCAATTAGGGTTCTATTTTTCCTTTCCACTACCCCATTTTATTGAGGAGTTCTTGGAGCAGAGAAGCTATGTTTGATACCTTCTTTCTCACAGAATTCTTGCATGAGAAGAGACTCAAACTCAGTACCATGATCACTTCTGATCAAGGCAACATGAGTAGAATGCTCAGTCTGCACACATAGCAGAAAGTCTGTAAGAACTTTGAAGTTATCAGCCTTATTTCTCAAAAAGAACACCCAAGTGAACCTAGAGAAATCATCTACAATCACTAAAGTATAAAATTTCCCTCCTATACTCTGTACTTTTATTGGGCCAAAAAGGTCCAAGTGCAATAAATACAGGATTCTAGGTGAATCACTCTTATTTTCAGATTTGAAAGAATTTTTTGTTTGCTTGCTTAATTGACAAGCCCTGCATAGACTTTCCTTCTTTTAGGGGCAAGAAGGTAATCCTCAAACAAGGTTGTATTTAGATAACCTAGATATATTCTTGAGGTTAACATGGCTAAGCCTTTTATGCCATAAGGTGTTATTATTTGTTACTTCATTAAACAGGCAGATTTCAGATTGAGTTGAATTAAAATCTACTAAGTAAATGTTACCCTGTCTAATGCCTACTAACACTATATTACTATTTAAAGTAATATTGCAAAGAGTGTCAGTGAATGATACCTGATAACCTGCATCACATAACTGACTTACTGAGATTAAGTTGTGCTTCAGCCCAGTTACATATGCAACCCTTTTGAATGTCACTGCTCCAATGGTAAACTTACCATATCCTTCTGTTTGACCACAGCTGGAATCCCCAAAGATCACCTTTGGTCCAAGCTTGGCCTTGAAGCTTGACAGATTGTTTTTGTTTCCAGTCATATGTTTTGAACAGCCACTATCCAAATATCTTTAGTAATTGGATAGGTCTTCACCTGCAAAATAAACAGTTAGACATTGTGGACCCAGACAACCTTGGGTCCATTATTCTTCACATAATTAAAACTTGAAATGAAAGAATAAGCAGGCTGAGGTTTATATCCTAAGGGATAGGATCTCCTAGGTGGAATACTCCATGCAGTTGATGGGCCAATGAACCTAGTGTTTCTATTTACCTTAGTGTTTCTAAGGTTCTGATTATTATTTTGAAAATCATGTTCAGATCGTCGATCAACGTTCGATGATCGATGCCCAGATCGTTGAGTATCGGTCGACCATTGGGCCTGCGATCGTCGAGCATAGTTCGACGATTTTTGTATTTCTTTAAATTTCTATTTTCTCTTTTTTTCTCTTAGCCTTATTTAAAGCTTTGTTAACTTGATTTACTTGCTCAGTATTCTTTATTCCATCAGCTGAAATAAAGTTTACTGGGGTGGAAAGATGGTTTTTCAGAACCATGGGGGGGGGGGGGGGGGTTCACTTGGTGAAGCTCCTAAACCTAGCTTATTGTTACCTGTCCTAGTGTTTGACATACTAGTAATCTCTAGCAACTTAAGGCTTCTACCATTAAGAGATTCTTCTAATCTTTTAGATTTGGCTAGTTCATTTTTAAGAAATTTGATTTCTTCAGTAGATCTAGTGATTTCAGCTTCTAGCCTAACATTTTCACTAGATAGGGATTCTGATTCAGCTATCCTACTTTTAAGCTCCTTAATTTCCTTCTCTGAGCTAATTAAATCTAAACAGAAAGATTTAAATTCAAATCAAAATTCAACAGAAGTAAAATCATAAGAAGACAATACCTGATCTTCAATTGACATTTCTTCTTCATCAGAACTCTCTGCAGCTGAATGATTGCTGCAGGCATCAATTGCCATTAGGCTAATTTATTTTTCCTTCTTCTCTTCCTCATCTTCACTGGAGCTTGAGGAGGAAGATTCCTCATTAGTATCACTCCAGGTTTCAGCCACAAATCCTTTCTCCTTCTTCTTGTTTTTGTAGGAGGAGGACTTGGAATGGTTCTTCTGATACTCTTTGTCTTTTCTCTTCTCTTTGTTCTTTTCCTCTAGACACTCAGGTAAAATGTGTCCAGGTTTCCTGCAGCCATAACATATAAGTTCTTTAGCTGGTGTTCTGTCATACCTTGGCTTGTCTTCATATCTTGAAGACTTCTTTCTGAAGTCCTTTCTGCCCATTTTGAGAAACCTTTTGGCAAAGAGTGCCATCAGCTCCTCATTTGATTGGCTTCCTTCAGATAATTCAGCAGTCTTTAGAGCAAGAGTTTGCTCTTTCCTTGTTGGAGTAAGTGCTTTGGCTTCAGCTTCAGCTTCCCTGGTCTTTAGTACTTGCTCAAATGATTTGAGCTTGCCAAGGAGAGCTTCAGTTAAGATCTCAGTTGTACTTCTGGACTCTTTGATGGGCCAAATCCTGAGATCCCATATGCTGGGGAAGCACATCAATATCTTGTCATTGACTTCTGTCAATGAGATCTCCTTATGAAGGGTTCTCAACTCATTGATGATGGAGATGAGCCTGGTGTACATTGCATCAACTGATTCTGCTTCAGTCTTCTTGAAATTCTCATATTGGGATATGAGGTTGGACCTTCTGTCCTTCCTTTCATCAGCTGAACCAGCTACAATCTGGTTCAGTGAGTCCCACATGGCTTTTGCTGAAGTGCAATCAACCACTTTCTGGAAAATTTCATCAGACATGGTCTGAGCCAGAATGTTCATAGTTTTTTGCATCAGCTATCTTTGCTTCCTTGTAAGTATCATTGTAGTCAGGAGGTGGCACTACACTCAGATTTGTTGAAGTTGTAGCAGTAGTTGCAGCAGGTGGTGTTGGTGGTCCTGTCAAAATAGAAGAAAAGATATCTTCATCAATAGAATTCATATATAGTTTGATT
Source organism: Platanthera zijinensis (assembly GCA_039513925.1). NCBI lineage: Eukaryota > Viridiplantae > Streptophyta > Magnoliopsida > Asparagales > Orchidaceae > Platanthera > Platanthera zijinensis. The sequence continues at coordinate 42,820,392 of CM077079.1, read as the reverse complement.
CTTGCCTTCCAGATGCTGAACTTAGCTTAGTTGCATACTGGAGGTCTGGTGCTAGAATAATCCTTGTACTGGGTCATGAAGTGAATATCTATAAACTTGGTATCTATCTAGATCTTGTGACTCAGGTGTTAGCCTGTACAGTCAGTCAACCTTCCTCTGATACTAATTGAAAGTGAGGATAGATATAACTTTAGGGGGGGGGGGGGTGAATAGAGTATTCAAAAATACGAGAATCTACTCAACTCCCTTAGAGTTAATTTGCGAAAAAAGTAAATAGATATATGAAACCCTAGAGCCTAACAAAAAGTGAGGTGCACAAGGGAAAGCTAACTGTAATTACAGTTTCAGCTTTAGTCCTAATACAGCAACTAGCAATCCTAGTTAATTCTACTCACAGCCACAGTGCAGTAATTAAAATAAGCAACACAGACAACACAAGAAGATTTATAGTGGTTCCCTCTCAATAGGTACATCCACTCTTCTACCACCCTGGTAGGAATCCACTACAGGTTTTTGTTCAGGTGCCCTGCCACCAACTGATCTGATTCATGTAGATCAAGTAAACCCTTTGAGCTTTTGATTAGGAGCTCAAAATCCAACACAGGTTTTTGCTAAGGTGCCCTGCCACCAAGGTTCACTTTTGAAGGGAGTAATAACCCTTTGTACAGGAGGTTGAGAGAGTTAGAATGTCTTCTCTATTGTTAAATAGAATTAAAGAAGTTACTGGATTGCACAAAGCTATAGAAAGCTCTGAAGGAATCAAAACTCCCCCTGGCTTAGAGAATATCTAGGAAGAAGCCTTGCTTCAGGGTGCAGGATCTCTTCAGAACTCTTGACAGAGAAGATCTGTTGTCTTGAAGTTCTTGAAGGAGCAGCTTGAAGAAGACTCTTGATGTGGAATGGTTGTTCTTCTTCAACAGCTTTTCTTTCTTCTTCTTCTTGAAGCTCTGAGTATGAATGTTCCTGTGAGCAGGATGAACTCAGGATTGAAGAAGAGAACTCTGAAGAGAGTTGTTCTTCTCAACTGTATGTAAAAATATCTGAGAGCTGTATCTTCTTGTTCTTGTTGTTCTTGTTGTATATGTGTATGTGTGTCTGTATATCCTTCTTTCAATAGCTCTTTATATATATCAGCCTTTGTAACGACTTCTATCTTTTATTTGAAACTTGTCTTCTTCTGAGATCTGCAATCTAGGCTACAAATAACATAAAACAACTAGCCTGCAGAAAGATATCCTATAAAGAGATAAAGCTTTCTTAGAAGCTGCTTATCCATTCTGCAAGTCCAAAAGGTATTAGAGAAAGTCACATCAAAAACAAACTTTTTACAGCCAGAAAAAGACATCTGTGTCTAACAGCTATAAAGGACAACATGACAGATAAAGCACAAAGATTTGTCAACTAATAGGACAAAACAATTTGTCAGAAAGAACTTGACTTATGCATAAAGAATGAGGATAAGATTGCCTTGATATGTAAGCATAAAATCAATGAAATAATCTTTAATAAAATAAGCCAGATAAATGAGAAATAATTCACAGAAGAGAAGGAATACAATATCTCTAAATGCAGACAAAAGATCGTCGAACGAATAACGGAGATCGTCGAACTCACAGAGCAGATAGTCGAACTACAAGAAATCTGTCTGGGCAAAAGAAGTCGAGCAGGACTCGACGATCGATGATACTGAGACCACAGATCGTCGAGCTAACAAAGTTGAACTAACTCAGAGATAGTCGATCTGCTGATAGACGATAGTCGATCAACTGATAGACGATAGTCGAGCGGCGTTCGACTATAGTCGAACTAAAAAACACTTAACCAGATTTTGAACTGGATAAACAACAACTCTACACAACTGATGGAATCTAACCTAAATCTAACCTTTGACCATAGATAAATCTTGGGTCAAGAAACTAATTGAGAAGACTTAACTCAAATCCAAACTAGGGTACCAACACCATAGATTGCTGGATTAATCCTAGATATTATGAAACTTCTCAAGTTAATCTTGTGAGAAAGACCACTCACAATGTTAACATACGTAGGGGGAGTATGCTAACTAGAGAGCAAGGGCCCAAACAAGTTTGGGTTCCTAAGGAAACTTGATTCTACTTTTGTAGGAATGTCCAAAGGCCACCAAAAATCCCATCTGGTATTTGGAAAGTTAATGTTCTCGGCATATGGACGGAACTAGAAGCCTTCCCTAGAATTATTCTCTAGTCATGAATGGGTCTAAGGTCATCTTTGGAGGTTCTGACAGAGGAATAACTAAAGGCTACGGTATGATCAATAATGATAGTGTATCCTTTTCCGATGTGGCTTATGTTGAAGGATTGGAACAAAATCTTATAATTATAAGCCATCTCTGTGATAAAGGATACATCGTAGAATTTCATGCAGACAAGTGTTTGATAAAATCGGTTGATAATTTAGAAACGATTTTATCCGGCACTCGTAGTTGCAATATATTTTGCTTAAATTTTATTTGCTTAGACTCTTCTACGCCAGTGTGCTTTTTGGCAAAAGATAGTGCGTCTCTTGGTGACAAATGACTCATAAGATTAGAACATATAAATTTCAAAACTATTAATAAATTATTTTCTCTTAATTTAGTACGTGATGCCCCAAATGTCAAGTGCGTTAAACATAGAACTTGTCACACATGTATAAATGGCAAGCAAACAAGGGCTACTTTTAAAGCATTATTGACAAAGATTGTAATAGGTGTTTACACCTACTTCATATGGACTTGTTCGGTCCACTGCAAATTAGAAGTTTGGGAGGTAAGGATTATACATTGGTTATTGTTGATGATTACTCTCGCTTTGCGTGAGCGTTCTTTATAAAATACAAGTTAGATACTTTTGATATCTTTACTAATTTTGTCAGGCAGATCAAGAATGAATATTATTGTTACGTTGTCAAAATCAGAAGTGACAATGGAACAGAGTTCAAGTCTGGGGCCATGACAGAATTTTATGAGAGCCTAGGTATCTTTCATGAGTTTTCCTCTCCTCATACTCCTCAATAGAACGGAGTAGCTGAGAGAAGGAATAGAACACTCATAGAGGCTTGCAGAACTATGTTGAGTGATGTCTCACTACCGAAATATTTCTAGGCTGAAGCTGTCAACACTGCATGCCACATGCAAAATCGAGCACTCATAAACAAGAACCATAGTAAGACACCTTACAAACTACTAAAGGGCAGGAAACCGACCATTTCATATTTTAAAATCTTTGGTAGTAAATACTTCGTACTTAACAATGGTAAGTATCACACCACTAAATTTAGTGAAAAGAGCAACAATAGGAGTAGATGCATTACCTGCAGAATTCCCTAACTCCCATAGATAATCTAGGTAGGAGGTAATGACTCCTTCTAGGTACAGGGCAACAATAGGAGTAGATGATTCTTCAAGACAAACTTTGAAAGCAAATTCAGCCTCAGCTATAACTTCAGCTTTATCTGGAACTGCAACTGCAACTGATGTTGTAATTTCTGAATCTGCAGCTGTAGGAATTTCATCTGATGGTGTATCTTCTGGAACTTCAGCTGAAAGAATGACCAGTGGAAGTCCTGAGACATCTTCCTGGAACATCTCCCCCTGCCTGACTTCAGTGGGTACTGAACTCAGGCCCCTAAGAGAAGAGGGCTCAGTAGAATTTGAGAGGGATGCAATGGAGGATGTAAGAGATGAAATGGAGGAAACAAGAGGGGCAATTGCTGCTTCAATCATTGATTTGATTGAAGGAGTAATTAGCTCCATGATGATTGCAATGAGAGCTGGTGTGATTTCAAAAGATGTAGATGGGGGAATCACAATAGATGGATGAGCATCAGGGATGATGTTCTCCTGATGATATGGAGTGTGAACTTGTGATGGAAATGCAGATACATGAAGATCAATATGATCTTGAGGTGAAGTTAGTGACTGAGGTGGAGTTGGAAGTGTCTCAGAAACCAACAGATCAATGCTAAGATTTGAAATCCCAGCAAGGTGTGAAGGAGTTGGAGATGCTGGTGGTGATGCATGGAGAATAGCAGTGGATGTAGATGGTACTGCAATAGAAGTGGATGGCAATGCAGATGTAGATGGAATGGGGGAAATGGAAGATCCTTCTTGATTAAGTGGGGGGGGGGGGGTGACTGTTACTGTCCTTGTGTTCTCAGATGGAACATAAGCAACCCCAGCATGTGAAGTCTTTTGGATATTTCTTATCCACTTGATAAACAGAGTGGGATCCATCATCTTGCTTGCATTGATTGATGTTGAAATTGTTCCCAACAGCTGAGGATATTTCTCTCTTAGAAATATCCAATTCACCCTTCCAAGGGTCACCTCTTTCTTTGAGTTCTTTCTCCTGATTAATTCAAAAACTATTCCAGCCCAATTTATTTCTTTCCTGTTAGCAATAGCACACATTAAGGCAAACTGCTGCCTGGTAATGTTATCGTGCGCAGAGTGCTTTCCCAACAGCACTTTCCCTACTAGTTCTCTTAAGAACTTGATCTTCATCGGGAAGCTTATCTTCAGTAACTTGGAAGGAATGCCTTCAGCATGTCCTAGCTCTAATAGCATCCTGCTATACTCCTGAGTATCTTGATCATACTCTTCTTGACCATTGATCAAACCAAAAATCTCAGTTAAGACGGCAGGAGTCAAAATTACCTCCTCGCCGCCGATAGTCCCTGTCATCGATTCATCGCTGGAAGACGATGTATAGACCCATTCTTTGATTTCTTGAACATTTATCTTAATCCTTGTAGACATAAGCTTCTCCAGTCCTTGATCTTTGCATAACTGTAGCATCTCGAGAATATCGGCATCGTAGGCACTGAAAGATTCGAAATCGACGCTAAAGCCGGCGTCAAACATCATCACGGTCAGCAAAGCTAGAGCAATCGTCATGGATTTGGTTGGGGAAGACGAGAGAAATGAAAGTAGAAAGCGCGGGGCAGAGCTCAAGCCAAATCTTTCAAGTAGGAATGAGGAATATGAAAAGACGAGCTTTGTCGACTACAAAAAGCACGATCTATTAACCTAGGTCGACCATCGGTTTATATTTAAACAACAATCGTCGACCTATTTCAACAGATACTAGAAACGATGGTCGATCGATCGTTCGACGATCGTTTCCTGAAGTAAAGTAGTCGAGCTATCGATCGACTATTTCTGTCTTCACAAACAATCGAGCCGTCATCAAACATAGGTCGATGATAGGCTCAACCTGTTCGACTATGGTCGAACGACATTCGATGATATTCGAGTAGATTTCAACATATGCAGAAATTACACTTGGTCTATTCCATTTATTATACCTAGTTGATTCAAAAAGAACAGATGCTTCTGTTCATCTAAGGGCTTGGTGAAAATATCACCTCTCTGAAGGTCAGTGGATATGAACTCAAGACTGATTTTGTTCTTTTCCACACAATCTCTTAGAAAATGGTGTATGATCTCAATGTGCTTGGTCCTAGAGTGGTGCACAGGATTATGTTCTATGGAAATAGCACTGGTACTGTCACACATGCTTTTTGTGTTCTTGTGTGTGTAACCATTATCCAAAAGCTAGTTTTGAATCCACAGGATCTGTAAACAACAACTAGCAGCTGCTATATATTCAGCCTCTACAGTTGAAGTTGAGACAGAAGCCTGTTTCTTGTAGAACCAAGAGACTAATCTCTCTCCCAGGAACTGACATGTTCCTGAGGTACTTTTCCTGTCAACTCTACAACCAGCATAGTCAGAATCAGAGTATCCAATTAACTCAAATTCTGATTCAGATGGGCACCACAATCCTAAATTTGGACATCCCTTCAGGTATCTCAAAATTCTCTTGAGAAGAATCAAATGAGATTCCTTGGGGTTGACCTGGAATCTAGCACATAGGCATGTGGCAAATATTATATCAGGTCTACTTACAATTAAATACAATAGGGAACCAACAATGACCCTATAGTTTTTCTGATCAACTGGCTTACCCTTATAATCAGAATCTATAACTACATTTGTAGCCATGGGTGTATGCATTGCTGAAGCATCAGCCATCCCAAATTTCTTTACCAATTCCTTGACATATTTGGATTGGGAGATGAAGATGCCGTCAGCATCTTGCTTCACTTGGAGACTAAGAAAGTAAGACAGCTCACCCATACTACTCATCTCAAACTTAGAGTGCATCAGGTCTGAGAACCTTTTGCATAGTTTGGGATCAGTGGAATCAAATATAATATCATCCACATAGAATTGAAATATCAGGATTGTGTCCTTGTGATGCTTAACAAACAGGGTTCTATCAATTACTCCCCTAACAAAGTTGTGCTCTAACAGGAAACTAGCTAGAGTCTCATACCAGGCTCTGAGTGCTTGCTTAAGTCCATAAAGAGCTTTTTACAACTTATAAACAAATGAGGGTTGAGTTGAAGAAACAAACCTAGGAGGTTGTTCAACAAACACCTCTTCCTTTAGCTCACCATTTAGGAATGCACTTTTAATATCCATTTGAAAAACCTTTAACTTCATATAGGCTGCATAGGCTAGAAAGATCTTTATTGCCTCTAGCCTTGCAATAGGGGTAAAGGTTTGGTCATAGTCTATACCTTCCTCCTGTCTATAGCCCTGAGCTACAAGCCTATCTTTGTTCCTTATAATAATTCCTTTGGCATCCAACTTGTTTCTGAACACCCACTTGGTGCCTATGATCAGTTGGCCTTTTGGTCTTGGAACCAAAGTCCATATTTTACATCTTTTAAATTGATTAAGCTCCTCTTGCATAGCAATGATCCAGTAGGGATCTAGCTCAACATCTTTTATGGTGAGGGGCTCAATTTGTGAAAGGAAACAAGCATGCATCACATCCTGTCTTAATTGATGTCTTGTTTGCACACCAGCTGATATGTCACCAATCACTTGAGATGTAGGATGATCTCTAAGTGTGACAATATCAGTAGGTGGGATGTGATCTTCAACAACAGTTTGGATTAATTCCTTTTGTGGAATAGGATTAACTGTTTGTGGTACAACAACTGCTTCCACAAAGTATTCATCACTGTCTGAATCAGTAATATAAAGAGTTGATAGAGTGGGAATCTCTTGAGTGATATCTTTGCATAACTCAGGTACCTGCAATGAGTTTGAGGAAGGAGAAGTTTCCTTCTCCTTGTAAAATATTTTTGACTCATCAAAGGAAACATGCACATAATCTTCTATTTTTAATGATGATTTGTTAAACACCCTATAAGCTTTGCTTACTTGAGAATATCCAAGAAAAATTCCCATTGAAGCTTTTGCTTCAAACTTTCTAAGGTATTCTTTCTTGTTATTGTGAATGTACACTACATAACCAAAGACTCTAAAATAGCTAATTTTAGGTTTCTTTCCTTTAAGTAATTCATAAGGAGTTTTACCCTTAAGCTTATGTATTAGACTTCTGTTCAAAACATAATTAGCTGTGCTAACAGCTTCTGCCCAATAAGAGAGAGGCATGTTAGCATCTGCCAACAATGTTCCTGCAGCTTCAATTAGGGTTCTATTTTTCCTTTCCACTACCCCATTTTGTTGAGGAGTTTTTGGAGCAGAGAAGCTATGTTTGATACCTTCTTTCTCACAGAATTCTTGCATGAGAAGAGACTCAAACTCAGTACCATGATCACTTCTGATCAAGGCAACATGAGTAGAATGCTCAGTGTGCACACATAGAAAAAAGTCTGTAAGAATTTTGAAGTTATCAGCCTTAGTTCTCAAAAAGAACACCCAAGTGAACCTAGAGAAATCATCTAAAATCACTAAAGTATAAAATTTCCCTCCTAGACTCTGTACTTTTATTGGGCCAAAAAGGTCCAAGTGCAATAAATACAGGATTCTAGGTGAATCACTCTTATTTACAGATTTGAAAGAATTTTTGGTTTGCTTGCCTAATTGACAAGCCCTGCATAGACTTTCCTTCTTGTAGGGGCAAGAAGGTAATCCTCTAACAAGTTTGTATTTAGATAACCTAGATATATTCTTGAGGTTAACATGGCTAAGCCTTTTATGCCATAAGGTGTTATTATTAGTTACTTCATTAAACAGGCAGATTTCAGATTGAGTTGAATTAAAATCTACTAAGTAAATGTTACCCTGTCTAATGCCTACTAACACTACATTACTATTTAAAGTAATATTGCAAAGAGTGTCAGTGAATGATACCTGATAACCTGCATCACATAACTGACTTACTGAGATTAAGTTGTGCTTCAGCCCAGTTACATATGCAACCCTTTTGAATGTCACTGCTCCAATGGTAAACTTACCATATCCTTCTGTTTGACCACAGCTGGAATCCCCAAAGATCACCTTCGATCCAAGCTTGGCCTTGAAGCTTGACAGATTATTTTTGTTTCCTGTCATATGTTTTGAACAGCCACTATCCAAATACCATTTGTCTTTAGTAATTGGATAGGTCTTCACCTACAAAATTAACAGTTAGACATTGTGGACCCAGACAACCTTGGGTCCATTATTCTTCACATAATTAAAACTTGAAATGAAAGAATAAGCAGGCTGAGGTTTATATCCTAAGGGATAGGATCTTCTAGGTGGAATACTCCATGCAGTTGATGGGTCAATGAACCTAGTATTTCTATTTACCTTAGTGTTTCTAAGGTTCTGATTATTATTTTGAAAATCATGTTTAGATCGTCGATCAACGTTCGATGATCGATGCCCAGATCGTCGAGTATCGGTCGACCATTGGGCCTGCGATTATCAAGCATAGTTCGACAATTTTTGTATTTCTTTAAATTTCTATTTTCTCTTTTCTCTCTTAGCCTTATTTAAAGCTTTGTTAACTTGATTTACTTGCTCAGTATTCTTTATTCCATCAGCTGAAATAAAGTTTACTGGGGTGGAAAGATGGTTTTTCAGAACCATGGGGGGTTCACTTGGTGAAGCTCCTAAACCTAGCTTATTGTTACCTGTCCTAGTGTTTGACATGCTAGTAATCTCTAGCAGCTTAGGGCTTCTACCATTAAGAGATTCTTCTAATCTTTTAGATTTGGCTAGTTCAGTTTTAAGAAATTTGATTTCTTCAGTAGATCTAGTGAGTTCAGCTTCCAGCCTAGCATTTTCACTAGATAGGGATTCTGATTCAGCTATCCTACTTCTAAGCTCCTTAATTTCCTTCTCTGAGCTAATTAAATCTAAATAGAGAGATTTAAATTCAAATCAAAATTCAACAGAAGTAAAATCATAAGAAGACAATACCTGATCTTCAATAGACATTTCTTCTTCATCAGAACTCTCTGCAGCTGAATGATTACTGCAGACATCAATTGCCATTAGGCAAATTTCTTTTTCCTTCTTCTCTTCCTCATCTTCACTAGAGCTTGAGGAGGAAGATTCCTCATCAGTATCACTCCAGGTTTTAGCCACAAATCCTTTCTCCTTCTTCTTGTTTTTGTAGGAGGAGGACTTGGAATGGTTCTTCTGATACTCTTTGTCTTTTCTCTTCTCATTGTTCTTTTCCTCTGGACACTCAGGTAAAATGTGTCCAGGTTTCCTACAGCCATAACATATAAGTTCTTTAGCTAGTGTTCTGTCATACCTTGGCTTGTCTTCATATCTTGAAGACTTCTTTCTGAAGTCCTTTCTGCCCATTTTGAGAAACCTTTTGGCAAAGAGTGCCATCAACTCCTCATTTGATTGGCTTCCTTCAGATGATTCAGCAGCCTTTAGAGCAAGAGTTTGCTCTTTCCTTGTTGGAGTAAGTGCTTTGGCTTCAGCTTCAGCTTCCCTGGTCTTCAGTACTTGCTCAAATGATTTGAGCTTGCCAAGGAGAGCTTCAGTTGAGATCTCAGTTGTACTTCTGAACTCTTTGATGGGCCAAATCCTGAGATCCCATATACTGGGGAAGCACATCAATATCTTGTCATTGACTTCTGTTAATGTGATCTCCTTATCAAGGGTTCTCAACTTATTGATGATGGAGATGAGCTTGGTGTACATTACATCAACTGATTCTGCTTCAGTCTTCTTGAAATTCTCATATTGGGATATGAGGTTGGACCTTCTGTCCTTCCTTTCATCAGCTGAACTAGCTATAATCTAGTTCAGTGAGTCCCACATGGCTTTTGCTGAAGTACAATCAGCCACATTCTAGAAAGTTTCATCAGACATGGTCTGAGCCAGAATGTTCATAGTTTTTTGCATCAGCTATCTTTGCTTTCTTGTAAGCATCATTGTAGTCAGGAGGTGGCACTATACTCAGATTTGTTGAAGTTGTAGCAGTAGTTGCAGCAGGTGGTGTTGGTGGTCCTGTACAAATAGAAGAAAAGATAACTTCATCAATAGAATTCATATATAGTTTTATTCTTGCCTTCCAGATGCTGAACTTAGCTAAGTTGCATACTGGAGGTCTGGTGCTAGAATAATCCTTGTACTGGGCCATGAAGTGAATATCTATAAACTTGATATCTATCTAGATCTTGTGACTTAAGTGTTAGGCTATACAGTCAGTCAACCTCCCTCTGATACCAATTGAAAGTGAGGATAAATACAACTTTAGAGGGGGGGGGGGTGAATAGAGTATTCACAAATATGAGAATCTACACAACTCCCTTAGAGTTAATTTGCGGAAAAAGTAAATAGATATATGAACCCTAGAGCCTAACACAAAGTGAGGTGCACAAGGGAAAGCTAACTATAATTACAGTTTCAGCTTTAGTCCTAATACAACAACTAGCAATCCTAGTTAATTCTACTCACAGCCACAGTGCAGTAATTAAAATAAGTAACACAAACAACACAAGAAGATTTATAGTGGTTCCCTCTCAATAGGTACATCCACTCTTCTACCACCCTGGTAAGAATCCACTACAGGTTTTTGTTCAGGTGCCCTGCCACCAACTGATCTGATTCGGGTAGATCAAGTAAACCCTTTGAGCTTTTGATCAGGAGCTCAAAATCCAACACAGGTTTTTGCTAAGGTGCCCTGCCACCATGGTTCACTTTTGAAGGGAGTAATAACCCTTTGTACAGGAGGTTGAGAGAGTTAGAATGTCTTCTCTATTGTTAAACAGAATTAGAGAAGCTACTGGATTGCACTGAGCTATAGAAAGCTCTGAAGGAATCAAAGCTCCCCCTGGCTTAGAGAATATCCAGGAAGAAGCCTTGCTTCAGGGTGCAGGATCTCTTCAGAACTCTTGATAGAGAAGATCTGTTGTCTTGAAGTTCTTGAAGGAGCAGCTTGAAGAAGACTCTTGATGTGGAATGGTTGTTCTTCTTCAACAGCTTTTCTTTCTTCTTCTTCTTCTTGAAGCTCTGAGTATGAATGTTCCTGTGAGCAGGATGAACTCAGGATTGAAGAAGAGAACTCTGAAGAGAGTTGTTCTTCTCAGCTGTATGTAAAAATATCTGAGAGCTGTATCTTCTTATTCTTGTTGTTCTTGTTGTATATGTGTATGTGTGTCTGTATATCCATCTTTCAATAGCTCTTTATATATATCAGCCTTTGTAACGACTTCTATCTTTTATTTGAAACTTGTCTTCTTCTGAGATCTGCAATCTGGGCTGCAAATAACACAAAACAACTAGCCTGCAGAAAGACATCCTATAAAGAGATAAAGCTTTCTTAGAAGCTGCTTATCCATTCTGCAAGTCCAAAAGGTATTAGAGAAAGTCACATCAAAAACAGACTCTTTACTGCCAGAAAAAGACATGTGTCTAACGGCTATAAAGGACAACATGACAGATAAAGCACAAAGATTTGTCAACTAATAGGACAAAAGACTTTGTCAGAAAGAACTTGACTTATGCATAAAGAATGAGGCAAAGATTGCCTTGATATGTTAGCATAAAATCAATGAAATAATCTTTAATAAAATAAGCCAGATAAATGAGAAATAATTCACAGAAGAGAAGGAATACAATATCTCTAAATGCAGACAAAAGATCGTCGAACGAATCATGGAGATCGTCGAACTCACAGAGCAGATAGTCGAACTATCAGAACAGATAGTCGAACTACAAGAAATCTGTCTGGGCAAAAGAAGTCGAGCAGGACTCGACGATCGACGATACTGAGACCACAGATCGTCGAGCTAACATAGTTGAACTAACTCAGAGATAGTCAATCTATTGATAGAAGATAGTCGATCAACTGATAGACGATAGTCGAGCGGCGTTCGACTATAGTCGAACTAAAAAACACTTAACCAGATTTTCAACTGGATAAACGACAACTCTACACAACTGATGGAATCTAACCTAAATCTAACCTTTGACCATAGATAAATCTTGGGTCAAGAAACTAATTGAGAAGACTTAGCTCAAATCCAAACTAGGGTACCAACACCATAGATTGCTGGTTTAATCCCAGATATTATAAAACTTCTCAAGTTAATAATGTGAGAAAGACCACTCACAATGTTAACATACGTAGGGGGAGTATACTAACTAGAGAGCAAGGACCCAAACAAGTTTGGGTCCTAAGGCAACTTGATTCTACTTTTGCAGGAATGTCCAAAGGCCACCAAAAATCCCATCTGGTATTTGGAAAGTTGATGCTCTCGGCATATGGCCGGAACTAGAAGCCTTCTCTAGAATTATTCTCCAGTCATGAACGGGTCTAAGGTCATCTTTGGAGATTCTGACAGAGGAATAACTAAAGGCTATGGTATGATCAAAAATGGTAGTGTATCCTTTTCCGATGTGGCTTATGTTGAAGGATTGGAACAAAATCTTATAACCATAAGCCATCTCTGTGATAAAGGATACATCGTAGAATTTCATGCAGACAAGTGTTTGATAAAATCGGTTGATAATTTAGAAACGATTTTATCAGGCAATCGTAGTAGGAATATATTTTGCTTAAATTTTATTTGCTTAGACTCTTCTACGCCAGTGTGCTTTTTGGCAAAAGATAGTGCGTCTCTTGGTGACCAATGACTCATAAGATTAGAACATATAAATTTCAAAACTATTAATAAATTATTTTCTCTTAATTTAGTACGTGATGCCCCAAATATCAAGTGCGTTAAAGATAGAACTTGTCACGCATGTATAAATGGCAAGCAAACAAGGGCTACTTTTAAAAGCATTATTGACAAAGATTGTAATAAGTGTTTACACCTACTTCATATGGACTTGTTCGGTCCACTGCAAATTAGAAGTTTGGGAGGTAAGGATTATACATTGGTTATTGTTGATGATTACTCTCGCTTTGCGTGAGCGTTCTTTATAAAACACAAGTCAGATACTTTTGATATCTTTACTAATTTTGTCAGGCAGATCAAGAATGAATATTATTGTTACGTAGTCAAAATCAGAAGTGACAATGGAACAGAGTTCAAGTCTAGGGCCATGACAGAATTTTGTGAGAGCCTAGGTATCTTTCATGAGTTTTCCTCTCCTCATACTCCTCAATAGAATGTAGTAGCTGAGAGAAGGAATATAACACTCATAGAGGCTTGCAGAACTATGTTGAGTGATGTCTCACTACCGAAATATTTTTGGGCTGAAGCTGTCAACACTGCATGCCACATGCAAAATCGAGCACTCATAAACAAGAACCATAGTAAGACACCTTACGAACTACTAAAGGGTAGGAAACCGACCATTTCATATTTTAAAATCTTTGGTAGTAAATACTTCGTACTTAACAATGGTAAGTATAACACCACTAAATTTAGTGAAAAGAGCTTTGAAGGTATTTTCGTAGGTTATAGTAGCCATAGTAAGCCATATAGGATTTTCAATAAGAAAACTCAGATTGTAGAAGAATCTATCAATGTTGTTTTTGATGAGACGAGCTTGCTGTAAGACAATTCTTCTAGTGTGTTCATTGAAGATGTAGGTTCACGACTAAAGAAATTGAGCTTGGATGAGCAAGTTAAGGAAAAATATCAAGAGTTCATCACGATCACCACTCCAACCCCTATTGGAGAGGATGATCACCATGATGAAGATATCGTTCAAGTTGATGAAGTCACTCTTGTGATAGAAAAAGCTCCAGATGCAAGAACCCTAGAGCTTGAAGGATCACCCATTTGATCAAATCATCGGAGATCCCCGGGATGGTGTCAGAACTCGTAGAGGTATAACTAATGAAAATTTATATTTGAGTTTCCTCTCATAGGTTGAACCAAAAAAGTTTGAGGAAGCAAACTCAGATGCATCATGGATAATGGCAATGGAAGAAGAATTGAACCAATTCAAGCGTTGCCAAGTCTGGAAGCTTGTTCCAAGACCCAAAGGTAAGAACGTTATCAGAACCAAGTGGGTCTATATGAACAAGATGGACGAAGATGGAACAATCATAAAGAACAAGGCCAGACTCGTCGCCAAGGGATACCGACAAGAAGAAGGAATCAACTTCGACCAGACATATGCTCCAGTGTCAAGGCTGGAGGCAATCAGGTTGTTCCTAGCTTATGCTGCACTTAAGGGCTTCACTGTCTATCAGATGGACGCGAAGTCGACCTTCCTTAATGGTGACATAAAGGAAGAAGTGTATGTGGAACAACCTCCAGGTTTCGTTGATTCTAAATTTACTGATCATGTTTATCTTTTATTTAAGGCATTATATGGTTTGAAACAAACTCCTCGAGCTTGGTGAAAGTCTTTAATTTCAAGGTAGCTAGCAACCTAGGGGGGTGAATAGGTCTGCTTGGGTCTTTTGAGAGTCTTTTTAAATCACTTGATTGTTTCTTTAGGCTTTCAGCTTATTGTGATCTAGAGCTTGTCCTTAGCACCTACAATTAAGAAAATAAAAAAACACAAACAAGCACACAAGTATTTTATAGTGGTTCCCCAAAATTATGGGTACATCCACTCTCCTCCCACCTTGCTAACTTCCTATTAGTCAAGGAACTTCTCCAAACCAATGCTCCAAGGAGCTTACACCTCAGATCCCTCAAGATCTCTTAGTCTCCTCTAAGACTTAAACCTCAGCCACAAAGGCCTACACTCAGTGATACAAGTATCACATACCTCAGGCACTTAAGCCCTACCACTCAGGATAAGGAGGATAGCCCTTCCTCAGAGCAAGCTTGCTCCTATAACTCAGATAGATACACTCTCCTACAGTTCAGGCAAAACTGCCCAACTTCTCAATGAGTAAAACTCACCTACCTCAGAGAGATACACTCTCCTACAGCTCAGGAAAATTTTCCCTACCTCAGACCCAGAGGTCCTACAGCTCAGATCCAGAAGGATCCTACAAAGAGAAATAGTTTAATTAACTTTGACAAAAAGAAATTTCTCTGTGTCAACCACTTGAGCAGAAAATGTTCTACTCCAACTCTCCTCACAGCAGGGAAGGATTTGCTGGAGGAACTCAGAAGAAAAATCCTGAACTTGCTGCTGAAGGCTAAAGATCTTTTGATCTTGAGTCTTCAAACATCTCACTGAACCTGCCAAAAGTTGAAGGTTCTTCTTTCTTCAGAACAGATTCTGAATCTGCTGTGGCAGATGGAGACTTGCACAGCTAACTGAACTTTTCTTGCTAGAGAGCTTCAAGCTATTCACATACAACAATGACGAAGAAGATGAAGACGACTGATCTCCTTTTTGAATAATGTATGCCCTAAAAGTTATCTTTGTCCTGGCCCTATCTCTTCCTTTTGTAGTTTGCCGACCAACGACTCTTAGATATCGGTGGGCCCCACATGCAGCTCCCAACTACACCTTGCTTTAACGGAAGAAGATGTACATTAGCTTCACGACAAGTTTTGTCGTGTAATGTAGCTTCCCCGTGTCTGATTTGATCTTAGTTGACTCTGTCGATTTTGCTGACGTCAGCACCTGTGGACTTATCCAAAATCGAGCATTAGAGAATAGGCGTTGAGTGAGTAAGCATCACTCAATGCCAAAACACTTAGACAGATTCACTGTCTCTTGGAGTTGAGTGAGTCATCTTCACTCAATGCCAAACTACTTAGAATATTAAGTCTGATTCTAGGCGTTAAGTGATTCAGCTCCACTCAACGCCAATCTTGCTTTATCAGCTTTCAGTTGTTTGACATTGAGTGAATAAACATCACTCAATGCCAAACTCCTTAGACAAAATTCTATCTTCACTAGGCATTGACAACGTTAAGTAAGTAACCTCCACTCAACGCTTTTTGCCTTAACCAAATTTCTGCTTATTCAGCAACATAAGCGTTAAGAGCGTTGAGTGAACACGCCTCACTCAACGCTTTCTTCCTTAGCTAATTTTTTGTATTTAGTAGTATGGCGTTGAGTGAGTTGACTTTACTCAACGCCTGTGGACTTAGCCACATTTTAGCTCATTCTAACATCAGGCTTTTACTACTTTAGCTTATCTCATAGCCTTTTGTTGTATGACGTTGAGTGAGTTGACTTCACTCAACGCCTGTGGACTTGCCCATTTTCTCAGCTTACCACTTCCTTGGCTTTTACTGTATAGGCTTCACTCAGTACTATAAGCAATCTGGTGTTGAGTGACTGATCTTCACTCAACGCCTGTGGACTTAAACAGTTTTATGTCATCCCACACCTTAGGTAAGTGTTTACCCGACATAGCCACTTAAGATACCTGACCTATCATAGTCATCTATAGACATGTGTATATCATTAATAATATTGACTTCACTCAAATCTAGGACATTGTGGGCAATGGACCCAACAATCTCTCCCTATTTGAGGAAATCAAAAACTCTTAAGCAAAGACAATGACATACACAGAACCATGCAGCACAAGGCAAAGACAAAATAATTTAGAAGTGATCTATAGTTACCACACTTCCCTGCTTGTAGAATACATTACTACATCTGCCATCTACTTCCCCTGAATTGCTGCTACCTTGCTTATCTGATCATATGATCATCTGATCATCTTATCCTCTCTCCCTTTTTGACTGCAACAAATAGCTGGTAGGATGCACCTGATAAACTGATCATCTTATCACTTGCTCCCCCTCAATTAGGCAGCATTGCTTGACTTGGTCCCCATCAATTAGGCAGCATTGCTTGACTTGCTCCCCCACAATTTGAGAGTCTTCATTTTTTTAAAAGGCCATCCTATCTGCATAAAGCCAAATAATTTGCAACTAGATGAGCAGCAACTGAAGCTATACTAAGTTTAACATACCCAACTCAAATTTGAAGGTGTTAAACTTGGATTCATCTAGTGGCTTAGTGAAGATGTCAACCACTTGCCTGTCTATTGGGAAAAACTCAAGGGTGATGTCTTCACATTCCACATGCTCCCTAATAAAATGATATATAATCTCTATGTACTTAGTCCTGCTATGGGAGTCAGGATTCCTAGCAATAGACACTACAACAAATATGGACATCAGCCACGTTTTTAAGAGTCTTTAGCGACATTTTTCAAACGTCGCTAAAGTTTTCGCGGCGCTTTTTGAAACGTCGCATAAGCGTCGCGAATACAAACGTCGCCAAAAGTATTCGCGACGTTTTCACTACCCGCGTCGCCAATACAAATATGACATTAGCGACGTTTACTGTTATAAACGTTGCGGTATTTGGCCACGTTTTGGAATGTAAAACGTGGCAAGCTTTAGCCACGTTTTCCTATAAAAACGTTGCAACCTTTAAAATTGTTTTGGCCACGTTTATTAAAAAAATGCTGCCAATATTATTTAATATAAAAAAAATAATATTCTAATACAGTTGAACGAATTAAGCAATGCAAATTGAAAATAGACATTTCTTGAGTAAAAATATCTAGACTTAATTCGAAATATATCAAGAGTATCAATCAATAAATATGAAAAATATACATTTCATAATAATCTTGTTTCATTTCACAATAAAAAAACAAAATTGTTCATGAATTACAAAGTTTTAACAAGAACATTTATGTTCCCATAAAGAGTACACATAAGCTTGTCAATTATGACCATGACCATCACGAGAACCAAAATGCGGATTCCACCTCCCAAAAGTTTTGTTGTGACTTGCGATCATGACCATATAGTCCATATTTCAGTAATTAGAAATATCCTGCAATTAAATAATTTAATCATTACAAATATTGTATCAAATAAATCGGACAATAGCAACAATATTTTTTTATGCATCTCTACAATCATCATAAAACAAAAGTTAAATAGCTTATCTTTGTATCAAATAAATCGGATAGTAACACATTTTATGATATGAACCCGAGAAATGAATTACTCCTCGCGAGGTTGGCGGGCTGGTGGGGAAGGAGGGGGTGGCCACCAACTGGGAGCCATCAAATGATGTTTTTGATGCTGCATGAAGCAGTCCAGGTTGTCCTTGTCTGCCAATGTTTTTTTTTGCATGCTATATGTGTTGCTAGAAGTGCTCGGCACTCTTCAAGAACTATTTCTAGGGGAATTTTGTGAATTGCTTCACCTGAAGATGGCCTAACATCCTCTGAAACAATACCATGCCTTAATTTCTCCTCTTCCCTTCCAGGCATCCATGCAACAATTTCACCTCTGTAAAATGGTCTCATTGGTAGTAACTGTACCTGAAGAGCATCCTGAGGAAGCAGTTCTCTCCCTGCAAGAATATTGTTTTTAACTTCTTTAACTATTCCAATTTCAAATCCTACTTTCATTGTATTCAGAACTGCTTTCTCGGAACCATCTAGGAAGGCAAGGAGTGGTCCAATTGGTTAAATGGTTGGTGCCTCTAAAATCTGACTAACTGCTATGGAAACAACATCATAAATGGATATGTATCTTGGAGGTTCTGCAACTAAAATTTTATTCCTAGTACAAGGAGACAAAACAATGGATAGTTGGAGTTGGGGGTGTGTAGTCTCTATTCATCCATTTAAGGTTTTGCGTGTTATATATATATATACATATTATATATATATATATATATATATATATATATATATATATATATCTATAATATTATATTCTAGAGAGAGTGAGAGAAAGAAGAGCGAGAGAGAGAGTGATGATTCTCCAGAACTGTTTGCAGTGTGAAGAAGATTTGTAAGCAAGAAAGCATTTCTAGCAAAGTTATTGCAGATTTTGGCGAGAGTGCAATTGGAAGAGTTGCACCGTCAATTCTAGATTTTGGTGGATTATTCTATTAAGCGCCTATACAAAGTCAACTGGTGATTTACCTCTTGCTGAAACTCCTGAATATCAAAAAGGAATGAGACTTATATATATCTACCTTTCTATTTAATACCACTTAAAATAGTTTCTAGAAATGGTGGATTTAATTTTTCCCTGAACTTATGAGCCAAAATTATTTTTCTAGCACATGGTTCCAACATTTGAAGTAAACATCAAGTTGTCTAAGGCCCTATGATCAGACCCATGGATTTGCCCTTTATTGCTCCTTGGCTCAATATTCATTTTCTTTGCTTAACAATCTAGTTGCACACTCATGTGCTCAGTGAGGCTGATACCGTGCTCTTACACCTTGAATGTGTAGGCACTGTTTATATCACATGTAACTCATCTCACAGGATATTATTATGCTTCTCGCTCTCTCTCACTCACGCACGGATGCTCGTGCTGTCGTGCATGCCTCCACACACACACACACTATTGCTTGCATAGTTGCACACTCGATCATGTGCACCATGAGGCTGATACCATACTCTTATCACCTTGAATCTGTAAGAACTGTTTATAACACTGTCCGAAGAGCTTATGTCATTTTAACGATTTTCACTCCCCATGCAATTTCCCTATTGTGAAATTTCCTCATAACCGAGCCTAATAAGTTTTTTATGATTTTGTTTCTTTTTTATTTATAGCTTCCATTCTTATTATTAAATATTTGTTAGACGCTACTCTCTTTTATTCTAAAAAGGGGTAGATTCACTCCTAATTTATAAGTTGAAGCCTCTTTATTTCTTTCTTCTTCTCTCTTATTCATGCTCTGTCAGTCTCCTGTTCCGTTTCTCCCTTATTATCCCAATTAAATAACAAGCAGCAAGTAATAATTTTATGCACACATTATTTAATTAGTCATCTATATGTTTCTAGGGTGCCTTTTCACTCCCCGTCATTCGGTCTTCCTTCAGATGTGCTAGAAATGCCGTTTTCCTCTCCAAAATTGGTGTTTCAGCTATATATATTAATAAACATTTAATTTGTAGGGGCATGCACGAAGATGGTCCCTCTGATCTCTAGCTAGCTAGCTCCCATGGTTATGATAGTGACTGGTACAAGGTTCTCATTTTAGTATCATATGCAGTTTTTGATAATTTAATCATATGCACAGAGATATTTTGATCATTCTGTTAGTACCTATATACAAACAGTTAATAAACAAATTGAAAAACATATGCTCATTTTTACATTACCATGTTCAGGGTGGACTCTCGTGTTAGGTTCCGTAGGAGGCGTATCCTCAAGATTAGACTCAGTATTTTGGTTTGATCTAGAAATAATATTCATCATTTTTGCAAGCTACAAAAATATTAAATAAAAAGTATTAGACTTCGAAAGAAATAGTATTCATCATTAAAGGCGGACTGATCGAATATCAATTATACCTGATCCGTAGATAGATAAACCCCAGGCCCCGCAGATGTTCCAGAACAATCTTCTCTGGAACCTTGGTGTGACATCACATTCACTAGACAATCTATAGTTTTTTGCATATTCGTCACTTGGAGTTTCAATTGATCAATCTCTCGCATCTCCCTTGAATTTGTAGTGGCAGACATATTTGAACGACGTGATAGATCAGGATACACTTGAATTGCCGTGACACCGGATCCCATGATTCGGCAACGACCATAATTCTCTGGTCCAAATGTAGACCGAAAAGCAGCCTCATGGATTTCACCAATCGGTGTGTCAAGAGGACATTGTGACATCTGCTCAGCTATCGCCTTTTCTAAAGCAACCTAAATATAAAAATTCAATCACAAACAAATAATTTAGATAATATTTGCATTTCAAAAACATACATCCAAGAAAAAAACATTCATGCCTTTTTTGTTATAGCATAATCGTCCACCAAACTATTTTCTTTCGCTTTGCGTGTACGGCTATTTATGTATAATTCAAGACGCGTTGGCTCCTTTCCCAATTCAACAGCCTTAACAAAAAATATTTCAACATTTTACTATAAAGAATAAGAATAAAAACTAGTATATACCACACTATTTGACATACCAATTCTTTCCTCCTATTAGCGAGACTTGTCCTACCCAATGCATGTGCGCCAATTTGATTACTTCGACATGCTTTATTTTTTTCACTAATGCTCTACAACATCCAAAAAATTAACAATATGTAAAAATATAGAAGTGTAGTAAATTGTAGCACCAAAACTCAATATGTAAAAAATATAAAATGTATCAAAATGCATAACTAAAGAACCAAAAATTACCTTCCCCTTCGGCGAGTACCAATATGTCACCATATCAACAAATTCACTTACAGGCATGTTTTTAGGACCACCTCGGGCAATAACGGCCTCAGGAGTGTCTGATGGTCGATAAAATAAACTTTTAAATTTTGCCTTATTGTCTTTAAATCTTTCACCAAGGATGTGCATGATATGTTTCTTATCAGACTCGTAAACATCAAATCGTTGCTGCATCAATAAACATGAATGTTACTAAATACAAATTATTATGCATCAATAAACATCAATAAACATGAAGAAATAATACACCTTTATTAAATTCCATGCTGTGTTCTTACTAAAATTGGATACATGAGTCCACGAAAGTGGGGTCATTGGAAACAATGATCCAGTTCTAATTAGAGTTCCCATGAAAGATGACAATTGAACTTGACCATCACCCACAAATTGACCATAATCATTACGTTGCATTTGGATGACTTTATCTGGGGCATTAAATGAATGTGTCTGCATGTAGTTTCTCCGCGTCCTTTTTTAGGTCTTCTTATCTCTAAAATTAACAATTTTAAATAAAAGTTATGGGCAGGTAAATCACAAAAGTAAATATAAATGTATTATTTACCTGTTGAATTGGGAGTCTCTATTTCATCAGCAGAAGGAATGGCAGCTTCCTCACTATCTTCATGAGTGTTTTCATCAGATGAAAAATAAGCCATAGTAGTTGCATCATATAGTGGATCCACATGGGCATGTGAAGTGCTAGCATTTATATTGCTAGTATTGACAACTATATTTTCATTTTCAGATGGAGAATCTATATTTTGACAATTTGTTGTGTCATTGTGATCCCTAGAAACATATAAACTTCTTGGATCAATTCTCCTTTTAGGAGCCATTACTCACCTGCATAAAAAATAGAACACAAATATAGTATATATATTAAAAAATAATGATAAAATTGAATAAAAAGGAGAATACTTACACATCACCCTCATCATCATCCATACATAATTTTTCAATATCTTGCATTTCATTACCAATAAGTTCAATTTCTCCCATTTCGTACTCATCTCGTGGCGCCATCCTCATAACCACCTCCCAATTTAATTGTTTTGGATCACGGATGTAATAAACCATTTTTGCTTGAGAAGGGAATATGTAAGGGTCGTGCTCAAGTGTCACTCCTGTATGTATTAACTGAGTGAAATTAACTAAAGTAAATCCGAATAAATCTTTTTTCACGCCCACATTGTTTGCTGGATTTACCCAATCACATTTAAAAAGACATACTTTTGCAGCATCAAAGTAATCTAATTCAATTATTTCAGTTACTCTCCCAAAATAGTTGATTGCCCCGTCTGACCCACCATGATCAGACAAAACCTCTACTCCACTATTTTGTGTTTTTTATGAATCTCACTGCTTCTTGTTCGAAATGAATATCCATTTATGTTATAACCTTTATAACTACGAACAATAGGGCTTGGTCCGAGAGATAACTGTCTCAATTGAGGATCATCAATAATCGCTCCATCACGTAAAACCTTGCATCAAAAAAGTTTTAGTGCATAAGAAATATCTTACAATTTATTATCGCATCCACAGTTGAAAGATTTTTACCTTTATCTTAAACCATTCTGCAAATTCTTTGAGAAGCATGCTTTCCAATAGATCCTCTTCAATATTTTGAGATTGGTGACGATTTTTCAATTCTTCTCTGAATTCACTATAATAAAATAATTTATTATCAAGCACAAAAGTTTTCATAAACATATATATGCATTAAATTAGAAATATTAAGTTTAAAAAAATTTACCTTCGAAAAGTCTCGAGTTCAGTGCAGTTGAATAAAACGTATCGATGAGCTTGTTGAAGATTGATTAAGTCCAATTTCTTCAATATAACACCTTTCGTAGCACTACCGACTTGCGGAAGCATCGTGAAAGCAGGAGTTGGAGTTGTCAAATTTGCACTATTACGACAAGGTTGATTAAATCGAGTCTTTATCCCCTCTAAGAATCGCGAACAAAATGTGAGAGTCTCTTCTGCTATATAGCCCTCCGCTATTGATCCTTCGGGCTTAGATTTATTTCGCACAAATTTTTTATAGTGTCCAAGTTCTCTCTCAATAGGATACATCCATCTATATTGCACCGGGCCACCCAAAATAGCCTCTTTAGGAAGATGAACCATGAGATGGATCATTATAGTGAAAAATGAGGGTGGAAATATTACTTCAAGGTGGCATAATGCTAATATTATTTCATTATCAGATTTTACCAAATCAGAGACTTGAAGTTTTTTTGAACACAATTGTCTGAAAAATCCGGACACTTCCATCAATGGAGTTACAACATGTCTTGGTAACACTGATCTTAATCCAACTGACAACAAATGTTGCATAATTATATGATTATCATGACTCTTCAAACCTTGAATCTTGCCTTGCTTGAGCTTAACACAACGTGATATGTTGGATGCATATCCATCAGGAACCTGGAGTGATTTTATCATACCCAAGAAAATATCTTTCTCAATCTTACTCATAGTGAAGCATGCTGGAGGAACAATTTCGGTGTCATCATCTTTTTCTTGGAGCCATAATTCTTTTAGAATGTTGAGATCCTTACAATCTCTTCTTGCACGGACGTTGTCCTTGGATTTGGTGGGATCGCCTAATATTGTGTTCAAGATATTATCACACACATTCTTCTCTATATGCATTACATCAAGACAATGTCGTAATAGATTTGTTTTCCAATAAGGCAAATTAAAAAAAATGCTTTTTTTCTTCCAATACATTGTCGTACCCCCTGAGTTATTTTCTTTGCCAAATACAACTTGGATATTTTTCATTGCCTCCACGACATGTCTCCCTTTAAGTGGTTTTGTGTTACCTATACTCGTCTCAGGATGACCAAACCTTCTTGCCTTTCTGTATGGATGATCAAGTGGAAGAAATTTGCGGTGAGACTGATATGATGTTTTTTGACTATGTTTGAGCCAAAATGAATTTGTGTCTAACGCGCATGATGGGCATCCAAGTTTTGAATGTGTGTTCCATCCTGATAAATTGCCAAGCCCAGGAAAGTCACTGATAGTCCATAATAATGCAGCACGCAATTTAAATATTTTTCCATCAGAAGCATCAAACACTTCAACTCCCTCAACCCATAATTCCATCAACTCTTTTATTAATGGTTGCAGATAAATATCAATGTTATTACCAGCCATTTTTGGACCAGGTATCAGACCCGACATGATTATAGATCTTTTCTTCATGCACTCCCAAGGTGGTCCGTTATACACTACCAACATAATTGGCCATGTGCTGTGTGTACTGCTTAGATCCCCAAAAGGGTTGAAACCATCTGTGGCCAGGCCGAGACGAATATTTCTAGGATCATTGGAGAACTCCCTGTGATTGCGATCAAACTCTTTCCATGCCAAACCATCTCTAGGGTGGTGCATTAAATTATCATGATTGGGCTCTTTGACATGCCATTGCATCATCTCAGCGGTATGTTTACAAAGAAATAATCGCTCTAAGCGTTCCTTCAACGGGAAATATCGAAAAACTTTTTTAGGAATCTTCTTTATACTATTGATGTCATGTTTACATTTCCTCGACTTGTGATTAAATTGTTCTTCATTGCTTTCAA
This sequence comes from Platanthera zijinensis, assembly GCA_039513925.1. Taxonomy (NCBI): domain Eukaryota; kingdom Viridiplantae; phylum Streptophyta; class Magnoliopsida; order Asparagales; family Orchidaceae; genus Platanthera; species Platanthera zijinensis. The sequence continues at coordinate 42,795,435 of CM077079.1, read as the reverse complement.
GCCATCGCGACTTCCCACACACATAACATACATTGTCATTTTTGTGTATTCCCCAAAACAATGAACAATCATCTTCACAAGCATCAATCTTAATATAATTGTGACCTAACTTTGAACTTATTTTTTTGGCCTCACGATAATTTGCGGGGATCGTTTCATATCCACCTGGCACCGCACCCTGCAAAGCTTTCAACAACATACTAAAATGTGTATTACTCCAATTACCTAGAGTCTTAATATGAAGAAGTTTTAATAAAAATGAAAGTTTGGTGTATTCTTGGCATCCTTCCCACAATGGTTTGTTTTCCTCTAAAAGAGATGTGTATAAATCATTAGCATTCATATTAACATGATCTTGAGGACAGTCAAATGTCTCATCTTCACCATGATGATCATTCAATAATTCTTGTTCTTCCGCGTTCTCCTCGTGTCTTATGTTAGGAATAGCTGCACGCAATAATTCATCCATGGGTTCAACAAAGTTTTCATTACTGGAAATTGAGTATGTAGTGAAAGAAGATATGTCATTAGGCCAGTCCCCATTACTAGATAGTCGTCCATCATGATAAATCCAATCTGTGTAATTTTCCATAATACCGTTCCATACAAGATGTCCCTCTACCTCATCTCGATCCAACATCTTTATATTTACACATTTTTTACAAGGACATGGACATTTTTCCCCAGTCGGCGTATGTGCATAGAATAGATCTAACAAATATTTCATGCCTTTTACATAAGTCTTTGAATGTCGTGGTTCTCTCATCCATTTTTTGTCCATTGATAAAATGTTTGTATGCGACCTATACATTTAAGAGAAATGTGTCACATAAGCTTGATATAAAAAAGTATGTTGAACTTTAGGTGACTCCCACTATCAACTCAAAACAAATAGATAAACAAAAATTGGAAATCTTTAATAAAAGGACCCTCCACTTTTTATTTTTCTTTGATACAATTATTCCTCAGTGTGACAGAATTCAGTTTAATTTTTTTTTTAAAAAAAAACTCAAACAATAACGTGAAAAACGATGTTTTCATTCATAAATCAATTTATAGTTGTATGTGACAGAAATGAGAAATAAGGAATGAAAATGCAAATATTTTTTGGGGTAAAAATAAGAAGGATGAAAGGGCAATTGATTATATAAATTAGAATATGTCAATTAGCTATGAATTGTATGAAAGTTTTATGCAAAATAAAATACATTCTTATGTATCTCTCAATGGAGATGAGCATTCATAAATAACAAGGAACTGGTGATGGTGATGATGAACAACAAACTTTCTGGCATTAAACGTCACTAGGATAATTAAATAGTCATTAACCAAAACTAATTTATAACCAACAAAATTTCCTCTGATCAAGAACTTATGTGTCGAACCATCAAATTTAATAATTTATCATGTCAATAAAAAATAAACTCAAAGCAAGTTCAGTTATTAGATTAGAGAACAAAAGTGTTTGAATGCAAAATTGAAAGTGACACCTGCATTTCAGGAATTCAATTTGAACTGATTACTAAGTCAATATTGTGGAACATAGTATTCTATAGCCAAGGTTCACAAATTTATACGTCAAATTTATTAGCATTAGCCCCGCAATCTAGAAGTGTATTGTTGTACAATGAAGAAAGAACTGAGAAAAAGTAGAGCGAGATCTATCAAAGATAGGATAACTTGAAAATAAATTTACCAAGGTTGATGTATTGATAAAATTTATGTAGGTTGATGTATTGATAAAATTTATGTAGGTGTATTAGTAAGTCAAAAAACACTCACAAAATTGAAGATTCAGATACTCAAATTGAAATATTTTGGACAAAAATGCAAGATTAAACAGTTAATTTACATATAATATTCATAAAAACCTGAAATTAATAAGTAAATAGGTCAGTGAAACTAATGTTTTGGTGATGCATTAAGAATACATCATAATCAGTAGGTTTGGTAGATTAAGGTAAAAAAATCTATACCTCCCATGCACCCAACAAACGGACAATGTTGTGTATATCACCATATAAATCTTTAATACATACTAAAATTATAATGATAAATATTTAATACTAACAAAACAAATAAACAAAATTCCAAAACAGTGAGCCAACTGTTGTTAAAGATGAACCAACAAAGAAATACCTTATCATATAGATTTAAGTTATTGAACCAATATAAGAAATTTCACTAAAAAAAATTATTTGGACAACAAAGAAATACCTTCTCAATGGTATAAATAATATATTACAACATTAAATTGGGTCATGATCGAGAAGCTTGGCTTCTCCCGGGGAGAAAGAAGAATATATTGTAAAACAAAAAAATTTAAAGAGCTAATGTATGGAATAGTATCTAAACCCAAGATTGAATCAAAAAGAAACTATTTCAGATCCATGTCATGAAGAAGAGATCGATTTACCTATGAATGACTGGATCCGGGCCTTTCGGGAAAGGGAGAGTAAAGTAACATGCACGCCCAGGCCGAGCAACTTGAACGCCCAGGCCGAGCGATCGTGAAGGAGAGGGCTGGCGGCTGGTAGAATGGAGAGTTGCGAGGGGATGTCGGTGAGCGGAAAGGGCGAGTCGCGAGGCGCAGCGGAGCAGACGATCGGCGATCGGCAGAAAGGTTGAGTCGCGGTTGATGGAAATTGGGGAGAATGGCTGAATACCGAGGGTTTTAGGTAGGTTAGAAGCGGAGAAGTTAATTATAGGCGGAGAAGTGATGAGATAATTGCGGAGACTTAATAAAACTGCCATCCTAATTAAATTGCCACCTAATTAAATAACCATCTCAATTAATAAAACTGCCGGCCAAGTAAAACTTCCGGCCAAGTAAAACTGCCACCTAATTAAATTGCCACCTAATTAAATTAGCATCTTAATTAACTGCCGCCTAATTAAATAACCATCTCAATTAAATCTGTCATCCTAATATATTTTTAAAAATGGTGACATACATGTCGCGTAATTTTTTCTCTGCCCGACTCATTCCCGCCGCGATCCAAAGTGTTTTCCCGCACAAATTAAAATAATTGTTTTGTAAAAAATACATCATTTTCAACAAAATGTCGCCAATATCAAAACCGATCGAAGCGTCGCTACGGTGGATGTTGAAGTCGAAGTCGGCGAAGCAGCGACAGATCGGAGCTTCGGCAAGAACCGGTGGCTTCGGGCGAGGTGGAAGAAGAAGCGTAGCGTAGAGTGACTCCGCCGTCGGTTAGGGTTGTTGTCGGGGAGGCAGGGAACGTTGATGGCTCGATCAATGGCGAGGATCCCTCGGCGCCAGAATCCAGCGATGACAGGGGAGGCTCTGCATGTGTGGAATGAGGAAGAGAGGGTTTAGGTTAGAACAAAAATCGGGATGAGGGGTTGTGGATTTAGATATATATGGAGAGGGAGCATGTTGGGGTGGTTTTAGGGTAGAAGATATTAACGGGTTTGGGTGAGGAAAAATAAAGATAATTAATAAAATAAGCCTGACCAAAATTAATATTAATGGGTTTTGGGTTAGATATTAACGTGACCAAAATTTTAGTGTCATGTTTAACTGCTCATAATTAATAAAATTGGAGAGAAAATTATTAGACACGTTTTTGTATGAAAAACGTTGCTAAAACTAAAAACACTTGCAACGTTTAGACAAACGTCGCCAAAAAAACGTGGCTGATGTCCATATTTGTTGTAGTGAGAGATTGCACTAGTAGAATCACAGAATAAATGAGTTCTACTTATCTGGAGGTTGTAGTCTTGAAGCTGGTGCTGGATCCATAACAATTGAGCACAACAGCTTCCCGCTGAGATGTACTTTGACTCTACAGTTGATATTGCCACACTGGTTTATTTCTTACTGCTCCAAGATACCAATCTCCCTCCCAAGGACTGACAGGTGCCATATGTGCTCTTCATATCCTCTTTGTAGCCTGAAAAATCTGCATCTGAATAGCCAGTTAGTTCAAACTCTCCATTCCTAGGGTACCAAAGGCCAAGATCTGGAGTGCCCTTAAGATACCTCAAGATTCTCTTAGCTGCAGAGTAGTGAGATTCTTTAGGGCAAACCTGATACCTAGCACAAACACATGTAGCATACATGATGTCTGGCCTTCTTACAGTCAGATATAGAAGGGAGCCAATTATCCCTCTATATAAAGTTTCATCAACAGGTTTCCCTACTTCATCTTTGCCTATAGGCATACTTGACCCCATGAGAGTTCTCACGGTGCAGGAATTCTCCATGCCAAATTTCTTGATTAACTCCCTAATGAACTTAGATTGGTATATGGACAAGCCATCATCAGTCTGTCTTACTTGGAGGCCCAAGAAGAACTTAAGTTCACCCATACTGCTCATCTCAAACTTCCCCTGCATGAGTTTAGCAAACTTTTTGTAGAGGTTGTCATCAGTAGATTCAAAGATGATGTCATCTACATAAATCTAGACTAGGATGATCTTACCCTTAGATTCCCTTAGGAATAGGGTCTTATCTATTTTCCCCCTTAAGAATTTATTCTCAATGTGGAAACTATATAATGTCTCATACCATGCTCTAGGGGCTTGCTTCAGCCCATATAGAGCTTTCCTAAGTATATAAATAAAATCAGGTGAGTTAGGAACTACAAAACCTGGAGGCTGCTTAACATAGACTTCTTCTTTTAAGTCACCATTTAGGAAGGCTGACTTCACATCCATTTGGTAGACCTTGAATCCCTTGTGTGCTACATATGGAAGGAATAACCTGATGGCCTCCAATCTTGCTACAGGGGCAAAGGTTTGATTAAAATCAATCCCTTCTTCTTGCATGTACCCCTTAGCTACTAGTCTGACCTTGTTCTTAATTATATTACCATTTTCATCAAGCTTATTTATGTAGATCCACTTGAATCCAATGACATTATGACCATGAGGTCTGGGAACCAGCTTCCAGACCCTGTAGCTCTTGAACTGGTTCAGTTCCTCCTGCATAGCTCCAATCCAATACTGGTCTATGTTGACCTCTTCAAACTTCTTGGGCTCCACTTGGGATAGAAAGCTTGAATACATGGCTGTGTTCTGACTTCTGCTCCTAGTAATTACTCCATGACTTGCCTCACCAATGATCTGGTGTGCTGGATGATCTCTCATATGTCTGACTATAGGTGGCAGTCTTCTTTTTACGACAGGGACATCTTCTTGTTGATCTTCATCCACTCCCAGTGTGACAGGTAGATCTTCTGGAGTATCCATATCATCTTGGATGACTAGTTATGCTTCCTTGATGGTTAGCTTATCCATCATCTGTTTTGTGCCTTTAGTACTATAAGCGAAATTAGGCAGTCATTGTTAATCATGGTAGACTCATCAAAGACTACATGAACTGATTCTTCTACAACTTGGCTTTTCAAGTTGTAGATCCCATAAGCTTTGCTATGATTGTTGTACCCAACAAATATTCCATCATAGGATTTGACAGAAAACTTAGTCACACAGGACTTGCCATTGTGAAGTACAAAGCATTTACTACCAAAGATTATTAGATAGCCCAGATTTGGTTTACTGCCCTTCAAGATCTCATATGGAGTCTTCTTGTGGCCTTTGGTGATAGAGGATCTATTGAGGACATGACATGTGGTATTTACTACCTCAGCCCAGAACTATTCTGGGAGAGATGTGTCATTCAACAATGTTCTACCAGCCTCTATGAGAGTCCTATTTTTTTCTCAACTATCCCATTTTGCTGGGGTGTTCTAGGAGAGGAGAATTCTTGATGAATCTCATGCTCTTCATAGAACTTTGTCATGCTATCAGATTGGAATTCTGTCCCATGATCACTTCTGATTTTGACCACATAACAACCAAGCTGTTGGAACACCCTATTACTAATTTGGGCAAGGATCACTATGTTTTTAGAAAATTGGTTTGACCTAGTTGTATAGTTGAAAAGGTCAAATTAGAATGAGTCTAAGGGTTAGAACTTAGGTTTGAAGCTGCCCCCAGGATCATTGAAAGATCAGGATTCAGTGTTGAGACTAAGACAATTCTCGTTGAGCTCAGGTCGGCGAAACGTCGAACTCAGGTCGACGATCTCTGAGATCAGTTCCATAAGTCGTCAAACTCAGGTCGACGATCTTCGAGCTCAGATCGACGCTTTGTCTCTAGTTGTTTTCCTAGTCGCTGAGCTCAGGTCGACGATTGTAGAGCTCAGGTCTACGTTTTCTGTCTATAGCATAAATCCAATCCTGAGCTCAGGTCGACGATAACTGAGCTCAGGTCGACGATTTCTGTGAGAGATCGACGCTTTTAGAATTCAAATTCAAGAACAGTTTTGGAATTCATTCAGAGTTATTTCCTGCATTTATTGCAAAGGATTTTGTAGCCGTTTCAAGCAATCTGGAGCAAGTTTCAAGGAAGGATAAAAGGAATGTTACTTAGGACTTACCCCAGGGACAGTTGTCAATTATGAAAGTCATTTATGACTGAGTAACGACCATCTAAGTCAGAATCTGATATACTCCTATAGTATATGTTTTTGAATAAGGGATTACAGATCAATACAAAAGATAGACAAGAGATATACAGGATTATCAGATTGAGAAAAAGAGTTACAGAAGAGAGATCAAAATATACTCTGATGAAGAACTCATCTTCTGGAATATACAAATTCACTGAGTCAAAATCTTCAAGAACACAAGGAACTTTTCTGTGGAGGAGATCATCTGTTATTCTACTCCTCCAAATCCTCAAGTGTTCAAAAGCTTCAACATCAAGGACTCCAGACATCACACATTTCAGCATCTGCTGAAATCATCTTTTGCTGGAGATCTGAAGCAACTGAAGACCTATCACCCTAGCAAAGCTCACCTTCCTGAACCCTTACAGATCTCAGGGGGAGCTTTGACAACATCTTCCACTTATCTTCTCTCAGACTGTTGACAGAGAAGAATAACTCAACTCTCTTTCTTTTTCCATTCCCTCCTGTAAAAGGGTTCCTCAAAACTCCCTTCAAAAGTTCTGAAACTGGTTTCTGAGACCTTGTCAAAACTCAGTGGTGGTAAGACACCTTATCAAAAAATCTAGTTTTAGTTTTTGAGCACCTTATCAAAAGCTTATTGGTTCCCAGGACACCTGATCAACTATTCCTGCAATGGATTCCTACCTAGGGTGGTAGAAGAGTGGATGTACCCAGGTTATTGGGGAACCACTATAGATCCTTGTGTCATCTGGTTTGCTGTATGTTTGACTTTGCTGTGTGCTGTGTGATTTCTTATTTCTTGCTTTAGTTTTTATTTCACTGCAAGCACCTTACACATATACATAAATTAAGTCTTCCACTGCTTTATAGTTTTTAATTGTAAATTATTTTAAAATACTCTATTCACCCCCCCTCTAGAGTTAAGGTAGATCTTTTCCTCACTTTCAATTGGTATCAGAGGGAGGTTGGTTATTTAACATCTGAATTTTCAACAGATTGGTTGAACAGGCTAACACCTGAACCAAAAGATCCTTGATAAGATAAACCTTCTATAGAGGATAGTTATTACTTTTTGTTTTATATTTATTTTCAAACAAAACCATGGCACAGAACAAATATTATGCTAGCACCAGACCTCCAGTGTTCAACCTCTCTAAGTTTGCACTTTGGAAGGCAAGGATTAAGCTTTACATGCATTCTATTGATGAGGACATTTTTAATTCTGTTTTGACAGTTTGTCCAAGACCCCCAGTGATCACAAGTACAAGTGATGTTCCACCTCCTTCAGGAACAGATGCAAAAATAAAGAAATGGAAAGTTGCAGATGCAAAGCTATGAATATTCTTGCTCAGACCATGTCTGATGAGATATTCCAAAAGGTGGCAGAATGCAGTTCAGCAAAAGAGATATGGGATAAGTTATCTGAAATTGTTTCAGGATCTGCTGATGAAAGGAAGGACAAGAGATCCCATCTCATAAGCCAATATGAGAACTTCAAGAAAGGAGAACTGAATCAGTGGCTGACATGTACAACAGGCTCAGCCTAATAGTCAGTGAACTAAAACCACTAGACAAGGAGATCTCTCTAACTGAACTAAATGACAAGATTCTAATGTGCTTCCCTAGCACTTGGGACTCAAGGATCTGGCCAATCAAGGATGCCAGAAGCCTAACTGAGATTACTACTGAAGCTTTGTTGGGCAAGCTTAAGTCTTATGAGCTACTCATCAAGAATAGAGAGGAAGAACAAAAGACTGCTTCTCCAGCCATCAGAAAGGAGAAGACCATAGCATTCAAAGCTACAGAAGATCTGCCTGAAGACAAGGTCACAGACAATGAAGAATTGATGAGTTTGCTAGCCAAAAGATTCTATAAGATTGCCAGGAAAGATTTCAGAAAGAGGTCATCCAGAGGGCATGAGAAGCCAAGGTATGATAAGTCAAATAATAAAGAAATAATCTATTTTGGATGCAAGAAACCAGGCCATATTGTGCTTGACTGTCCAGAAAATCAGAATAAGGACAAGAAGGACAGGAAAGATAGGAGAAAATACAAGGACTCCAGGGGAAACAATAGCAACAAATCCTCCTCCAACAAAAATAAACATATAAGGAAGGGGTTTGTAGCTGAAAGCTGGAGTGATACTGAAGAGGAATCAGAAGCCTCATCAAGCTCAAGTGATGATGAGGATGATGCTGAAGAAAAGGAATTCTACATGATGGCTATCAATGCCTCTCAGCAAAATTCTGATGCAGAACAAGAATCAGACTCAGAATCTGAAACTCAAACTAAAGAAGACCAGGTAATAGAATCCTTTGACTTTGACTTAGAGGACTTTAGGTCTGAATTTAAGGCACTTTGTTTAGATCTGTTAAAGTCTGAGAAAGAGATTATCTCTCTCAGAAATCAATTGTCTGAACATAGCACCTTAAAATCAGACAACCTCAAACTCTCTGAGGAGTTAGAATACTGTAGGGAGGAGATAGCTTCACTGAATAGTGAGCTATCCCAGGCAAAGAAGTTTGAAGAATCCCTTAATGGGAGAAGCATCAGACTTATGGACATTACAAGTACAGTGAACTCAAGATTCAACAGTACACTGGGCTTAGGTGCTTCATCCAGCCAACCTATAGTATTAACAACCCTAATTAAATTTATTTCTGATAAAGGAAAGGGTGTTGTAGAGGTAGCTAGGAAGAATCCAGATTTACCTAAGGAAAATCAAGTTCAACAGAAAACGTCGAACAGAGCTCGGCGATCATCGAACAGAGCTCAGCGATCCAAGGCTGAATCGTCGAACTCAGATCGACGAATTCTGAACTCTGAACTCTGAACTCTGGCATAATCGATCTTCGAACGGAGCTCAACGATCTGACCCAAGATCGTCAAACTCAGCTCGACGATCGTCGAACGGAGCTCAGAGCTTTGAACATTCATTCAGAGGTAAATCTCAAGTAAATCCGAGAAGTCCCTCATCCCAAAGCTTCAACCCTTATACTGAATGGATAGTGCCTCCTAGGAGATACCATCCTGAAGGATATAAGAGTCAGCCATGGATGTCTTTTATTTCTGAATTTAAAGGTTATCAACCTAGACCCAAGGTAAACTGGGTCAAAAACATATAAATTATTTATGTGCAGGTGAAGACCTATCCAGTAATGAACCAACAATGGTATCTGGATAGTGGGTACTCAAAGCACATGACAGGAAGCAAGAACAATCTGATATCCTTCAAAGCCAAACTTGGACCCAAAGTGATCTTTGGAGATTCAAACTTTGGTCAAAAAAAAGGATATGGTGCTTTTCAGATTGGCTCAGTTACATTCAAGAAGGTGGCTTATGTGGAAGGACTGAAGCACAACCTAATCAGAATCAGTCAACTTTGTGATGAAGGCTATCAAGTGACATTCAACAAATCCTTATGCAAGATCAAGTCAGAGGATAACACAACAGTGTTAACAGGTAAAATGAAAGGTAACATTTATCTTGTAGATTTCCTTTCAACCAACATAGATATCTGCTTATTTAATTCAGTCTGCAAACCAAATGATTTATGGCATAAGAGACTAGGACACTTAAACCTTAGAACCATTGCTAGGCTGTCCAAGGACAACCTTGTTTGAGGACTACCTTCTGGCCCCTATAAGAAGGAAGGACTTTGCAGGGTTGTCAATTAGGCAAGCAAACTAAAAACAGTTTTAAGTCACTTAATAGGAGTGATTCACCTAGGATTTTGTATCTGTTACACATGGATCTTTTTGGACCCATTATAGTACAAAGCTTAGGAGGGAAATCTTACACTTTAGTGATTGTAGATGACTTCTATAGATTCACTTGGGTATTCTTTCTGAGAAAGAAGTCTGATAACTTTAAATGTTTGACAGATTTTCTCAAATGCATACAGATTGAGTTCAATACTCACATTGCCCTGATCAGAAGTGATCATGGGACAGAGTTTGATTCTCTTCTTATGCAAGAGTTCTGTCAGAGTGAAGGGATCATGCATACTTTCTCAGCTCTTAGAACTCCTCAACAAAATGGGGTAGTTGAAAGGAAAAATAGAGCCCTAATTGAATCTTCTACTACATTGTTGACAGATGTTCACCTTCCTCTATCTTTTTGGGCAGAGGCAGTGAACACCTCCAACCATGTGTTGAACAGAAGTTTGATACATAAACTGAAGGGCAAGACTCCCTATGAATTGCTCAAAGGGAAGAAACCTAAAGTAGACTATTTCAAAATTTTTGGTTGCATTTGTTATATTCACAATAATGACAAGAAGTATTTAGCAAAATTCCAAGCTAAAGCTGATGAAGGAGTGTTTCTGGGATACTCCATGATCAGTAAAGCATATAGGATTTATAACAAATCTTCTTTTAAAATTGAAGAATCTGTTCATGTATCTTTTGATGAGACTAACATGTGTTATAAGGAGAAGTCTACTTCTACCATAGAACCATTACAGGTACACTTTCTTTCAGAAAATTTAGACAGGTTACACATTGTAGAAAAGGATTCAGCACATTCACCTATCCAACAAAGAGCTGAAATCAGTGAAGATGAAGAGGATACTCAACATCTTGATGTTCAACATCTTGATGTTCAACATCTTGGAGAAAACCATTGTGAAGAGCCAGTTGTTCTTCCACAAGAGGAAACAACAACACAGGTTGGTGAACAATCAACATCCCCTGTTGATTTAGTAACAACAAGAGGTCACCCAATCTCCCAAGTGATTGGAAACATCTCAGCTAGTGTGCAAACCAGAAATCAGGTCAACCAGAACCTGATGCACACCTGCTTTTTATCTCAAGTTGAGCCTCAATCCATTCAAGATGTAGAATAAGATCCACACTAGATCATTACTATGCAAGAGGAACAACATCAATTTGAGAGGAACAAAGTTTGGGAGCTAGTACCAAGGCCTAAGGATCACTCAATTATTAGAACAAAGTGGGTGTTCAGAAACAAGTTGGATGATCAAGGAGTTATTGTAAGGAACAAGGCAAGGCTAGTTGCTTAAGGTTATTCTCAAGAAGAAGGGATAGACTATGACCAGACCTTTGAACCAGTGGCAAGGTTAGAGGCCATAAGAATATTCCTTGCTTATGCAGCTCACAAAGGATTCAAGGTCTACCAAATGGATGTGAAGAGTGCATTTCTCAATGGAGACATCAAAGAGGAACTCTATGTTAGACAACCTCCAGGTTTTATCTCTTCAACTTATCCTGACCATGTTTTCAAATTGCATAAAGCATTATATGGTCTCAAGCAAGCTCCTAGAGCATGGTATGAGACCTTAGCATGCTTTCTTCTGAAAAATGATTTTATAAGGGGTAGAGTAGACCAAACTCTTTTTATTAGAACCCATAAGTCCCATACCCTACTAGTACAAATATATGTAGATGATATTATATTTGGTTCTACTAATTCAAATTTGTGCAGAAGGTTCTCTAACCTAATGCATTCTAAATTTGAAATGAGTAGCATGGGTGAGCTTTCCTTCTTTCTAGGATTGCAAGTCAAACAACATGATGAAGGCATATTTATTTCTCAAACCAAGTTTGCAAAAGAACTGGTTAAGAAATTTGGTATGTCTGAAGCATCTTGTATGAAAATACTTATGCTTACCAATGCTGTATTAGATGCTGATGAACATGGTAAACATGTTGATCAGAAAACATATAGAGCAATGATTGGCTCTCTATTGTACTTTACAGCCAGTAGACCTGATATAATGTTTGCTACATGTATATGTGCTAGATTCCAAGTAAGTCCTAGAGAGTCACACCTAACATTAGTTAAGAGGATTCTTAGGTATGTGAAAAGTTGTCCAAATCTAGGACTCTGGTATCCAAAATACTCAGGATTTGAATTAACTGGATTTTTAGATGCCGATTATGCTGGATGTAGAGTAGAAAGGAAAAGCACCAGTGGAACTTGTCAGTTCCTTGGTGACAGACTTGTCTCCTGGTTCTATAAGAAACAGACATCTGTGTTCACTTCAACTGCTGAAGCTGAATACATGGCAGCAGGCAGTTGTTGCTCACAGATTCTGTGGATTTAAAACCAACTCCTAGACTATGGCTACAACTTAGAAGGGTCAAAAATATTTTGTGATAACACTAGTGCTATCTCTATAGCACAAAATCCAGTCTTTCATAGTAGGACAAAACATTTAGGGATTAGGCATCACTTTCTAAGGGATAATGTTGAGAAAAACAAAATTTAAATTCAATATATCCCAACTGATTTGCAAAGGGGAGATATTTTCACCAAACCTTTGGATGAAAAGAAACATACTTTCTTCCTAAATCAGTTAGGAATGTTAGATGGAGGAAGTTTAAAATAAATCCCAAGATTTTGAAAATCTAAAAACAGACCAAGACTTGGCTAAAAACTTGTATTTTCTAGTGTCTGTAGGTTCTGTTTGGTCTCTGAACTACGCTCGACGTTTTTCCCAAAAAGCATCGAACGGAGATCGACGTTTTCCAATAGCGTCGATCGGAGTTCAGCGTTTTCCATACAGCGCTAGGCTATCTTCTTCTGGTCAGCGATCGTCGATCGGAGATCGACGTTCTCCAGTATCGTCGAACATAGATCGACGTTATTGAAGACTCTTTAGATTCCATTAGAAGCCCAGATCGTCGAACGGAGTTCAACGATCCTTCCTTTTTGGCGTCGAACCCTAATATAAAATCATTCTTTCGGCCGTCGTTCTTCTTTTGCGCTTTCATATTCTCTGCAAACTTTTTCGTTCCCTCCAAACTCTACTGCACTTGGTTGTGTTTGTTACTTTTTGCAGGTATACAATGGACGTGAATGTTGCCGCTCTCGCCAAGATGAAATTTGATACAGGATTTGATATAAATATGGATTCATTTGATGGCAGCGATCAGGTTTTCAAAGACATTCTGGAACTTTTCTTAGAACAACAGTTTGTGCATATAATGTCCACCAAGATGAAGATTGCTTCAGATGAGATTAAGGAATGGGTATTTACCGCACATAATCTGGATCAGAATACCCTTGTTGGTACTATCAGCGGGACTCAGGTATCATTATCACCTACTCTCCTAACTGAAGTATTTCATTTGAGTACTGGAGATGATTCTATTGAACTTTCGGGAGAGGAATTTGCTTCAATGTTAGACAGAATGGGTCACTCTGCAGAAAACCCTAGCAAGTTGTTGAAAAAGAACATATCTATTGAGTATAGATTTCTCGCTGATGTTTTGGGGAAAGTGCTGTTGGCAAAGCACTCAGCACATGATACCATATCCAGGTATCAGTTCTGTTTGATGGGAGCCCTAGTTGATAAGAAACACTTGAACTGGGGAGAAATTTTCTTTGATTTGTTAAAGAAGAAAATAAACAAAAGTTTTGTGAACTTTGGGAGGATCTTAGGGGTGTTCCTGCACTTCAGGTGCCCTGAACTGCTAGTATTAAATGGGATGCACATCAATGCATCAAAAAGGCTAACCTGTGCCCTGTTTGGGAAATGGGACAGGTAGATCATCAAGCCAACCAGGACTACCACTGCTTCAGGCACAAGGACTATTGCAGTCTCTTCCCCTCAGGCCCCTGCCCTCATTAAGGAATTGCCTGCCTCCACCTCTTCTCCTCCTTCTCCATCTTCTGTTGTTTCTACCTCCACCTCCACATCAACCATCTCCACATCCATCTCCTCCCCCATTACCACTTCATCACCTCCAGCCACTTCAGAACAATTCCATCCACTCCACTACTATCCACCTCTTGACATTCCATCCTTCAACATCTTGGAAGATTCCTTCATGGATGCTTCCCCTTCCTCACCTGTTGAGCTTCCCTCTACCTCTTCATATCAATAACTCCTGCATGATATTCTTACCCAACCATCCTTCACACCATCCATATCCACACCCATATCATCTATCTTCACCATCCCAATCTCTCAACCAACCATCCTACCATCCACAATACCATCTCCCACAGTCCATCCATCACCAGCCCAAATCATTCCATCCTCCACCTCTACTCAAGTCACACTTGAGCAAGTGGATCTATCAGCTTTGGCAGATAAGCTATATGGGATACTGGCCCCCCAAGCTAGTACACCTGCTGGAGACCTCCATGGCTCCACTCCTGAAATCAATAAAGGAGTTATCAAATAGGCTATCCTCTCTCTCTTCTCCTCAGGCAATCCCTTCTATGGGGTGCCTTGATCCAGTTATCACTGAATCAAGGCAGGGGGAGATGCCCTATGAAGCCGAGGTAGTGCCTGCTTCTCCTGAGGAATTGCTGCTGCAAGAGATTTTGACTCCAGTACCAGTACTCACAGTGGACTTCAGGTCACTGTTGCTTGAATTTGATTCTCTTCACAGAAGCTGCTTATCAACTCAGGGAGTTGAAGACCTTACTAAGGCCATTATGCCTATTGCTGTCTGTGATCCCAGCCTGATTATCTCTTATATCAGTTCTCTTAAGGCTGAGGAAGTTTCTGCTTGTGTTGCTGCTGCTGCTGCTGAAGTTGCTGAATCTACTGATATTGATATGTTATCTGCTGATGTTGTTGTTGCTGCTGATGAAGAACCTGCTAGTTATCTGGAAGAATCTGCTGTTTTTGAGCCTCCTACTGCTGTTCCATTTCCTTCTGCTCCTGCTGATACTACAATTGTTTCTGCTCCTGTTTTGTCTGTTGAGAAGTCAAAACAAAGAGAAGAGTATATCAAAAGCATCGATGATCTATATGACAGACCCCATAGTTCAGAAAGTGATCAATTCAACACTGACTCTGATGATTCTGCTGGCACCATTGCCAAGAAAAGGAAAGCAAGAAGTAAAGCAATGATGAGAGTCCCTCTTGCTAAAGCCAAAGATGTCAATGATATACCATATTACATTTTGCATGACTGTCAGATAACAGAGCCTTGGATGCAATACTCTAAGAATAAGCTAAAGGCTATGAAAAAAATAAGAAAGCTTGACAAATATGAGAAAGGATCTTCTCAGTTTCCTCCTCCTCCTCCTCCATACTCAGGATCTGGTGGAGGCTCAGCTTTTCAGTCATCTGCTTCAAAGCACAGTTCCTCTCAATCTTCTCAAAGATATCAACCTAGAGGACAATATCAAAGAGGCTATCATTCTAGAAGAGGTCAGTATAGAGGAAATAAGAGAGAGCACAGAACTTACTCCAGACAACAAAGGGAAGGACAAGGTCCTATTGATTCTACTCAAAGTCCTTTCCCATACAAGCTTAGAGATACAGTTGTCAGCAGGACTCCTACTGATTCAGAATCAATCAATAAATATGAACCTCCAGTCCCTTTTGAAGATCCTGAAAACAACCCAGTATCATGGACTGCCAGAATGAAAGAGCTTGTTGCACTAGATCAAATGAAAAAGGCCAAAGAGCAAGGCAAAGACATTTCCAACATTACAACCCTATCAGATCAAAGAAAGATAGAGTTAGAGAGATATTCTTCAAGAAAATTCTTTGATCCAGAAGATTACATGAAGCTGCACCCTGAGGCTGTAGTTCCAAGGCCTAGATCCCAAACCTCCTTAGGCACAGATGATGACAGAAGATCAAAGAGAGAAGCTCTCAATCCTAACAGGGAAATTCTGTTTAAAAAGGGAAATGAGAAGAAGTGATTTCTGTAAGCTGAACAAACACCAATCTCTGCTTGAAAAACCTCATGAAGACATCGAGGGTTTCATCATTTTTCTTAAGAAAGAACACCCAAGTAAACTTGGAATAGTCATCAACTACCACAAGGGTGTAGACTTTCCTACCAAGACTGTGAACTGGCATTAGACTAAATAGGTCCAAGTGCAAGAGGTATAAGCACTTCACAGAGTCTTTGGTCCCAATACCCTTGAAGGAGACTTTTGTCTGCTTACCATTTTGGCAAGCAGAGCAAATACCCTCCTTAGAGCACTTCACATTGGGGCCATTCCTAACTAGCTCTTGACTGAAGAGCTTGCCAATAGTCTTGTAATTCAAATGGGCTAGTCTCTTGTGTCACTGGACACAGTAGGAGACTTTCTCATTTGCCATCAAACAGATAGGAGAATCTATGTCTAGCCATAGAAAGTTCAAGCAATAAACATTTCCACTCCTAGTGCCTATCAAGATGAGCTCTTGGTCACTTGACCTCTTAATTAGGCACTCATCCTTGTGGAAGACAATAACATAACCAAGATTAGAAAGCTGGCTTAAGCTTATAAGGTTGTGCTGCAACCCTTCAACATAAGCCACCTTTGTGATGGTAACTATGTCATCGGTGATCTTACCATACCCTCTGGTTACACCTCTATCTGAACCTCCAAAGATGACTTTGGGTCTATCTTTTACTGGAGTAAACTCCTTTAAGTTGCTCCTTGTTCTAGTCATGTGCTTGGAACAGCCACTGTCCAAGTACCATATAGGGGTATGACACCTTGAACTATCCTGCAATATAAAAATTACTTAACTTTAGAACCCCAATATCTATTGGGTCCTAGTGCATGTTAGCATGAAACTGAACATGTCCACAAATAGAATTTATGACTGGTGGACTGACCCTAGCTCTTGCCATATTGGGATTATGCCAGCAGTCAATGGCAAAGTGCCCTATCTTACCACAACACCAACAATCATGTATGTTATATCTTCTTTTCTGTGAAGGCCCTGCAGCTTGATGAGCTGCAATCTTGACAGGAGGAAGATGTGCTGCAGCCTTTTTCTGATTTCTTTCAGCCATAATTTGACTGAAGGTAAGTCTTATAGCTGGCTGATTTGGTCTGCCCTGAGTGCCAGCAGCAGCTAGCTTCTTTTCAGAAAGAATGCTTCTGATGGCTTCAGATATGCTCAGATCAACCAGATTCTTAGACTTGCCCTTAGTCAGAACCTTTGCAATCAGATTTTGAGCCTTGGCTGCAACAATATTCTTGAGAGTTGGTAAGGAAGCACCAAAGACAAATGGTCTAGATTGGGCCATTTGAAATTTCTCATTGGCAGCCTTGACTGCATAAACCCTGCCAAAACTTTCATCATGATAGTGAACATCTTTGTTCACTCCAAATGAACAACCCCTCCCCCAGTGACCATAAGAACTTTCTTGGTCATACCTATTAGAAGGTATCAAAAATTTTCTAAAAAGAATGGGAGGCTTAGAGGTAATAGGCTGAGGTGGAACTGGAGCTTTGCCCTTCCTTTTGGAAGGAGCAACTCTTGTACTTCCCTTGAATCCCAACCCCTTCTTGCCCTTTTGAGGGGAGAAGGAGTCTATCAAGGGGAGGGCAGTGTTTGGCTTAGAATAGCTAGCCACTATTCTTTATCCTTCTCAAGCTTATATTCAAGCACCCTGATGAGACAGTTCTTGTGCTTGATGGAGGCAACCTGAATGTCCAAGAGGGACTTCAGTTGGTTAATTTCCCAAGCTTTTTGGTCCAACAGATTTGCTGTTACAGTCTGCTGGGCAACTACAAGCTTAAGAGATGGGATCTTTTTAGCTTGCTTCTTAGATAACTTCTTGACCTTCTTAAAGGCATTCAGAAGTTCTTCATACTTGTCAATCAGTTGATTGACATCTCCTTCAGATCCAGAATCTTCTTCACCACAGGGTGAAGAGGCTTTTAAGTAAGGACTAGTCTCAAACTCAGACAGATAAGCAGAGTTAGGTGATAGATGTACCTTACTCTAACTAGGCTGATCCTGGTTGCTTTCCTCATCAGTCATTGTCATCAGCCCTCTGTAGCTGTGGACATCTTCATTTACCTCTGACTCATTGTCTGACAGTGTCAGAGGGGCTCTGATCCTATCCTCCTTGGAGGATTGACTTCTCCTACTGCAATAGCTTCATCTTTAACAGTAGCATTAACTAGCCCAATATAGGCTTCCTCTTCTTCAGACTCAAAAGATGATGAGTCTGTCCAACTCTTTTCCTTCTTGGCAATGAAGGACTTTTCCTTATTTCCTTTGTGTCGGTGTTGCTTCTTCTCCTCAGTCTCCTTCCACTTCTCTAGGCAGTAAGCTATCACATGCACATACTTGCTGCAACAGTAGCAAATGACTTTAGAGGAGTTATATTTATTATGTTTAGAACCATACCTGTCAGTCTTGGACTGGTTCTTTCTGTGATGGGTGGAATGAGAAGGCCTTTTCTTCCAATGCTTCTTCTTCATTAATCTCTAGAGTTGTCTGGAAAAGGCTGCAAAATCTTCATCAGACATGCTACTGTCTGATGCCTCTAAGTCAGAGCTGTCTGACTCAGCTGGTCTCCTTGGTGGAAAAGTAATCCTTTCCTTGCCTTTTCTTGTGCTTTCAGCTTTGAAGGCCAATGACTTTTCTTTGGCCAGTGATTTGTTGGAGGCATCCTCCTCCTTCCTGGCAGCTAGCTGCATCTCATAGGAGAGCAGCTTCCCAAACAATATTTGGGGAGGAGTGTCAGCAAGCTTGACCATCTCTCTTATGGCACAAATCTTAGTATCTCAGTCTCTAGTGAGAGATCTGAGAAACTTATCATTAATTTCATAATTATTGAAGACCCTTCCATAGGTCTTCAACTCATTTATGATCCTGAAGAATCTTTCATAACAGGTAGTTATGTTCTCATTCAGGATTTGCCTGAATGCCTCATACTCTTGGTTGAGCAGAGACTTCCTATCATCTCTTACCTCATCAGTACCCTCCATATAGACTACAAGGATGTCCCACATCTCCTTGGAGGTCTTGCAGTGAACCAAGTTCAGGAAGGTTAAGCCATCTACGACACTGGCTATGATGTTCTGTGCTCTCTTGTCAGGGCCAACTAGTATGGCCTCATCTTTGGTCATTTCAGAGAGTGTCTTTAGTGTCTTGATGTTGGCATCTAGAACAGAGACCTTCATGGGAATGACAGGTCCCTCCCTAATAGTTGCAAAAATTCTTGGATCATAGGCTTCTATGAATAGCCTCACCCTCCCATTCCATATTCCAAACTGCTCCTTTCTGCAGATGGGGAGTTTCATTGAACTCAGCTCTCTCTAGCTCTCTCCTTAGCCCATGATCACTTAGCAGCAGTTACCTTGGAGGATTACTCAGATTGTTAAATCCTTTTTGATCAACCTCCCTCTGATACCACTTGAAAGTCTTTAATTTCAAAGTAGCTAGCAACCTAGAGGAGGGGGGGGGGGGGGTGAATAGGTCTGCTTGGGTCTTTTGACAGTCTTTTTAAATAACTTGATTGTTTCTTTAGGCTTTTAGCTTATAGTGATCTAAAGCTTGTCCCTAGCACTTGTAATTAAGAAAATAAAAGTAAACACAAAAAATCACACAAGTATTTTATAGTGGTTTCCCAAAATTATGGGTACATCCACTCTCCTCCCACCTTGCTAACTTCTTGTTAGTCAAGGTACTTCTCCAAACCAATGCTCTAAGGAGCTTACACCTCAGATCCCTCAAGATCTCTCAAACTCCTCCAATACTTACACCTCAGTCACAAAGTCCTACACTCAGTGATACAAGTATCATCTACCTCAGGCACTTAAGCCCTACCACTCAGGCTAAGGAGGATAGCCCTACCTCAAAGCAAGCTTGCTTCTATAACTTAGAGAGATATACTCTCCTACAGTTCAGGAAAAACTGCCCTACTTCTCAGTGAGTAAAACTCACCTACCTCAGAGAGATACACTCTCCTATAGCTCAGGCAAATTTGGCATACTGAGTTTAAGTTGTCTACCTAAAACACCTAGAGGGGGGGGGGTGAATAGGTGAGTTGTGCGTCTATTTGCGGAATAAAAAATTTAGTAACCTATGCACAAAGAAATAACCAAGCAATCACAGACGACACTAAGAATTATAGTGGTTCCCCAACCTTGGGTACGCCCACTTTCCACTCACCGATCTAGCAATACGCTAGACTCGGCTACTCAACTATTCTCGGATTGAAAACAACCCTACTACTCAGAACAACGTTCCTATAACTCGATCCACAAAAATGGATCTATACTTGGAAGATAAAAACTTCCTACAACTCGGAGAACAAATCTCCTACACTCGGAGAATAATCTCCTACAAGAATAAAATGAATTTAAGAAATACAAACAGAATATCTCTCTCAGATTTGGAAATTTCTGCCAAGGCCTTCCTTCTTGATCTGTGCGGCTTTATCAAAAATTATTGAAGAAGACTCTCAGCTAGATCCTTGATCTGAGATCCTTGGACTCACAGGATCAAAGAGAAGGTGAAGAGATTGACGAAGATCTTGATCTACAAGTCGAATGGTCTGAATCTTCTTGAACGAAGGTGAAAGTGAGAGAAAGATCTACCTTGACTCTAGAGGGGGGGGGGGTGAATAGAGTATTTTAAAATAATGTTTACAATTTAAAAATTGTAAGGCAGTGGAAGATTTAATTTAATTATATGTGTAAGGTGCTTGTAGAAAAATAAATTTAAAGCAAGAAATAAGAATAACACAGCACACAGCAATAACAAACACACAACAACCAGAAGACACAAGGATCTATAGTGGTTCCCCAAAAACTTGGGTACATCCACTCTTCTACCACCCTTAGTAGGAATCAACTGTAGGATGAGTTGATCAGGTGTCCTGGGCACCAATGAGCTTTTGATAAGGTGCTCAAAAACCAGATCTAGATTTTTTGATAAGGTGTCTTGCCACCACTGAGTTTTGACAAGGCTCTAAGAACCAGATTCAGAACTTTTGAAGGGAGTTTTGATAACCCTTTTACAGTAGGAAAAGAAAAAGAAAGAGGTGATGATGTCTTCTCTGCCTCAAATCACTGAGAGAAGACTAGTGGATTGTTGATGTTGTCAAATCTCCCCCTGAGATGTAGAATGGTTCAGGAGTGAGAGCTTTGCTAGGGTGATAGGCCTTCAGAAGCTCCAGATCTCTAGCAGAAGATGATTTCAGCAGATGCTGAAATATTTGGTGTCTGGAGTTCTTGATGTTGAAGCCTTTGAACACTTGAAGATTCAGTAGATTTGTAAATCACAGAAGTTGAAATCTTGATCAGAGCAATTGTGTTGTTCAATCTTCTGTAATGTAATCTAATTCTTCTGTATCTCTTTGTATTGTCTATGTTGATCACTGTATCTTGTGTATCTGTGTTGTCAGAATGAAAACTGAAGGAGTATATCAGATATTCTCTTAAACGGCCGTTTAATCAGTCATTAATGACTTCCATAATAGACAACTGTATCTGGGGAAAGTCCTAAGCAATTTTCCATTTAGTCTTTCCTTGAAACTTGCATCAGATTGATTGAAATGGCTAGAAAATCCTTTGCAATCAATGCAGGAATTAATTCTGATTATAATCCATAACTATCCTTGAATTTGAATTCAGAAGCGTCGATCTCTCACAGAAATTGTCGATCTGCGCTCTACGATTGTTGAACTGAGCTCAGAGATTGGATTAACATAACAGACAGAAAACGTCGAACTGAGCTCTACGATCGTCGAACTGAGATCAGCGACTGGGAAAGTAACTTAAGACAGATCGTCGATCTGAGCTAGAAGATCGTCGACCGGAGTTCGACGACTCAGCAGAGTTGAGCTCAGAGAGCGTCGAACGGAGTTCGACGTTTCGTCGAACTGAGTTCGACGAAAATTGTCTTTATCTCAGCTCTAAGTCTTGATCTTTGAATGGTCCTGGGGGAAGCTTCAAACCTAAGTTCTAAGCCCTAGACTCATTCTAATTTGACCTTTTCAACTATACATCTAGGTCAAACCAATTTTCCTAATAACATAGTGATCCTTGCCCAAATTAGTAATAGGGTGTTCCAACAATCTCCCCCTATTTGGGTTAGGATTACTATTTACAGGACTCAATAAGAAATACAAGAGCATATACAGAAAAGCAAAATTTAAAACAACAGAGCAGAACATATGACAAGCAGCATTCAGATAGAATATCAGCAAATGTTTAAAGAGAGTGTACTGTCTGCTTACAGAATTCATTTCCTTTCACTTCCTTTCTTAAATACAATCTCCCTGTTGGGATTAAGAGTCTCTTTCTTTGACCTTCGGTCATCATCTGCACCTAAGGAGGTTTGAGATCTTGGCCTGGGAACTACAGCCTCAGGATGCAGTTTCATGTAATCTTCTGGGTCAAAGAACTTCCTTGAAGCATATTTCTCCAACTCTGCCTTTCTTTGCTCTGAAAGAGTAGAGATGTTGGAAGTATCTTTACCTTGTTCTCTGGCCTTTTTCAATTGATCTAGAGCAGCAAGTTCCTTCATCCTGGCAGTCCATGATAGAGGATTATTTTTTGGATCCTCAAAAGGTATTGAAGGTTCATATCTGTTTATGGTTTCTGAAGCAGTAGATGTTCTTGTAACAACAGTATCTTTGAGTTTGTAAGGGAAAGGACCTTGAGTTGAGTCCATATGTCTTTGTCCTTCCCTTTCCTGTCTGGAATAAGTTCTATATTCTCTCTGACTTCCTCTATGTTGACCTCTTCTAGACTGATAACTTTTCTGATATTGTCCTATGGGATGATATCTCTGGGAAGATTGGGAGGAGCTTTGCTTTGAAGCAGAGGTTTGAAAGGCTGAGCCTCCACCTGATCCTGAGTCTGAAGGAGGAGGAGGAGGCTGATACTGTGGGGATCCTTTCTCATACTTCTCCAATTTATTTTTCTTTTTCATAGCCTTTAACTGATTTTTAGAATATTGCATCCAGGGCTCTGTAATCTGACAGTCATGCATAATATAATAAGGTATGTCATTAGCATCTTTGGCCTTTGCAGGAGGAACTTTCATCATGGCCTTACTTCTTGCTTTCCTCTTCTTAGCAATGGTGCCAGCAGAGTCATCAGATTCAGTATAGAACTTGTCACTATCAGAACTCTGTGGTCTTTCATACAGATCATCTATTCTCTTGATGTATTCCTCTTGGAGTTTTGATTTCTCTGGAGCAACAGGAGCAGGAAGAGTTGGGACAGTAGCAGCAGTATCAACATTAGCAGACAATATTTCAATATCAGTAGATTCAATAGTTATAACAGCAGCAGCAGCAGTACAAACAGAAGCAGCAATATCCTCAGCCTTAAGAGAATTGACATATGATATAATCAGGCTGGGATCACATTCTGAAATAGGCACAATGGCCTTAGTGAAGTCTTCAACTCCCTGAGTTGGTAAATATCTTCTGTAGAGAATATCAAAAGCACACAATAGTGACCTGAGGTCCACTGTAAATACTGGTACTGGAGCAGTACTTGGATCAGGCACTTCCTCAGCTTCATGAGGCATCTCCCCCTGCCTTGATTCAGTCAGGACTGGATCAAGGCACTCCATTGAAGGAATTGCCTGAGGAGAGGAGATAGCAGACAGCCTGTCAGATAGCTCCTGTATAGATTTGAGGAGTGGAGCCATGGAGGTCTCCAGCAGGTGTACTAACTTGGGGGCCAGTAACTCATAAAGCCTATCTGCCAGAGCTGATAGATCCACTTGCTCAAGGGATACTTGAGTAGAGGTGGAGGATGAGGTGGCTTGAACTGATGGTGGATGGGCTGTAGTTGATGCTGTGGTGGATGGTAGAATGGATGGTTGAGAGATAGGGATGGCGGAGATGGATGGTATGGGTGTGGAAATGGATGGAGTGAAGGATGGTTGGGAGAGTATATCTTGAAGTAGTTATTGGTAGGAGGAGGTAGATGCAAGTTCAGGAAGAGAGGAAGGGGAATCATCCATGAAGGTGTCTTCCATGATGTTGAATGATGGAAAGGTGAGAGGTGGATAATAGTGGAGTGGGTGGAATGTTTCTGAAGTGGCTGGAAGAGATAGAGGTGATGAGATGGTAATGGGGGAAGAGATAGTTATGGTTGAGGTGATTGTTGTGGTTGATGTGGAGATAGAGGTAGAAACAAGTGGAGGAAAAGGAGGAAAGGAGGCAGGCAGTTCTTCTAGAGCCTGAGAGGAATTGACTGCAGGAGTCCTTGTGCCTGAAGCTATGGCAGTCCTGGCAGGTTTTATAATCTGCCTGTCCCATTTCCCAAATAGGGCACATGTTAATCTCTTGGATGCATTGATGTGCATACCATTGGAAACCAGTAATTCAGGGCACCTGTAATACAGGAAAACCCCTAGGATCCTCCCAAAATTAACAAAACTTTTGTTAATTTTCTTCTTGATCAAATCAAAGAAGATAGTTCCCCAATTCAAATGTTTCTTGTCAACTATTGCCCCCATTAAACAGAACTGATACCTTGAGATGGTATCATGTGCTGAGTGCTTGGACAACAACACTTTGCCCACAACATCAGCCAAAAATCTATATTCAACAGATAGATTCTTTTTCAACAGCTTATTAGGGTTTACAGCAGAGTGACCCATTCTATCTAACATGGAATCAAAATCTTCACCAGACATATCAGGGGAATCATCTCCAGAACTTAAGTTGAATACCTCAGTTAGAAGAATAGGGGACAATGGTACCTGAGTCCCGTTGATTGTGCCGACTATAGTATTCTCATCCTGATTGTTTGCAGTAAAAAACCATTCCTTTATTTCGTCAGCCGCAATCTTCATTCTTGTTGACATAATATTCTCTAGTTGTTGTTCCTTGAAGAGTTCCAGAATATCTTTAAAAATTTGATTGCTGCCGGCGAATGAATCCATATCAATATCAAACCCGGTGTTAAACTTCATCTTCGCGAGAGCCGTAATGTTCACAGCCATTGAGTACCTGCAAGAAATTACCAAATACAACCAAGTGTAGTAGAGTTTGGAGGAAAAGAAGAAACTTGCAGAGAGTATGAATGCGCAAATAAGGAACGATGACGAAAATGATTTTTATATTAGGGTTCGACGGCGAAATGGAAGAATCGTTGAACTCTATTCGATGATTGGGGCTTCTAAGGGAATTCAAAGAGATTTCAATATCGTCGATCTCCGTTCGACGATATTGATGAGCATCGAGCTACGCTCGACGACCTCTGAACAGAAAGAAGGATAGCTTAAAGCTATCAGGCGGCGCTGAACTCAGGTCGACGATTCAGGAAACGTCGATCTTCGTTCGATGATTTTTGGGAAACCGTCGATCGCCGTTCGACTATTGCTGGGGAAAACGTTGAGCATAGTTCAGAGACAGAAACTATCCTACATACACAAAAAGAAATAAGTTTTTAGCCTAATCTTGGTCTGTTTTTAGATTTTCAAAATCTTGGAATTTATTTTAGACAGCCTCCATCTAGCATTCCTAACTGATTGAGGAAGAAGGTATGTTTCTTCTCATCCAAAGGCTTGGTGAAAATATCTCCCTTTGCAAATCAGTTAGGATATATTGTAGTTCAATTTTATTCTTTTCAACATTATCTCTTAGAAAGTGATGCCTAATCTTTATATGTTTTGTCCTACTATGGAGGACTGGATTTTGTGCTATGGAGTTAGCACTAGTGTTATCACAAAAGATTTTTGACCCTTCTAAGTTGTAGCCATAGTCTAGAAGCTGGTTTTGAATCCACAGAATTTGTGAGCAATAACTGCCTGCTGCCATGTATTCAGCTTCAGCAGTTGAAGTAGACTCAGATGTCTGTTTCTTACAGAACCAGGAGACAAGTCTGTCACCAAGGAACTTACAAGTTCCACTGGTGCTTTTCCTGTCTACTCTGCATCCAGCATAATCAGCATCTGAAAATCTAGTTAATTCAAATCCTGAGTCTTTTGGATACAAGAGTCCTAGATTTGGACAACTTTTTATATACCTGAGAATCCTCTTTACTAAAGTTAAGTGTGACTCTCTAGGGCTTACTTAAAACCTAACACATATGCATGTAGCAAACATTATGTCAGGTCTGCTGGCTGTAAGGTACAATAAAGAGCCAATCATTGCTCTCTATGTTGTTTGATCAACATGTTTTCCATGTTCATCAGCATCAAAAATAGCATTAGTAGGCATAGGTGTTTTCATACAAGATACTTCAGACATACCAAACTTCTTAACCAATTCTTTAGCATACTTGGTTTGAGAAATGAATATGCCTTCAGCATGTTGTTTGACTTGCAATCCTAGAAAGAAGGAAAGCTCACCCATGCTACTCATTTCAACTTTAGAATGCATCAGGTTGGAAAACCTTTTGCACAAATTTGAATCAGTAGACCCAAAGATAATACCATATATATATATTTGTACTAGTAGGGTATGGGACTTATGAGTTCTAATAAAAAGAGTTTGGTCTACTCTACCCCTAATAGAATCATTTTCCAGAAGAAAGCATGCTAGGGTCTCATACCATGCTTGGGAGCATGTTTGAGACCATATAGTGCTTTATGGAATTTGAAAACATGATCAGGATAAGTTGAAGAGATAAAACCTGGAGGTTGTCTAACATAGACTTCCTCTTTGATGTCTCCATTGAGAAAAGAACTCTTCACATCCATTTGGTAGACCTTGAATCCCTTGTGAGCAGCATAAGCTAGGAATATTCTGATTGCCTCTAACCTTGCAACTAGTGCAAAGGTCTGGTCATAGTCTATTCCTTCTTCTTGAGATTAGACTTGAGCAACTAGCCTTGCCTTGTTCCTTACAATGACTCCCTGATCATCCAACTTGTTCCTGAACACCCATTTTGTTCCAACAATGGAGTGATCCTTAGGCCTTGCCACTAGTTCCCAAACTTTATTCCTCTCAAATTGATGTAGTTCCTCTTGCATAGCAATGATCCAGTGGGGATCTTGTTCTGCATCTTGAATGGATTGAGGCTTAACTTGAGATAGAAAGCAAGTGTGCATCAGGTTCTGGTTGACCTGATTTCTTGTTTGCACACCAGCTGAGATGTCTCCAATTACTTGGGAGATTGGATGATCTCTTGTTGTTACTAAATCAATAGTGGGTGTTGATTGTTCACCAACCATTGTTGTTGTTTCCTCTTGTGGAACAACAACTGGCTCTTTTAGATGTTGCACATCCTCTTCATCATCACTGCTCTCATCCTTTTGCTGGATAGGTGGAAAAGCTGTATCCTTTTCTTTAACCTGCAATCTGTCCATACTTTCTGAAAGAGAATGTACCTGCAATGGTTCTATGGTAGAAGCAGACTTCTCCTTACAAAACATGTTAGTCTCATCAAAAGAAACATGAACAGATTCTTCTATTTTAAGAGTAGATTTATTATATACCCTATAAGCCTTACTGATCATGGAGTATCTAAGAAACACCCCTTCATCAGCTTTAGCTTGGAATTTTGCTAAATATTTCTTATCATTATTGTGTATATAACAAATGCAACCAAAGATTCTGAAATAGTCTACTTTAGGTTTCTTCCCTTTGAGCAATTCATAGGGAGTCTTGCCCTTCAGTTTATGTATTAAACTTCTATTCAACACATAGTTGGAGGTGTTCACTGCCTCAGCCCAAAAAGATAGAGGTAGGTGAGCATCTATCAACAATGTAGTAGCAGATTCAATTAGGGTTCTATTTTTCCTTTCAGCTACCCCATTTTGTTGAGGAGTTCTAGGAGCTGAGAAAGTATGCCTGATCCCTTCATTGTGACAGAACTCTTGCATAAGAAGAGAATCAAACTCTGTCCCATGATCACTTCTGATCAGGGCAATATGAGTATTGAACTCAATCTGTATACATTTGAGAAACTCTGTCAGACACTTAAAGTTATCAGACTTCTTCCTCAGAAAGAATACCCAAGTGAATTTGGAGAAGTCATCTACAATCACCAAAGTATAAGCTTTCCCTCCTAAGCTTTTTACTGTAATGGGTCCAAAAAGATCCATGTGTAACAGATACAAAATCCTAGGTGAATCACTCTTATTAAGTGACTTAAAACTATTTTTAGTTTGCTTGCCTAATTGACAGGCCCTGCAGAGTCCTTCCTTCTTGTAGGGGCCAGAAGGTAGTCCTCTAACAAGGTTGTCCTTGGACACCTTAGCAATGGTTCTAAGGTTTAGGTGACCTAGTCTCTTATGCCATAAATCATTTGGTTTGCAAACTGAATTAAATAAGCAGATATCTATGTTGCTTGAAAGGAAATCTACAAGATAAATGTTACCTTTCCTTTTAACTGTTAACACTGTTGTGTTATCCTCTGACTTGATTTGGCATAGGGATTTGTTGAATGTCACCTTATATCCTTCATCACATAGTTGACTGATGCTGATCAGGTTGTGCTTCAGTCCTTCCACATATGCCACCTTCTTGAAAGTGACTGAACCTATCTGAACAGCATCATATCCTTTTGTTTGACCAAAATTTGAATCACCAAAAGTTACTTTGGGTCCAAGTTTAGTTATGAAGGATGATTGGTTCTCCTTGTTCCCTGTCATGTGCTTTGAGCACTCACTATACAGATACCATTGTTGGACCATCTCTGGATAGGTCTTCACCTGCACATAAACAACTTATATGTTTTTGACCCAGTTTACCTTGGGCCTAGGTTGATATCCTTTAAATTCAGAAATAAAAGACATCCCTGGCTGACTCTTATATCCTTCAGGATGGTATCTCCTAGGAGGTACTATCCATTCAGTATAAGGGTTGAAACCCTGGGATGTAGGACTTCTAGGATTGAATTTAGATGTGCCTTTGAAAGGTTATTCAGAGCTCTGATCTCCATTCGACGATCTTGGTTCAGATCGTCGAGCTCTGTTCGAAGATCGACTGTGCTGGAGTTTAGAGTTCAGATGTTGTCAAGCTGAGTTCGATGATTTTTCCTTGGATCGCCGAGCGCCGTTCGACGATCGTCGAGCTCTGTTCGATGCATTCTGTTGAACTATAATTTTCTTTGGCAAGTCAGCATTCTTCCAAGCTACCTCTACAACTCCCTTCCTTTTATCAGAGATAAATTTGATTGGAGTTGTCAGAACTATAGGCTGGCTGGATGAAGCTCCCAAGCCCAGTGTACTATTAAGGGTCTGTTTGTTTTAGCTCTGGCGGTTGGATAAGCGCTTTTCCAGCCGCCAGAGCTGTTATGGGTCTGTTTGGGACAGCTTTTATTAAAAAGCACTCCTTAAAATACCTGCTCCCAGAGCACTTCTCCCACAGCTGCTCCCCCCCTGCGTTTAGCGCTTGAAAGCGCTGCCCCCCAAACAATCGCTGTTGCGATTTCTTTTCCTCCCCGATCCCGATCCCGCAGGACGACGGCGAATCCGTGACGCGCATCAGCCGCAGCTTTGCACCGGCGACCGGAGATCTACCTGCAGCGAGACTTCCCGATCCCGAACGACATCGGCGTCTTCTTCCCCCAGTGCGACATCCCGCTGCGCGACATCCCGCCGAACGGCGACCGACGACCAGCCCTAGCCTTCATCCAGCCGAACGGCGACCGGCGACATCACACCCGAACGGCGACCGGCGACCAGCCCTACCTCCGCAACGCTCTTCTCCAACCCTAGCACCGGATCCAGATTTCTCCCGTGCCCTACCTCCGAACGGCGACCGGCGATCGGGTGTTCTGCAACTCCAACCCTAGCAGCCGATTCCAGATTTCTCCTCCTCCTCCGGATCTGCAACTCCAGCCCTAGCACCGGCTTTTTCTCAGGTATATGTTTTATTTTTTGTGTATGTGCTATATTTTTTGAGTAGTTGTGCTTGTGTTGTGGTTGTGAGTGTGTTTGTATGTGAATGTGTTTTGATGTGTGTGTGTGTATGTGTTGGTTTGAATGTGTTTGAATGTTTGTGTGTGTGTGTATGTGAATGTGTATGTGAATGTGTTTGAATGTGTGTGTGTGTGTGTGTGTGTATATGTGAATGTGTATGTGAATGTGTGTGTGAATGTGTTTTGATGTGTGTGTGTGTATGTGTTGGTTTGAATGTGTTTGAATGTTTGTGTGTGTGTGTATGTGAATGTGTATGTGAATGTGTTTGAATGTGTGTGTGTGTGTGTGTGTGTATATGTGAATGTGTATGTGAATGTGTGTGTGAATGTGTTTGAATGTGTGTGTGTGTGTGTGTGTTAATGTGTGTGAATGTGTATGTGAATGTGGTTGAATGTGAATGTGTGTTAATTTGTATGTGAATTGTGTGTGTGAGTGTGAATGTGTGTGAATGTGTGTGTTGGGTTGAATGTGAATGTGTGTGCTTGAATGTGTGTGTGTGTGTGTGTGTGTGTATGTGAATGTGTATGTGAATGTGAATGTGTGTGTTTGAATGTGTGTGAGAGTGAATGTGTGTGTGTGTGAATTGTGTGTGTGAGTGTGAATGTGTGTGAATGTGTATGTGTTGGGTTGAATGTGAATTTGTGTGCTTGAATGTGTGTGTGTGTGTGTGTGTATGTGAATGTGTATGTGAATGTGTGTGTGTGAATGTGTGTGAGAGTGAATGTGTGTGTGTGTGTGTGAATTGTGTGTGTGAGTGTGAATGTGTGTGAATGTGTGTGAATGTGTATGTGAATGTGTGTGTGAATGTGTGTGAGAGTGAATGTGTGTGTGAATGTGTGTGAGAGTGAATGTGTGTGTGAATGTGTGTGAGAGTGAATGTGTGTTTGAATGTGTGTGAGAGTGAATGTGTGTGTGTGTGTGTGAATTGTGTGTGTGAGTGTGAATTGTGTGTGTGAATGTGTGTGAATGTGTATGTGAATGTGTGTGTGAATGTGTGTGAGAGTGAATGTGTGTTTGAATGTGTGTGAGAGTGAATGTGTGTGTGTGTGAATTGTGTGTGTGAGTGTGAATTGTGTGTGTGAATGTGAATGTGTGTGTGAGTGTGAATGTATGTGAATGTGTATGTGTTGGGTTGTATGTGAATGTGTGTGTGAATTGTGTGTGTGAGTGTGTATGTGAATGTGTGTGTGAATGTGTGTGAGAGTGAATGTGTGTTTGAATGTGTGTGAGAGTGAATGTGTGTGTGTGTGTGTGAATTGTGTGTGTGAGTGTGAATTGTGTGTGTGAATGTGAATGTGTGTGTGAGTGTGAATGTATGTGAATGAATGTGTGTTGGGTTGTATGTGAATGTGTGTGTGATTGTGTGTGTGAGTGTGTATGTGAATGTGTGTGTGTGGATGTGTGTGTGAGAGTGAGTGTGAATGTGAGTGTGTTGGTTTGAATGTGAATGTGTATGTGAATGTGAGTGTGAATGTATGTGAATGTGTGTGTGAATTGTGCGTGTGAGTGTGTATGTGAATGTGTGTGTGTGAATATGTGTGTGAGTGTGAGTGTGAATGTGAGTGTGTTGGTTTGAATGTGAATGTGTATGTGAATGTGAGTGTGAATGTTTGTGTTTGTGGGTGTGTGTGTTTGTGAATATATTAGTAATTTGTATTTTAATTTTATTAGTTAATAGCACAATGGTAGTACCAAAGGAAGGAGGAATTGTAGCAAGTTGGGAGTCAAGCGAAGTGATGTTATTTTGTGATCTCTACATAAAAGAGATTGGGTTGGGGAATCGGCCAACCACGCACTTTAGCAAAGAAGGATGGAAAAATTTGATTGCAGGGTTTAAAGAAAGAACAGGCAAAAACTACGATCGAATGCAGATGAAAAATAAATGGGATCATTTGAAGAAGGATTGGAAGTTATGGAAGGAGTTGAAACATGGTGAGACTGGATTAGGCTGGGATCCAGAGAAGAGGACTATTGCTGCATTAGAAGAATGGTGGACAGAGAAGGTCAAGGTATGCACGAAAACATGTTCTGTTTCAGTAATATTGATATATTTGTTTATATTTGTTCAGGTATTAATATTGATATATTTATTGCACCAGGTTTTCCCAGGGGTGAAGAAATTTCGATGCGGCGGTATTGCACCTGACTTGGAGGAGAAATTGAATATTATGTTCAGTCAGGTAGTCGCAACTGGAGAAGACTCATGGGCTCCTTCAATTGGGAGTTTGCCACCGGATGTCGGAAGGATCCAGTTGGAAGACGATGATGTGGCTGATAACATAGAGACCAATCAAGGTGGACCAGAAGAGTTAGGGGGAGGTTCAACACCTGGAAATGCGTCCTCCGCGGCGAGTAAAAGAAGGAAGATTGGAAAGAACAAAGGACTGACATTGTCTTTGATGTCAGAGTTACAGCAGTCCACACTAGCATTGAAGCCTCCACCAGTTGTCACGATCAAAGAGGTGGTGGAGTTGATTTCAAGCAGCCCAGAGCTCATTACAAACCTGGATTTATATTACTTTGCACTCGAGCACATCAGGGACAAGACCACTAGGGAGATCTTCATGAGTATCCCAGAAGATATGAGGGTTTGGTGGATTACGAAGGCATACGAGAAGAGGGCTCAGTGACACGAGCTTACTTTGATCTATTTTATGTCTTGTCTATTTTGCTTTTAAAACTCGATGATGTTTATGTTTGTTTGTTGTTGTTGTACGATCTGCATGAGTATTAGCTTTTTGGTTATCATATTTATATGGATTATAATTAGTGTTCTATGATGCTTTATATATCGACATGACAATATGTCTTTGATGTTTCTGCTTACTGTTTTCTATGTACCTTTTAGATATTGTATATCATGATAGATGATTTGACGTGCTGTTATTCATTAAATGCAGTGACTAGTAATGGAAGATCATGACTCATCTGAAGATTCTGGTGATTCAACTAGTCTTTCACCGGAGCGGACACAATATATAGAGTATTGTCGTGTGGTCATGTCATCGATCGAGAGGCTGAATTATCATGTCCGAGACAGACGCCCATGCATGACATCTAATCAAACGGGGGCAAAATGGATCAGTGAATTACTAGAAGGACATCCTGACAGAATTCATGATGCATTTCGAATGTCTAAACGGATTTTCACAGATTTACTTCACAAGCTGGAGGTAGATCACGAGCTTCAAGGATCAAGGCGGACGTCCTCAAGAGAAATACTAGGGATCACCTTGTATATCTTAGCACAGCGAGGTTCTTTTAGATTAACGAAAGAACGGTTCCAGCACTCAACTGAAACAATAAGTAGATATTTTTCAAAAGGGATTAGATCGCTACTATTACTCTCGATTGATGTTATAAAGCCTATTGACCGTCAGTTCAGAGATATTCCCGCTGAGATACGGTATGATTCTCGTTACATGCCATTTTTCAAGGATTGTGTTGGTGCCATTGACGGTACACATGTTGATGCGAGGATACCCGTTGAAGATCAAGTACGATACATAGGACGTCATGGCACGACGACACAAAATGTAATGGCAGTATGTGATTTTAACATGTGTTTTACATTTGCTCTTGCTGGATGGGAGGGAACTGCTCATGATAGTCGCATCTTCGCGCGTGCTTTGTCGGACGATAGATTACAGTTTCCGCATCCCCCACAAGGTATACTAATCAATATGTTTACATTCAGTCAATTAGCCCTTATTTGATAATGTTTACCGGTTTAACAGAGCAAATAATTGCAGGTAAATATTATTTGGTGGATGCTGGATACCCGTTAAAGACGGGTTATTTGAAGCCGTATCCAGAAACAAGGTATCACTTATCAGACTTTGTCCGTGGGAGTCGGCCTGTTCAAGGCAGGCACGAACATTTCAATAAGGCGCACTCATCTCTTCGTGGAGTTATCGAGCGAACGTTTGGAGTGTGGAAAAAAAAGTGGCACATTTTAAGCAAAATGCCGCAGTACACCTTCAAGAAACAACGCTCCATTGTCCTTGCAACAATGGCCTTACATAACTTCATTCGGAGACATCCATCTCGTTGGGACCCTGAGTTTAATGCTTGTGATGCTGATGAGTCTTCTTTCATTCCCTCAGAGGATGCACACCCTGCGGCAGAGAATGATATTGAAGGCGATATGTATGATGCTGCTGGAGCAGAATATATGTCTACAGTACGAGATATCATTGCCGAAGAAATATACAATGCGCGCAGGTGATCGGAAGGCGAAATATATGATGCTACTGGATTGGATGTTCTCAAGAGTCACTGCATGTTGGAAGAATATTTATCCTACTTTCTAGAACTATGTAATAAAAGACTAATGTTATGTGTTATTTTGAAATTTTTAGTTTTTAAAAAAAACAGCTTCCAAGAGTTGTTTCTCCAAACAGCCAAAATTTGCGCATCCAAACAGTCTGCAGCTTTTCAAAGAGCAGTTCTGCAAATAACAACCAAACAGACTGCAGCTTTTCAAAACAGCTCCCCAGAGATCTATTTTAAAACAGCTCTATCTGGACAGCAGCTTTTCAATCCGCCAGAGCTAAAACAAACAGACCCTAAGTCTAGAGTTCACTATGCTTGTGATATCCATCAGTTTGATGCTTCTCCCATTGAGAGATTCTTCAAACTGCTTGGCCTTGGATAGTTCACTTTTCAGTGAAGCTATCTGCTCCCTATAGCATTCTAACTCTTCAGAGAGTTTGAGGTTATTTGATTTTAGGACACTGTAGTCAAATAATTGATTTCTGAGAGAGATTATCTCTTTCTCAGACCTTAGCAAATCTAAACACAGTGTCTTAAATTCAATTTTAAAGTCCTCAGAAGTAAAATCAAAAGAGTTTATTACCTCATCCTCTTCAGATCCAGTTTTAGCTTCAGAATCAGACTCTTGTTCTGTATTAGAGTTTTGCTGGGAGGCATTGATTGCCATCATACATAATTCTTTTTCCTCAGCATCATCCTCATCATCACTTGAGCTGGATGAGGCTTCTGATTCTTCTTCTGTATCACTCCAGCTTTCAGCTACAAACTCCTTCCTTATATATTTATTTTTGTTGGATGAGGATCTGTTGCTGTTGTTCTTTCTGGAGTCCTTGTCTCTTCTTCTCTCATTTCTGTCCTTCTTGTCCTTATTTTTATTCTCTAGACAGTCAGGCATAATGTGGCCTGGTTTCTTGCATCCAAAGCATATGATTTCTTTGCTGTTGGACTTGTCATATCTAGGCTTCTCATGCCCTTTGAATGACTTCTTTCTGAAGTCCTTCCTGGCCATCTTATAGAATCTTTTGGCCAGTAGACTTAGGAACTCATCATTTCCTATAACTTTGTATTCAGGCTTCTCTTCTGTGGCTTTGAAGGCTATGGTCTTCTCCTTTCTGATGACTGGAGAAGTAGTCTTTTGCTCTTCTTCCCTATTCTTGATGAGCAGCTCATAAGATTTGAGCTTGCCCAGAAGAGCCTCTATGGTAATTTCACTTAGGCTTCTGGCATCTTTAATTATCCAGATCCTTGAATCCCAAGTGCTGGGGAAGCACATTAGGATCTTGTCATTGAGTTCAGTGAGTGTGATTTCCTTATCCAATGACTTTAACTCACTGACTATCAGACTAAGCCTGGTGTACATGTCTGCAACTGATTCAGCTTCACCTTTCTTGAAGTTCTCATATTGGGATATGAGATGGGATCTCCTGTCCTTTCTTTCATCAGCAGATCCTGATACAATTTCTGAAAGCTTATCCCATATGTCTTTAGCTGAGCAGCATTCAGCAACCTTCTGGAATATCTCATCAGACATAGTCTGAGCAAGAATATTCATGGCCTTTGCATCTGTAGTTTTCCACTTCTTTATTTCAGCATCTGTTCCTGAGGGAGGTGGAACAACACTTGTTCTTGTGGTCTCTGGAGGTCTTGGACACACTGTCAAAATAGAGTTAAAAATGTCCTCATCAATAGAATTCATGTAAAGCTTAATCCTTGCCTTCTAGAGCGCAAACTTGGAAAGATTGCACACTGGAGGTCTGGTGCATGCATAGTCTTTGTTTTGTGCCATGGTTTTTGAAAATAAATATAATACAGAAAATAATACCCCTCTATATAAGATTGATCTTTTCAGAGACCTTTTGGTTCAGGTGTTAGCCTGTAAGAACCAACCTGCCTCTGATACCAATTGAAAGTGAGAAAAAGATCTACCTTGACTCTAGAGGGGGGTGGGTGAATAGAGTATTTTAAAATAATGTTTACAATTAAAAAATTGTAAGGCAGTGGAAGATTTAATTTAATTATATGTGTAAGGTGCTTGTAGAAAAATAAAGTTAAAGCAAGAAATAAGAATCACACAGCACACAACAATAACAAACACACAGCAACCAGAAGACACAAGGATCTATAGTGGTTCCCCAAAAAATTGGGTACATCCACTCTTCTACCACCCTTGGTAGGAATCCACTGCAGGATGAGTTGATCAGGTGACCTGGGCACCAATGAGATTTTGATAAGGTGCTCAAAAACTAAATTTAGATTTTTTGATAAGGTGTCTTGCCACCACTGAGTTTTGACAAAGCTCTCAGAACCAGATTCAGAACTTTTGAAGGGAGTTTTGATAACCCTTTTACAGCAACAAAAGAAAAAGAAAGAGGTGATGATGTCTTCTCTGTCTCAAATCACTGAGAGAAGACTAGTGGATTGTTGATGTTGTCAAAGCTCCCCCTGAGATGTAGAATTGTTCAGGAGTGAGAGCTTTGCTAGGGTGATAGGCCTTCAGAAGCTTCAGATCACTAGCAGAAGATGATTCCAGCAGATGCTGAAATATTTGGTGTCTAGAGTTCTTGATGTTGAAGCCTTTGAACACTTGAAGATTCAGTAGATTTATTAATCACAGAAGTTGAAATCTTGATCAGAGCAATTGTGTTATTCAATCTTCTGTAATGTAATCTAATTCTTCTGTATCTCTTTGTATTGTTTGTGTTGATCACTGTATCTTGTGTATCTGTGTTGTCAGAATGAAAATTGAAGGAGTATATCAGATATTCTCTTAGACGGCCGTTTAATCAGTCATAAATGACTTCCATAATAGACAACTGTATCTGGGGAAAGTCCTAAGCAATTTTCCATTTAGTCTTTCCTTGAAACTTGCATCAGATTGATTAAAACGGCTAGAAAATCCTTTGCAATTAATGCATGAATAATTCTGATTATAATCCATAACTGTCATTGAATTTGAAATTAGAAGCGTCGATCTCTCACAGAAATCGTCGATCTCAGCTCTATGATCGTTGAACTGAGCTCAGAGATTGGATTAACACAGCAGACTAAAAACGTCGAACTGAGCTCTACGATCGTCGAACTGAGCTCAGCGACTGGGAAAGTAACTGAAGACAGATCGTCGATCTGAGCTCGAAGATCGTCGACCGGAGTTCGACGACTCAGCAGAGTTGAGCTCAGAGAGCGTCGAACGGAGTTCGACGTTTCGTCGAACTGAGTTCGACGAAAATTGTCTTTGTCTCAGCCTTAAGTCTTGATCTTTGAATTGTCCTGGGGGCAGCTTCAAACCTAAGTTCTAAGCCCTAGACTCATTCTAATTTGACCTTTTCAACTATACATCTAGGTCAAACCAATTTTCCTAATAACATAGTGATCCTTGCCGAAATTAGTAATAGGGTGTTCCAACAGAATTCCCTTGGCGATTTGCATGATGAGCGACGGCGGCGGCTTCCGATTAGGAAAGAGAATTGCGATTTAGAATTCTTAGAATATTTCTTTTACACACTTAGGGTTAGTCGTAATGACAAGACCTTTTATAAGATCTCCCTAACGGTCAGATTTATCATTAATGACGGCCACATGGTCCAATCACGTCAAGTCATTTGAAAATCACGTCTGTTAGGACGTAACAAAATTTTCTGAAAAGATGACTGAATTACTCGAGTGAAGAAAGAACTACTCGAGTACTAGAATGGGTTCTCGAGAAGACAATATCAGACTACTCGAGAAGAAACACTTCAGGAAATTTCAGGACAGAATACCTTATCACTCGAGTGGAATGAGGATTAATCGAGTGCTAGAAATGTCACTCGATAAGTGGAAGTGAACTTCTCGAGAAAAGACTTAGAGAAAATTCTGGAAAGAAAACTAGTTACTCGAGTACTGGATCTAGACTTCTCGAGAAGTAGATAAACTACTCGAGTACTAAAACTTCACTACTCGAGTGGGGTAGACACTACTCAAGAACTTCTCTTCTGTCACTCGAGTCAAAGGCTCATATGCTCGAGTACTGAACTTGACTACACGAGTGTTATACTTAGAAAATTTCTGAGATGGAGAAACTGTTTACTCAAGAAAGAGAAGAGGTCAACTCGAGTAATGGACTTGGCCTCTCGAGAATTAGATTCAGACTTCTCGAGAACCATTTCCTTTACTCGAAATACAGACTTGACTTACTCGAGTACAACTAGATGATCTACTCGAGTACTAGGGTTCTATTTGAGTGAAACACTTAGAAAAATTTTGGTTTATGAAAAATTTTCCTTTCTTTAATGGAATCAGCAACATGTCTTTCTCCAACAAACCTAGTGCTTGAAAATGAAGTGTATCCCAATAGAGAGACTACACATGAGTCAACACCATGGATCACACAATGAGGGATTACATTGTATGGTCCTATGTTTGGTGACCCACTGTAGACTGACAATGGTCTACACTTGGCAATTAAGTCCCGCAAACACATAACTCAAACAACACATCAAATACAACTTAATTCATCTTAGTTCAAGGGTGACTTCATATAAATCTTGGTTATTGTGGATAAAATACCCAACACCTACCTCAGACCCAAAGGTCCTACAACTCAGATCCAGAAGGATCCTACAAAGAGAAATAGTTTAATTAACTTTGACACAGAGAAATTTCTCTATATCAACCACTTGAGCAGAAAACTTTCTGCTCCAACTCTCCTCACAGCAGGGAAAGATTTACTGGAGGAACTCAGAAGAAAACTTTTGAACTTGCTGCTAAAGGCTAAAGATCTTTTGATCTTGAGTCTTCAAACAGCCCACTGAACCTGCCAAGAGATGAAGGTTCTTCTTTATTCTGAACAGATTATGAATCTGTTGTGGCAGATGGAGACTTGCACAGCTAACCGAACTTTTGTTGCTGGAGAGCTTCAAGCTTTTCACATGCAGTAATGACGAAGAAGATGAAGACAACTGCTCTCTTTTTGAATAATGTATGCACTAAAAGTTATCTTTGTCCTGACCCTATCTCTTCCTTTTATAGTTTGCCGATCAACGACTCTTAGAGATTGGTGGGCCCCACCTGCAGCTTCCAGCTGCGTCTTGCTTTAACGGAAGAAGACGTACAGTAGCTTCACGATAAGTTTTGTCGTATAGTGTAGCTTCCCAGTGTCTGATATGATCTTAGTTGACTTTGTCGATTTTGCTGACGTCAGCACCTGTGGACTTAGCCAAAATTGAGCATAAGAGAATAAGCGTTGAGTGAGTAAGCATCACTCAACGCCAAAAAACTTAGACAAATTCACCGTCTCTTGGCATTGAGTGAGTCACCTTCACTCAATGCCAAACTACTTAGAATATTAAGTCCGATTCTAGGCGTTGAGTGATTCAGCTTCACTCAACGCCAATCTTTCTTTATCAGCTTTCAACTGTTTGGCGTTGAGTGAGTAAGCATCACTCAACGCCAAACCCTTTAGAAAAAATTCTGTATTCACTAGGCGTTGATAGAGTTGAGTCAGTAACCTTAACTCAATGCTTTTTGCCTTAACCAAATTTCTGCTTATTTAGCAACATAAGCGTTGAGAGCGTTGAGTGAACACGCCTCACTCAACGCTTTCTTCCTTAGCCAATTTTTTGTATTTAGTAGCATGGCGCTGAGTGAGTTGACTTCACTCAATGCCTGTGGACTTAGCCATATTTTAGCTCATTCCAACTTCAGGCTTTTACTACTTTAGTCTATCTCACAGCTTTTTGCTGTATGACGTTGAGTGAGTTGACTTCACTCAACGTGTTGAAATCAAAAACTTGGTCTCTCGTGGAGTTCGGGGTCCCAAGAAAGGGGTGACCTCACACCTACTACACTCAAGAGAACGTCACAGGCCAACGACTCAAGAAGCTAGGAACAGACCCTTGGCTTTAGCATGGAGGTACCACCTCACACCCGGAAGACCTTTGAGATCTCCCCTCCCTAGCCAATGCTGAGCTAGGTGCCTTGGAGGATGAAGGAAGAAGATGAAGTGGTGAAGAAGTCATTCTCTCCAAGGCACCCCTAAGAGTCTATTTATAGTTTTCTGGGAATGTCCTGCAAATAACCAATCTCCGCTACCCCAAAATTACCGAAATGTCCCCGGGTTGGCCTGCCAACAGCCAAATACCATTGTTCCAAGTAGCTAATCGCAGTCCACTAGAGGCAGACCCTCAAGCTGGGCGAGAAGTCCAAGCCGGGCGAGTAGGCGGTTAGGCGAGAAGCGGCTAGGCGAGACGCAGCCTGGGCGAGCCGCGACTA
The DNA here is from genome assembly GCA_039513925.1 of Platanthera zijinensis. NCBI lineage: Eukaryota > Viridiplantae > Streptophyta > Magnoliopsida > Asparagales > Orchidaceae > Platanthera > Platanthera zijinensis. Next base: position 42,754,951 of record CM077079.1, on the reverse strand, counting down.
GGCGAGAAGAGGCTAGACGAGCTGCGGTTAGGAGAGACCGAGGCTGGCGAGCTGCAGCTAGGCGAGAAGAGGCTAGGCGACCCCTCAAAGGGGCCGGGTGGGAGACAAATATTTCATCTCCCTACTAGTATATTATGCAGGTTGAGCCTAAATTGGCCACAAGGAGTGCCAAACCCCTCAAAAAGCTTAAAATGCATAGCTAGCCCCGCGCCTGCTGGAGGGACCCCACTCCACGAATACGGGATTGTACACAATCCCCGCTCTTTTCGAGCGAGTTCCATGCTCGGAAAGAAACATCCAACCCAACGTATTTGCCGAGTGTAGTTCTTTTGCGCGGTTAAAAAGATACTTAGCCTCTCTGAGAGGAATTCACTTAACCTCCCTGAGGGGTCAACCCGCCATACTAGCTAATGGGAGCCTAGGTGATGAGATTCCCTCCGGGTGAAAAAATACTTAGCCTCCCCGAGAGGTCAACCAGCCCTGCCAGCTAGTGAGAGCCTGGACAGCGGAACCATCTCGGAGCAAAAAGGACTTGGCCTCCACGAGAGGTCAACCAGCCCTACCAGCTAGTGAGAGCCTGGACAACGGAACCGTCTCGAAGCAAAAAGGACTTGGCCTCCACGAGAGGTAAACCAGCCCTGCCAGCTAGTGAGACTCTGGACAGGGGAACCGTCTCGAACTAAAAAGAACTTGGACTCCACGAGAGGTCAACCAGCCCTGCTAGCTAGTGAGAGCCTGGACAATGGAACCGTCTCAGAGCAAAAAGGACTTGGCCTCCATGAGAGGTCAACCAGCACTGCCAGCTAGTGAGAGCCTTGACAGCGGAACTGTCTCGGAGCAAAAAGGACTTGGCCTCCACGAGAGGTCAAACGGCCCTGCTAGCGAGTGAGAGCTTGTACAGTGGAACCGTCTTGGAGCAAAAAGTACTTGGACTTCACGAGAGGTCAACCAACCCTGCCAGCTAGTGAGAGGCTGGACAGCGGAACCGTCTCGAAGAAAAAAGAACTTGGCCTCTACGAGAGGTCAACCATCCCTGCCAGCTAGTGAGAGCCTGGACACCAGAACCGTCTCGGAGCAAAAAAGACTTGGCCTCTACAAAAGGTCAACCGGCCCTACCAGCTAGTGAGAGCCTGGACAGCGGAACCGTCTCAGAGAAAAAAGAACTTGGCCTCCACGAGTGGTCAACCAGCCCTGCCAGCTAGTGAGAGCCTGGACAGCGGAACTGTCTCAGAGCAAAAAGAACTTGGCCTCCACGAGAGGTCAACCAGCCCATCCAGCTAGTGAGAGCTTGGACAGCGGAACTGTCTCGGAGCAAAAAGGACTTGGCACGAGAGGTCAACCAGAACTGCCAGCTAGTGAGAGCGACAACGAAACCGTCTCGAAGCAAAAAGAACTTGGCTTCCATGAGAGATTAAACAGCCCTGCCAGCTAGTGGGAGTCTAGTAAGCGGAACCATCTCGGAGCAAAAATTACTTAGCCTCCACGAGAGGTCAACTTGCCCTGCCAGCTAGTGGGAGTCTGGTCAGCGGAACCATCTCGGAGCAAAAAATACTTAGTAAAGAAAAAAAAAGACATTTACATACAACCTATCCTGACCTAACCTGGCAGGGGATACTCATTACAAGGAAAATACATATGGAACTCCGGGAGAGTTAGGGTGAGATCTCTCCACTCACTCCCTATTCCTTGGGGCCTCAGTTCCTCCCCCCTGAGCGATTCCTCCTTCGCCTCTTTCTCCCTTGGCCGACCGCCATAACTTAATGTGGTGGAGAGAGGAGTTACCTTGGGGCCTGCCTCCCTGGGGCACTCTTGCCTAACCCCTCTGGGGCTGTCTCGCTGAGATCCCTTGAAGCTGTCTCGCCGAGATCCCTGGAAGCTGTCTCACCGAGATTCATGGAAGCTGTCTCGCCGAGATCCCTGGAAGCTGTCTCGCCGAGATCCTTTGAAGCTGCCTCGCCGAGATCCCTGGAAGCTGTCTCACCGAGATCCCTTGAAGCTGTCTCGCCGAGATCCCTTGAAGCTGTCTCGCCAAGATCCCTGGAAGCTGTCTCGCCAAGATCCTTGGAAGCTAAGTCCTGAGGGGTGGGAGTTGAGCAATTACCTCGAGGAGTAATACTTCGTTGCATCTCCATGATACCTTAGATGGACGCCATGAATTCTTCCCTCCCTATGAAGGGTGACGGGTTGGGGAGCTCGTCGAGATCATCACTACCTCCTTGATCTCCGATCATGACACTCTCTCGAGATCTTCTATGCTGGTCACTCTCCACGCTCACCGCACCAATAATGTTGAAACCAAAACTTGGTCTCTCGTGGAGTTCGGGGTCCCAAGAAAGGGGTGACCTCACACCTACTACACTCAGGAGAATGTCACAGGCCAAAGACTCAAGAAGTTAGGAACATACCCTTGACTCTAGCGTGGAGGTCCCATCTCATACCTGGAAGACCTTTGAGATCTCCCCCTCCCTAGCCAATGCTGAGGTAGGTGCCTTGGAGGATGAAGGAAGAAGATGAAGTGGTGAAGAAGTCATGCTCTCCAAGGCACCCCTAAGAGTCTATTTATAGTTTTATGAGAATGACCTGCAAATAACCAATCTCCGCTGCCCCAAAATTACCGAAATGCCCCCGGGTTGGCCTGCCAACAGCCAAATCCTGCTGTTCTAAGAAGCTAATTGCAGTCCACCCGAGGCAGACCCTCAAGCCAGGCGAGAAGTCCAAGTTGGGCGAGTAGGCGGTTAGGCGAGAAGCGACTAGGCGAGATGCAGCTGGGGCGAGCTGCGGCTAGGCGTGAAGAGGTTAGGCGAGCTGCAGTTAGGAGAGACCGAGGCTGGCGAGCTGCGACTAGACAAGAACGAGGCTAGCAAGCTTCGGCTAGGCGAGAAAAGGCTAGGAGACCCCTCAAAGGGGCCGGGGGGGGGGGGAGACAAATATTTCATTTCCCTACTAGTATATTATACATGTTGAGCCTAAATTGGCCACCAAGAGTGCCAAACCCCTCAAAAAGCTTAAAAATGCATAGCTAGCCCCGCACCTGCTGGAGGGACCCCACTCCGCGAATACGGGGTTGTACACAATGCTTGTGGACTTGGCCATTTTCTCAGCTTGCCACTGCCTTGGCTTTGACTGTATAGGCTTCACTCAGCGGTATAAGCCATCTGGCGTTGAGTGACTGATCTTCACTCAACGCTAGTGGACTTAGGCAGTTTTCTATCATCCCACACCTTAGGTAAATGTTTACCTGACATAGCCACTTAGGCTATCTGACATATCATAGTCATCTATAGACATGTGTATATCATTGATAATATTAACTTCACTCAAATCCAGGACATTGTGGGCAATGAACCCAACACTTGGTAAGAGACGCTGTCTAGCTTTCTTCTTGAGAACAAGTTCACAAGGGGAAAGATAGATAATACATTATTTCTTAGGGAAATAAAAGGCAAGATTTTGTTAGTGAAAATCTATGTCGATGACATCATATTTGGCTTTACTGACGACAACCTCTGCAATAAGTTTTCAAAACTTATGTAAGAGAAGTTTGAAATGAGCAGTATGGGAGAGCTGAAGTATTTCTTAGGACTTCAGGTGAAACAATCTAAAGATGAAATTTTCATCTCTCAGACGAAGTTCACAAAGGAGTTGATTAAGAAATTTAGAATGGAGAATGCAACCTCGATGAGGACTCCAATGGGTTCAGCTATGTCTCTGGACAAGGATGAGAAAGAGAAACCTTTTGATGAAACTAAGTACAGAAACATAATTGGATCCTTGCTCTATCTTACTTCTAATAGAACAGACATAATGTTTTCAACATGTGTGTGAGCTAGATTTCAAGTGAACTCTAAGGAATCTCACTACGTTGTTGCAAAGTGGATTCTGAGATACCTTAAAGGTACACCAAATCTTGGCTTATGGTAACCAAGAAGTAATGCTAACGAACTAATTGGTTTTTCAAATACAGATTTTGTAGGTAGCAAAGATGACAGGAAGAGCACTTCCGGGATTTGTCAATTCCTAGGAAGAAGGCTCATCTCCTAGAGCAGCAAAAAACAGAATTATGTCGCAATTTCAACAGCCGAGTCAGAGTATATCTCTGCAGGCAGTTGTTGTGCACAAATGCTATGAATAAAGAACTAGTTTGAAGATTACAACATGAAGTTACAGAACATTCCAATGTTTTGAGACTCATCCAGTGCAATTGTAATCGCCAACAATCAGTCTCTCACAACAGGACAAAACACATAGAGTTGAGGTCTCACTTCATCAGGGAGCTTGTGGAGCATGGAGACATCAACCTCCAGTATGTCCCAACTGACAAACTGTAACATCATATTTCCAACTAGACCCCTAAGAGTGGTTTTTCCATGACTAGGTCATGACAAAACCCTAGGAAGCTCAAAGGACCAAGTGAACAAGGGCAAAGGTGAAAATCACCTTGGTTTGCCTATAACACAACCACACCACCAGACTTAGGGTTTGACCTTAGGGCTTCAACTTGACTTCATGACCCCACCACAACACCCGTAACATCTTGGGTGGTCCATAGGGTCACTAAGGACCCATTGGGGGCAATCAAAGTTGTCAAGTTGACCTAAGTCCACCCTAACCCTAAATGGGTCAAACTGGTCTACTTAGGGTCAATTGACCTTCCCTTAGCTAAGTGAACCCCACACATGCGTCCCTAACCCTAAAGTGAGGTCAATGGGTCACCAAGGACCCATTAGGGTCAACCCAAGAGGCTTAGTTGACCCAAGTCAACCCTAGCCCTAAAATGGCCAAAGTGCCTTAACTAAGGGGCATGTGACCTCCAAAGTGCCAATTCAACCAACCCAACCCTACCTACACCCTAGGGGAGGCCAATGGGTCACCAAGGAACCATTGAGGGTAACCCAAAGGGCAAATTGACCAAGGTCAATCCTAGTCTAGGTTTAGGTCAAACTAGCCTAAATGGGCTAACCCAAGCTCAAGCCCTATCCACTTCGGCTAACCTCATGTTAATTATCTAATATTATGAGTTAGTGGGCTGTCAATAGGCTTGAGTAGTCATCAAATTCAGCCTTAATGATTAGGAGAGAGAAAGCTCCATTTTTCCCCTTTAATGGAGGAGAGAGAAAATGAGGGAGAAGGTTATCCATGGCATAGGGAGGCCAAGGGCCACCCTTTATTGCTGGATTCAACTCCTCTAGGGAAGAGGAGGAGTTTCCAACCATTTCCCTTCTAATTTGAGCCCAGGTTCACCCCCACCACCATTGCCAAAATTCCTCATTAAGGCCATTAATGGCCATTTCAGCCTACACCCTTCCCCTCCTCCAGCTGATGATCTTAAAAGCATCCTTGGACTCAGTGGAGACGTTTCCATACTTTACCTGAAGGAGCCAAGTGAGTTGGTGGTGCTGTTGCAGAAATCTGATCGACGCCACCACCACCCATGGCAATCCGGCGATCGACCCGCCTCCAGCCCTCCAAAAAGGTCCTCCCTCACCTCCTTCTATGGATAGATCCAATCTTAACGGCTGTCGGAGTTGGGGCCAATTGGCCCAAGTTTGGCATGGTCGAAAGCTTGAGTTTTCAAGCTATTTCTTCCACCCACAAACCCCAATTCCGGCCACCTTTGGCCGGCCAACCACCGCCTATCGACGACCACTACCTCAACGAAGGTAGTGGTGGCGATGGCCGGCCGGGGTAAGGCTTAGGTGGCCGAGAAATCGCCTCCCAAAATGACCCGGGATGGTACAATCCCGACCATTGGCATGACAGGGAAGATGAACGAATCCCGTCTATTCTGCATCAAGATTCGTGCAAAATCCGATTATTTACTTTGTATTATTAATTCATTTCTGTTATTTAAATAGCTTTGGATGTTTTGATTTATGTAAAATACTTAGGGTCCCCTACAGTAAAAATAATCTACATGAAAGTTGTAGCCCTATGAGTCTAGTTTATTTTAAAATTGATTTGAGTCAATTTGGAGTTACGCTAGACCTCAGCACTCATTTAGGTGAGGTCTATACATAGGGTTGATCAGAGGTTGATTTGAGTGCCCCCATCAATCCAGCCATCCAAATGTCCTAAAATTTGGACTGGGGGTCACTCCTATCTATACCAACAACCTGTCCAAAAATGGGAATTTTTTGAAATACTTTTCTTATAGTTTTTGTAAATATTTAATAAATCTTGTATAATTTAATTAGAGAGTCTAATGACCTCCGAATTCTCCCAAATTTAGGTGAGAGGTTCTTGGGGTCAATATAGGTCACTGTATAAAATTTCATCTCATTTAGATATGATTTGGTTTGGATTTTAGTAAACCCTAGCCTTGACCCAAAAAGGGGTAATTAGGTCAAAGTGTCCCTTGTGGGCTTAAGGGGCCAAATCACCTCAACAGAGGTTGATACTTGGTCCCATGATGTGTTATGTCAATAAAAACCCTCGAATGGATTATGGGGTGGATTAGGGTGGATTTGCCCTAGGACCCTAGTTCAAACCCTAAGGTTGAACTTTGGGGGTTTGTGAAGGACAAAAGTGTTATGTCCTTGTATGGACTTGGTGTTTAGTCCATGTGATTCTAGGGTGGTGAAATGCCCTAGGGAGGAATTTGGTGACATTTATACTTAGGCACACAACTTAAACCAATTAGGTTTAGTTTAGGCCTTTACCTTTTAGGAAAATATTGATGGGTCATACGACCTTGGATCCTTAGGAAATTTTGGCAGGAAGGTTTTTATAACATTATGAGTCTCTAGAAATTATTGTGGAATATTTGGAAAACAGTAGCTCATACTTATAGTTATAACCATTATCTTGCCCCTTGTGATAATTTTGAAGTTACCATGGTTAAAATATCTTAGGATGGTATGAAACTCTGGCTAGGTTAATTAAAGATCCTTTTGATGCGCTAGTAAATTGTTTGGATTATTTTGGCATTTACTATTACAGTCCATTCGACCCCCTGGAGTTGGAATTAGGAATTGGAATTGGGGCAACAGAATTCCAATTCCGGTGTTCGGATGTTAGGAATTCGCTCAGAATTGGAATTGGTCCAATTCCATGGAATTCAATTTTGTATTATGACCAATTCTTAGGGGTAAAGACAGATATTTCATGGAATTCAGTTTTTTACTATACTCGTCGTTGCCCGATCTCATCGTCGTTGCCCGATCTCGCCGTCGCCGCCCATTCTCGTCGTCGCCGTCCGATCTCGCCACCGCCGCCCGATCTCGCCGCCGCCGCCCGATCTCGCCGTCGCCGCCCGATCTCGCCTCCGCCGCCCGATCTCGCCGTCGCCGCCCGATCTCACCGCCGCCTCCCTATCTCGCCACCGCTCACTCCCGATACCGCCACCACCGCCCGATCTCGCCGTCGATGACCGATCTCACCGTCGTCGCCCGATCTCGCCGCCGAAGACCAATCTCACTGCCGTCGCGGCCCGATTTCGCCGCCCCCATCGCCTGATCTCGCCGCCGCCGCTGCCCGATCTCGCCGCCGCCTGATCTCGCCGCAACCACCGCCCGATCTCGCCACCACCGCCCGATCTCGCTGCAGCCGCTCGATCTCGCCCCTGCCACTACCCGATCTCGTCGTCATCGTATGATCACGACCTCGATCTCGTCGTCATCGCCCGATCTTGCCATCGTCGACCGATCTCGTCGTCGTCACCCGATCTCGTCATCACCGCGCGATCTCGCAGTCGTTGCCCGATCATAATTAATTGTTTGTACACTACTTGAAGTTGATTTTTCTGGTGTTGTGTTCTTTTTTTGCCAATTTCTATATTTTTTTAGAGATTGTAAAAGGAATAATTCCTTATATCACTTGGTTTTATTGCAATAACTTCGTCCTGAGTTACACAAGACTCCAACTTCAAATTGTCATGTCGCTCGGTCCTATAGGCATGAGAAAAAAAGAAATTCTAAACAAATTCCAATTCCAATTCTAGAAATCCATCCTGCAGCCGAACAACTGCATTAGAATTCAGACAAATTCCAATTCTCACAGGAATTGGAATTAGATGAATTCCAACTCTGCAATTCCAATTCCATGGGGCCGAACAGACAGTTAGTACTTCATGTGTTAGGAAAACTAGTGCACCTTATTTTGATAAATAGATATTAAATATCATGTCTTGCTAGAAAATTGTGTTACTTGGTCAGAGAATTTTTTAGGGCATAGTAAAGCTTAGAAAATTATTACATGTTGATTGGATGAGTTTATAGTGTTGTTCCTTCACAAGTGCACTTTAATGAAATTATTAGAAGTATTTTTGTAGATAGCTCACTGACCTTAGAATTACATTAAACTTAGTCAATGGTGTTTTAGGATCATTATAAGTCTTTGGTAATTTTTATATAATTTTACTATGATTTATGATACTTCCTTCATTAACTTCATTTACCTGGATTGTATTGAATTAAATATTTAGAGGTTAATACATTCAAAAATATCTGTGAAATTTGATATGTTCTTATATCTCTCTATTATCTAGTGTTCATAATTTTTGGGTGGCCATGACTTAAAAAAATCTAGTACTTCATGTTCAAAATTACCCATGGCCTAACATTTGGGAAAATTAAATAAATGCCAAATTAATTAGGAAAATTATAATTTTCTGGATTTAGGCTAAACTTATCATGATAGACCCCCATTAAATATCTTAAGGCTGTTGGACGAGAATTTGGAGTACATTCTATCATGTACATCATATAGCTTATGTTGATCTGCATATAGTAAAAATGCAGAAATTATGTATAGCGTTTGAAATGAGCATAGGGAGTTGGGGTTAGTAGTTTACTAGTTTTAGTGAGTGGAAATGAGTTTATTGTTAGGAATCATCATGGGGAGAAGTGATGGGTTGACTAGTGTAAGTTGTGCTCGGGATCGACGAAAGATCGTCATTCCTGTGGAGAAAGAAAGAGTCAAATATACTAGGGTTAGATCCAGTATAATATTAAAAGGGATCAGGAATCTGGGAAATAGCAAATAATAGTAAGTGCCTCATGAAAGGGAATTATGGGCTTCAGCTATCATCATAATTCCTAGTGCCCTGTGAGAGCCCTTCACCGAGAATACCTAGAGCAGTCCTGGGCTAACCTAAATCATAAGAATAATCAATGTTTAAGAGTAACTAGTATAACCAGGATTACACTCACACTCACACTCCCCGGTGTTGTGGGAGTTAGGTTAGGTCTCACGAGCAGTGGGCTCGGTGGTTTTAGTGGTGGGCAGGTTAGCCCGACGAGTCGATGGCTCGGTAGATAATTGTGACGAACGGGATAGTCCGAGGAGCTTTGGCTCGGTGGGAGAATATAATATTATTGCATGTGCATAAGATAAAAGGTGGTGGGTCTTTTGTATTGGACTGTCATTCACACCGACATCGATACGCTGACTCGGCGGGTGTGGTTTACACTTACCCAAAGGAAGTCTGTTGGATATGGATAGCATTAGTACGTGGTGACTCTGGGTTATGTCCTTCCAGAGGCATACGTAAGGGCTAGGCCTGGTAGTGTCGATACCCGCCTAGGAGTGGGGGGCCCAACCCACTGTTTCCATTTGCCACTACGGAGGTTCCTGGGAGTGAAGCTATCTGCCCAAAAGGGGGGAACTAAAGGTCTGTGCGCATAGAGTCGTGTGTGTGTGTTGCACTTGCATGAATATTGGCATAACATATCACTACACTCATACTTGCATACAAACCTGACACCCCATCGTATAAAACGGTATGAGACTTTTTATACGATGGGAGCCTTGCAAAAGACCCCTTAACTTATAAGTTTGTATGGGCATTCATATAAGTTAAGGTTACATATTTCTTAGTTTACCTTTCATATACTTATATCTACTTGTTTACACTATTTTTTTACTTATATTTACTGTGGCTTTATACTCATGATAGACTAGTTCCACCGTCACCTGCTTTCTTTGTACTCTCCACCTTCATTACCTTCCCTTTCCTTCTCCCCGCTCGGTGCCTAGGAGCCAAGGGGGAGGGGTGGGGGATGATAGGACTTAGTCTTTTTGACTAACGGTCGACGACCACAACATTTCAGGTACTCCAGATGGGAGACACAGAGCAGCAGCAGGGGATACAACACTAACGGAGTATAGTGCTCATGGAGGTGGGCCAGTCTAGCGCAGGAGCACCGACTACTGACTCCATGAGTGATTAGTTTACTTAGCTTCCACGAGAGTTTTTAGTGAGGATTGATATACCAGGCTTGAGCCTGTTTATATTTCTTTGTACTGTTTTACTTCAATACTTTTATTATCTTGTGGACTTATCATGGTTTCATATTATATATGATTGTGGACTTAGTTTTATCTGAGCTATGAATAAGCTTCTTCCTCTTTGGTGATCGTAAAGGCCGGTGTACAACCTCAGGCCCGCGGAAGGAGTAGACTCAAGGAAAAGAGAAGAGCAGGCGAGAGCCCACTCGCAGGGAGAGAGTGTTGGAACACCCTATTACTAATTTGGGCAAGGATCACTATGTTATTAGGAAAATTTGTTTGACATAGATGTATAGTTGAAAAGGTCAAATTAGAATGAGTCTAGGGCTTAGAACTTAGGTTTGAAGTTGCCCCCAGGACCATTCAAAGATCAAGACTTGAGCTGAGACAAAGACAATTTTAGTCGAGCTCAGTTCGACGAAACGTCGAACTCCGGTCGACGGTCTCTGAGCTCAACTCTGCTGAGTCGTCGAACTCCGGTCGACGATCTTCGAGCTCAGATTGACGATCTGTCTTCAGTTACTTTCCCAGTCGCTGAGATCGGTTCAACGATCGTAGAGCTCAGATCGACGTTTTCTGTCTGTTGTCTAAATCCAATCTCTGAGCTCAGTTCAACGATCGTAGAGCTCAGATCGACGATTTCTGTGAGAGATCGACGCTTCTGAATGGATTATAATCAGAATTAATTCCTGCATTGATTGCAAAGGATTTTTTAGCCATTTCAATCAATCTGATGCAAGTTTTAAGGAAAGACTAAATGAAATATTGCTTAGGACTTTCCCCAGATACAATTATCTATTATGGAAGTAATTTATGACTGATTAAACGGTCGTCTAAGAGAATATCTGATATACTTCTTCAGTTTTCATTCTGATAGGACAGATACACAAGATACAGTGATCAACATAGAATATACAAAGAGATACAGAAGAATTAGATTACATTACAGAAGATTGAACAACACAGTTTCTCTGATCAAGATTTCAACTTCTGTGAATTGCAAAACTACTGAATCAGTGTTCAAAGGCTTCAACATCAAGGACTCCAGACACAAAATATTTCAGCATCTGCTGGAATCATCTTCTGCTGGAGATCTGAAGCTTTTGAAGGCCTATCACCCTAGCAAAGCTCTCACTCCTGAACCATTCTACATCTCAGGGGGAGATTTGACAACATCAAAAATCCACTAGTCTTCTCTCAGTGATTTGAGACAGAGAAGACATCATCACCTCTTTCTTTTTCTTTTCCTGCTGTAAAAGGGTTATCAAAACTCCCTTCAAAAGTTCTGAATCTGGTTCTGAGAGCCTTGTCAAAACTCAGTGGTGGCAAGACACCTTATCAAAAAATCTAGATCTTGTTTTTGAACACCTTATCAAAAGCTCATTGGTGCCCAGGACACCTGATCAACTCATCCTGCAGTGGATTCCTACCAAGGGTAGTAGAAGAGTGGATGTACCCAGGCTTTTGGGGAACCACTATAGATCCTTGTGTCTTATGGTTGCTGTGTGTTTGTTTTTGCTGTGTGCTGTGTGATTCTTATTTCTTGCTTTAACTTTATTTTTCTACAAGCACCTTACACATATAATTAAATTAAATCTTCCACTGCCTTACGCTTTTTAATTGTAAACATTATTTTAAAATACTCTATTCACCCCCTCTCTAGAGTCAAGGTAGATCTTTCCCTCACTTTCAATTGGTATCAGAGGGAGGTTGGTTATTCAACATCTGAATTTTTAACAGATTGGTTGAACAGGCTAACACCTGAACCAAAAGATCCTTGATAAGATAAACCTTCTATAGAGGATAGTTATTACTCTTTATATTATATCTTTTTTTTTAAAAAAAACCATGGCACAAAACAAAGACTATGCTAGCACCAGACCTCTAGTGTGCAACCTCTCTAAGTTTGCACTCTGGAAGGCAAGGATTAAGCTTTACATGAATTCTATTAATGAGGACATTTTTAAATCTATTTTGACTGTTTGTCCAAGACCTCAAGTGCTCACAAGTATAAGTGCTATTCCACCTCCTTCAGGAACAGATGCAGAGATAAAGAAATGGAAAGTTGCAGATGCAAAGGCTATGAATATTCTTGCTCAGACCATGTCTGATGAGATATTCCAAAAAGTGTCTGAATGTAGTTTAACAAAAGAGATATGGGACAAGTTATCTGAAATTGTCTCAGGATCTGCTGATGAAAGAAAGGACAGGAGATCCCATCTCATATCCGAATATGAGAACTTCAAGAAAGGTGAAGCTGAATCAGTTGCAGACATGTACACCAGGCTCAGTCTGATAGTCAGTGAGTTAAAGTCATTGGATAAGGAAATCACACTCACTGAACTCAATGAAAAGATCCTAATGTGCTTCTCCAACACTTGGGATTCAAGAATCTGGCCAATTAAAAATGCCAGAAGTCTAACTGAAATAACTACAGAAACTCTTCTGGGAAAACTCAAATCTTATGAGCTACTCATCAAGAATAGGGAAGAAGAACAAAAGGCTGCATCTCCAGTCAACAGAAAGGAGAAGACCATAGCCTTCAAAGCCACAGAAGAGAAGCCTGAAGACAAAGTTACAGGAAATGATGAGCTCCTAAGTCTACTGGCCAAAAGATTTTATAAGATGGCCAGGAAGGACTTCAGAAAGAAGTCATTCAAAGGGCATGAGAAGCCTAGATATGACAAGTCCAACAGCAAAGAAATCATCTCCTTTGGATGCAAGAAACCAGGCCATATTGTGCCTGACTGTCCAGAGAATAAAAACAAGGACAAAAATGAGAGAAGAAGAGATAAGGACTCCAGAAAGAACAACATCAACAAATCCTTCTCCAGCAAAAATAAACATATAAGGAAGGGGTTTGTAGCTGAAAGCTGGAGTGATATAGAAGAAGAATCAGAAGCCTCATCCAGCTCAAGTGATGATGAGGATGATGTTGAGGAAAAAAATTCTACATGATGGCAATCAATGCCTCCCAGCAAAACTCTGATGCAGAACAAGAGTCTGATTCTGAAGCTGAAACTGGATCTGAAGAGGATGAGGTAATAAACTCTTTTGACTTTACTTCTGAGGACTTTAAAATTGAATTTAAGACACTGTGTTTAGACTTACTAAGGTCTGAGAAAGAGATAATCTCTCTCAGAAATCAATTATCTGACTACAGTATCCTAAAATCAAATAACCTCAAACTCTCTGAGGAGTTAGAATGCTATAGGGAGAAGATAGCTTCACTGAAAAGTGAACTATCCAAGGTTAAGCTGTTTGAAGAATCTCTTAATGGGAGAAGCATCAAACTGATGGATATCACAAGCACAGTGAACTCTAGACTTAATAGTATACTGGGCTTGGGAGCTTCATCCAGCCAGCCTATAGTTCTGATAACTCCAATCAAATTTATCTCTGATAAAGGGAAGGGAGTTGTAGAGGTAGCTAGGAAGAATGCTGACTTGCCAAAGAAGGTTATAGTTCAACAGAATGCGTCGAACAGAGCTCGACGATCGTCGAATAGCGCTCGGCGATCTAAGGCAAAATCGTCGAACTCAGCTCGACGACATCTGAACTCTGAACTCCAACACAGTCGATCTTCGAACAGAGCTCGACGATCTGACCCAAGATCGTCGACCTCAGCTCGACGATCGTCGAACGGAGATCAGAGCTCTGAACAACCTTTAAAAGAACATCTAAATTCAATCCTAGAAGTCTTATATCCCAAGGCTTCAACCCTTATACTGAATGGATAGTACCTCCTAAGCGATACCATCCTGTAGGTTATAAGAGTCAACCTGGGATGTCTTTCATTTCTGAATTTAAAGGATATCAACCTAGGCCCAAGTTAAACTGGGTCAAAAACATATAAGCTGTTTATGTGCAGGTGAAGACCTATCCAGAGATGGTCCAACAATGGTATCTGGATAGTGGGTGCTCAAAGCACATGACAGGGAACAAGGAGAACCTATCAACCTTCATAACCAAACTTGGACCCAAAGTAATTTTTGGTGATTCAAATTTTGGTCAAACAAAAGGATTTTGTGCTGTTCAAATAGGTTCAGTCACTTTCAAGAAGGTGGCATATATGGAAGGACTGAAGCACAACCTGATCAGCATCAGTCAACTATGTGATGAAGGATATAAGGTGATGTTCAACAAATCCCTTTGCAAGATCAAGTCAAAGGATAACACAACTGTGTTAACAGGTAAAAGAAAAGGTAACATTTATCTTGTAGATTTTCTTTCAACCTATATAGACATTTGCTTATTTAATTCAGTATGCAAACCAAATGATTTATGGCATAAGAGACTAGGTCACCTAAACCTTAGAACCATTGCTAGGCTGTCCAAGGACAACCTTGTTAGAGGACTACCTTCTGGCCCCTACAAGAAGGAAGGACTCTGCAGGGCCTGTCAATTAGGCAAGCAAACTAAAAACAGTTTTAAGTCACTTAATAAGAGTGATTCACCTAGGATTTTGTATCTGTTACACATGGACCTTTTTGGACCCATTACAGTACAAAGCTTAGGAGGGAAATCTTATACTTTGGTAATTGTAGATGACTTCTCTAGATTCACTTGAGTATTCTTTCTAAGGAAGAAGTCTGATAACTTTAAGTGTCTGACATAGTTTCTCAAATGTATACAGATTGAGTTCAATACTCACATTGCCCTGATCAGAAGTGATCATGGGACAGAGTTTGATTCTCTTCTTATGCAAGAGTTCTGTTAGAGTGAAGGGATCAGGCATACTTTCTCAGCTCCTAGAACTCCTCAACAAAATGGGGTAGCTGAAAGGAAAAATAGAACTCTAATTGAATCTGCTACTACATTGTTGACAGATGCTCACCTACCTCTTTCTTTTTGGGCTGAGGCAGTGAGCATCTCCAACTATGTGTTGAACAAAAGCCTAATACATAAACTGAAGGGCAAGACTCCCTATGAATTTCTCAAAGGGAAGAAACCTAAAGTAAACTATTTTAAAATTTTTGGTTGTATTTGTTATATTCACAATAATGACAAGAAATACTTAGTAAAATTTCAAGCTAAGGCTGATGAAGGAGTGTTTCTGGGATACTCCATGATCAGTAAGGCTTATAGAGTATATAATAAATCTACTCTTAAAATAGAAGAGTCTGTTCATGTTTCTTTTGATGAGACTAATATGTTTTATAAGGAGAAGTCTGCTTCTACCATAGAACCTATGCAGGTACACTCTCTTTCAGAAAGTATGGACAAATTATAGGTTAAAGAAAGGGATACAGCTCCTCCACCTATCCAGCAAAAGGATGAGAGCAGTGATGATGAAGAGGATGTGCAATATCTAAAAGAGCCAGTTGTTGTTCCACAAGAGGAAACAACAACAATGGTTGGTGCACAATCAACACCCCCTGTTGATTTAGTAACAACAAGAGATCACCCAATCTCCCAAGTGATTGGAGACATCTCAGCTGGTGTGCAAACCAGAAATCAGGTCAACCAGAACCTGATGCTCACTTGCTTTCTATCTCAAGTGGAACCTCAATCCATTCAAGATGCAGAACAAAATCCCCACTGGATCATTGCTATGCAAGAGGAACTACATCAATTTGAGAGGAATCAAGTTTGGGAACTAGTGCCAAAGCCTAAGGATCACTCAATTGTTGGAACAAAGTGGGTGTTCAGAAATAAGTTGGATGATCAAGGAGTTATTGTAAGGAACAAGGCAAGGCTAGTTGCTCAAGGCTACTCTCAATAAGAAGGAATAGATTATGACCAAACCTTTGCACCAGTTACAAGGTTAGAGGCCATTAGAATATTCCTAGCTTATGCTGCTCACAAGGGATTCAAGGTCTACCAAATGGATGTGAAGAGTGCCTTTCTAAATGGAGACATCAAAGAGGAAGTCTATGTTAGACAACCTCCAAGTTTTATCTCTTCAACTTATCCTGATCATGTTTTCAAATTGTATAAAGCACTATATGGTCTCAAATAAGCTCCCAGAGCATGGTATGAGACCCTAGCATGCTTTCTTCTGGAAAATGATTTTGTTAGGGGTAGAGTAGACCAAACTCTTTTTATTAGAACCCATAAGTCCCATACCCTACTAGTACAAATATATGTAGATGATATTATCTTTGGGTCTACTGATTCAAATTTGTGCAAAAGGTTTTCCAACCTGATGCATTCTAAATTTGAAATGAGTAGCATGGGTGAGCTTTCCTTTTTTCTAGGATTGCAAGTCAAACAACATGTTGAAGGCATATTCATTTCTCAAACCAAGTATGCTAAAGAATTGGTTAAGAAGTTTGGTATGTCTGAAGCATCTTGCATGAAAACACCTATGCCTACTAATGCTGTATTGGATGCTGATGAACATGGAAAACATGTTGATCAGACAACATATAGAGCAATGATTGGCTCTCTATTATACCTTAAGGCTAGTAGACCTTATATAATGTTTGCTACATGCATATGTGCTAGGTTCCAAGTAAGCCCTAGAGAGTCACACTTAACATTAGTAAAGAGGATTCTTAGGTATGTAAAAAGTTGTCCAAATCTAGGACTCTGGTATCCAAAAGACTCAGGATTTGAATTAACTGGATTTTCAGATGTTGATTATGCTGGATGCAGAGTAGACAGGAAAAGCACCAGTGGAACCTGTCAATTCCTTGGTGACAGACTTGTCTCTTGGTACTGTAAGAAACAGACATCTGTGTCTACTTCAACTGCTGAAGCTGACTACATGGCAGCAAACAGTTGTTGCTCACAAATTCTGTGGATTCAAAACCAGCTTCTAGAATATGGCTACAACTTAGAAGGGTCAAAAATCTTTTGTGATAACACTAGTGCTATCTCCATAGCACAAAATCCAGTCCTCCATAGTAGGACAAAACATATAGAGATTAAGCATCACTTCCTAAGAGATAATGTTGAAAAGAATAAAATTGAACTTCAATATATCCCAACTGATTTGCAAAGGGGAGATATTTTCACCAAGCCTTTGGATGAAAAGAAACATACCTTCTTCCTCAATCAGTTAGGAATGCTAGATGGAGGCTGTCTTAAATAAATTCCAAGATTTTGAAAATCTAAAAATAGACCAAGATTAGGCTAAAAACTTATTTTTTCTAGTGTCTGTAGGTTCAGTTTTGTCTCTGAACTACGCTCGATGTTTTTCCAAAAATCATCGAACGGAGATCGACGCTTTCCAATAAGCGTCAACCGGAGTTCAACGTTTTCCAGGCAGCGCTAGACTATCTTCCTCTGGTCAACGATCGTTGAACGGAGTTCGACGCTCTCCATTATCGTCGAACGGAGATCGACGTTATTGAAGACTCTTCAGATTCCATTAGAAGCCCAATCGTCGAACAGAGTTCAACGATTCTTCCGTTTCCGCCGTCGAACCCTAATATAAAAATCATTTTCGTCGTCGTTCTTCGTTTGCGCATTCATACTCTCTGCAAGTTTCTTATTTCCCTCCAAACTCTACTACACTTGGTTGTGTTTGGTACTTTCTTGTAGGTACTCAATGGCCGTGAATGTTGCTGCACTTGCAAAGATGAAGTTTGATACCGGGTTTGACATTGATATGGATTCATTAGCCGGGAGCGATCAAATATTCAAAGATATTCTGGAACTCTTCAAGGAACAACAACTAGAGAATATTATGTCAACAAGAATGAAGATTGCAGGTGAAGAAATAAAGGAATGGGTTTTTACTGCAATCAATCAGGATGAGAATTCTCTAGTCGGCACGATCAACGGGACTCAGGTACCATTGTCCCCTATTGTTCTATCTGAGGTATTCAACTTAAGTTCCGGAGATGATTCCCCTGATATGTCTGGTGAAGAATTTGATTCCATGTTAGATAGAATGGGTCACTCTACTGTAAACCCTAATAAGCTGTTGAAAAAGAATCTATCTGTTGAATATAGATTTTTGGCTGATGTTGTGGGCAAAGTGCTGCTGGCCAAGCACTCAGCACATAATACCATCTCAAGGTATCAGTTCTGTTTAATGTGAGCAATAGTTGACAAAAAACATCTGAATTGGGGAACTATCTTCTTTGATTTGATCAAGAAGAAAATTAACAAAAGTTTTGTCAATTTTGGGAGGATTCTAGGGGTTTTACTGCATTACAGGTGCCCTGAATTTTTTGTTTCCAATGGGATGCACATCAACGCATCTAAGAGATTAACCTATGCCCTATTTGGGAAATGGGATAGGCAGATTATAAATCCTGCAAGGACTGTCATAGCTTCAGGCACAAGGACTGCTGCAATCACTTCCTCTCAGGCTCCAGAAGAACTGCCTGCCTCCTCTCCTCTTGTTCCTCCACTTGTTTCTACCTCCATCTCCACATCAACCACAACAATCACCTCAACCATAACTATCTCTTCCACCATTACCATCTCATCACCTCTATCTCCTCCAGCCACCTCAGAAACATTCCACCCACTCCACTATTATCCACCTCTCACCATTCCATCCTTCAACATATTGGAAGACTCCTTCATGGATGATTCCCCTTCCTCTCCTCCTGAACTTGCATCTACCTCCTCCTACCAACAATTACTTCAAGATATACTCTCCCAACCATCCTTCACTCCATCCATTTACACACCCATACTATCCATCTCCACCATCCCTATCTCTCAACCATCCATTCTACTATCCACCACAGCATCAACTACAGCCCATCCACCATCAGTTCAAGCCACCTCATCCTCCACATCTACTCAAGTATCCCTTGAGCAAGTGGATCTATCAGCTCTGGCAGATAGTCTTTATGGGTTACTGGCCCCTAAGCTAGAACACCTGCTGGAGACCTCCATGGCTCCACTCCTCAAATATTTACAGGAGCTATCTGACAGGCTGTCTGCTATCTCCTCTCCTCAGGCAGGTCCTTGAATGGAGTGCCTTGATCCAGTCCTAACTGAATCAAGGCAGGGGGAGATGCCTCATGAAGCTGAAGAAGTGCCTGCTGCTGCTCCAGTACCAGTGTTTATAGTGGACCTCAGGTCACTGTTGTGTGCTTTTGATATTCTCTACAAAAGATATTTACCAACTCAGGGAGTTGAAGACTTCACTAAGGCCATTGTGCCTATTTCTGTATGTGATCCCAGCCTGATTATATCATATGTCAATTCTCTTAAGGCTGAGGATATTGTTGCTTCTGTTTGTACTGCTGCTGCTGCTGTTATATCTGTTTAATCTACTGACATTGAAATGCTGTCTGCTGATGTTGAACTGCTGCTGTTGAAGAATTGGCTAGTTTTTTGGAAGAGAAAGTCTCTGAGACTCCTGCTGTTTTATCTACTCTACAAGTGTCTGTTACTTCATCTGCTCCTGCTGAGGTTCCTGCTGCTATCCCAACTCTTCCTGCTCCTGTTGCTCCTGAGAAATCAAAACTCCAAGAGGAATACATCAAGAGAATAGATGATCTGTATGACAGACCACAAAGTTCTGATAGTGACAAGTTCTATACTAAATCTGATGACTCTGCTGGCACCATTGCAAAGAAGAGGAAAGCTAGAAGTAAGGCCATGATGAAAGTTCCTCCTGCAAAGGCCAAAGATGTTAATGACATACCTTATTATATTCTACATGACTGCCAGATCACAGAGCCCTGGATGCAATATTCTAAAAATCAGTTAAAGGCTATGAAAAAGAAAAGGAAATTGGATAAGTGTGAGAAAGGATCCTTCCAGTATCAGCCTCCTCCTCCTCCTCCAGACTCAGGATCAGGTGGAGGCTCAGCCTTTCAAACCTCTGCTTCAAAGAAAAGCTCCTCCCAATCTTCCCAGAGTTATCATCCCAGAGGACAAAATCAGAAAAGCTATCAGTACAGAAGAGGTCAACACAGAGGTAGTCAGAAAGAATATAGAACTTATTCCAGACAGCAAAGGGAAGGACAAAGACATATGGACTCAACTCAAGGTCCTTTCCCTTACAAACTCAAAGATACTGTTGTTGCAAGGACATCTACTGCTTCAGAAACCATAAACAGATATGAACCTTCAATTCCTTTTGAGGATCCAGAAAAAAATCCTCTATCATGGACTGCCAGGATGAAGGAACTTGCTGCTCTAGATCAATTGAAAAAGGCCAGAGAACAAGGTAAAGATACTTCCAACATCTCTACTCTTTCAGAGCAAAGAAAGGCAGAGCTGGAGAAATATGCTTCAAGGAAGTTCTTTGACCCAGAAGATTACATGAAACTGCATCCTGAGGCTGTAGTTCCCAGAGCAAGATCTCAAACCTCCTTAGGTGCGATGAGGACAGAAGGTCAAAGAAAGAGGCTCTCAATCCCAACAGGGAGATTGTATTTAAGAAAGGAAGTGAAAGGAAATGAATTCTGTAAGCAGGGAGTACATTCATCTTTAAACATTTGCTGATATTCTATCTGAATGCTGCTTGTCATATGTTCTTCTCTGTTGTTTTAAATTTTGCTTTTCTGTATATGCTTTTGTATTTCCTACTGAGTCATGTAAATAGTAATCCTAACCCAAATAGGGGGAGATTGTTGGAACACCCTATTACTAATTTGGGCAAGGATCACTATGTTATTAGGAAAATTAGTTTGACTTAGATGTATAGTTGAAAAGGTCAAATTAGATTGAGTCTAGGGCTTAGAACATAGGTTTGAAGCTGCCCCCAGGACCATTCAAAGATCAAGACTTGAGCTGAGACAAAGACAATTTTTGTCGAGCTCAGTTCGACGAAACGTCGAACTCCGGTCGACGCTCTCTGAGCTCAACTCTACTGAGTCGTCGAACTCCGGTCGACGATCTTCGAGCTCAGATCGACGATCTATCTTCAGTTACTTTCCCAGTCGTTGAGCTCAGTTCGACGATCATAGAACTCAGATCGACGTTTTCTGTCTATTGTCTAAATCCAATCTCTGAGCTCAGTTCAACGATCGTAGAGCTCAGATCGACGATTTCTGTGAGAGATCGACGCTTCTGAATTCAAATTCAAGGACAGTTATTGATTATAATCAGAATTAATTCCTGCATTGATTGCAAAGGATTTTCTAGCCGTTTCAATCAATTTGATGCAAGTTTCAAGGAAAGACTAAATGGAATATTGCTTAGGACTTTCCCCAGATACAATTGTCTATTATAGAAGTCATTTATGACTGATTTAACGGCCGTCTAAGAGAATATCTGATATACTTCTTCAGTTTTCATTCTGATAGGACAAATACACAAGATACAGTGATCAACACAGAATATACAAAGAGATACAGAAGAATTAGATTACATTATAGAAGATTGAACAACACAGTTTCTCTGATCAAGATTTCAACTTCTGTGAATTGCAAAACTACTGAATCTTCAAGTGTTCAAAGGCTTCAACATCAAGGACTCCAGACACAAAATATTTTAGCATCTGCTGGAATCATCTTCTGTTGGAGATCTGAAGATTCTGAAGGCCTATCACCCTAGCAAAGCTCTCACTCCTGAACCATTCTACATCTCAGGGGGAGCTTTGACAACATCAAAAATCCACTAGTATTCTCTCAGTGATTTGAGACAGAGAAGACATCATCACCTCTTTCTTTTTCTTTTCCTGCTGTAAAAGGGTTATCAAAACTCCCTTCAAAAGTTCTGAAACTGGTTCTGAGAGCCTTGTCAAAACTCAGTGGTGGCAAGACACCTTATCAAAAAATCTAGACCTGGTTTTTGAACACCTTATCAAAAGCTCATTGGTGCCCATGACACCTGATCAACTCATCCTGCAGTGGATTCCTACCAAGGGTGGTAGAAGAGTGGATGTACCCAGGCATTTGGGGAACCACTATAGATCCTTGTGTCTTCTGGTTGCTGTGTGTTTGTTTTTGCTATGTGATTCTAATTTCTTGCTTTAACTTTATTTTTCTACAAGCACCTTACACATATAATTAAATTAAATCTTCCACCCCCTTATAATTTTTAATTGTAAATATTATTTTAAAATACTCTATTCACCCCCCCTCTAGAGTCAAGGTAGATTTTTCTCTCACTTTCAGAGAGGGAGCCCTAGAGTGGGGGAACTTGCAAGTTGAGATGGAAGAGAGGAGCAGGAGAAAGCCCACTCACAGGGCAAGAGGGAGCCCTAGAGTGGGGGAACTCGCAAGGCGAGATGGAAGAGAGGAGCAGGCAAGAGCCCACTCGCAGGGCGAGATGGAGCCCTGGAGTGGGGGAACTCGCAAGGCGAGATGGAAGAGAGGAGTAGGCAAGAGGGGAGCCGAGGAGCATGCGAGAGCCCATTCACAAGGCGAGAGGGAGACCTGAAGTGGGGCACTCGTAAGGCGAGAGGAAAGCAGAGGAGCATGAGAGAGCCCATTCGCAAGGCGAGAGGGAGCCCTAGAGTGGGGAACTCGCAAGGTGAGAGGGGGCCATGGAGCGAGGCATTCATAAGGCAGGACGAGGCCGGATGGGGAGAAGTTCTCGCCCGCAAGTGCCGGTTCAACGATGGGTCGAGAACCGGTTCGACGATTGGTCGATCTCCAGTCCAGTTGGAAGGTGAGTTTTACCTTTTTAACCCCAGGTAACTTTACTCTTTTGTCCTTGGTGGTCTGCATATAACACCTCAGAACATCGGAGTTTGGCCGTTGGCAGACCCAACCCAGGGTATTTTTGTATTTTAGGTCGGTTCAATTTGGTTTTTGGCAGGTCGAACTCAGAGGCCTATAAATAGACCGGTAAGGTGCCTGAAAGAAGGTGGTTGACCCCTTTCTTCTTCTTCCATTAAGGAACCTAGCTCAGCACTGGCTAGAGAGGGGAAGAATATCTAGTTCTTCTTGGTAAGAGATGGGACCTCCGAGCTGAAGCCCACAGTCTGTTTCTAGTCCTTGAGATTCTCGTCAAGGAGGGATTTGGGAAGAGTAGGTGTGAGCTGCAACTCTAGATCCGAACTCTAGGTGAAGTCGGTTTTCTGACTTCAACATTTTTGGTGCGGTGAGCGTGGATCGCAGCCTACACAGAAGAATCTCGAACCACTTCATGACAGGAGTTCTTGGCGAAGGGAACGGGTCTCAGAACCTGTAAGGATTTGTCGGAAGGGAGAAATTCATGGCGTCCATTGGGGGCATCATGGAAATGCTACAGGAGATCTCGCGACGAGGTGACTACACGACCCCTTTGCCTCAGACGCCTACTCTTGCACACCATGAGGAGCTCGTCTTGACAAGGGTTGGAGAGGATGCACCAGGGGGCCGACCCGACAAGGAGAAGGTGGTAGAGGGATGTGGGAGAGACCTAACGGGTAGGGAGTTATTCCCTTGCCTGGTGTGTGCCGTCTCGCCAGGAGATGTCGTCGCGCGGGTGGGGGCAGCGAGACCTGTGGAGAGAGGATCACCTTTCTGCGAGTTGATCCTTTTAGCTCCAGTCCAAGAGGGGTTCAGGGAGCCCAAGATGACTTATTATGTGGGGAAAGACGACCCCCTCTAGCACTTGCAATGGTTTGAAGATGCGGTTTCCATTAGGCCCTTGACAGACGCGTTCAAGTTCCGCTTCTTTGCCATCACTCTAAAAGACAAAGCTAGAAACTGGTTCCACAACTCCCGACGAGATCGATATATGGATTCGAAGACCTGAGTAGGAGCTTCCAGTTGTGTTTCTCGACCTCGAAGAAAAGGAAGAGGAACCCGGAATCAATTTTTCTGATCCGGCAGAAGGCAGATGAGTCCTTGGCCCAGTGTGTGGACCGCTTCCAGGAAGAAATCCTGGACATTCAGGAGGTACAAGGATTTGCTCTCCAGATGGCCTTCACCATTGGACTAAGGGAGGGCTTATTTAAGATGAGTTTAACCCGGAAGGCACCGTTGTCATTTGAGGGATTGATGGAGAAAGCCGCAAAGGAGATAGCGATGGAGGCAGCGAACCTGACGTTTGCCAGAAAATTGGCAAGACTGACGGAGGCGGAGTCGAGAGAACCGGGAGGAGCAAGGCAACAAGATGGAAGGAGGAGGGAGAAGCCGAGTGCTCCAGCATACCCAGAGCTGGGTTGGAGGCAGCCAGGAGGCCCTATTCAAGGGCAGGGAAGAGGTTTTCCTCAAGGAGGAAGGAACTACATGGGAGGACCAAGAAGATTCAATTAGCAGGGGTGGGGATATGGTCCTAGACCACCCCTACCCCCGCCTCAGCAAGCTATGGCCATTGGACGAGGGAGAGGAAGAGAAAGTGGAAGAGTAGGAGCTGGAGCTGGAAGGAGGAGGACTCATCAGGAGGGGAGACGGGAAGAGGAGGTAGCCTTGCCATATTATGACTTCCATGAGGAGGAAGGTCATCTGACGGCTACCTGCCCGGAGTTTCTGGAGATAAAGAGTGTTAGAGGAGCGGGGGAGTAACAAATACTAGTACGGATAGTGGAGATGGCTGTGACCGGGGAGGAGGACCGGTGTGTGGACCGAGGTTACGTGGGAGACCGAGGAGGGATCAGAGTGATACACGGGGGAGTAGGGATTGAGGCTACTCGTAAGGCGAGACTTCATACCATGTATCGTCGGAGCGTTACCTCGACGTCACAAGCCCCTCCCCCAGACGAGAAAATCACCTTCTCTCGGAATGACTTGCCAGACCAAGAGGACCCATTTTGCGATGCGCTAGTGATCCGGACCGCCATCGAAAATTTTACGGTGTCACAGATCCTGGTCGATAATGGGAGTTCGGTGAATGTAATCTTCAAGAAGGCATTCAATGAGATGAGGGTGTAGGCCCGAAGGGTGTTGGCAGCAGATGGGCCGTTGTTTGAATTTTCGGGAGAATGGAAGGAAGTCGAGGGGGAGTGGGACTTCAGGTAACTCTGGGGGGGGGGGGTGTCTAGGAATTGCCGCTTCATGATAGTGGACGCTCCCAGTAGTTATAACGCCATTTTTTGGCGCCCTTTGATCAGTGCTCAGATACCCTATCCTTGAAAAGTTGGCTTTCACACTCATCATCTCGGCCAGGAAGCTCAGGCCATACTTTCAGGCTCACTCAATCCAGGTGGTGATAGATCATCCTCTCAGCCGCATCCTGAAAGGGGTGGAGCATTTGGGAGGTTGGCCAAGTGGTTGATAGATCTCAGTGAGTTGATAGAGCTCAGTGAGTTCGATGTCACTTTTAGTCCTCGAGTGGCTATCAAGGCGCAAAGCATTTGCGGACTTCCTTGCAGATTATGTGGTTGAGGTCGGATAAGCTGAGGCACCTCTTCTAGCGGCCTGGGAGATGCTAGTAGATGGAACCTCTGGGAAAAGTTCTTTTGGAGGAGGGATGATCTTAGTGAGTCCCCAGGGAACCAAAATTGAGCAAGCCCTGAAGATTCACTTCCCATCACAAACAACCAGACAGAGTACGAAGCGATCATCGCAGGACTCAAGCTAGCTCGGAAGCTGGGCATACAAGACATCAAGGTCTCCACAGACTCTATGGTAGTAGCAGGGCAAATCAATGGAGAGTTTGAAGCAAGGGAGCCCACCCTCCAATTGTATCTGATGAAGGTGAAATGTGTCATCGGAAAGTTCCATAGCTTTTCAATTCGATACATCCCAAGAGAAGAAAGTGGTCAGGCTGAAGTGCTCGCCAAGCACGGCCCTCAAGCTGGAGAACCCTGACGGAGCTCTTCAGACCCTCCATAGAAGAGGGAGAGTTGATGGAAGTGTACCAGCAAAGATCTTTGATGTACCCCTTCATCACCTTTTTGACCTCGGGACTTCTTCTCGAGAGAGACCTCGACAAGAAGCGGATCATGTATAAATCGGCCTACTACTTGCTGAAGGAGGGGATGTTATACCGAAAGACACTATCGAGTTTGTTGGCTCAGTGTGTGTCAGAGAGGGAGGTCTCAAGAGTTCTAGAAGAAATCCATTCAGGAGAATGCGGGAGTCACTCAGGAAGTCAGACCTTGGAAGGAAGGGTGTTAAGGCAAGGCTACTTCTGGCCTACCCTCAGGAGAAATGCCAAAGAGTTTGCAAAGAGATGTAAGAAGTGCCAGGAGTTCGCCCCCCTTTAACTCCTTCCCGTCCAAAGATTACGCAAGATCACGGCTCCCTGGCCCTTTGCAATATGGGGGCTAGATTTGGTGGGCCCTTCCCCCAAGCAAGTGGCCGACCAGAGGAAGTTCCTGATAGTCATGGTGGATTACTTTTCAAAGTGGTAGAGGTAAAGGCGTTGGCTAAGGTGACGTCACAGGTGGTCAGAAATTTTGTATGTGGAGAGATCATCTGCCGGCATGGGCTCCCGTTGGCCATCGTCACAGATATAGGACCACAGTTCGCTAGCAGAGAATTCGTAGACTTCTGTGTCCAGCTGGGCACGACCGCCTGAGGGGCGGTTTCCAGCGAACTCACAAGGTGTAAAATCCATGAAATTTTGCTCACCCAATCGGGTTTAATTGAACCCGATTTCTCTACTAATTGATATAGGATTCTAGCACAAGGGGAGAGGAGGAGAAGCGGACCTTGTTTGGGGTTCGACGATGACGGCGGTGCGGTCGGCCATGACATTTTTCCTCTTCGGCAAGCTTGCCCGATTCCTCGATCCTCCACCAAAACCATTGATCCAATACATTATTTTGACTGCCAAGGATATTTTGAAGGTGGTGGGATGGTCAAAAGTGGGAATAGGGGGGTTGTATTGGGAGATTTTTATTTTTCATGGGAGGGAGGTGAAGGGGGTGGTTGGCCATTGTGGTTGGGCTCCCCCCATTAGTGTTTGCTGGCTGGAATTGATAGCATCCTCATCCCAAGAGGCAAGGGAGATGAATTGGGGCAATGGGGAGATGAATGGAGTGGCTCATGACCTCCCTCCATAACTCCTCTCTCTCTTTCTTCTTTCTCTCTCCTCCATTAAAGGGAGAGATGAAGCTTTCTCTCTCCTAGTCATTATCTCCAGGAAATGAATGGCTGATTATGTCACTATAAACCTCATGAGGCTAGTGGGCCACATCAATTAGGCTTAACCCAAGTGGATTGGACTTGGTTAGGTCAAAATAGGCATTTTTGACCTAAAATTGAGGTGGAGTTGACTCAATTTGACCTTTTAGGTTGACCCTAATGGGTCCCAAGTGACCTATTGGCCTCTCCTTAAGTCTAGGGAACTTGGGTAGGGTTGGTTTGACACCTTGTAGGCCACTTGACCCTTAATTAGGACACTTTGACCACTTTGGAGCTAGGGTTGACTTTGGTCAACTTAACTTCTTTAGTTGACCCCAATGGGTCCTTGGTTACCCAATGAGCCCCTATTTGGGCTAGGGAGGTTTAGATGGGGTCAAATTGGCTAAAGGAAGGTCCTCTGGCCCTAGATTTGGCACTTTGACCATTTTAGGGTTAGAGTTGACTTTGGTCAACTTAACCTTTTTAGTTGACCCTAATGGGTCCTTGGTGACCCAATGAACCTTCTAAAGGGGTAGGGATGTTATGGTGGGGTCAAAGAGTCAAGGTGAGGCCCTAAAGTCAAACTCTGGGTTAGATTATTGGAAAATGTTATTTGCAGACCATGGTGATCTCACCTTCATTCCTAGATTCACTTGGTCTTCTTGGGCTTCCTAGGGTTTTTTCATGACCTAGTCATGACAAAACCACTCCTAGGGGTCTAGTTGTTTGAGGGATGTTACAAATCCCAATAAACAAAAATAATAATTTCGTCCCCGAAATTCAGGTTAGGCCTGCGGGGTTTCTACTGAGAGTAACTGAATGTAACATCCCTCAGAAATTGAAGTTATACTTGATGCAAAGAGCTCCAGGTACTTTTGTTGTATCAGATCTAGAGGCTCCAGGGTATGCTCCTCCTGTCCATGATTTGCCCACATGATCTTTACCACCGGAACCTTCTTGTGTCGCAAGACTTGCCATGTCGTATCATTTATCTTGACCCACCCTAAGCGAACCGATCAATCAGAAGCTGGCAAGCCATCTATACTAGTAACCTGCTCCTCTGGCCGTAGTAGAGCCTTCCTAAGAGAGGAGACGTGGAAGACGTCGTGCAAACCCGCTAACTCCTATGGTAGCTCCAATCTGTAAGCCAATGAGACGATCCACCCAAGGATCCTGTATGGCCCCATATTCCTCAGACTGAGCTTCTTTCGCCCGCGTACCTGCGAGAATCCATGCATCAGATGTATCTTCAGGAAGCCATAGTCTCCATCTTGAGACTCTACTTGGAAATGTCGCGTCGTAATATTTGGTCGGTCTGCTCTGGGCCTCCAGCATCCCATCTCTAATTAGTCATATCTGAGCACCTGTGTCCTCCACAAATTCCAAGCCGAGTGCTTTTGGATCCTCATACTAGATCTAAGACGGTGGAGTCCTGCACCTCTGTATGAGGGTAGAAAGCTGTGTTGAATATCGACCGAGAGCCCAGATAAGCCTGGATTGATCTTCTCTCCTTGGACGTAAACCGCCCATCCCGATCTAACACAATTGTCTTGAGCTCTTGACCCCCTCCAGCCGATAAATCTCATCGTGCATCACAAAATCCATGATGTCTTTCTTTATTCCTAGGAAATACATGTTCTGATAAACACATTTTTTTTCCAGCAATTTGAGTTCTCGTTTGTAAGTGTAGACAACGACTCTATAAACTTCCTCTACGCGATCATGTTCTTATTCCTTCGAGTATGCCCGAGTAATCAATCAATTCAACTTTACGAGTCATATCTAAGGTCTATGCCCTTCAATATATTGTCTGCTAACTTCTTGCAATTTCCTAGAGTCATCATACTTCTGATGTTACAACATAGCGATTTAATCTTATCTTCCCAGATATCCTGAATCTTGTTACCCATCATCTAATATCACGTGATATCTTGTAATAGTTAAATCTCGTAATTACTCCTCCTTATTACCATGACATTGTCCTTGTAATGCTACAAATCATCATTCCAAACATGCTTTTACAAAATCTTATCTTTTCCCGAATAAGATCAACTTCAATCTCACTATGTTTGTGACACCACATTTTTCTAAATTAGGTCTAAGGAAACCCAAGTCAATAACTAATTTGCCCAATAAACAAAAGCCAAGCCCCTAATAAACAAAAGATAAGCCCCTACCTACCGTGGGCAAAGTATCTTTGATATTACCATATTATATTCGGGCTAGATATGCACACAATCCTTAGGGCATGCAACCTTAGACTTGGGGTTCCAGCGAACTCACAGACAGGTGGAAGTGGCGAACAAGATTATAGTGAATCTCTTAAAAAAGAAGGTGGAGACCTTAAGGGGATGTTGGGTAGAACAGATCCCTTACGTTCTCTGGGCTTTGAGGACCATGCCGAACACGACCACAGGAGAGACTCCATTCAAACTCTCCCATGGCTCAGAGGCCGTTATACCTATAGAGTTCGATGTTGAATCTCCCAGAGTGGCTGCGACAAAGAAAGGAGACGAGGGATGGCAGGTAGAAAACGAGGAGGAGCAGAAACACTCTCTTGATTTGTTAGAGGAGCTCAGAGAATTGGCATCGATTCGACAGGAAGTCAAGCGCGGGATGGCCAGATATTTTGATAAGCATAAAAGGGTCAGCCAGTTCCAGAAAGGTGACTTGGTTCTCAAAAAGGTGGATGCAGCGGGCAGAGGAGCCTTAGTGGGAAAACTCAACCCCAAATGGGAAGGCCCCTTTGTGATAAGCGAGGTCCTGAAGTCAGGAGGGTACCACCTCCAGGATGTGGATGGGGTACCCCTCGATCGCGTCCGAAGCAGCGAAGACCTGAAAAGATTCTACCCTTGACTTTTTTTCATCGTTTCAAATACTTGTAAATTTGTTATGATTTCCGGATATTATAAAATTTCAGGTATTTCCTTCCACGAAATGAGAATGCAACAGATGAATGGCAAGGCCCCGAGAAGACCCGCTGACCAGGCTCTCATCAAGATGGCAGGACTGTAGGCTCACTTGGTTGCAGGATGAATGACAAGGCTCCGAGAAGACCCGCTGACCAGGATCTCATCAAGCTGGCAGGACTGTAGGCTCACTCGGTGGCAGGATGAATGGCAAGGCCCTTGAGAAGACCCGCTGACCAGACTCTCATCAAGCTGGCAGGGCTGTAGGCTCACTCGGTTGCAGGATGAATGGCAAGGCCCCGAGAAGACCCGCTAACCAGGCTCTCATCAAGCTGGCAGGGCTGTAGGCTCACTCGGTGGTAGGATGAATGGCAAGGCCCCGAGAAGACCCGCTGACCAGGCTCTCATCAAGCTGGCAGGACTATAGGCTCACTCGGTTGCAGGATGAATGACAAGGCCCCGAGAAGACCCACTGATAAGGCTCTCATCAAGCTGGCAGTGCTATAGGCTTACTCAGTGGTAGGATGAATGGAAAGGCCCCGAGAAGACCCGCTAACCAGGATCTCATCAAGCTGGCAGGACTGTAGGCTCACTCGGTGGCAGGATGAATGGCAAGGCCCCGAGAAGACTGGCTGACCAGGCTCTCATCAAGCTGGCAGGACTATAGGCTCACTCGGTGGCAGGATGAATGGCAAGGCCCCGAGAATACCCGCTGACCAGGATCTCATCAAGCTGGCAGGACTGTAGGCTCAATCGGTGGTAGGGAAAACAGTGAGATCTCTCGAAGAAAAAATATCTTTACTAGTTCAGCAAGCGAAGAAAGTTCATAAAAAATAAGAAACTATGGGAGGAAAAGGGTGGAGCAGTACAAATGAAGATAAACATTCCCAGCCGGTGCTCAGGAACAAGGGTCTGGCTCGCGGCGAGTGGGCACTCGCGGGGGAAGGAAGGCCTTACCTAATAAGGGAGCAAATTAATCCCTGGGGGCCACTCGTGCCAGGGGTATCTTGAGGCGAGACACGATAGGGGTGTCAAATAGACTCTCGCGCAGAAGCGGTGGGAGGAAGTCTGATGACTCGCACTCTAAAACAAACTCTCGAGCGAGGCAGCGAGACAATGAGTAGCTCCATCTCGCAACTATAAACAAATTAGGGGGCCGTCTCATAGTAAACAAAGCAAAGTAAAGAAAAATAAGGAGAAGGAAGAGCGAGGGGACATGCAAAAGTTTTCTTTTATACATTGTCATAATTGTTCATTATAAAAAAAGAGAGGGGGTACTCTCTTATGAAGGAATACTTCAAAAATCTCAAAAGAATAACAAGTGTTAATTAGTACAGTTAAGAGAAGCAAAAGGAGGAGAGGAGGAGCCCCAGATCCTGCCAGTGGTTCTTCACTCCTCTTCGCTGGAAGAGGAATCCTCGTCCTCCTCGCCGTACAGATGTGGCACTAGGTCACGAGCAGGGACGATTTCAGAGTTCTCTTTGACGACCCCCCAGCTCCATCATCTTCAAAACGAGCTCGATCGTCTTAATGTTGGCGTCTCGGCAGAGCTCTTCGACCTCTTCATAAAAATAATGAGGTGTAGTAGCTGGAGGGGTTCTGGGTGAGAGGACGACAGAGCGCTGTCCCGAAGATGGGCGTTTTGGGCCTTCAGGTCTTTGTTCTCCTCCTCCAGGGCCGCTATGCGCAAGCACATTCGGTCCGCCATCTCGGCATCCTGCGAGACATCGATCAATCAAGGAAAGATGCATACGCGAAAGAAAAGCTGGCTAAGGATAGGGATAAGGCTTACCACGCCACCCTTGACCTTTGCGAGGAGGGCTTAAACAACGACAAACCTCTGCTCGAGACCGTCCGACTTCTTGCGTTCTGCCGCTAGGTCCGCCTCAGCGTCCTTCCATTTCTTATTGTTGAAAACCCGATGGCGCGAGATGCGGTGCGAGAGCTCCAGGGTGCACAGCTTGGCGTGCGAGGTCTTCAGTACTAGGTCTCGCGAGGATTCCTTTTCAACAGAATCTTTCTCTGGGCCACCATAAAGGCCGTAGCCCAGGGAGAAGGCGTGGCTAGTGGGAGGGTCCTACTCCTTCCCTGAGGGAAGGAGGGTGGAGACCGACTCCCGGTTCGCGTCCTTCTCCCATAGTAGAACTGGGTCGCCAGCGACATCTTGTACCACATGACCCATGTTGAAGTTTTGATAAGAAGAGGGGGCTTAACGACTGGAGGAAGCGGCTTCGCGAGATGGAGATCCGACCGGGTGAGTCGAAGTGTTGGCGGGCTAGTCAAGAAGAGCTGTCTCGCGGGTTGGCGAGACGACCTGTCGGGGAGGCGATCGAGGCGACTGCGATTCTCCCACAGATATGGGGCTTAAGGATCCCGACATCTCCTTTTTCTCTTTTAGGGCAAGATCTTTCTTCCCTTTAGGGAACATTACAACCTTTTTAACCTTTTTCTTGGGGCTGTGCCAAGAGGGAGCGGCATCATCTCCGGGTCTCTTCTTGAAGGCGGGCACCAACGACTCTTTAGCCGCCTTGGCTGCCATGCTGGCGAGAGCGAGACCTTTGGACGGTCCCGTGCTGCTCTTGTAAGGAGGATGGAGGGGGATATTCCGCTCCACTAAACAAGAAACTCAGCGATTAGAGGGCCAGACGAAGTGATAACACAAGTGAAACTAAAGAAGTGCGAGTGTACCTTCACCGGGGAGCACGGGAAGGAGCGAGTCGAGGCCCCGCCTCAGGAAGTGGACTTCAAAATTCTTCCCCGTAAAGAAGTCACAGAGGACTTTTTCCGCGCCGCCGACCTAGGGAGATGCGTAGAACATCTCGGCAGGAGACACGGGCACGAGCGGGACGCTCCCCAAGTTCCCGCGGATGAAGACGAAGCGAGTGAGCCAATGGTGATTTTTGTTGGGCGTCTTGCATACCTTCAGGCCTTGCCCTGTGAAGTAGGAGACACCATCGTGGTTGGCATGGTAGATGAATAGCTTGGGGAAAACGGTCAGGCTGAATTCAATGCACTCCCGACGCATATAGCTGGCGAAAGAAACTAAAACCGAGATGGCGTTCGGAATTAGTTGCGCGGGGACAACTCCAAAATACTTCAAGACCTGTTTAACCTCCAGTAAGAGGGGAAGTCTCAGCCCCACCTCAAAGTGCGAGACGGGGAAGGCGAGTTCGCCGGGGTAGAAGGTATTGATCGACTCACCGACCTTGGGGGCCGCGACTCGAATCCCTCCGCCAGGAACTGGCGGGTGAAGAGGTTATAGTCTTTCTCAGAGATCTTGCCAGGGGGGAAGTCATGATCATCAAACCTCTTCCCGCACCGGCGATGCCCCTCACCTTCCTCAGCCTTCTTCTTTCCCATTGTAAGCGAGACGGTGAAATTGAGAGGGGGCGAAGAGGGAACGACGAGAGCAAGTAGTGAGACGAAGGAAGCAAGAGGGCAAGATCTGGGACACAAGAGGGGTGAGGCAGCGCAGGTGAGTCATTCTGGTCTAGGGGGATATTTATAGTAGATAATGGAAGTGGAAAAAATGGGCGGGAAAAGCATGGAGGAAGTTGTAGAGTCGGCCGACGTTTCACGCTCTCTTTCTTGATCTCGAATTGCGTTGCCAAGCGGGAACTTTTCCAACAAGCCAGAACAAAAAATAAAATAAAAATCAATCAATTGAATATAGCCATGATGATTAAGATCAGTAGAGAGAAATTAACAGGATAGCAATGATTATTAATCATTCCATTCCGCATGAGGTGGGCATCGTGTTCACAAGGGTAAAATTATAGGCGAGATGGCAGAATGATATATATTACAGAATTATGAATAAAATCGAATGAGCAAGACTATTAAACAGGCAAGATGAGGCGGAGGGTCTTCACTTCTTGTGCCACTTCCAGCGCCCTCCACCGCGAGACCCTGCGCTTGGTGGCCGACCAGGGATGTGAAAGGCGCGAATGACATTAAGACCACGACACGCGAGGCAAAGTTGATGGTCAATCTCGTTTATAATTGCTTGAGGATCGATCTCGTCTATCTCGATTCCAACGTCGATCTCGAAGGATAGGAAAGCACATTCAATCTTCAGCCAGTCAATTCTCCTGTCGTCCGCTTGCTTGTCCTGTTCCATCTCGCGGATAAGGCGAATGTATTTCCGAAACATCTCGGAAGTCCTACGCTTCATCTCCACCAGGTCCATGGGGTCATCCAGATAGTCTTAAGTTTCGTCTGGGTGAGGAGGAGGTGAGATGACGAGCTGCCCAGAGAAGTCTTCAGTGGGCGAGTTGATTTGGGTGCCTATGTAGGAAGGAGCCAAAAGACGGAATGAGAGGTGTTCTCACAAGAAGGCTCGGAGGTGGCGAGCAGTACAGAGGAGCGAGAGTGAAGGTCTAGTTCATTTACCTGGACAACGAGAGGTCCCGGCGATCTGGGAAGGGTCATCATTCTTCGTATTCAGAGGGGTAGATGGCCGAGGCGAGTCAGATTCTTGATGATGGACGACGGTATTATCCAACGGGTTTGCCGGTTGGTGATGAGGTGCGAGATCTCCCTGGCGAAGCATGAAGTGAGTAGATAAGAAGAAGAATAAAAGAAAAAGAAGGGCGAGAGCAAAATTTCACCACTTCCTCCAGTCCAGTTGGAAGGCGGGTTTTACCTTTTTAACCCCAGGTAACTTTACTCTTTTGCCCTTGGTGGTCTACATATAACCCCTCAGAACATCGGATTTTGGCCGTTGGCAGACCCAGCCCAGGGTATTTTGGTAATTTCAAGTCGGTTCAGTTTGGTTATTGGCAGGTCGAACTCAGAGGCCTATAAATAAACCGATAAGGTACCTGAAAGAAGGTTGTCGACCCCTTTCTTCTTTTTCTTCCATTAAGGCACCTAGCTTAGCACTGGCTAGGGAGGGGAAGAATTTCTAGTTCTTCCGGGTAAGAGGTGGGACCTCCGAGCTGAAGCCCACGGTCTGTTTCTAGTCCTTGAGATTCTCGTCAAGGAGGGATTCAGGAAGAGTATGTGTGAGCTGCAACTCTAGATCCGAACTCTAGGTGAAGTCGGTTTTATGGCTTCAACAGCCGTCAGGATCGACGTTTTGTAGTGGCGACCTTCCCGAGTGTCGGTGCCATCGCAAAATGGTGATTCTGGGCATAAGACCCCGGTGGTTTAAAAAGAAAAAAAAGGGTCTTACACAAGCAGGTTGCAGATATCTTCACGAAGCCGCTGGACGAGGCCAATTTCTCGTTCTTCAAAACAGAACTTGGCATGCTCAACAAAGAAGAATGAAGAAGGAGGTCTAACAACAAAGCTCAAAGATCAAGCAACACTTCAAAAATTAAGAAATTCTTAAGTTTGGACTTCATTTCTCGAGTAAGACTCTTACTACTCGAGTACTGGATAGGACCACTCGAGAAAAAAGTATGCCACTCGAGAAACAAGTCTGCCACTCGAGAAATAAGTCTGCCACTCGAGAAACAAGTCTGCCACTTGATAAACAAGTCTGCCTCTAGAGAACTGCTTCTCGAGTTCCAGTCTTCCTCTTGAGAACTATCAGAACACTTCTCGAGAACTTCCAGTCTACTACTCGAGAAAGCAAGTTACTACTCGAGAACTATAGTCTCTTCACTTGAGTAATGCTTGTCCACTCGAGAAGTCTGAAGCAACTTTTGGTCTTCAAGTTCAAATTTTTGATATTCGCACCCAGACGTTATGCCACCTTATTTTAAGGTATGTTACTTTATTATTTCCTTAATTATTATAAATTAAGACTTATATAAATAGAAAAGTCCAGAAAATTCCAAATCACTCGATCTCTAAACCCTTTCTCGAGAGAAAAGAGGAAAAACTCTTCGTCTTCCCGTCGCTGTCGCCAACTTGCCGCCGATCCAGCCCTTTCTCTCCAAGCAGAAATTTTCGTTCTTCTCTAGATCAATGGCTATTGGGTACATTGGAAAATGTGTACCTGATTTGGAGAAGCCTCACTTAGCTCAATGATATACATCAAGGTGTATTTGATGTTATTTTGAGTTTATATGTGCAGGTTAAGTATTGGCTAAAATGCAGAAAAAAGTTTCTAAGTGCATGTGTCGACACTGAAGGAAGTCTGTGTCGACACTTGGAAAAGCTCTGTCGACACCTGAAGCAACTTTGTCGACACACAGAATATGTTAGTCGACATCAACTGTGTCGACACTGGGAGGCAGTGTCGACACACAGAATATGTTAGTCGACATTAACTATGTCGACACCGGGAGGCTGTGTCGACACATAGAAGCAGAGTCGACATCAACTGCGTTGACACCTGGAGGCAGTATCGACACACAAATTCTGAGACTATATCAACTGTGTCGACACACAAGACTTGTGTCGACACACATCAGAATTTCAACATTGTTGATTGCTGTGGAGTGAAGAAGTGATTGTGTCGACACAAATAATCAGTGTCGACACATTCTCAAGATACAGTGTCAAGAAGCTGTGTCGACATCAAGGCAGCTATGTCGACACCACCAAAGTCTGTGTCAACACTTAAGTCACTTGTGTCGACACATATTGACAGATTGTCTCGACACTTTATGACAGTTAGTCTCGACGCTTTGCCGACAGAGACAGAGGCTCAAGAACTGCTTGGAGA
Source organism: Platanthera zijinensis (assembly GCA_039513925.1). Taxonomy (NCBI): domain Eukaryota; kingdom Viridiplantae; phylum Streptophyta; class Magnoliopsida; order Asparagales; family Orchidaceae; genus Platanthera; species Platanthera zijinensis. Next base: position 42,718,385 of record CM077079.1, on the reverse strand, counting down.
CTTGATAGCTGTGCATTCCAACAAGTTTACTGAAGCTGTCAGATTTATCAGGAGTTCGTTAGAAACCAGATCAGTCGGTTACCATGGGTGAAGCGTATATATAGACGGACTGTGTTAAATTAAAAGAAACAATAATATATACAACTACCACAACTATTGCGAGATTAATTTCTGATCAAGAAAGTGCAAGTCACATAAGAAGATCTTCGTGAGAAGATCTAAGAAGACATTCTGAAGTGCTTATCCACTCAGATTTTGTCTAAGGGGAATTCATTCAAAATTCAGAAGAAACTTCAGAAGGTGTGGGGAGAGAGAGCTCCAGCTGTTTTGAGGTCAAGAAGGAGATAATCACAAGTCTCTTAAGAAGTAGATCCTGAACTAATCTACTAAGTAGATCCAGATCCATATCTGGAATCCAAGAAGGAAGCTGCCAGTCAGTCAACTTCAAGGGAGATCAACCCTACTAAGTTCAGATTCAAGAAGCTTTTAAGAAAGCTAAGAACAAGTTGATTTCTGTCATCAGGTTCATCAAGAAGCTGATCAAGAATTCTCTTATCCTTTCTCTCTCAACAAGGGTAAGAGTCCATCAAATTACTTATCAATATTCTGTAGGATCTTTTCAAAGATCTTAGTTGTAAGCCTATGCTATAAAGGCTGAGTGTAGGAGATTTTGATCTCTGAGTGGTAAGGCTGATTGAGCCTGAGTGTAGGAGATTTACATCTCTGAGTGTTAAGGCTGTTTGAGCCTGAGTGTAGGAGAATTGATTCTCTGAGTTGTAGGTGATAGTTTTACTTTCAAGACAACCTAAACACCTAGAGGGGGGGGGGGTGAATAGGTTCGAATTTCTTGTTAATACTTCTAGGCAGAATTCAATTACAAATTAAAACATCTAGCACAGCATTCACAGATAACTAAGCATCACAGATTGCACAATGTTTTATAGTGGTTCCCCAAGATCTGGGTACATCCACTTTCCCCCTTCACCTATCTAGCAGTATGCTAGATTCGGCCAAACTTCCACTATTCTCAGATCCTCAGATCCTACAGCTCAGAACCTGGATAGGTTCCTACAACTCAGGCTCAACAGCCCTACCTCAGCCTTGCCTCAAGGCCTACCACTCAGAGAATAACCTTCTCCTACACTCAGGCAAATAGCCCTACCACTCAGAGATCACCTCTCCTACACTCAGCCTTTATAACACAGGTTACAACTCAGATCTGTGTAAACAGATCCTACAGAAATTTAGAAAAGATATTTTAATGTCTTGCCTTTGTTGAGAGAGAAGAGGACAAGACACTTCTAGATCAGCTGATGAAATCAACTGAATCCGAGCTTTCTTCAAAGCTTCTTGAATCTGAACTTAGCTGAGTTGATTTCCAAACAGCTTCTTGAGAAACCACTGAAGGCTTCCTTCTTCTTCTTCAAGATGACTGGATCCCTCTCTATCCAACACCTTTTTTTGATACTTCAGACTTCCTCTTCTTCTTCTTAGATCTACTGATGAAGATCTTCTTTAGAGCTTAGCACTTTCTTGAATTGAAGTTACAACAGGATTGTAATCCTTCTGTTTCTTCTTCTTAGATCTTCTTCAATTATTTTTCTCTCCTTCTGAATGTGTCTATTTATAGACTTTCTTCATGGTAACCGGCTGATCCGGTTTCTAACTGTTTTCTGACAGGTCTGATAGCTTCAGTTAAACGGTGGCAACCCACAGCTGTCAAGTCTTCAAACAGTTCCTGTACCTTAGCCTTGGACAACAAAATGTCGAGACAGTCTGTTAGAAAGTGTCGAGACCAATCTGTCTATCTGTGTCGACACAAGTGACTTTGGTGTCGACACAGTCTTTGATGATGTCGACTAAGTTGCCTTTAAGTCGACACAGCTTCTTCAGAAAATAACTTGGTCTAGACTCTGCAGTGTGTCGACTCAAGTCCTGTGTGTCGACATAGTTGTTGTAGATTCAGAACTCAGTATGTGTCGACTCAGCCTTCTGGTGTCGACACAGCAATCTTCAATTCTGCCAAAATGTGTCGACTCAGTCTTCTGGTGTCGACACAAGCATAGTCGACTTCTGTCAATATGTGTCGACTCAATCTTCTGGTGTCGACACATCCACCCAGTGTCGACACAGTTGAGGTCGACTATCTTCTTCTGTGAGTCGACTATCTTCCACTAGTCTACTATCTTCCACTAGTCGACTATCTTTCTCTGGTCCACTATCTTTCACTGTGTCGACACTGCTTCCCAGTGCTGAGGTCGACGATTTTCTTTATGTGTCGACACTGCTTCCCATTGTCGACATAAGTGTGGTCGACTATCTTTCTCTGTGTCAACAATCTTTCACTGTGTCGACACTGCTTCCCAGTGCTGAGGTCGACGATTTTCTTTATGTGTCGACACTGCTTCCCAGTGTCGACATAAGTGTGGTCGACTATCTTTCTCTGTGTCGACACTGATATTCTGAAGTGTCGACACAAATATTCTGAAGTGTCGACACAATTTCTTCAGGTGTCGACATGTGGACTTAGAATATTTTTCTGCATTCTTTAATACTTCTTCACCTGCACATGTCAACTCAAAACAACATCAAATACACCTTGATGTATATCATTGAGCTAAGTTGGGATTCTTCAAATCAGGTACACATTTTCCAATGTACCTAACAATCTCCCCCTATTTGGAGAAGTCATAACCCTATAGCCAATGATATACACCATTTATAAAAAGTAAAAACTGATGATATATGACATAACAGGAATACTTAATATAAACAAAATAAAAACAATCCATCACAGAATGAACATTATATGATACCAACCAACATTTTGTTTATAACTTGATAATGTTTGAATACAGAGATTTACATTTAATGATTTAATCAAAACATTACAAAATACTTTGAAAGAACTAAAAATTAAGACTGATCAGGCTCTTTAATGACAATCCCTTTGCCAGATAGAACTTGAGCCTTCATAGGAGCTTCAGAATCTTCAGCTGGCTTCTTGCCTTTTAGATCAGCCTTCTTCTTTGCTTCTTCCTTGAGCCTTTGCCTTTCAAAATAATGAAAGGGCTTTGGGAAGTACTTGCTTGGCTCCTGAGCATCTGGAGGCAGCCTACCCAGCTTGGCTTTTCTTCTAAACTATACTATGGCCTCTTGCCTGGCTTCATACTTCTGCCATTCCATCTCATTGTACCACTTGTCTCTTTCCTGCACTTGGTCTTTGACAGCCTTCCATGCAGTGAGTATTATATTTCTGGAAGTAGGACTCCACTGCTCAAAGTCTGGCTTAAGTTCAGCCTGCTCTCTAAATCTTTTCTTAGATAGTAGAGCATCTTGCTGGTCTTTCAAAGTAGCCTCAGGCTTATCAACCTTCCCAATAACAACATTAGTAACCTCCTTTGGAGGACTATACATTCCTTGAACTTGCTGATCAATCATGTCAAAATCTGGAGGAGGGTAAATGACTTGGGCAACCTCAGGTTGATTGCCTTCAAGTAGACTTGTTTGTATTCCTGACTCAGCCACCATAACATCATCACACAATGGTGGATATCCCAATGTGGCTCGAATACTATTGGTCACCCATTTGGTGTGCTCTGAGCCTGCATGAACTAACATCCCCCCCTTTATGGCTTCTCTAGTAATATGATCTCTTAGATCTTCCTTTTGAAATCTGATTTGGCCATCGAGATAATTCACACCCTCTTTAAAAAATGGTTTTAACTTTAGAAGCTTGTCAGATATTTCCTTTTGAGAGGTAGTGATAGCAGTTTTAACAGAATCAATAGCAGCTTGAAAGTTCTTATCAAATTCTTCCATTTCTTTTGCTCTAGCTGCAGACAGGCCTGGAACAACCTTTTTCAATTCTTCAATGATCTCATGATGAGATTCAGTTAAATTCTCATTCATCCTTATCTGATTTTCCAAGACATAGCTTTGCTTTAAAGCAATATCATCCACCTTAGGGATGATAGACTGCTGTTGTTTTGCTAAATATACCACAGCATTACCTCCCTTATGGAAGCAATCTGTCATTTCCTTCTTATGCATATTGACCTCAAACCGAATTGATTTTATATCTTGAGCTAAGTCAAATTGCAGGGACTTGTTGTTCTCATCAACATATTTTTCTATAGCCACTCTGTGTTCATCCAATTTCACTTGTAAATCTACCAAGAACTTGTTATAATCAAAGTCAGAAGGAGTGTGATGTGCTGTAGACTGTAGAGCCTGCTTGTAGCTCTTGCTCCTTCTTTGGAAGACCATAAGTTTTCTCTTCTTAGCCACCCTGGCTTCTTCACTCTCAGAATCAGAAGTACTATCAATTTGAACTCTTTCTTTGGGAGGAGGAGGAACAGCTGCTTTAGTGCCATGTTGTACAGTCTCAACATGCACAGGCTCCCCCTCAATTGCTTGCTCCACTTCCATTCTATCAGTAACTATTTCATCATTTGGAAATAACTCCTCAAGAGTATATTCCTTCTGAGCTGGTACATCTGCAGTATTCAAATCTTGAGATAAATCAATTTGAGCTTCCTCTTGCACTTGCTCAGACAGCTTCTCCCCCTGTACTTGTTCAGTATTGGGGATGTCCTGGGCAGATGAGGACACTTGCTTTTCCTGGACCTGTGCAGAAATAGAAATATTATAAATGTCTTTTGTAGGAAAATACACCAGCTCCCCCTGCACCTGTACCTGATCATGAGTAGATACAGTCTGTGTAGGTGAATAAACTTGCTGAGCTGGTATTCTTATTTCTTCTTCTTGAATTTCAGGTATTGTGGCATCCTGAACTTGTGTAGAAGCAGGCTGATCTTCAACCTCTTGTCCTACTTGCTCTTCTTGTTGGTGCTCAGTACTGGTAGCATGACCTGGGGATTTCTCAGGTGAATCCTGCCTTTCCACTTCAGGCATCTCTTTGGTCAGCACCCTATCCCATCGGGAGAACAATCTCATGTCCATCCTTCTCATGTGATTAATTTTTGTTCCAGGTTGTTGTTGCATGACCTCAGGAATCTCCTTACTTAGGTATATACTCATTATTCTAGCCAGATTTGGCTTCTTGATTCCTTCCTTAATCTTTTCAAAGATTACAGTTGACCAATCCGTTGGAATTGTAAACACAATCCTGGTCATTAGGCTGAACATATAAGCAGAAATCCTATCATGTCCACCTGGCTTGCACAAAATAACTTTTCCAACCACTTCAGACAGAAACTTGCCCTGTTGATTCATTCCTTTCCTATTGAAGGCAGCTCCAATTTTCATGGTGGAATCCAATCCACACCATTGAAGAGCCTCCCTTGATTTAGAAGCAGGGACATCCTCTTCATTCCCAATTATAGGTAATTGTAGAATTGTTCTTAACTTACTTGGTGTAATTTCCATTGGTGACCCATGGACTATGGATTTTATCTCATGATTTTCAGAGTCGACAGATGCAGAAGTATAGAACTCATGCACCTCCTTCTTCCATATCTTAGATGGTTCGGAGACCAGAAATTCTAATCCTGAGTCTGAGAGGAGAGAGATAACCCCGAGAACATCTGGAGGGGCAACAGCAAAGGCCTGGCGCACCAACTCATATCCTTCATTCACATTATCTTCAATCTTTGGCGCCATTGATCAGTCGAGAAAGCTTGAAAGATGAGAGAAAGAGAGAGAGAGGGAGAATGTCGACACAGGGTTTCGAAAACCTTGTAAGCGTGTCGACAGAATGAGCTTTTGACCTATTTATACCTTCTGTTTAAAGAAGATCAAAAGTCGCCAAAAACAGACTATAAGTGTCGACACAGATGGAATGTGTCGACATAAGTTTCTATTGTCTCAACTTCAAGTCCGTCTATTATGTGTCGACACCAATTTGCGGTTATGTCGACACCAGAGATATATAGTAGAGCTTTAGAAATTCTGTGTCGACTCTTAGTATAAGTGTCGACACAAAATCTGTAAGTGTCGACACCACTATCCTGGTGAAGTCGACACTACATTCCTGGATAAGTCGACAATAAGATTCTTAAGTGTCGACACATATTTTCTGTGTCGACACAACATCTCTGACTTGTCGACATTACTACCCTGAGTCGCCATATTATTACTGAATGTGTCGACACCATTTTACTTAGCCAATTTCTGTTTGTTCAACACAACTTATAAGTACTACAAAGTACTTGATACTACTTCAATGTTTCTTTATATCACTTGAATGTCTTGTTACCACTCCAACTTCATTGTTGATGATTTTGTGATTACACTAATCAATGGTTAACATACCTAATTCAATTTTGAATTTATTGAATTTGGTCTCATCCAGGGGCTTAGTAAACACATCTGCTATTTGATAATCTGTTTTCACAAATTCCAATGAGATGTCTTCTTTTTCTACATGTTCTCTAAGAAAATGGTATTTTATTTCTATATGCTTGGTTCTACTATGAGAAACAGGATTATTAGCAATAGAAATTGCACTCTTAGAATCACACAAAAGAGGTGTTCTACTTACTTGAATACCATAATCCTTAAGCTGATGCTGCATCCATAATAGCTGTGCACAGCAGCTTCCAGCAGCAACATACTCAGACTCAGCTGTGGAAATTGCCACACTGGTCTGCTTCTTACTACTCCATGATATTAGTCTTCCTCCCAGGAATTGACAAGTACCTGTAGTACTCTTCCTATCCTCTCTACATCCTGCAAAATCTGCATCTGAATAGCCTGTTAGTTGAAAATCTCTATTCCTAGGGTACCAAAGACCTAGATTAGGTGTGCCCTTGAGATATCTCAGAATCCTTTTGACTGCAGTATAATGAGATTCTTTAGGGCAGGCTTGGTACCTAGCACAGACACATGTAGCATACATAATATCTGGTCTACTAGCAGTGAGATATAGTAGTGAGCCAACTATTCCTCTATACAAAGTCTCATCAACAGGTTTACCTGCATCATCTTTGCATATAGGCATACTTGTTCCCATAGGAGTTCTCATGGTGGAGGATGACTCCATACTATATTTCTTAATCAATTCTTTGGTGAACTTAGACTGGGATATGGACAAGCCATCATCAGTCTGTCTTACTTGGAGTCCCAAGAAGAACTTCAGTTCCCCCATACTACTCATCTCAAACTTCCCTTGCATAAGTTTGGCAAACTTTTTACAAAGGTTGTTTTCAGTAGATCCAAAGATTATGTCATCAACATAGATCTGTACTAAGATGATCTTGCCTTTGGATTCCCTAAGGAATAGAGTTTTGTCAATTTTTCCTCTTGAGAATTTATTCTCAATAAGGAAAGTAGACAGGGTTTCATACCAAGCCCTTGGGGCTTGCTTTAACCCATACAGAGCTTTTCTAAGCTTATAAACAAAATCAGGTTTAAGAGGATCTACAAAACCTGATGGCTGCTCTACATATACTTCTTCTTTAAGATCACTATTCAGAAATGCTGACTTCACATCCATCTGGTATACTTTGAAGTCTTGATAGGCTGCATAGGCAAGGAATATTCTGATTGCCTCCAGCCTTGCTACTGGAGCAAAGGTTTGATCAAAGTCAATCCCTTCTTCCTGCCTATATCCTTTTACAACCAATCTTGCTTTATTCTTTACTATTATTCCACTTTCATCTAGCTTGTTCCTATAGATCCATTTTGTGCCAATTAAGTTGTGGCCTCTTGGTTTAGGAACAAGCTCCCAGACATTGCACCTTCTGAATTGATTCAGCTCCTCTTGCATAGCATCAATCCAGTGCTGGTCTTGGATAGCTTCTTCAAACTTCTTAGGCTCCATTTGTGATAGGAAACTTGAATGTAGAACTGTGTTTTGATTTCTACTTCTAGTTTGCACCCCTTGTCTTGGATCACCTATTATCTGATCAGCTGGATGATCTCTTAAATGTCTTATAGCTGGAGGAAGATTTCCTTCTGGTTGAACATCTCCAGCTCCTTCATTTAACTGAATCTCTTGATTTTCATCAGCTTCTATAGTGTCTTGTTCTCCCCCTGGACTGAAGCCTTCATTTTCCAATGCCCCATCTTCCTTTGATACTTCAGTAATGGAAAGCTTGTCCATACTTTTGCTTATACCTGTTAAGTCATTTGATCTACAAGACAACTCACAGTTGATTAATCTTGTTTCATCAAACACAACATGCACAGATTCTTCAACAACTTGAGTAGTCAAGTTGAAGACTCTATAGGCCTTACTATTTGTGCTGTAACCAACAAATATCCCATCCTGGGATTTGGCAGCAAACGTAGTCAAATATGACTTGCCATTGTTAAGTATATAACACTTGCAACCAAAGATCCTAAAGTAAGATAGATTTGGTTTTCTGCCTTTCACAATCTCATAGGGAGTCATTTTGTGGCTTTTGGTGATAGTAGCCCTATTGATTACATGACAAGCAGTGTTAACTGCCTCAGCCCAAAAATATTTTGGGAGAGAGGTGTCACTCAATAGAGTTCTACCAGCTTCAATTAATGTTCTATTCTTTCTTTCAGCAATTCCATTTTGCTGTGGTGTTCTAGGTGAGGAGAACTCTTGGAAAATCCCAAAGTCTTTACACAATTTTGTTATGCTTTCAGATTGAAACTCAGTACCATGGTCACTTCTGATTTTGACCACTGTACTATTCAGTTCATTCTGAATTTACTTTACAAAATTAAGTAATACACTTGGGGTTTCAGATTTTTGTCTCAGAAAGAACACCCATGTAAATCTAGAATAGTCATCTACAACCACAAAAGTGTAGACCTTCCTACCTACACTGTGAACTGGCATAGGACCAAAAAGATCCATATGCAAGAGGTATAAGCACCTCACAGAATCCTTGATTTCAAGGCTTTGAAAGGAGGATTTTGTCTGCTTGCCCTTTTGACAAGCTGAGCATATCCCTACCTTTATACACTTAACTTGAGTTCCATACCTCACTAACTCTTTGCTAAAGAGTTGGCCAATTGTCTTGTAGTTTAGATGAGCCAATCTCTTGTGCCACTTAACACAATGAGAAGCATTGTCATCAGCTACAAGACAGATGGGAGAAGCCTTATTCTCACATTCAAAATTAAGACAATATACATTTCTCTTCCTATACCCAGTCAATATGATCTTTTGATCACTTGACCTTTTGATATGACATCCATCTTTAATAAATGAAATGTCATATCCTAAATCACTTAGCTGGCTTATGCTTATTAGATTATGTTTCAAGCCTTTTACATAAGCCACTTGAGTGATAGTAATTAGGTTAGAAGAAATGTTACCAAACCCTTTGATGACTCCTTTTTCAGATCCACCAAAGATCACTTTAGGTCCATCTTTGACAGATGAATACTCCTTCAGCAGCCCCTTGGTTCCAGTCATGTGCCTGGAACAACCACTATCCAAGTACCATATAGGGGCATGGTTACTTGGATTCACCTGCAACACAGAATTACTTACCCTTAGAACCCAAGTAAGTCTTGGGTCCTTGGTTCAGGTTAGCATTAATAAAGCTACCATAACCTCTTCTAACAGGTAGACTATTGTTCTTTATAATACTTGGGTTATACCAGCAGTCTAGTGCAAAATGGCCTCTCTTGCCACAGCACCAACATTCAAACTTATTGTATCTAGATCTAGATACATCCTTATCAGAAGAATTTCTGTTCATTGCTGGTGCTGCAGCAACTTCACCTACTGATTTCTTAAAACCATTGGGTTTATGACCATAGGTAGGCCTACTTGCATTTACACCCTTGTTCTTCAGAACATTAGTAATAATATGACCTTGAATATCTTCATGATCATATTTGTTAGAAGGAACTTTCACCTTATTAAACTTTATGGGGACTGAAAGGTTTAGTGGCTGAACAGGAGCTTTGCCTTTCCTCTTGAATCTACCAGCCCTGAAGTTACCTTTAAATCCTAATCCAGCCTTACCCTTTTGAGTGACAAATTCATCTATCAAGGGTAAGACAAATTTTGGCTTAGAGTAACTAGCCACTAAATCCCTTTCAATTCTAAGTCTGGCCTCAAGACTCTTCACTTGATCATTAGTATAGTTAATTGTGCCCATCTGAATAATAGTTATATTCTTCAGCTTGGCAATTTCATTTAATTTTTGATCAATAACTTTCTCTAACTCAGTTGTAGCAACCCTTAGTTCAGCAATTTCTTGAGCCTGAGATTTAACCAGGTTCTTGCTTTTCTTAAGGGCCTGCAACAAGTCCCCATACTTGTCTATCAATTGATAGACATCTCCTTCAGATTCAGATGCATCTACATCACTTGATGCAGATGTAGCTGATTCTTCACTTGTATAACAAACAGATGTAATAGAAGAACATTGTACCTTAATAGGACCAGACTGATTCTGGCATATGTCCTCTTCTGATCCTGCCATCAGCCCCATACACTGATGATTCTTTTGTTCATTGATGGAGTCTAGCAACTGCAGAAACTCCTCTTCTTCAGATGCAGCATATAGTCCAATATATGCTTCAGCTTCAGATTCTGACTCTGAAGTTGTCTGGTCTGTTAGACTCTTATCTTTCTTTGCAACAAAGGATTTCTCCTTCTTGCCTTTCTGATGAGTCTTCTTCTTGTCTGAAGACTCCTTTCTCTTATCAGGACAGTCAGCCACTACATGTCCAGGCCTATTGCAACAATAGCAGACAATCTTTGAAGTAGAGGCTTTGCTGGGCTTTGATCTGCTCTTCTCTTTCCTTGATGACCTTTTCTTCTGATAATAGTCATCAACTTGCTGTGATGTGGAAGGCCTAGACTTCCATTGCTTCTTTTTCAAGAACCTCTGGAATTGCCTTGTGAATGCAGCAAAATCTGCATCTGAATCATAGCTTTCTGAACCCTTATCTGAATTTTCAGAACTATCTTCTGCAACTTCCTTAGGAGGAGATGGTGATTTCCTCCTATTCTTTCTAGTGGCTTCTGCATTGAATGCCACAGTCTTTTCTCTATGCTCTCCTCTTGAATTCTTTTCCTCCTCCTTCCTCACCATAAGTTGCATTTCATTGGATAGCAACTTCCCAAATAAGGTGGGAGGAGATATCTCTGCCAATTTAGCCACTTCTCTTATGGCACAGATCTTTGTGTCCCAATCCTTTGTTAAGGATCTCAAGAATTTGTCATTCAGTTCATAAGTACTGAAGACTCTTCCATAGGACATAAGCTCATTCACAATTCTATAGAATTTCTTGTAGCACTCAGTTATGCTATCAGATTTTCCTTGTCTAAAACTTTCATACTCCTGATTGAGCATAGATTTCCTGTCCTGCCTTACTTCTTCAGATCCCTCCATGTAGACAATTAATGTGTCCCACATCTCTTTGGAGGTCTTGCAGTGAATTAGATTCTGAAATGTTGAATCATCTATGGTACTAACAATAATGTTCTGAGCTCTTTTATCCATGGTTGCCAAGATGATTTCATCCTTGGTCATTTCTGAATAACTTTTTGGAGTTTGGATATTTGCATCAAGAACTGATACCTTCATTGGAATGAAGGGGCCTTCCTGTACAGTGATGTAAATCCTTGGGTCAGATGCCTCCATAAACAGTCTAACTCTTTCTTTCCAAATTCCAAAAATTTCTTTCTTGCATATGGGTAATTTCATAGACCCTAGCTCCTTATGATTCTCACCAGAACCCATCTTTTTGAATCTTGATTCTGCCTTTCAGATCTACCTCAGACTGTTAAGTCCTTTTTGAGGAACCTGCCTCTGATACCACTTGATAGTTTTACTTTCAAGACAACCTAAACACCTAGAGGGGGGGGGGGGTGAATAGGTTCTAATTTCTTGTTTATACTTCTAGGCAGAATTCAATTACAAATTAAAACATCTAGCACAGTATTCACAGATAACTAAGCATCACAGATTGCACAATGTTTTATAGTGGTTCCCCAAGATCTGGGTACATCCACTTTCCCCCTTCACCTATCTAGCAGTATGCTAGATTCGGCCAAACTTCCACTATTCTCAGATCCTCAGATCCTACAGCTCAGAACCTGGATAGGTTCCTACAACTCAGGCTCAACAGCCCTACCTCAGCCTTGCCTCAAGGCCTACCACTCAGAGAATAACCTTCTCCTACACTCAGGCAAATAGCCCTACCACTCAGAGATCACCTCTCCTACACTCAGCCTTTATAACACAGGCTTACAACTCAGATCTGTGTAAACAGATCCTACAGAAATTTAGAAAAGATATTTTAATGTCTTGCCTTTGTTGAGAGAGAAGAGGACAAGACACTTCTAGATCAGCTGATGAAATCAACTGAATCTGAGCTTTCTTCAAAGCTTCTTGAATCTGAACTTAGCTGAGTTGATTTCCAAACAGCTTCTTGAGAAACCACTGAAGGCTTCCTTCTTCTTCTTCAAGATGACTGGATCCCTCTCTATCCAACACCTTTTTTTGATACTTCAGACTTCTTCTTCTTCTTAGATCTACTGATGAAGATTTTCTTTAGAGCTTAGCACTTTCTTGAATTGAAGCTACAACAGGATTGTAATCCTTCTATTTCTTCTTCTTAGATCTTCTTTAGTTATTTTTCTCTCCTTCTAAATGTGTCTATTTATAGACTTTCTTCATGATAACCGGCTGATCCGGTTTCTAACTGTTTTCTGACAGGTTTGACAGCTTCAGTTAAACGGTGGCAACCCACAGCTGTCAAGTCTTCAAACAGTTCCTGTACCTTAGCCTTGGACAGCAAAATGTCGAGACAGTCTGTTAAAAAGTGTCGAGACCAATCTGTCTATCTGTGTCGACACAAGTGACTTTGGTGTCGACACAGTCTTTGATGATGTCGACTAAGTTGCCTTTAAGTCGACACAGCTTCTTCAGAAAATAACTTGGTCTAGACTCTGCAGTGTGTCGACACAAGTCCTGTGTGTCGACATAGTTGTTGTAGATTCAGAACTCAGTATGTGTCGACTCAGCCTTCTGGTATCGACACAGCAATCTTCAATTCTGCCAAAATGTGTCGACTCAGTCTTCTGGTGTCGACACAAGCATAGTCGACTTCTGTCAATATTTGTCGACTCAATCTTCTGGTGTCGACACATCCACCCAGTGTCGACACAGTTGAGGTCGACTATCTTCTTCTGTGAGTCGACTATCTTCCACTAGTCGACTATCTTCCACTAGTCGACTATCTTTCTCTGGTCGACTATCTTTCACTGTGTCGACACTGCTTCCCAGTGCTGAGGTCGACGTTTTTCTTTATGTGTCGACACTGCTTCCCAGTGTCGACATAAGTGTGGTCGACTATCTTTCTCTATGTCGACAATCTTTCTCTGTGTCGACACTGCTTCCCAGTGCTGAGGTCGACAATTTTCTTTATGTGTCGACACTGCTTCCCAGTGTCGACATAAGTGTGGTCGACTATCTTTCTCTGTGTCAACACTGATATTCTGAAGTGTCGACACAAATATTCTGAAGTGTCGACACAATTTCTTCAGGTGTCGACATGTGGACTTAGAATATTTTTCTGCATTCTTTAATACTTCTTCACCTGCACATGTCAACTCAAAACAACATCAAATACACCTTGATGTATATCATTGAGCTAAGTTGGGATTCTTCAAATCAGGTACACATTTTCCAATGTACCCAACAGTAGGCCTTGTGTCAAGGCTGAGATAGGGCTTATTAGCCTGATCTGTAGGAGTGTGGATACATTCTGAGTTGTAGGAATCCTTCTGGATTCTGAGCTGTAAGATCTATGGATCTGAGAAGAAAATGAAAAAGTTAGGCTGAATCTAGCTTATTGCTGGATAGGCGCAGGGGGAAAGTGGATGTACCCAGACCTTGGGGAACCACTATAAATCAGTGTGCAATCCGTGATTTGTGTTATTATAGTTTCTGTGATTGTATGTGCTATGTTAGCTGTAGAGATATCTGATTTATATTAAAGAACTGAAGTTAAATTCTGCCTTAATTTAAAACAAGGATAAGAACCTATTCACCCCCTCTAGGTGTTTAGGTTGTCTTGAAGTTAAAACTATCAATGGCTCCTCCATCCAAGATAGGGATCGGAAGCGAACTAGTTTCGACAGGGATTGTAAAGCTTTCAGATGATTTTCAGAATCTTCTACTACTTCTAGAAACCGCCGGATTATCTTTCATTTTAGAGCAACCGTGTAAAATTATTTTTCCAGAGGTAGAAGAGTTCTTCCAGAATGCTAAGGTAAAGAGAAATGGATAGCTTCTTAAGACCAGAGTTCGAGGGATTAAGGTCAAAATTTCTACTCCAGTTGTTTCTAAGCTTCTTAGACTACCAGAGATTGACGAAGAAGATGACCTAACCATCGAGGACTATGACAGAACTTATGGTTTCTGTGGAATTTTTGTTGGTGTAAACACCATTCGTCGACCTGACCTAAATCCAGAAAGTAAACTTCTAGTTGATATACTTGGGAAAGTAATTCTGTGCAAGACAAGTTCTATAAGCTTCATCACTGCAGACTTCTTTGATATGATGATAGCAGTCATATGCAGGAAGAAATTTCAATTTGGGATGATGATCTTTGATAAGATTAAGGAAAGTATCAAAGCTCCAAACTATGCAAGGATTATTTCTCTACTTCTACATGAGCTCAAGCCAGAGATTTTTGATTTATCAATAGGTACTACCCTTCACCATATGAAGAAAGTTTCTATTTCTTCTATTCAGAGATGAGAGCTCAAGCTCAAGAACCGCGCCCAAGCTGCACAAGCACTTGATCAACCAGAGGATGAGGACAGGACCCCATCTTCCCCTCTATCTCAAGTAGCTGGCACATCTGGTGCAATTACTGAGGGGGAGCCTGCTCCTTCAACCCTAGAGGAAAGATATTCTACTCCTCTAGATGATGATTTCCCTGATGCCACCTCTGCTAACAATCTGTTTACTGATGCACAAGTCCAAGAACAAGTTCTTTCTACAGAGGATGACATAAATTAAATGATTGATGAACTCACTTCAAATGATTCTCCCTTCCCTATCCATACAGAAAAATCCCCTCCTGCCGAACCATCTCCATCTTACCTCAATTCTGACCAAGAATCCCCTCTTCCTCAGTCCCCTACTGCAGACATACAAGAAGAAGAAACTATTCTGATCTCTGATGAGAAAGAAGAAACACCTGAACCAGCTGAGGCTCCTCTAAAGAGCCTGGATTTCTCTCTTCCTACCATTCTTGGTGAGGAAGGAGATATTTTGATTCACACTACAAGAGCCCAGAGCTCATTTGTCATTGAAAAAATAGTTCTATGGACTGCTCCTCCTCCTCCTCAAGTTGAAACTCCTTCTGCTGATAATATTTTGAGTAAGATAGAATTGATGCTAGCTCAATAAAGAGCTTATTGTGATGAATCTCTCAAAGCTGTAACTGAAAAAGTAACTGCTCTAGAAAAAGATATGAGCGGAGGATTTACAGAGATACAACATAATACTGATGAGCTGAAACACCTCTTCCAAATAGGTGGGAAAGCTCTAGACCACACCATAAATAGTATTGGTCAGGTGATGGATCAGTCAGTAACCCTTGCAAACAATCAAATCCAACTGGAAAAGAAAGCTCAAGAGCACACCTTCACGATATGCGAAGAAGTGGGCACATTCAAAGAAGATGTTATTGCCACCCTATCAATAGAAGTAAGAAAGGGGGAGAGCCTAGTGAAAGAATTCTTAGAAAAATCTGAGAAGGGAGAGCAAGGAAGAAGGAGGAGGTCAACTCCGGCCACCGGAGAAGCTTCAGAGCCCCGTTTCTTGAGTCGAGTCCAGATCCGCGAAGGCAAGACCGTTGCGGTGGTGTTCATCCGACTAAGTTTCTCCATGGCTAGGAAGAGGGGTCGTAAGGTAATGACACTTCTCCTCATGGTTTTTAGGATGCACTCTTAACATCTATTCTTTTCAGTTTTTGGGCTCCAGATCTCTCAAATGAAAGGGGTTTGGGTTGCCTTGGTTCAAGAGGAACCTCTGGGTTGATTGTGTCCATCCCTGACATGATTTTGCATTAGAGATCCGCTTCGTTAGTGGATTAGGAATTGTGGGTGAAGCCATAGTCGCGACCGTTAGTCCGACTCGGTGATGTTGTATAGCGAGCCTTAAGGATTCAGTAGAAATCTGTTGCGGCAAGATTTCGTTGTGATGTATGCGTTTTCCCCCTTTTCTTGAGTGAGTACTTGTAGCCGGAACCGGACAAGGTTAGCTTCGCATTTGTGGTAGATGGTTTCCTTGGTGCGCGGGAACATTGTAGTACAAATGATGGGTTAGGGTGGGAAAGATTATAGTTGTGTTGTGCTAAGGCGTGACTATGTCTCCGTGGTCGGCTGGCTATCCCGTGACGTGCAAGTCATGTAGGGAGAGTGTCCCGATGAGACTAGTCCCCTTCTATGAGACTGACGAGAATGCCAAGCGTAGGGCAAGCCCGGGCAATGAAGCCATGCGTGGGTGGGATCCAACAAGGGTTCTTAGAATCGGTTTGTGTGTAAGACGGAATCCTGATGCGAGAGGTCAGAATTTGCAGGCAAGCGCGGGTTTAAGACCCATGTGCGGGTGGGGCCTTGGCAAAATTTTCGTGTAGCGGCTTTTGGGCCGTTAGGGGCATTGTAGTCCCCTTTTGTTTGCGGCTTTACGCCAATGGGGAAATGGAAGTACCCAGTTGATATGATGATATGCTAGTTGCATACACTATAGGGTGCCTTGGGCGAAACCCTAGTTTGCATACATGCTGCATAGTAAGCCCATTTTTGTTCTGTGCTCAACATAGAAAACGTGATTGTTGTATGAGACATCCAAACCTGTTTTAAAGCTTTACATGTTTATGTATATGGTATACGAAGTGCTGACTTGCAGGTTGGAGGGGTACCCCGGGGTCCGCTAGGGGCGGCCGGGAGGAGATGTGTTGGTTACACAGTAGAGGTCAGCCTTTGTTGACCCACGTCACTACAAATTTTTACAGGGCAAGGAGCAAGTGCGCCAGCTGAAAAGCCCTAAGCCTCATGAAGTGTTTGCTGTGCTTTCTAGCTTTTTTCCTTTTGATTGTATGCTTCATGTTTTGATATATTCCGACTAGCATGCCGAGGTAGCCTAGGAGTGCTGTTGCACGTTGATGTTAGACCTTCTGGTCTCTCCATTTTCGACTCATTTGTTATAAGGACATAAGGCCGTGGTGATACTCCTGTCTTAGTAGTGGATAAATTCTAGGTGTTTGGTTTATTTCCACTATGTTTCATTCTGAGTTTTGAGATTGGGTAGTTAATATCATCTTTTAATGCCAAAGCTGTGGCGTCTGTATATTATGGGGCCCCGGACAGATCCATATTATACGGTCATTATAGGGGAGGTGTTACACAATAATCGCAAGCAGTAGCAAGCTCACCGGCCAAAAAGGCCTAAGCCTCGTGAAGTGAACTTTATTTGCTTATGTTTTGACGCTATGTTATGGTCCATGAGATATATATATATATTTCCGGCTTACATGCCAAGGTAGCCAAGGAGTACTTATGCACGTTGATGTTTGATATAGTTGTCGTTCAGTCTTGGACTTGTATTGTGTAAGGCCTTAAGGACGTTTTGATACTCTTAGTCTGGTGGATAACTTCTAGTTTTGGTTGTATGTTCCGCTGTTTTATTCTGAGTTTTGAGTTAGGTAGTTTTATATCACCTTTTAATGTTTAAGCTGTGACATCTTTATGTCGTGGGGGCCCCGATCGGACCCATATTATACGGTGGTTACAGGGGAGGTGTTACACGCGCGGCACCGCCTGACCGCGTGCACCCGCGCACAGTCTAGTTGCGCCCACCCACGTGCTGCCTTGGCTCTCCACAGCATGGGGCCACGCACATCTGCGCGTGGCCCCAGGCCATACGTGCGCACAGAGCTTGGTAGCGCTTAACGCGCGACCTTCCTCTTGGGGATGGGTGGCCTTCCGTTCACCTTCCCCTTGGCCGCCTGGATCCGGCAGCCTGGATCCGGCGGCCTGGTGGCCGCCTGGATCCGGCGGCCTCGGTTCCGCCTAGATCCGGCCGCCTGGTGGCCGCCTGGATCCGGCGGCCTCGTGCTCGCCTGGATTTGAAGGCCTCGTGTCCGCCTAGATCCGGCGGCCTCCTGGCCACCTAAATCCAGACGACCCCCCTTTCACCATAGAGGGAGCCGCCTGAATCGAGGCGGCAACCTTCCTTGTTATCGGAGTTGGGCATCCCCTAGGCCGCCGCCCCTCTGGTCGCCCAGATTTGGCGACCCACTAACTGATAGATCCAGGCGGCATTTGCTAGATGCGGGCAGCCCCTAGACCTCCCCGCTTCTCTGGCCGCCCGGATCAAGGCGGCCACCAAAAACCTCATTTGCCAAAGATGGTGGATGGCCTCAAGGCCATCCCACCCTCTAGTTGCTCTGATTCGGCAGCCACTTGGCCGCCCAAGTTCGAGCACCTTCTCGGCCACCTGCGGAGGGCGGCCCCGTGGTGGCTGCCCGCTCCCTCGGCTGTCTAGCCTCCATCATGGAGTTGCCTCCTAACGCTCAGCCTCTACCGGCCAGCCATTTTCTCCACCGGCCGGCCCCTTCACCGTCATAAACTCTTCATCGTCCAATCGCTCTTCCGCGATCGCCGTCGTCGGTCACATGGGTAACCACTCACGTAACCCCCCGTAGTGGGGGAAGTGCATAGCCAAAAAATACTACACGTTCAAACTATGTTAATTCGATCTGCGATTAATAATTATGATTATTATGCTCTGCAAATAACTGAATAACCATCGTAACTACCTATGGGGCCTATAGAGCCCCAGATTCTCCTCCATTTCAACCTTCCCCCCCAGAATTCCTCATATGGATTTTCTCTATCCTTTCTCATTCCTCCTACGAATTTTATTTCTCATCTCCCACTTCTCCTATGGATTTTCTCTCTCCTCTCCCACTCCTCCTACGGATTTTCTCTTTCCTCAACAATTTCTCCTACGTTTTCTCATTTTCTCCTCCTTCAACATGCGCACGTCCCTCTATGCACATGCTCCTATTTGCGTGTGCTGCCACTTGTGTGTGTCTCTCCTCTTAAGTGCACACATCCCTCCATGTGCATGTTCCCCCTTGTGCGTGCTCCCCCTTGCGAGCACCTCTCCTCCCAACTGTGCGCATCCCTTTGTGTGTGAGTTCCTCCTTGCACGCGTTCCCCCTTTTCATGCATATTTCCTCCAAGGTGTGTACGTCACTTCGTGGGCACGTTCCTACTTGTGTGTGTTCCCCCTTGTGCGTGTCCCAGTGCACCGTCACGACCTTGCTCTCAAGATTGTTCTAAGTGCATCATCGTGTGTTCCGCTATCAAGCCCGCTCCAAGTGTGCCACTGTGCGCATCGCTCTCAGGATTACCACAAGCACGTACTCAATACTCTCAACTCAGGAGCAAGCATACTTGTAGCCGACAAGACCAATACTCCAGACTCTTCCAAACATAATAGGAGACAAGCCGCAGAAGATAAGGCACACTAAGCGTCGCTCACCCTTCTAAGCATCTGGTATCAAGATAAATAAAACAAGCTCTTTTCTCCTCGAATCAGCAGTCAAAGACTCCAAAGAATCCAAAGTGTAAAGCCCACTATTATAATAGAAAAGAGAATTAGCTCCGTGAGATGAGGTCTGTCACCCTCCGAGCCCAGTACGCACTCTTTCTCTCTCATTAATAATTATAATGAGGAGCAGTCTGTTGTCTTCGCTTCCCTAAAAATCCTTATAATACGACAATGAATAGTGAAAGTTTGGTCGGCACAAATCCGGTCATGCGATTTTCACCCAGTTGGCTGGTTTTCCACGTTAAAAATTGCATTGTCAGCTTTCTATTTTCTATGACTGTTTGGGCGCTCGACCGCTCCATGGGCTAAGGTGGACTAGTTTAGTCTGGTCTACTAGAAGGGTTGAGTTAGACACAATAGTTTGGCATCATATGTAGGAAAGAAATTCCCCAAAGTTTGAAGAAAAATCAGAAGACAGTACCCTCTGCACAACGATACTCATGACTAGTGACCTTGGCAGGAAGAGTCATCTGCACTACCAAAAGATCAATGCTTGAGGGGCACAACAATTCATCTTTCCCCAGCTCGCTCGTTAGCGCACCCTTCACAAGAGAGGCCATGAAAGTACATAATACGACTGTAAAAAATAGCTAAATAAAGGCAAATTTTATTGCTCCAAAAAGATAAACAATACATAGGTATGCCCCCGTATTTATAGAAATTTGGGGAGATGAGAAAATACAACAAGAGATGTGGGACTAAATACAATCTGTGCGGCAAATGTTGTTTGACACTGTCAAACTGCAACACTGTACAAAGCTGCTGATCACCTAGCGACAAAGAGGTAAGCCGCCAAACCACCACTGAAGACCGCTAGACCGCCACTGCTAGCCGACAGACCGCAACTGCAGGTTGCCACCAGACCGCAGTTGCAGACTCCTATCACTGCTGCTATGGAAAGCCTACAGGCCGCTGCTGTGGCTAACCAACAGCCGCTGTTGCGGCAAGTCACCAGACCGCTGCAACGGCTAACCTTCAGACCACAACTGGGGATAGACCTCCAAGACTAGAAAGCTCTGTAGGAACCCGACTACCAAACCGCAACACTGCTAAACAGACAAATCACCAAGATAGCTACCAGACATAACCGGTGCTACTAACCAAATCGCCACACAATCAGACCGCCTGGAAAAACCGCCTGACCTCCCGAACTACGAGTCGTTGAGACTAGACCACCAAACCGCCAAACTCTAACACTCCCCCTCAAGCTAGTGCATATATATCAATCATGCCCAACTTGCCATAAACATCTGAAAGAGAAGTGGAAACTACTTTCATGAAGATGTTTGCCAGTTCTTTATCAGAAGTGTCAAACAGAGTGCAGATCTGGTTCTTTAATACCTCTTCTCTAATGAAATAACAATCAACTTCAATGTACTTTGTTCTCTCATGGAAGATAGGATTCTTCGATATGTAAATAGCGGTTTTGTTATCATAGAACAAAGGGAGAGGATGATCATAGACTTCTCCTAAGTCATGCATAAGCGCTCATAACCACTTCAATTCGTAAGTTGTTGAAGTCATGCTCCTATACTCAGCTTCAGCACTTGATCTTGAAACCACTGACTGCTTCTTGCTTTTCCAGCTAACAAAATTTCTTCCTACTATACAAAGGTATAAAAACCTGATGTAGACTTTCTATCTTCTTTGTTATCAGCATAGCTGACATTAGAATATGCTGCAATCTTCAAATGATTATGCTTCTAAAACAACAAGCCATTTCCTGGAAATCCTTTCACATACTCCAGAATTTTCATGGCAGAACGCAGATGACACTCTCTAGAAGTTTGCATAAATTGACTGACCTTCCCAACTGCATAACAAATATTTGGTCTTGTAACAATCAGATAGATGAGTTTGCATACAAGTCGCTTGTGGACAATACAATATGGGAGAAGAGGAGAATCTTCAGTCCACCCCTTATCATCCCCAACAGCCATCGGGCAACGAGTAGGTCTTGTGCCAAGAAGCCCAGTTTCTTTTAAGAGATCTAGCGCATACTTCCGCTGCAAAAGAACCACAGAGTTACGCTTTGTGAAATCTCAATTTCCAAAAAGTACTTCGGAGTTCCCATATCCTTAATAACAAAATACTATCGAAGATGTCATTTTGTCAGATCAATGCTTTTTTTATCATCACTAATACGAAGGATATCATCAACATAAATAGCAAGAATCGCATAGTCATTAGTAGTCTTGCGTATAAATAGAGAATGATCAGCAGAACTCCGATTGAACCCATTAAGAGAAACAACCCCACTAAACTTGTCAAACCAAGCTCGTGTACTCTGCTTTAAACCATAAACCGCCTTTTGAAGCTTGCATAAATGAGTCTCCCCTTGAGCAACATACCCAGGAGGTTGCTCCATGTAAACCACCTCTTGCAAATCACCATAGAGGAAGGCATTCTTCACATCTAACTGAGACATTTCCCAGTCTCTATTAACCGTGACAGAGAAAAGAACACGTATATTGCTTATGCGAGCCACAAGAAAAAAGGTATCAAAGAAGTCAACATCATACGTTTGAGTAAATCCTTTGGAAACAAACATCGTCTTATAGCGGTCAACAAAACCATCTGAAAGATACTTGATAACAAAAACCCATCGACAACTAACCACATCTATGCCCAGAGGTGTAGGAACAAGTGTCCAAGTACCTCTCTCAATTAAGGTTTTCATTTCTTCATCCATAGCGACCTTCCACTACAAAATAGCAAGAACCTATTGATATATAGCCTGAATGACGGTAGAAGATATAGCAAGAGCAAAAAACTCGGCAACCGGAGAAAGTCGAGCATATGTGACAACATCTTCAATAGGATGCTTAGTGCATTGGCGAACACCCTTCTGCAAGGCAATGAGAAGAACAAGATCACTCTGGTCCGTAGGAGCAGATCCACTATCAAAAGAGGGAAGAGGCCCGGGAACATGCACAGAAGGATCCAAGGGCAAAGATCCAGTCTCCTTTCATTGGTGTTCGTTCGGGTGAGTGTGTGCGTGTTTCAGCTGTTTACTTCACATTATTCTCTATGTATATCGCATGCTAAAAACCGCACCAAAATCGTATCCGCACCTTAAAAAATTGCATTGAAGAGGAAGTATTAGAGGGCAAGAGAGAAGAAGCAGGAGAAAAATGCGGTGTATTCTCAAAGAAGGTGGCATCAACAAAGACATAATGTTTTGAGAGAAGAGGGTCAAAACAGCGATATCCCTTCTGGGTGGGACAATAACTAAGAAATATGCATTTAACAGATCTAGGAGAAAGTTTGTCACGACCAAGAGAAAGTATGTGAACAAACGTCGCCATCCAAAAACTTTTAGAGGTAAAGGAAATGGCTCGGCCCCGGGGTAAAAAATAGAGAATGGAGTCTTGCCTTGAAAAATAGGAGAGGGAATACAGTTTATGAGATAGCATGAGAGAAGAACAACATGACCCCAATAAGACCGAGAAAAATTCATTTGTAAGAGAAGGATACGAGCAATATCTAGGAGATGACGATTCTTGCGTTCAACAATGCCATTCTGTTAAGAGGTATAGGGGCAAGTAGTTTGATGAACCAAATCGTGGCTTGTGCAAAAATCAGAAAATTAACTGCTAATATATTCCTTTGCATTATCAGTACGAAAAACTTGAACAGGCAAATTAAACTGTGTGAAGATTGCATTATAAAAAGCAGTAAACACAGAGTAAAGTTTAGAACGGTCTTTTAAGAGATACAACCAAGTACACCTGGATAAATCATCAGTGAAGGTGATGAAGTAAAAGCTACCTCTACCAACAGTGCAGTAGGAGCGGGACCGTATATCTCAGAGTGAACTAGTTCAGAAGAACGAGAAAAACTATGTCCCGTTTGTGCTGGGAAAGAAGAACGATGATGTTTACCAAGCTGACATGCTTTACAATTCAAAGGGAAATCCCCTTGAGGAAGATCTGAGAGAAGTTGGTAGATGAGTCGATAAGGAGGATGATTAAGACAACGATGTCATTGTTAAAGGGAAGAAGAAGCAGAAAGAGCAACGACATTGTCAAGAAAGAAGAGTCCACCACTCATAGTCCCATCAACAATCTTATCCTTGGTGACATAATCTCAAAAAGAACAAGTGTAGCAGTAAAAGTAATTGTGCAGTGCAACTGTGTGCACAGAGCATGAACAGACGACAAATTGCACGGAAAAGTGGGAACATAGAGAGTGTCCTCAAGTTGCAAAGACGAAATGATTTGCATAGTTCCTACACAATGCACAGGAGCAGAAGTCCAGTCGGTAATAACGATAGGAGATACCCATTTCTAGTGCTTCAAGCAGGAAAATAAACGAGAATTGTCGGTCATGTGACAAGTGGCATTAGAGTGAATAAGCCACTTATCGGAAGATGCCAAAAGAGCAGGAGCTGTAGAGGAGACAAGAGAAAATGACCTCATGGAGAAAGAAATCGGATACAGAAAATAGTAACCGCACGGTTAGTCACAAGCTGACAAAAGAGACAAAAAGAGATCGCGCGAACAAAAAATGTGCAAGCCGAAATAGAACAGGCCGACAAACAGATCGACAAAGAAGTCACAGAAAGACAACGACCAAGAAAAAAGGACTGGTAGAGACTCAAGCCACACGGTTGAGTGAAAAGCCGGTAAAGATAACAAAAAGAGGACCTGCCACCAAAAGGTTTAAACAGAGAAGAGACTGCGTGAGTAGGGGACACAACCCACGCGAGAAGAGAACCAACCCAGAGGAGCACAAAGATAATAAGCCGCGCGAACACCAGCGAAGCCGTGCGAATAGAAAAGAACACAAAGGGATAAGTCGCAGGAAAAGCGACAAGTAAGGGAGGGCAGGGGGAAGAAACCACACGAACAAAAGAAGACCGGAAGAAGACCAGAAGTGGTTAGAGAAGAAAAACACGAGACAAAAAAAGGAGAAAAAGACCGATTAGCTCTGATACCATGTAAAAAGAGTTAAATAAAGACAAATTTTATTGCTCCAAAAAGATAAACAATATATAGTATGCCCCTTATTTATAGAAAATGGGTGAGATGAGAAAATACAACAAGAGATGTCAGACTAAATACAATCCGCGTGACTTATGTGGTTTGACACTGTCATGTCGCAACACTGTACAAAGCTGTTGATCACCTAGCGACAACAATGGTAAGCCACCAAACCGCCACTGAAGACCGCTAGATCGTCGCTGCTAGCCGATAGACCGCAACTGCGGGTTGCCACCAAACCACAGTTGCGGACTCCCATCACTGCTGCTACAGAAAGCCTCCAGGACACTGCTAGGCCAAACAACAGGCCGCTGTTGCGGCAAGTCACCAGACCGCTGTTGCGGCTAACCTTTAGATCGCAGCTGCGGCTAGACCTCCAAGACCTGAAAGCTCTGCAAGAAGCTGACTACCAAATTACAACACTGCTAAATAGACAGACTGCTAAGATAGTTGTCAGACATAACCACTGCCTCTAACCAAACCGCCACACAATCAGACCGCCTGGACAAACCGCATGACCGCCCGAACTACAAGATGTTGAGACTAGACCATCAAACCGCCAAACTCTAACAACGACAATTAAAGGACATGTGCACCAGATTGAAGGGCATCCGACAGAGATCTTCACGTTCCCAAGAAGCGGAGGAGCGCCACAATCTCATAATCCTGCCCTCCGGCAAGGCAGTCTGCCTCCGCCAGCTTTGGATGCGCTCCAACCAAGCACCTCGCTCACCTGCTCGTCGTGGAAGATCTTCCCAATACAGCCAGATCAACACACCCAATTTACCTGGCCGGGAACGTGAAGCTCAACGTCACAACACTCACCCAGAAACAACAAGCATCAGGTATGCAAAAGATGAAATGCTCGCACGCGAAGAAGTTCGTGACATAATTGCTGAAGGGCATGAACGAACCATTCAGCGTACCGCTTTGGCATCACGCCCTCTGCATCATTGCTCGTCATTCACACCTGAGATCTCGATACACTCAATCCCCCAGGCTTCAAACTCCCAAAGACTGAGACATGCGAAGGAATGAGCAATCCATTAGAGCACGTCAAACACTTCGTAATCATGATGCAGCTCAGCAATGCCCTATATCCAATGTTATGTCAGGCATTCTTAGCGACTTTTAAAGGATGATGATTAGTATTTTATATATATATATATATATATATATATATATATATTTGTATCTAATTTAATATATTTTAAATTAAAATTATTAATATTGTAGCCATTTTTATTAATAAATTGTTTGTTTTATATTTTGTTCACTAATTTTGTTGCAGATTAACTCGATGCCCCGGTCAGATCGGATTTGCTCGGACCGTCTTAGCTCACGAGACGGTCGAGCGCGCACATAGTCAATAAAAGTAGAAGGTTGACACAAGATGTGATGATGTGGAAAAACCACTTGAATGGGTAAAAAACCACGTGACCGGATCTGTGCCGGTCAAATTCCACTAGCTTCTGCTGATTACAATGTGTTTGGGGAATCAGGGCGACAGGCCGCTCCCGTTACAGCTTGGGGAGAGAGAGAGACTATGACTCCCTGCAGGCAACAGGCTGCGCCGCGGGAGTGACTTGGATGTTGAAATGCGAGGGATGATCTTGGTGCTTTGGCGCTGGGGTGACACGCGTTTGCTTGCAAGAGTCGCCTTCTTCCTTGGGTTCGCTCCTGGACTTGGACATTTTTCTGCTAGCGACGGGCTGATGGTACGCTGGTGGCCGATGGTGGCCGTTGGTAGTTCGCCGCGGCTGGTGGTGCGCTGGCGGCTGCTGGTGGCCGCTAGTCGCTGGTGGTGGTTCGCAATGGCTGGAGGCTGACTCGGGGGAGGAGGCCGGAGAGCTATCACCTGAGGAATAAGATGATCCGGAGCAGGGAAAAGTGAGAAATGAGAAGCCCCGGGGGGTCCTTTTATAGCCTCCAGGGGGAGGTCATGGTGGATCCCCCCACTAACTAGGTGGGTTAGTGGGTGGTTACCCATGGATCGGACGGCTACGAAGGCCCCATCATAATTGGAAGGTGGAGGCTCGGGCGGCGTGCACCCGACCGGCGGTGGTCGGCAGGAGGCGGCCGGCGGGAGGCGGTCGGCGGAGGGAAGCGGCCTGCGGCCGACCGGTGGCGGGAGGCGGCCGGCCGGCGGTGGCTGGCGGTGGCTGGCGTCGAGTGGCGGTGGTTTCCTCCTTTTGTGATGGGAGAGGAATTAGTGGAGAGATAAAAGGGGAAGTTGGCCCTCCCACTCTCCTCCTATCATGATGGGGATCATGGGGAGTGGGTTGACTAGTCAACCCCATGATCCCCTCATTTGGAACGGCTATGCGCCCCCAAATACTTTAAAAATTGGTTAATCTCCATCAAATTTATTTATTTTTACTTCTATTTTGTAGGTTTAGTGTTGCGCTCATGACGTTGGAAAACGAAATATTCACCTATGCTATCGCCAACTCTTCGAGCTGCTACCTGCACCCATTCAAGCTACACTCATCCAAAGCAATAAATCCATGTTGTCATGACGATATTCCCGGGCCGTCACGACGATACATACAATCCCTCCAATATGGTCGAACCATTCACGTGCAGTCCAAGTTGCTTCCTGCTATATATGTTGATGCCCGTGCTCAAGCTTCAGATTGCCACCTATTCCCATGCATGGTCGGCCCATACATGTCTTCCTGCCACCTTTGCAAGCGGCCACCACCTCCTAAACCCAAACATCTCTCCATATTTTGCAACAACAACCCACATTTAATTTATTCAACCTGCCACTTCTTTATAGATGTAGTCGACGCATGCAGATAGCCTGATTTCTCTTCAAATTAATAACTACAGTCATGTGGACTCCCTTTTTATTAATATAATTTGCTACAGCTTTTGGCCACAAAATTCCAGCCACCTAATTTCACGCAAATCCTGTAAAAATTTGTGAATCGTGGAAAATGGGAAATCAGGCGCATGAACACTCTTATCATAATCAAACCAAAATAAACCAGATGCAACTAGAAGAACAAGAATCTTATATTATCAAAAAATCTTTACAAGACGAGGCATACATGGCGAGACATGATTCGCCGACGTACCCGATGGAAACAAAAACAAGAAGGTACAAAACTAGTCGCACGGTCTCAATAAGCAACTATCGATTCTATCGAGCTGCCTACGGAGTCCACTGAAACCGTCAAGTCGCCAGACCGTAATCTAGCCGCGCGGAAAACCGGTTATTCCAATGCTGAAGAACTCTGTCCGCGGATCTGCAAGATGCCTAACCGCCAGATCGCCGCGAACTAATGCTGCCAAACTGAATAAGCCGCCATAAACAGATAGCTTATTGAACTGGGAAAAGGTTGTTGAAGAGAGAAGACCGTCTGGCCGCAAGTTGCGACCTACTGCTAACCGCTAATTGTAACCGTAGAGTCTGCACTGATCCCCGACCAAAGTCAGAACCAAGTCTCTGGCTTCTCAGCACTGTCCGCACAATCTGCACAGCAAAAAACTGCCCAACTCCTTCAAACCGCGCAAACACAAAAACTTATCCACATCAACCACCCGAGCTCACTTACTGTTCATTCGATTGTACTGTTGATGTGGCAGGGGGTCTTATTTATAGGCGTAGAGAGGAGTGTGATCACCGCCCTAGCCAATAGCCATCTTATCTTACAGTGAGCACTGAGAGTATCCGCACAGCCGCGGACACAAAGCCAGTCCGCCTTGTCGCCACAACTAGGCTGGACGACCAGACTGCCAAGATCGCCCCACCAAGGCTGGATAGAAACCTATCTGCCTTGATGGCACATGGCTAAGCCAGACTCTTCCGCCACACCAGCGGACCCTATAAAAACACCACTAGTCCGCACACAAGCGGACATGACTCCAATCTGTATGCCTCTACGGACACTACTCTAGTCCGCAATTCCGTGCCCGCAGCTAGAGCACACAAGGCTGACAACTACCAAAATCGGTGGACATGAAAAACAGTCCACCCTATCCGCGCGACCTCCTGAACTGAGCATACCTGGACTTGGTACAGATCCAGACCAAGTCCACACAACCAGCCATCCCTGATGCGAACACAACACCAACGGATACAAGGGCAAGTCCGCACAATCCGGCGAACTACGCGGTTACCACCAAACTGCACTAGAGCAAGATCAAAGCACAAGACCATGTCAATCTCCCGAGCTCCAATCCAGTCCGCATTCCGGACTCAATGAACTCCGTGGATAACCATCCTATCTGCCCAGTTACCTCCAGGGAATAAGCTAACTGCAACACACATGTCAACCTAGCTATCCGCCACTTTTGTCAGCATACTTTGCGCTGACAGTCCACCTAGGCCGCCCAGGCAACCACTTTCAGATCAAAAATTTCAACACTCCCTTGAAGTGAGAAGTGGAAATCAGCCATAGCAGTCCCCATAACCATGTAAATGGCCCCTTCGACAGCGACTTCGTGAAGATGTCCGTGATGTTATCCTTGATTTGCACATGTCCAACCACAAGAAACCCTCCAACACCTTATACCGAATGAAATGGTGCTCAATCTCAATGTGCTTGGTCCGCGAGTGATAAAATGAATTATTAACCAGTTTAAGGGCCCTTTTGTTATCACTGTGACGTAGAGTGGGACCTTGCATTTCTTCATGGACGTCCTCAACTAGTCTCCCAAGTCAGATGGATTCCCGAGCTGCTAAGGCTGAAGACTTATACTCCGCTTTTATAGTAGAGACGGACACAGAACCTGCTTCTTGCTGCACCATGAGATACCCGTTGATCCACTTGTGAAGACATAACCAGACGTCGACTTCCGGTCATCTGAATCCCCCCATAATCAGTACCTGTGTAACCGTGCAGGTTGAAATCCATGTCTCTCCCAAAAAGGACACCCATATCAGAAGTGGACTTCATGTACTTCGGAATGCTCTTTGCCACCAATAGATGAGGCTTCCGAGGTTCCGCCATATATCGACTTACTCGGCCTACAACATAAGCAATGTCTGGTCTCGTAATCGTCAAGTAAATAAGGCTCCCAAACAGAGCCCGAAACACTAAAGGATTTGTAAGTATCCTCCCCTCATCTCGTCTAAACTTGATGCCAACATCAAGAGGAGTAGAGCTACTATTCCCTTCCCGCATGCCGAATCGCTGAACGATCCGTTTCGTATAGCCCCTTTGGGAAACGAGCATGCCACTCTCTTTACTCTCTACCTCGAGTCTAAGGAAGTGGTGGAGCTCACTTAAGTCCTTCATCTCAAACCGAATAGCTAGCTCTGCCTTGAGCCTAGCTACCTCATGCTCGGAGTTTCCCACGATGATCATATTGTCCACGTACAACAACACCAAGGCATGAAGCTCCCCCCTCTTCTTGATGAACATGCTCGAAACTGAATCAGAGGCAAAATAACCGCAAAAATGGAGGTATTCTACGATCTTCACATACCATGCCTGTGGAGCCTGCTTCAATCCGTAAAGGGCCTTCTGGAGCTCGCAGACGTATCCTGGATGATCTTCGTACGCGTATCCCGGTGACGAATACAAAGCCAGTCCACCTTATCGCCACAACTAGTCTGGATCGCCAGACCGCCAAGATCTCACCACCAAGGCCGGATAGAAACCTATCTGCCATGTCGCCACAGGGCTAAGCCAGACTTGTCCGCCACACCAGTGGACCATGCAGAAACACCACCAATCCGCACACAAGCGGACACAGCTCCAGTCCGCACACTCTGCGCATAATACTCCAGCCCGCACACTCCGAGCCCGCAGCTAGAGCACATAAGGCTGATAGCTGCCGAACTCGGCGGACATAAAAAACAGTTCGCCCTATCCACGCGACCTCC
The DNA here is from genome assembly GCA_039513925.1 of Platanthera zijinensis. NCBI lineage: Eukaryota > Viridiplantae > Streptophyta > Magnoliopsida > Asparagales > Orchidaceae > Platanthera > Platanthera zijinensis. The sequence continues at coordinate 42,688,013 of CM077079.1, read as the reverse complement.
CAGACTGAGCATACCCGGACTTGATACAGATCCAGACCAAATCCACACCACCAGCCATCCCTGATGTGAACACAACACCAACGGATATGAGGGTCAGTCCGCACAAACCGGCTAACTGCGCGGTTACCACCAAACCGCACCAAAGCAAGATCAAAGCATAAGATTTTGCCGATCTCCCGAGCTCCAATCCAGTCCGCAGTCCGGACTCAACGAACTCCGTGGATAACCATCCTATCCGTCCAGTTACCTCCAGGGAACAAGCTGACTGCAACACACTTGCCGACCTGACTATCCGCCACTTATGTCTACACAGTCCGCACGGACAGTCCGCCACTTTAACTTCAAAAAATTCAACAAACCCACGCCAACTTCTCAAGCAGCCCGTCCGCATTCCACATGCCCCAAGCTATCTCACATAACTCCCCAATCTCATTTATATGTTGCCTATTCATATGTTCCCTTCATTACTATTGCTGCCCCCATTCATCTCCTCCGCCAATCAGCCATCATTCAATCCACTTAAATGTCATACGCCACCTCATCATTCCATGCATGTACGTGAATGCTCTATTTTATATGGCTGCTCATATTCTTCTCTAACCGTGACATTCAAACTCTCCCCTCTTGGCCTCCCAACCTTTCATATCCCCTCCACATTCATCCTCTAGCATTTACTCTTTTTGCTGATTCTAGAACTCATTTAGGATCTATATAAGGCCGGATGGATCATGGTATTATAGATACTCTCTTCCGGTGTCGTTTGGGCAGTTCTATCTTGTATTTTCTTTTTTATGTAGCTTTTAATTTTACGTACTTTTTATGCAATGAATATTTAGTATTTTTATTTTAGCAATGTTATTTTATTTTATGCACTTTCTCTTAGTAGGATAATAATTAGTCAACTTTGCAATTGTTGAATGGAAAAAATATTTTTTCTATAATCGTTTTTTTTTCACCTTCGATTTATTTCTGATTTATCATGTGTCGAGTTCATATGTCAGTTACGAATTTCGATATATGTTTTCGTACTCTAGTAGCTGAAAGGATCGTGCGTACGAATCGATCACTCATGAATAAAAAGAGTTGATCACAACCCTCAAGAGAGGATGATAAAAATCTTCTGGATATGAGTTAAATCCTATAGCTGGATTCATCTCAGTAAGGAGAGTATTAGGTTATCGATTAGAACGAATGTTCGGTCAATATTCCTAATCTTAGTTGGAAGCAATCCTCGAAAGAGCCGTGTTCATAATTCGGGAATCTCCACGGTCAAAGGATCGAGCTAGGCGTTTATAAATTATCTTTTCTATTACATTCGAAGATTATTTTGTTCAAGATTAGGTTTCTTATTTCGCATAGTTTTATTTATAAACTTATCTTAAATTTTTCAGCGGTAAAATAATATTTGTTTTCTTGAAGTAGCAGTACTCGACAGACCTGAGTTTTAATACGACCTTGATATTTTTATATCATATATTATATTTCGATATGTACACTTGCCTTAATTGAGTATAGATTGGAGAATACGATTTTCTCTATCAAAGGACAAGCTCGCACTTTGTTCCTATCCCTGAAGGAGGGAGAAATCAATGATTTTGCAGAACTAACACAAAAGTTCATGGACCAGTTCATTGTCAGCCGTCAAATTGTTAAAGATCCCTCCCACCTATTCAGGATCTGTCAAGGCGAAGGGGAACCCTTAAAGAATTCTTACGCCGTTTCACCACTGAGGCACGACAAATTTCTAGGGTAAACTCGGAGCTCTTACGAGCGTTTCTTCTTCGAGGGTTTCACTCAGGTGGCTTCCACTCCGTGCTAGTTAAGGAGACTGTGCTCAGGTATTCCGATCTCGTTCGTCGTATGGATTCCCAGATTGTTGCTGATGATGTAGTTGAAACGCACCACCAGTTGTTCGAAAGAGACTCAAAAAGACCGTGAAAGCTAGAGACAACACCACTATAGAAGAATGGCTCACGTCGCGACAATTCCCAATGAGCCAGGGGGCATAAACACAACAAGCCTTCACTCCCCTCAACACTTCGCGAACGGAGGTGTTGTTCTCCAAGCGTGACCATCCCTCTCTCTAGAGACCAAGGGCTCTTGCTTCAAACTCCGAGAACAGGTCTAAATATTCCAATTACAATAGAGGTCATGGGTATGAGACAGAAAATTGTTCTCAACTGAAGGAAGATATCTAAAGACTCATTCACAAGGGATTATTTGAAGAATTTTTATAGCACAGGGGCCCTAAACTGGCCAGGTCAGAATGAACTAGTAGGGAGGCAATCCCCAACCTGACTATTCCGGAAGAATATTCATTCCCCACCAGTAGAACACCGAAGAAGCCCAACAAGTTTAGTTATATCTTATATTTTCAATGCTTATGTACACAAACAACATGCCTCACTTTCAATATAATTGGATGTTGCATGATCCTCTTTACAGAGTGTTCGGATCTATGCAAATGAGACTATGAACTTTACTTTACAAAGTGTTCGAATCTCCGCAAAGGAGACTCCAACATTTACTTTATAAAGTGTTCAGATCTACGCAAAGGAGACTCCGACCTTTATTTTAAAGAGTGTTCGGATCTCCGCAAAGAAGACTCTAGACTTTACTTTACAAAGTGTTCGGATTTCCGCAAACAAGAGTCCGACCTTTACTTTACAAAGAGTTTGGATCTCCGCAAAGGAGACTCTGACCTTTACTTTACAGAGTGTTTGAATCTTCGTAAAGGAGACTCCAACTTTTACTTTACAGAGTTTTCGGATCTCCGCAAAGGAGACACCGACCTTTACTTTACATAGTGATCGAATCTCCCCAAAGAAGACTCCGACCTCTTCTGTTTGAAGGTCTTCCCTTCACCGTACCTCTGGGACAACGTCCCAGCAACTTCTCACTGTTGTCGATTGAAGGTGCGCCCTTCTCCCCCACGGTAGGTCACTATAATCAGCGACACCTCCCGGTCCGAATATCTTAATTTTCACCTGGCCAACAAGTTAAGATGTCCCCAGTCTCATTCTTCAACAATCAACCAGTCAACGACATCAATACGTCTAAAATCATCATACAAGCTAGGTAAATGCTGAGGAAAAATTGCAAAGACAATTCAAAGAAGTGCTTCAAAGCACCATATATATCGTCAAAGGATGATACAAAGTATAAAGACAAATACAAAGCCATCACAAAGAAACAGAACCATACAGACTTAACTGACAAAGAAAACACAAAACATGCAAAGGCAAGACTACTACTTGCCAACTACGTCTACATCAAAATCAGAAACTAAATCATCATAATCAGAAAGGTAATCGAAGCCAAGGCCTGAGACATCACACTCAAGCCTCCTGACCACTATCTGAAGTGCCTTCGACACTCCACGCATAAAGAATGACCTCGCGAATATCCTCTATCTGGGGCTCTACCTCTCTGGTCCAAAACTCCACCTCCTCGCGGATCTCCATGCCAATCAAGCAACAATGGAGTCCATGTACTTAGCAAGCCTGGCAGCCTATAGCTTTGACACTCAAACCTCTAAGAATGTCACTCCACCTTAGCCTTCAAAGCCCCCAGCTCCACCACCAAACGAGAAGCTTTCTCTTGTGTAGTCTTCAACAATTGCGCGGTGTTCTCCTATATAGTCTTCGACAACTGCTCATGTGTAAGACCCTCATTTTTTTTCTTTTTAGACACCGGGGTCTTAGGCCCAGAACCGTCGCCTTGCGGTGATACCTTCGCACCCGTGAAGGTCGTCACTACAAAACGCCGATCCTGCCGGCCAAATCGATCACAACTGTAGCAATAATTTAAAAGCAAGTCCACAGGAATCACATGTATAGAAAATAAGCTCCACGAAGGGAGTGTCCACAGATAGTACATATAACAGAAATCTCGGGCTTATGCCCGATACAACATGTCCTCACTACAAACTGCTCATCGCGGAAGCAAACTAATATAACTACTAGTGGTCGGGACTCACAGTCCCTGCTGTTTGGACTCCGGTACTAGACTGTCCGATCTCCAAGCGTACCGACCTCCGGGGCTGCTCCTCCATGCTGGGCTCCGTGGTCCCCTAAAATGATGAGGTTCGAAAACGATTAGTTTAAAAGACTAAGTCCTATCGTCCCCCGCCCCTTCCCCCATGGCTCATAAGCACCGAGCGGGGAGAAGGAAAGGGAAGGACATGAAGGTGGAGAATATCAAATAGCAGATGGCAGCAGAACTAAACTAACAGTTCAAAAAGATGGTAATAATGATATAAAATTTGAATAAGAAAGTAACCTTGACTTATGTGAATACACATAAGCTAAGGGATCTCTTGTAAGGCTCCTATCGTATAAAAAGTCTCATACTGATTTATACGATAGGGTGTCGGTTTTACTAGCAGGCTTAAATATATAGTACTGAAAGAGAACCTTGACTTATAAGCACGCTCGCGCAAACTTATAAGCCAAGGGGTCGTTTTGCAGGGCCTAATGTATAGAGCATCCTATACCACTTATACATTAGGTGTCAGGTTATATGCAATGGTTATGCTATGAAATACAATTATGCCATGACGTGGACATGCAAGTGCAACTCACCCACTTGACTCTGTGTACACAGACCTTTAGTTCCCCCTTTCGGAGCCGTTACCTCCGAGGATACCTCCGTAGTGGCAGACGAAAGCGGTGGGTTGGGCCTCACCCACCTCTAAACCAGTAAAGCACTACCGGTCAGACCTATCGTACGCCTCAACGCTTGGTGTACAAAGCGGACTCCTGCGTACTCTTGCCGGCTGGCGCACCGGACTTCTGTTGGCGAAGTGCTAACCACACTTGACGAGTCAGTGTATTGGCGTCGGTGCATCGACCCTCCAATACCGAAGACCCACCACCTTATACCTTTTATGCACATGTAATACTTATGAGTCCAACCAACAACCAAGCTAAAGCTTCCCGGACTATCCCGTCCGTCATAATCAACCACCGAGCCAAAGCTCCCCGGACTATCCCGTCCGTCATAATCAACAACCGAGCCAAAGCTTCCCGGACTATCCCGTCCGTCATAATCAACCATTGAGCCAAAGCTCCCCGGACTATCCCGTCCGTCATAATCAACAACCGAGCCAAAGCTTCCCGGGCCATCCTGCCCATCACCATAACCACTGGGCTTACTGCCTGAGTAACCCAAACTATCTCCCGAGACATTGGGGTGTGAGAGTGTGAAATCCTAAGTTTACTATTTACTCTTCATTTTATTTTATGCCTACGACTTAGGTTTTGCCCAGGACTGCCAAAGGTATTCCCTGTGAAGGACTCTCGAGGGCACTAGGAGCTATGATGGGCTGAATCCCAAAGCTCCCTTTCGCAAGGCATTTATTCTTGTTGGTTGATAACTAATCCCATATCCCTTAGCTATTGCATTGGATCTAATCCTAGTATTTTGACAACTTCGTCCTACGGGTTAGACGATCTTTCGTCGATCCCGAGCACCATCTAACTTTTAGCCAAACCCAACCCTTGCTCATCCAATCCTGAGTGATGAACTCATTCTAAATTATCCAAACCTATAACCACTAATCTTTGACTTATGTGCCTAACTTGTACTCCAGATTATTTCTGTAGATTTACTATATGCAGACGACAAAGGTTAAATGCCATGTAAAATGGTAAGTACATCAAATAATCATCCAATACTCCTATAGTAATTAATGGAGGTCCATTATGGTCTTTATTGCCCAAATCCAGAATTTCACAATTTTCCTATTTATCTAGAAATTTATTAAATATTCATAGTGGCCAAAGTCTCCGAGATTGAACAGGAGGTACCAAATTTAGACAAGATAAAATTTCCCCAGATTTATGTTATACTCAATATAAACATTTAACCTAAGATCCAAGATCTCTTAATTTTTCAGCAAGGTTTAGGCCACTGATTTTATTTTAAAGGTATCTTGCAATTATTCATTAAAAAGATAAATAAGGCAATATTATTTCTAAAAATTCAAGAAAAACTCTAACATGATTGCAAGGGCATATAAATGCTCTGGGTCAAATATCATAAGTGATTAAGGAGTGATAAGCCTCAAACAAATTCATGAACAACTTTCAAAAATTACTAAATGCAGACCACCAAGGTTAAACATCATGTAAAATGGAAAGTACATCGAATAATCATCCCATACTCCTCTAATAATTAATGTAAGTCCATTATGAAATTTAAGCCCTAAATCGAGAGATCCAAAATTTTCCTTATTTATTTAATTTTCCTTATTTATTTAACTATTATAGTGACTAAAATTTCCAATAATGAACATGATGTACCAATTTCAGACAAGGTATCATTCCACTAATTTTATAGGACATTCAAAATAATAAATTAAATCATCCTCCAAAATATCTAAATTGTTCAGTAAGGTTTTATTCCCAAATTCTTATTTCATTTTAATCCTTAAAAATTCATTTAAAGAGATATAAAAGACTATATTGCTTCCAAAAATTAAGATAAAATTCAAGTATGATTTTAATGGCATATCAATGCTTTGGGACAAATCTCATAATTTATTTATCACTAAAAAGTCTCAAATAATATATTGAACAATTTCCTCATTTACCAAGATTGTGAAGTAAGTACCTCAAATATGTATTCAAAAATTCTTATAAAATTTATATATGTCTATAATGATTCAAAATTTCCTCTGCCAAACTTTCATGCCCTCCCAAGGGGCAGAGGGACCATAATGATCAATTTATTAAATTGAGGCATCCCCTTATGTTATAGAGGAAGTACTATAAATATTATCCCAAAATTCCCAATTAAATTACCAGAGGCTGATAATATCCTTATGAATATTCTACCAAAATTTCATCTTAGTTTGAGGAGTTTAACTAGCCCATTCCAACCCTACAATATTTGTGCCCTAAACTAGGGTTAGGGTTTTGTGGGTCCCAAACTTTCCAAAATCCCCTAATATTTTTACCAGAGGGTTTTACTTATCCTATTACCCTTCCTACAAAATTTCATGGTCATACAAGGTGTTTTGGCCACATGCCCTTCACAAGGTACAAAAGCCCTTCCTTAGGGTTTGACCTAGGATCTTGGGCCAAATCAATTCCAAAACCCCCAATTTTTCATTGGAAGGAGCATAAAGTCATGCCAAGTCAGTGTCCCATATTTGAACCTCTGTTGAGGTGAATTGGACACTCTAAGCCAAAATTACATTTTTGGACCAAAATGCCCTTCTTAGGGCAAGGCTAGGTGTGCATGATTTCCATTCAAATCCCTTCCGAATTTAATGAAAGTTTAACCAGAGATCAATATTGATCTCATATACCCCTCACCAAAATTTGGATGAATTTGGAGTTTATTTAACCCATAAATTAATTTACCCTAGATAAATTAATTTATTTATAAAAACTATAGAAAAATTATCTCCAAAAATTCCCATTTTGGGCAGGGTCTAGATATTGGGTAGGGTGACTCCCTGCCAAAATTTCAACTCATTTGGGGTAAGGATGAAGTGTGGGCTCTCTGTTTAATGTCTGCCTAGTCATATGTATAGCCCCCACCAAAATGAGTGCCCTTGTCAAACCAGTCACCTAAATTGGTTCAAACCAATTTTGTATGAAAATAGACTCAGAGGGCTACAATTTATGTATTGACCATTTTTTTTTCTGAAAATTCCTCTAGGTATTTTTAAAAATTAAAAAACATTAAATACATTTGCTGTGACAGAAATGAAATGTTTCAAATATTATAACCCATAGATTATCATCAATCCCGCACGCATCTTGACGCAAAGCCGACGGCATCCCATCGTCTTCTTCATCTTGCAGACGACCAGGATTCCTCCCGCCTGGGCCGTCTTCCAGCTGCTGCCGCAGGCGCTCCGGCCACCTCCCCGGCCGGCCACCGCCGCCAACACCTTCGTAGTGGTCGGGGCTATCTCCAGGCAGCGGCACAGCCGCCGAGGAGCACTATTCCGGCGAACCCGAAGGAATGGATTTTCATGGAAAATCCATGATTTTGAAAATCTGATTAGGCTCAATTGAGCCCTAACCTTTTCTCTAATGATTCCTAAGGACTACCCATGTAAGAAGGAGTGGAGGAGGACCTACACACGAGCTTGGATGCGGGTGGAGCGGCGGGAAACCATGGTGGTGGCTGGTGGTGGTCGGCCTCCTACAACAATGCAGTAAAACTTCCTGGATCCTTCAGGAAAGTGGTGGGAATTACTCTCTGGACTCCAGTGAAGCTTTTAAGGAGGGGAATTGGGGTGTTAGGTGGCTGAATTGCTCCATGCCATTATTGGCCATGGTCAAGGTTGGTGGCTATGGTTGGTAGGGGAAAATGCATGGCTCCAACCAGTCAAGGATTGGCTGGTTGGATTGGGGCTGCCTTCCTTGTCCTAATGCAATGAATGGAGGAGGTTGGGGAGGGGGAGGATGAGCACAAAGTCCTCCTTCCTTCTTCTTCCTTCTCTTTCTCTCTCCTCCATGGTGGCCCTCTCTCTCTCCTACACCTAAGGCTTAATTTTGGCTCCTACCTAACCCATGGCAGCCCACGAGTCCATCTCACCCATCAAAACTAGGTTAGCCCTAATCAAAATGGACTTGAGCTTGAGTTAGCCCATTTGGGTTAGCTTGACCCAAACTTGGACTAGGGCCCACCTAGGTTAAATGGGTCCTTGAATTTTCCTTAATGGGTACTTGGTGACCCATTGGCCTCCCCTAGGTTTATGAGGGTATGTGTGGGGTCCATTTGGCTAAGGGACTGCAATTGGCCCTTGTGTAGGTCAATTTGACCCAATTAGGGTTAGAGTTGACTTTGGTCAACTTAGCTCCTTTGACTGCCCTCCATGGGTCCTTAATGACCCATTGACTCCTTACTAGGGTTATAAAGGTATGGGTGGGGTCTTAGAGTCTTGGTGGAGCCTCATGATCACCTTAAACCAAGGTTTTGGAATTTACTATTTGCAGACCATAGTGCCCCTATCCAAACCACCAGGTCCGCTTGACTTTTTCTTGGGATTCCTAGGGTTTTGTCATGACAAAACCACTCTTAGGGGTCTAGTTGGAAATGAGATGTTACAAATCCCAATAAACAAAACAAAGATTTCATCCCCGAAATCAAGGTTAAGCCCACAAGGACTCCTATCGGGGAGAAAGAAACTTGTAACATCCCATGAGAATTGAAAGATTTACATCACGACACCATGTTTGCTATGTGAGGTTTAAAGGTGATAGTCAAATCTAAGACCAATTCGCCCAATTGGCAAGGTCTAGACCCCAATAAACAAAAGTTTAGCCCATATTCTTGAAATTTTCAGTCCTACTAGTTTAAAAATAGGAAAATAAATTGAACATCCTGAGTGGTTGTGAGGTATACCTGACTGAAGAGTTCCGGGTATCTCTGTCGCATCAAGTCCTGGGGCTCCCATGTGTGCTCCTCTCTTCCGTGATTCCTCCACAGGACCTTGACTAATGGGACCTTCTTGTGGCGTAAGACTCGTACTCCCTTGTCGTCGATCCGGACTGGTTCTAGGTGAATTGACCGATCAGATGCTATCAACCCATTTGTGGCTGTAACTTGCTGCTCCGGGCGTAGTAGAGCTCTCCTAAGAGAGGATATATGGAAAACGTCGTGCAGGCTCGCTAACTCTGGTGGCAGCTCCAACCTGTATGCCAAGGGACCGATCCGCTCCTGGATCCTATAAGGCCCCATATATCTTGGGCTGAGCTTCTTCCTCTGTCCGCGAACCCGAGTAACCCTATGCATTGGTTGAATCTTCAAGAACACCTGATCTCCCACCTGGAATTCCACCTGACGGTGCCGAGCATCGTAATACTTAGCCTGCCGGCTCTGTGCTTCTAGCATCCTGTCCCGTATCAATCTCACCTGAGCCTCGGTGTCCTCGACAAACTCCGAATCCAACGCCTTAGGGTCCTCGTCCTGTATCCATGACAGCGGGGTCCTGCACTTTCGTCCGTACAATGCCTCATAAGGAGCCATCTTTATACTGGTCTAGTAGCTGTTATTATACGAGAACTCGATCAGTGGTAACAACTTCTCCCAAGGTTCACCACGATCTAATATGCAGAGTCGTAGTAAATCCTCCAGAGTCTGGTTGGTTCGTTCCGTCTGTCCATCCGTCTGGGGATGAAAAGCCGTACTGAATGTTAGTCGAGTGCCCAAGTAAGTCTGCACTGACCTCCACTCCCTGGACGTAAATCGTCCATCCCAGTCCGACACAATTGACTTGGGTACGCCATGATAGCGGACGAACTGCTCCACAAACTTTCGGACTAACACACCCACCGAGTCATCCTTCCTGATTGCAATAAACCTGGCCACCTTTGTCAGCCGGTCGATGATCACCCAGATCGAATCATTCCCCGTCTTCGATCGAGGAAGTCCATGTATAAAGTCCATGGCGATATCATCGAACTTCCACTCTGGTACTGGGAGTGGCTGCAATAATCCTGCGGGGTTTCTGCACTCCGCTTTCACTAACTGGCATGCCTTGCAATGGGTCACGAAGTAGGTGATATCCTTCTTCATGCCGGGCCAGAACATAGTCTTCTTCAGATCTGCTGTCATCTTCGAATCCCCGGGTGTACCGAATATCGACTGCAATGAGCCTCCATCATGATGTCCTCTCGGATCTGGCCTCCCTCTGGTATGTATACCCGTCCTCTAAAGCACACTAAGTCATCCCTCAGTGAGTAATCTCCCGCAGTGCCGACTTCTAAGGCCCGGAATATCGGTTCTAGCTGGGTATCCTGCCTCTGTCCATCCTTGACCCGTTCTCGAATGTCATCCGTGGCGATTAATGATGAAAGATACTCTCGGTATAACTCAGGGTGATCTTCGGACACCAGGGATATTTGCATCTTATCTAACATCTGAATTAACTCCAAAGCCATCAACTGTGTTCCTACTCCGACGTTTGCGGTCTTTCGGCTCAGTGCATCTTCTACCACATTCGCCTTTCCCGGGTGGTAGTGCATCTCATACTGGTTGTCTGCCAAAAATTCCACCCATCGTCTCTGTCTGATGTTCAGCTCTTTCTGCGTGTCCACATACCTCAAATTTTTATGGTCAGAGTATATGTCGCAGTGGACACCGTACAGATAGTGCCGCCAGACTTTCAGTGCAAAAATGACAGCTCCCATTTCTAAGTCATGGACTGGGTAGTTCTGCTCGTGTTTCTTCAGCTGCCGAGAAGCGTAAGCTATCACATGGCCATTCTGCATAAGCACTGTACCCATGCCCTGGTAGGAAGCATCGATGTAGACTTGGAATCCCTCTTTCCTTGAAGGGAGGGCAAGTATAGGAGCCGAAGTGAGTCGCCCCTTTAGCTTTTGAAAAGCCACCTCACACTGTGGGGTCCAGATAAAGGGCACCTCCTTCCTTGTCAGAGATGTGAGTGGAAGGGCGATACGAGAGAATCCCTCTACGAACTTCCGGTAGTAACCGGCGAGTCCTAGGAAACTTCGTACATCTGTGGCCGTCTTCAACTGTGGCCAGTCCCGAACTGCTTGGATCTTGGCCGGGTCCACTGCTAACCCAGCACCACTGACGATATGGCCTAGGAAAGCCACCTCCTTCAACCAAAACTGGCATTTGCTGAACTTCACATAAAGGCGATGCTCCCGCAACCTCTCCAGAGTCAGTGCCAGATGCCGAGTGTGCTCCTCCTCCGTCCTAGAGTAGATCAGGATGTCGTCTATGAATAATATGACGAACACATCCAAGTAGGCCTCAAAAAACTGGTTCATGAGGCTCATGAACGCCGACGGAGCGTTCGTGAGCCCGAAGGGCATCACGGTGAACTCATACATGCCATATTTGCTACTGAAGGCCGTCTTCGGGATATCCTCCTCCTGGATCCGTAGCTTGTAGTATCCTGACCTCAAGTCAAGCTTCGAGAAATAATGGGCTCCCTCCAGCTGGTCGAATAATTCGTCTATCCGTGGGAGTGGATAGGTATTCCGGACGGTCAGCCTATTTAGTGCTCGATAATCGATGCACATGCGAAGTGTTCCATCCTTCTTCTTCACAAATAAGACCAGGGCTCCCCATGGAGAGGAACTCGGTCTAACAAATCCGGCTTCCACCAGTTCCTGGAGTTGTATTCGAAATTCTGTCAGCTTTTTTGGGGCCATCCGGTAAGGGGCTCTAGCTGCCGGCTTAGCCCCCGACACTAGCTGTATCCGGAAATCCTGCTCCCGGTGCGGGGGTAGCCCAGACAGTTTCTCTGGGAATACGTCGGCAAAATCTCGTACCACCGGAATATCCGAGGTGGAGACCTTGGCCTCAGTCATTTCAAATATCACATCATATACTTCATCCCCCTGTAAGTGAGCCTTAACAGCCTGTACAGATGACAACATGAGAGGGGGAATAGATCTAGTACCTTCGATGACGAGGTAGGAATCCCCATGTCTCACAGTAACTCTCTTGGACATGCAGTCAATCTGAGCATGATTCCAGTTCAACCATGTCATTCCTAGGATCAAATCAAAGACTGGCATCTTTATGATCGTCGCTGGGGCTTCAAATATCTTTCCGCTGATCTCCGCCTCCATGTTGTAGTGGGCAGAGGTGAACAGCTCTGATCCGTTGGGTAATCGTATCCTCATCATCAAACCCGTGAATCGCTCCACTCCTTCCAACCCTTCTACGAAGGCTTCCGATACAAACGAGTGTGAAGCACCCATATCAAATAGCGTATAAGCGGGTTTGCCGCTGATGAAAACTATTCCTGGGGGTGGGGAAAGTTAAATGTCTTAGAATCTAGCTATGGTTTTCTTTCCTAGATTATCACTTCTATATAAACTTAAATGTCATGAGGAAATAAGTTTACAATTTTCTGACGTACCAGTGATTACTTTCTCCGGGTTCCGGGGTTGAGCCAAATCTAGTGCATAAATTTGCTCCCTCTGTTGCCTGCGATCTGCACCCTGGAAACCACGTCCTCGACCACGTCCTCGTCCTCCAAACTATTGGGCATGTGGGGAAGCCTGGGGTGCTGGTAAAGGTGCTTCCCTCATGGGGCAGTTTCTCCGAATGTGTCCTATCTGATGGAAGTTGTAGCACTCCGGTGGGGGAAATGCCATACCCCCGGGTCTTGGTGCCTCCCTCATCTGAAGAGGCTGAGGGGCCAATATCACCTGCTCTCTCGGCTCTTGCCTCACTTCCTGACGAGGCTGGTCCTCTGTCCTTCTCCCACCTGGTATAGCACCTTGTCGCTGATCATTTCTGGCTCTCTGGCTCTGATCCTCCGCTTGCCGCTTCCGGCCCCGAGTGGTGTGCCAATCAGCCTCAATCCACTTTGCCATCTCTAAAATTCGGGAGATAGGCCCGTCGGATACAAACAACAAAGCCTCCCTCAAGTCCTCCCACAGGCCCTTATAGAACCTCTTGATGTACCCTGCTTCGTCCAGCTGGTAAGAATCTGCATATTGAGCCAAATGGTCGAACTCCCGATGGTACTCCACCACCGTCCGGGTGCCCTGCTTCAGTTGTAAGAACCGCTCCTCCAACTCATCCCTGGCCGACTGCGGAACAAAATGCTCTAGCAGCGCGGTCTTGAACTCTTCCCAGGTAACTTCCGCAACTTCCCTATCGGCAAACGTCGTGTCCAGCAGCGTCTTCCACCACCTCTTGGCATGGGACTCTAAACAAGAGACCACCAAAGGAACCCTCTCCTCCCAAGGGCACCGTATCCCGGTCAACATTTCATACATAATGTCTAGCCATTCCTCTGTTCGAACAGCCGATTCTGTCCCTAAGTAAGATGGAGGAGAGAGTCCTCGGAAGATGCTCAGCCAATTGGCCCCCGGGTTTGGCTGCGGGGCCGGAACCTGTTGGGCCCTGAAAGCTTCCAGAATAGCTATCAGGGTTTGTCCCATCTCCGAGTGTAGGAATGGAGTGGGGACCGGGAGAGGTGGTGCAACATTCGGAGTCTGCTGGACTCCGCTTTGTGGTGTTGGCTGTGCTGGGGGTTGCGTAACAGAAGTCAAGTATAAGTAATCGCACATAACTAACTAAAAGTGGACAATTTCAGGTGATTCCCCATATGGGCCCACCACTGCTTCTGCTGCTTAGTTTGTCCCCAAACTAAACTCGTGCGGGGGTTGCCCGGGGTTTGTGGACTGCTACCTTTTGATCGATATGTTTTCCTCTAATACCACTTGTAAGACCCCCATTTTTTTTCTTTTTAGGCACCGGGGTCTTAGGCCCAGAACCGTCGCCTTGCGGTGATACCTTCGCACTCGGGAAGGTCGTTACTATAAAACGCCGATCCTGCCGGCCAAATTGATCACAACTATAGCAATAATTTAAAAGCAAGTCCACAGGAATCACATGTATAGAAAAAAAGCTCCACGAAGGGAGTGTCCACACATAGTACATTTAACAGAAATCTCGGGTTTATGCCCGGTACAATATGTCCTCACTACAAATCGCTCATCGAGGAAGCAAACTAATATAACTACTAGTGGTCGGGACTCACAGTCCCTGCTGTTTGGACTCCGGTACTAGACTGTCCGATCTCCAAGCGTGCTGACCTCCGGGGCTGCTCCTCCATGCTGGGCTCCGTGGTCCCCTAAAATGATGTGGTTCGAAAACCATTAGTCTAAAAGACTAAGTCCTATCGTCCCCCGCCCCTTCCCCCTTGGCTCCTAAGCACCGAGCAGGGAGAAGGAAAGGGAAGGACATGAAGGTTGAGAATATCAAATAGCAGATGGCAGCGGAACTAAATAATGATATAAAATTTGAATAAGAAAGTAACCTTGACTTATGTGAATAAACATAAGCTAAGGGATCTCTTGCAGGGCTCCTATCGTATAAAAAGTCTCATACCGATTTATACGATAGGGTGTCGGTTTTATTAGCAGACTTAAATATATAGTACTGAAAGAGAACCTTGACTTATAAGCACGCTCGAGCAAACTTATAAGCCAAGGGGTCGTTTTGCAGGGCCTAATGTATAGAGCGTCCCATACCACTTATACATTAGGTGTCAGGTTATATGTAATGGTTATGCAATGAAATACAATTATGCCAGGACGTGGACTTGCAAGTGCAACTCACCCACTCGACTCTGTGTACACAGACCTTTAGTTCCCCCTTTTAGAGCCGTTACCTCCCAGGATACCTCCGTAGTGGCAGACGGAAGCGGTGGGTTGGGCCTCGCCCACCTCTAAACCAGTAAAGCACTACCGGTCAGACCTATCGTACGCCTCAACGCTTGGTGCACAAAGCGGACTCCTGCGTACTCTTGCCGGCTGGCGCACCAGACTTCTGTTGGCGAAGTGCTAACCACACTTGCCGAGTCAGTGTATTGGCATCGGTGCATCAACCCTCCAATACCGAAGACCCACCACCTTATACCTTTTATGCACATGCAATACTTATGAGTCCAACCAACAACCAAGCTAAAGCTTCCCGGACTATCCCGTCCGTCATAATCAACCACTGAGCCAAAGCTCCCCGGACTATCCCGTCCGTCATAATCAACAATCGAGCCAAAGCTTCCCGGACTATCCCGTCCGTCATAATCAACCACCGAGCCAAAGCTCTCCGGACTATCCCGTCCGTCATAATCAACAACCTAGCCAAAGCTTCCCGGGCCATCCTGCCCATCACCATAACCACTGGGCTTACTGCCCGAGTAACCCAAAATATCTCCTGAGACATTGGGGTGTGAGAGTGTGAAATCCTAAGTTTACTATTTACTCTTCATTTTATTTTATGCCTACGACTTAGGTTTTGCCCAGGACTGCCCAAGGTATTCCCTATGAAGGGCTCTCGAGGGCACTAGTTGCTATGATGGGCTGAATCCCAAAGCTCCCTTTCGCAAGGCACTTATTCTTGTTGGTTGATAACTAATCCCATATCCCTTAGCTATTGCATTGGATCTAATCCTAGTATTTTGACAACTTCGTCCTACGGGTTAGACGATCTTTCGTCGATCCCGAGCACCATCTAACTTTTAGCCAAACCCAACCCTTGCTCATCCAATCCTGAGTGATGAACTCATTCTAAATTATCCAAACCTATAACCACTAATCTTTGACTTATGTGCCTAACTTGTACTCCAGATTATTTCTGTAGATTTACTATATGCAGACCATAAAGGTTAAATGCCATGTAAAATGGGAAGTACATCAAATAATCATTCAATACTCCTATAATAATTAATGGAGGTCCATTATGGTCTTTATTGCCCAAATCCAGAATTTCACAATTTTCCTATTTATCTAGAAATTTATTAAATATTCATAGTGGCCAAAGTCTCCGAGATTGAACAGGAGGTACCAAATTTAGACAAGATAAAATTCCCCCAGATTTATGTTATACTCAATATAAACATTTAACCTAAGATCCAAGATCTCTTAATTTTTCAGCAAGGTTTAGGCCACTGATTTTATTTTAAAGGTATCTTGCAATTATTCATTAAAAAGATAAATAGGGCAATATTATTTCTAAAAATTCAAGGAAAACTCTAACATGATTGCAAGGGCATATAAATGCTCAGGGTCAAATATCATAAGTGATTAAGGAGTGATAAGCCTCAAACAAATTCATGAACAACTTTCAAAAATTACTAAATGCAGACCACCAAGGTTAAACATCATGTAAAATGGAAAGTACATCGAATAATCATCCAATACTCTTATAATAATTAATGTAAGTCCATTATGAAATTTAAGCCCTAAATCCAGAGATCCAAAATTTTCCTTATTTATTTAATAATTTATTTAATTATTATAGTGACTAAAATTTCAAATAATGAACATGATGTACCAATTTCAGACAAGGTATCATTCCACTAATTTTATAGGACATTCAAAATAATAAATTAAATCTTCCTCCAAAATATATAAATTGTTCACTAAGGTTTTATCCCCAAATTCTTATTTCATTTTAATCCTTAAAAATTCATTTAAAGAGATATAAAAGACTATATTGCTTTCAAAAATTATGAGAAAATTCAAGTATGATTTTAATGGCATATAAATGCTTTGGGACAATTCTCATAATTTTTTTATCAGTAAAAAGTCTCAAATAATATATTGAACAATTTCCTCATTTACCAAGATTGTGAAGTAAGTACCTCAAATATGTATTTTAAAATTCTTACAAAATTTATATATGTCTATAATGATTCAAAACTTTCTCTGACAAACTTTCATGCCCTCCCAAGGGGCAGAGGGGCCATAATTATCAATTTATTAAATTGAGGCATCCCCTTGTATTATAAAGGAAGTACTATAAATATTATCCAAAAATTCCCAATTAAATTACCAGAGGCTGATATTATCCTTATGACCATTATACCAAAATGTCATATTAGTTTGAGGAGTTTAACTAGCCCATTCCAACCCTACAATATTTGTGCCCTAAACTAGGGTTAGGGTTTTGTGGGTCCCAAACTTTCCAAAATCCCCTAATATTTTTACCAGAGGGTTTTACTTATCCTATTACCCTTCCTACAAAATTTCATGGTCATACAAGGTGTTTTGGCCACATGCCCTTCACAAGGTACAAAAGCCCTTCCTTAGGGTTTGACCTAGGATCTTGGGCCAAATCAATTCCAAAACCCCCAATTTTTCATTGGAAGGAGCATAAAGTCATGCCAAGTCAGTGTCCCATATTTGAACCTCTGTTGAGGTGAATTGGACACTCTAAGCCAAAATTACATTTTTGGACCAAAATGCCCTTCTTAGGGCAAGGCTAGGTGTGCATGATTTCCATTCAAATCCCTTCCGAATTTAATGAAAGTTTAACCAGAGATCAATATTGATCTCATATACCCCTCACCAAAATTTGGATGAATTTGGAGTTTATTTAACCCATAAATTAATTTACCCTAGATAAATTAATTTATTTATAAAAACTATAGAAAAATTATCTCCAAAAATTCCCATTTTGGGCAGGGTCTAGATATTGGGTAGGGTGACTCCCTGCCAAAATTTCAACTCATTTGGGGTAAGGATGAAGTGTGGGCTCTCTGTTTAATGTCTGCCTAGTCATATGTATAGCCCCCACCAAAATGAGTGCCCTTGTCAAACCAGTCACCTAAATTGGTTCAAACCAATTTTGTATGAAAATAGACTCAGAGGGCTACAATTTATGTATTGACCATTTTTTTTTCTGAAAATTCCTCTAGGTATTTTTAAAAATTAAAAAACATTAAATACATTTGCTGTGACAAAAATGAAATGTTTCAAATATTATAACCCATAGATTATCATCAATCCCGCACGCATCTTGACGCAAAGCCGACGGCATCCCATCGTCTTCTTCATCTTGCAGACGACCAGGATTCCTCCCGCCTGGGCCGTCTTCCAGCTGCTGCCGCAGGCGCTCCGGCCACCTCCCCGGCCGGCCACCGCCGCCAACACCTTCGTAGTGGTCGGGGCTATCTCCAGGCAGCGGCACAGCCGCCGGGGAGCACTATTCCGGCGAACCCGAAGGAATGGATTTTCATGGAAAATCCATGATTTTGAAAATCTGATTAGGCTCAATTGAGCCCTAACCTTTTCTCTAATGATTCCTAAGGACTACCCATGTAAGAAGGAGTGGAGGAGGACCTACACACGAGCTTGGATGCGGGTGGAGCGGCGGGAAACCATGGTGGTGGCTGGTGGTGGTCGGCCTCCTACAACAATGCAGTAAAACTTCCTGGATCCTTCAGGAAAGTGGTGGGAATTACTCTCTGGACTCCAGTGAAGCTTTTAAGGAGGGGAATTGGGGTGTTAGGTGGCTGAATTGCTCCATGCCAGTATTGGCCATGGTCAAGGTTGGTGGCTATGGTTGGTAGGGGAAAATGCATGGCTCCAACCAGTCAAGGATTGGCTGGTTGGATTGGGGCTGCCTTCCTTGTCCTAATGCAATGAATGGAGGAGGTTGGGGAGGGGGAGGATGAGCACAAAGTCCTCCTTCCTTCTTCTTCCTTCTCTTTCTCTCTCCTCCATGGTGGCCCTCTCTCTCTCCTACACCTAAGGCTTAATTTTGGCTCCTACCTAACCCATGGCAGCCCACGAGTCCATCTCACCCATCAAAACTAGGTTAGCCCTAATCAAAATGGACTTGAGCTTGAGTTAGCCCATTTGGGTTAGCTTGACCCAAACTTGGACTAGGGCCCACCTAGGTTAAATGGGTCCTTGAATTTTCCTTAATGGGTACTTGGTGACCCATTGGCCTCCCCTAGGTTTATGAGGGTATGTGTGGGGTCCATTTGGCTAAGGGACTGCAATTGGCCCTTGTGTAGGTCAATTTGACCCAATTAGGGTTAGAGTTGACTTTGGTCAACTTAGCTCCTTTGACTGCCCTCCATGGGTCCTTAATGACCCATTGACTCCTTACTAGGGTTATAAAGGTATGGGTGGGGTCTTAGAGTCTTGGTGGAGCCTCATGATCACCTTAAACCAAGGTTTTGGAATTTACTATTTGCAGACCATAGTGCCCCTATCCAAACCACCAGGTCCGCTTGACTTTTTCTTGGGATTCCTAGGGTTTTGTCATGACAAAACCACTCTTAGGGGTCTAGTTGGAAATGAGATGTTACATCATGCCTCCTCATGCTCTGACTTCAGCTCCAAACCAATCCGCTGAAATTGAGATATAACTCGATCATGCTCCTCCTTCAAGTCAGCAAGTGAACTCTCCTCCACTTAGAGCTTATCCAGAGGAGTCAAGTATCTATCTTTCATACTCACATAATGATTGTTCTACGTGAATGCTATATGAGCTTGAGCTTCAATCTACAACTAACAAGGAGAAGGTCAGAATTGCATAAAATAATTAAACTAAAAATAAGAAACATAAGAGCTCACTTATTGCATCACTTATCACCTTCAAAGAAGAGGACAATGGGGGGGGGGGCAAAAACCTCTAAATGAGGGACTCGGGGGGTCAGAAGACTTTAACACCTCAACCTCAGGATCAATTGGTGTATCCTCATCTTGAGGAACCTCCTCAGTTCGATAATCTCTCTGCCTCAACAAAGGTCAAGGCCCCGCATCTGCATCACCAGTACCCTTCAAAACAAGCTTTCTCTTCTTCTGATCGTGAACCAATGATGCTTCCACAATGATGTTTCCATAACATGCTCAGAATCATCTGAAAGCCTACATAACCACAGTCATTTATCCTCCATAAATAAAGAAACGCCGAACAAATGATTTGCTAGCTCCCGGGGCTCTGTGAATCCCAACACGGGAGGAAAGTCTCGTTTGCATCTCCTCTGACAATGAAAATGATCAGGTAAAGAATTCAAAAGCTCTGACAGACCACTGGAATTTCAAGCATATCTAAATAAGGTATTCCCATGGCGGCGATGTTGGTGTTATCATTGTGATCTGGAAGTGATCAAGCATGTAGCCTCACTGCCAACTCAGTATGAGCCTATCAGGGTCGCACATAATATTATTGAGAAATTGGGAGATTGGATCTGTATAGTATAGCTCATATGATGAGTTTGAAAAAGGGACTTACAATATTCTAAGGCAAAAGCGTCGAGTGTGTCGAGACCACTTAACGCCTTCGTCGAGTTAAGAGTTGACTCATCGAATGGCGGTGTTGAGTGAGTTGAGTATATTCAACGGTTCATCAAGTAAAGGAGTTGATTCGTCGAGTATTGAACTTAAGCGTTGAGTGTATTGAGTATACTCGACGATTCATTGAGTCAAGGAGTTGATTCGTCGAGTCTGAGTCTCAGGCGTTGAGTGCGTTGAGTCCACTCAATGCCTTCGTCGAGTAAAGGGTTTACTTAACGAAAATGGCACATAGGCATTGAGTGCACTCAATTCCATTCGACGATTTGTCGAGTATGGAGCAAAAAGCATTGTGAGCGTTGAGTCCAATCAATGCCTTCGTGGAGTCAATCATTGATTCGGCTGAGGGTGGCTTTGAGTTCGTCGTGTATCCTATGGATACTCGACGATTCATCGAGTATAAGATGATACTCGACGATTCATCGTGTGTGCTATAGATACTCGACGATTCGTCGAGACAAGTATTGTCTGGCCGAATTTCTGGATTCTATGTCTGGGTCTGCCAATAACGGTGGGGACTCTTCTATTTATTCCTTAGGTATAAATAGGAACTGTTTTAGGGTTTCAAGTGACTGGATGCTATTATCTGTCTATGCACACGAACAGTTATTGTGCAAAAGACGGAGACCCTAGAAGCCCGACGGAAGCGTTCCACCGATTCCGCTGCTGTTGCCGATCCCGATCCTGACGAGTATCGCCGCCACCTCTCCTCCAACAGATCTATCAATCTATGGAGTTGTTGTGTGTCCTCTCCCGACCTAGCTCTTGTGAGACAAGTTTTTGTGGGTTCTCCCGATCGTGTGGATATCATGTAGAGGCGCGAACACAATTCTGCGCTCAAGACTCAAGCCGCTAGTGCCCGACTGATTTTTTTGGAGCATTTTGGTTGAGTATAGACTCAATCCCTTAAAAATAATTTTAATTACAACATGCTTTACTTCTTGATTCATGAATTTTGCCATATCCGAACTCTTTGGGTTTTTCTTGTTCTCTATTTCCGCTGCACGCACAAGTGTTGTGCCACCCCAGCAAAACCCAACAGTGATATCAGAGGGAGGTTACCAACAATATTCATTATTTCAGAAGTTGCTAAATCCATGACGTGTAGATTTGGAGATTTTGGAAGTGCTCTAAAATGCCTAAATCTATTCCTAGAATCTCTACCAAGAACGCATGTGATTTCTTTGTTGCTACTTCTTAACAGTAACAATCACTTTTGTTGGTTTGTGAAGCCAATGATGTGGTAGATTTTGAATCTCACACATAAAGTGTCGAGCTTGTCTACTGTGTAAGTGGAGTTTGTGTTGCTTATGTCTTATGCATGTAAATCTGAAGATTTAGAAGTGTTCTAAATATTCAGATTTAGCCCAGTTCATCAAGTGTTGATGATATTTCTTGTGCACATCTGAGATGCATTTGGATTATGTTGTGCTTTTGTTGTTTGTGGATGTGCACACTATAACGGCCCAAAACATAAAGTAACCCAATTAGATAATAAACTTTACTAGTATTATATATCCCCTATGATGACTGTAATTCAATTTAGTGTTGATTCAGCGTCACTTTAAATGTTTGAGTTCGACCTCTTTTGAAATTTAGGGGCGTTCGATTCGTTTTGGTGGAATGTGTGTTTCTCTTCAAGAATTTGGGTGGATGTGATATGATAAATATATATTTATATAGGACGTGGATGGGACGTGGCTGAATCAAATTTGTATGAAAGCTATAATGTGATTTACGTACTAGAAGACAGAAAATCAAGTCTTTGATTTGGTTAATGAGAAGCTTGGCACGATGAGTCCCATTTATTTGAGGCGGTGGAAGTTGTAAAGTGGTGATGTGCTGCCACTATACATTCCCGAGCTCTATTTTAATTTCATTACTCATCTCATTTTTACCGCCTGAAGTTTCAGAGTTGATGTTAGGGCTTGATTGGCCTCTATTCTTTGCTCGACGACCTTTCTTCCGCTCGCCGATTGGGTTGGAAAATCTCGGCAAGGGCTAGAGTTTGGCTCTTCGTGGTGCTGTTACAGTTTTAATAGGAATTTGTGCTTTTGGTCGGCCGCTCTCCACTTCAAACAATCTACTGTGAGCAACTCTTCCTCTTCCTTTTTTCTTCTTTCCTTCACTGTAGACTGCAGATTTAGATGGAAGCATAAAATGAGGGGTTTTAGTTAATCTCTGTTATTCAGATACTTATTTCGACAAATTAATGGTTGGCCGGCTAGCTGTATTGAGAGGGGGTTTTGGGTTTGCCTTGTTTTAATGTTTGGCCAGCTCCTTGAGGCCTCGTTGGAAGGGTACCTTGCAAGCCCGACTGTTGGTTTGTTTTGTGTGAAGGGATAAGATAAGTATTCATCTGTTGGGATAGTCGTTCCTATTTACTGATTTTGTTTTTGAGTTTTGACTTTGCCTTATATTTGCTGTTTTTGGGTTATTTGTTGTTAAACATGATACTTTAAGATGGAGTTTTGTTATACTTTTGACCTATGGTTATGCAAAACAAATGATTGATTGTGTAGCTTCTAAATGATGTTAATATACTTGTCAATTCCATAACTATAAAGAGGTGCAACCCCGATAGACAAATTGCCTAATGAAACGATTGCTAATCCCAGATATCGTGACGAATGGCACCTCCAAATTAACACGACAATGACATGAGTTGCGATGCAAGAATGACTAATGGTTAGAGCTACCTTTTAAATTATGCTTTATTTGTTTATGTGCACCATTACTTTAAATATTGCCCATGAAAGCATGGATTCATTTTATATCACTGATAAATATTATCACTATTATGTATGGCCTAGGTAAAAGGCAAACAGACAATTAGCTTCTGAGGGGATTAAGAATCGAACGAACCCTAAGTATATTCATGAATTATACAACAAACATAAATAAGAATGCATCGATGCATGGTAATGATAAGGGTATAATTGAACGTGAATGCACATATAAAATACTGATGGTTTGCCAAATCAGTCGGCCGAAAGACATAGACGCGTGTTGAACGTACTGATTTGGACACTGTAGACCCCGAGCGGTCGGGCCTAAAGACTGAAATACCGAAATATGGATACTGATACTGTAACAACTACAATTACCCTTAACATTGCCTAACGTAAAAGATAACATAAGAACGTATAGATAGACAGTGACACCGATATATTACTGTCATGATTACATTGTCTCATAGCTTTCCTTCTTATACAGAGACGAGTATATAGCTACTGAAGATTATTGTTCTATAAATGCTTATACTATTTCATGGTTACTAACATTTCAGTTAGAATATTGTTATACAGTTTCATTACTGGTACAAAAATAGGTTAGTATAGAAATATGTTTACTGATATGTTTAATCATTCATATTATATGTACAGCAAATAAAGAGGTATTCACCTCACTTAGTCATATTTTTATGACTAAGCCCGTCGTTATTTTTGTTCAGGTACTTGATAGGACTTTGGGAACGTAAAGAAAAGTGAAGTTGATAGTGGAAAGACCGAAAAGACTCATGGAATTCTTCAATTTATGAGGTATGTCTTATTATGTGTTTTATTTTATACTCACTACCCTTACTTCATCCTGGGACAACTGTCTTGAAAGTAGCTTATATACAGAAATATGTGGGGTTTAAAATGGGGACCTCACAATTGGTATCAGAGCCAAGTTTTCAAGAAGTTCGGCGTGTGCGTACAGAATATTTACACATGATATGATGTTAAGAGTACACATAGAAGTCAAGTAGAAGTTCAGTGCAAATTTAATTAAGGTGATGAGTGTGAGAAATGAATTCACAAGGATTACGTAAGGGAATTCAAGTAGAAAGTGATATACATATAACGATAAAATACCAAACGGTGAAAGAAATATAAAAGAGTTATAGTATTCTTGTTATTTGCGGTGGTTTGCCGACCTTTAAAATTTAGTGATTCAAAATGAAGGAAAGCAAGTGAAAGCTATATGTAATGAAAAGTAACTAATAGAGATTGAATTAAATTGGGATGAGCAGAACTACGGAAAAGAAAAGAACAAGTAAAAGAAAGAGTTAAACAAAAATAAAGGTTTTCGGTTACACATTGATTTATGTGGAGGAAAGGTTCAAGTCAAAACACGCTAGTTTATGAGAAGTGATTAGAATCATGACTCGAACATTTGAACATATAAAACTGCGTCAATGAAAATGAAGTCAATGTAGATCAAGTACAGTTCGAATTGCTGTGTCGAGCTGGTAGAGAAGTCCACTCACTGTTTGGGATGGATAAAAAATCACTATGATTATACCTTAGTTGACATTGATCTAAAATTAAGTTGCTTCCTAGAAATGATTGAAATGGAAGATCATATGAACATAACTGTTGAATTACATTGATTCATTTTAACAAAAGATTGATATATGAAAAAAAAATGGTTGAACATGTAATAAAGGGTGCGCAAATGACAAGCTCTAAATTATTTATATTCAATAGAACTATTGTTTGTAAGACATGTAAACAAAATTTGTATAGGAAATGTTATCAAGGTACGTCGCCTCGGTATCAAGTTATTATCTACATTGGAACATGAAATGATGGAAAGAAATTGCGATAAGCATGTGTTCGTGTTTGGTAAGACGAAGATAAATCAGATAAATGGTGAAATTTGTTACGAATATGGAAAATGATGCATGTGATGAATATAAAGTTTACATGGATTCATGTGTAGGGGAAATGACATTTACAATGATGAAAGGACCTATAATGTGACGTGTTCGGACGATAAATTTGAACTGGAAAAGAAACAATGATAACATAACATGGGATAATGCAATTTAATGTTTTGGAAAAAGAAATTCTTCACTTGCATGCGATATAATGCATAACATAGGATATTGTTTTGTGTAACGAGTGTCAAAACTTGAATGTGATACGACAAAAATATTGAAAACACACAGTTAATGGCAATGAAATTGTCTGGTCAAGTAATTTGCATGAAAGCCGATAACACAAAAATTTCAATACACACATATAAAACATTTGGTGTTAATGGCAATGTTATGAATAAAACAATGTTATAACAGTTTTAAAGTAAATATCGCATTGACTCTCGTGAATCGAAGGTGAAATTGATATTGGCACACGACAAGACATTTGATTCAATGACTCAGATGTACACAGATGAATAGGTAAGACTATGAACACATTCATTATACTAAGTCACATTGACCTCATGGTCGAATTGATATCGTGTCCTCTTTTCGAGGACGAAAATCTTTATACAAGGGGAAGAATTTGTAACGGCGCAAAACGTAAAGTAACCCAATTAGATAGTAAACTTTACTAGTATTATATATCCCCTACGATGACTGTAATTCAATTCGGTGTTGATTCAGCATCACTTTAAATGTTTGAGTTCGACCTCTTTTGAAATTTAGGGGCGTTCGATTCGTTTTGGTGGAATGTGTTTTCCTCTTCATGAATTTTGGTGGATGTGATATGATAAATATATATTTATATAGGACGTGGATGGGATGTGGCTGAATCAAATTAGTATGACAACTATAATGTGATTTATGCACTAGAAGACAAAAAATCAAGCCTTTGATTTGGTTAATGAGAAGCTTGACACGATGAGTCCCATTTATTTGAGGCGGTGGAAGTTGTAAAGCAGTGATGTGTTGCCACTATACATTCCCGAGCTCTATTTTAATTTCATTACTCATCTCATTTTCACCGCCTAGAGTTTCGGAGTTGATGCTAGGGCTTGCTCGACCTCTCTTATTTGCACGACAACCTTTCTTCCGCTCGCCGATTGGGTTGGAAAATCTCGGCAAGGGCTGGAGTTTGGCTCTTCGTGGTGCTGTTACAGTTTTAATAGGAATTTGTTCTTTTGGTCGGCCGCTCTCCACTTCAAACAATCTACTGTGAGCAACTCTTCCTCTTCCTTTTTTCTTCTTTCCTTCACTGTAGACTGCAGATTTAGATGGAAGCATAAAATGAGGGGTTTTAGTTAATCTCTGTTATTCAGATACTTATTTCGACAAATTAATGGTTGGCCGGCTAGCTGTATTGAGAGGGGGTTTTGGGTTTGCCTTGTTTTAATGTTTGGCCAGCTCCTTAAGGCCTCGTTGGAAGGGTACCTTGCAAGCCCGACTGTTGGTTTGTTTTGTGTGAAGGGATAAGATAAGTATTCATCTGTTGGGATAGTCGTTCCTATTTACTGATTTTGTTTTTGAGTTTTGACTTTGCCTTATATTTGCTGTTTTTGGGTTATTTGTTGTTAAACATAATACTTTAAGATGGAGTTTTGTTATACTTTTGACCTATGGTTATGCAAAACAAATGATTGATTGTGTAGCTTCTAAATGATGTTAAGATACTTGTCAATTCCATAACTATAAAGAGGTGCAACCCAGATAGACAAATTGCCTAATGAAACGATTGCTAATCCCAGATATCGTGACGAATGGCACCTCCAAATTAACACGATAATGACATGAGTTGCGATGCAAGAATGACTAATGGTTAGAGCTACCTTTTAAATTATGCTTTATTTGTTTATGTGCACCGTTACTTTAAATATTGCCCATGAAAGCATGGATTCATTTTATATCACTGATAAATATTATCACTATTATGTATGGCCTAGGTAAAAGGCAAACAAACAATTAGCTTCTGAGGGGATTAAGAATCGAACGAACCCTAAGTATATTCATGAATTGTACAACAAACATAAATAAGAATGCATCGATGCATGGTAATGATAAGGGTATAATTGAACGTGAATGCACATATAAAATACTGATTGTTTGCCAAATCAGCCAGCCGAAAGGCATAGACGCGTGTTGAACGTACTGATTTGGACACTGTAGACCCCGAGGGGTCGGGCCCAAAGACTGAAATACTGAAATATGGATACTGATACTGTAACAACTACAATTACCCTTAATATTGCCTAATGTAAAAGATAACATAAGAACGTATAGATAGACAGTGACACCGATACATTACTGTCATGATTACATTATCTCATAGCTTTCCTTCTTACACAGAGACGAGTATATACTGAAGATTATTGTTCTATAACTGCTTATACTATTTCATGGTTACTAACATTTCAATTAGAATATTGTTATACAATTTAATTACTGGTACAGAAATAGGTTAGTATAGAAATATGTTTACTAATATGTTTAATCTTTCATATTATATGTACAACAAATAAAGAGGTATTCACCTCACTTAGTCATATTTTTATGACTAAGCCCGTCGTCATTTTTGTTCAGGTACTTGACATGACTTTAGGAACGTAAAGAAATGTGAAGTTGATCGTGAAAAGACCGAAAAGACTCATGGAAATCTTCAATTTATAAGGTACATCTTATTATGTGTTTTATTTTATACTCACTACACTTACTTCATCCTGTGACAACTGTCTTGAAAGTAGCTTAGATACAGAAATATGTGGGGTCTAAAATGGGGACCTCACACACACTAGTTAAGTGTTAATCATGATTAAAGAGTTAATCAAGTATCTAAAATCCCTTAAGTTATATTAAGTATTCGGATGCCTTCCGATGGATGACACTCTTCCTAACTCGATCGATAAAGTGTGGGCTTGCCAAAGCAAGGTGCATTAATCTATCTTCGTGAAAGTGCAAGCGGATAATTGTGATATCCCACTGTCGACATCGGGTCTAGCTTAAATAAGTGACCTCAAAGGTTGAGTGCCCAGAGGCATAGGGTTGGCATGCACCATATGATGGATGCGAATAAAGAGTTATTCACAAACCATACAAGAGTTGCATAGTGATACAATTGGCAAGTGTTGCCTGCCTAAATAGCTGTATTGTGAGAGAAAAGTCAAAGCTGACTCACAGTGTTAGTGAAATACGAATCTTGTCCACTAAGAGGGTTACTCGCTAAACTCTTCGAATTGATATCGAGGGTTATCAGTTTGATAAAAATAGTGAGAGTTATTTTGATTAAAGTCCTAATTGAAAGAAAATTATATGTTGAAATGCAGTACTAATTTGCTTTGCTTGATCTTTGTAGAATTTCCATGACAAGTGGTTCACATTCCACCTTGTCCCTCCGAGCGATACTTGAGAAGGAAAAGCTGAGAGGGACTAATTATTTGGACTGGTACAAGAGCTTTAGAATTGTTCTCAGGCAAGAGCGCAATCTCTATATTTTGGAAGAGGTAACCCCTGATGAGCCTGCCGGGAATGCGTCTCGTGCTGATAAGGATGCTTACAAGAAGTATCTCGATGTCTTCTTAGATGTCGAATGTCTCATGCTTGCGACCATGAACTCTGAGCTCCAAAAGCAATACGAGAACATGGGTTGTAAGGATATTGACGAGCATCTCAAGAAAATGTTTCAATGGCAAGCTCGTCAAGAGAGATTCGATGTCACTAAGGCATTATTCCAGTGCAAGATGGGATCTCGGGACCTAGTAGGGACTCACGTACTCATGATGATTAGGTATATCGAGAACCTTGAAAGGCTAGGGTTCCCTCTAGGCCAAGAGTTGGCCACAGACCTTATCCTATAATTATTGTCGGACAGTTATGAGCAGTTTGCCTTAAACTATAACATGAATGAAATAGACAAGACACTGCTCGAGCACCTAAGTTTGTTGTGAACTGCTGAAATCAACATAAAGAAGGCCAAGCCTGCTAGCCCCATACTGCTGGTGCATAAAGTCAATGGAAAGGCCAAGAGCTTTAAGAAGACGAAGGTAGGACCTAAGTTGCTATGGAGCCCAAGTCTTCTGCACTAAAAAAGAAAGGTTCAGGGAAAGAGGGAAAGTGCCACCACTGTGACAAAGCTGGTCATTAAATGAGGAATTGTTCTTCGTACATTGAGGGTCTGCAAAAGATGAGGGGAGCTATGACTTCCGCTTCAGGTATATATGTTATAGAGATAAATCTTTCTTCTCCTTTATACTGGGTATTGGATATTGGATGTGGTTCTCACATTTGTATAAATGTGCAAGAATTAGAAAGGAGAAGAATGTTGAGTAAAGTGGAGGTGAACCTATATGTTGGCAATGGAGAAAGAGTTGCTGCTGTCATCATCGGAGTTTACCGTCTTGCTTTTCCCAGTGGGCTTGTAATTGAATTGGATAATTGTTATTTTGTTTCGTCCATAACTAGAAACATTATATCCATTTCAAGTTTGGACATGGTGGGTTTTTCTTTTATTATTAAAAACAATTGTTGTTCAATATTTAAGAATGATGTTTGTTATGGTATAACCCAAATGTTTTACGGTTTATATGTTTTGAACTTAGACCATCAGATCTATAACATAGAAAATACTAAAAGACTAAGAACGAATGAATCAAACCCTAAGTATCTTTGGCATTATCGTTTGGGCCATCTAAATGAGAAATGTATATCCAAGCTCCATAGAGATGGACTATTGGACTCATTTGATTATGCATCATTTCAAAGATGCGAATCTTGTTTGTTAGATAAGATGACTAAGGTCCCTTTCACTGGAAACAATGTGATGGCTGATGATCTCTTGGGTATAGTACATAGTGATGTTTGTGGACCCATGAGTTCTATGGCTAGAGGTGGGTTTCTCTACTTTGTTATATTTACTGATGATTTTAGTAGATATAGATACGTGTATCTTATAAAGTGCAAATTCAAGACCTTTGAAAAGTTCAAAGAGTTTAAGAACGAAGTAGAGAACCAGCTTGGTAAAAAAGGTTAAAGCACTTCGATCTGATCAAGGTGGCAAATACCTAAGTCATGAGTTCCGTGATCATCTGAAAGAGTATGGTATTGTATTACAGCTCACTCCACCTAGAACACCACAACATACTGGTGTGTCTGTGCGGAGGAATTGTATTCTGTTAGACATGGTACGGTCGATGATGAGTCATGCAGATCTGCCTGTTTCCTTTTGGGGGTTTGCTCTAGAAACTGCTGCTTTAATATTAAATCGTGCTCCAACGAAGGCGGTTATAAAGAAACCATATAAGATATAAAATGGGAAGCGTCCTAGTATGTTGTTCATTAAGGTTTGGGGATGTGAGGTTTACATAAGACGTCAAATGCCTGTCAAGCTGGAACCCAAATCAGATAAGTGTTATCTTGTGGTGTATCCTAAGGAGACTAAATGGTACTATTTCTACCTACCGTCCGAGGGCAATGTGTTTGTCACAAGGACTGGTGTCTTTCTTGAGAAAGAGTTCTTAAGTAGAAAGACTACTAGGGTAGAACTTGAAGAAGTTCAAGAACCACAAACTGTGAATGAACCAGAATTGGAACTTGAGCCAGGACTATAAGTTGTTGTAGCTGGAGAACCTGCTTAGGAAACACAAGTTCCACGTAGATCTAGTAGACCAAGGTTTGAGCATGAGAGATATGGATTTCTCATGTCTCAAATAGGTAATGTGTTTCTTATGGATAATAGTGATGAGCCTGCAACCTACTAAGAGGCTATGAGTGGACCGGACTCCGAGAAGTGGCTTGAGGCCATAAAATCTGAAATGGACTACATGTATGAAAACCAAGTTTGGACCTTGGTGGAACCACCTGAAGGGGTATGACCCATAGGGTGCAAGTGGGTCTTCGATAAGAAGACTGACATAGATGGGAATGTACAGACATTCAAATGGTAACTGGTGGCTAAGAGTTTTAAGCAAATTCATGGAATTGACTATGATGAGACTTTTTCCCCTGTTGCCATGGTTAAGTATATCAGAATTTTGCTTGCTATTGTTACGTATTATGACTATGAGATCTGGCAGATGGATGTCAAAATGGCTTTCCTAAATGGAAACCTCCTTAAGGAAGTGTATGTGACACAACCCGAGGGTTTTGTATCTCCAGGTGAAGCCACTAAAATATCTAAGATGCAGAGATCTATTTATGGATTAAAACAAGCTTTTTGAAGTTGGAATCTTCGTTTTGATGAAAAGATCAAAGAGTTTGATTTTATCAAGAACGAGGATGAACCGTGTGTTTACAAATGGATTAGTGGGAGCATAGTTGTCTTTCTGATATTGTATGTAGATAACATACTACTTATCTGGATGAACCGTGTGTTTACAAACGGATTAGTGGGAGCATAGTTGTCTTTCTGATATTGTATGTAGATAACATACTACTTATCTGGAATGACAAATCGACCCTGCAAGTTGTTAAGAACAACCTAGGGGACTGCTTTTCAATGAAGGACTTGGGTGAAGTGACTTATATATACTTGGTATTAAGATCTATAGAGATGGATCGAAGAAGTTACTGGGTTTGACCTAAAGTAAGTACATTGACAAGGTGTTGAAACGATTCAACATGCTTGAGTCCAAGAAAGGATTCTTACCCATGTATTATGGTGCGAGTCTCTCGAAGGACCAGTATCCTAAGTCTTGTAAAGATAAGGACCACATGAAGTTTATTCCATATGCTTCGACAATTGGGTCAATCATGTATGCACAAATATGTACTAGACCCGATGCCTCTTATGCCTTAAGCATGACTAGCAAGTATCAGTATGATCCCGGTGAAAGTCACTGGATAGCCGTCAAGAATATCCTAAAGTACTTGAGAAGGACTAAGGATATGTTCTTGGTGTTTGGTGGAGAGGAAGAGCTCATTGTAAGAGGTTATACAGATGCTTTCTTCCAAACTAATAGGGATGATTCAAAGTCTCAGTGAGGGTTTATATTTTGCCTGAATGGAGGTGCTATTAGCTGGAAGAGTTCCAAGTAGGAGACAGTTACCGATTCTACAACTTAGGCCGAGTATATTGTCGCTGCAAATACATTGAAGGAGGTTGTATGGATTAGGAAATTCATCAGCGAGCTAGATGTTGTTTCTAGAATTGTTCGTCCCATAGATCTCTAATGTGACAACAACGGTGCAATTGCACTTACTTCGGAACCTAGATCTCATCAGTGCTCCAAGCATATACTTCGTTGGTTCCATCTAATTCGAGAGATTGTTGATCAAGGAGATGTGAGCATTAGCAGAGTGCCGACTGAGGAGAACATTGCGGGTCCACTGACAAACCTTCTCGCACAGAGAAAGTATAATGGTCATGTTAGATCTATGGGTATACGATACCTGAATGATCAACTCTAGTTAGAGTCTTGTTGATTGTATGTTTGTTTGCTATAATTTTTCATTTGATGAATAATATACTGCATGCATTTCATTTTATATATTTTGGCAAGTTCTTTTATTGTGTAATTATTTCTATTGTGATAGAGTAGTTAACTTTTTAAATGCCCTTAGAATGCTTGCTTCCATAGGTCAAATAGTGACTTGAATGTGAAAACCTATGTTATTAGAAGCTTTATACTTAAATGTCCCTAGTCGTTGTTTCATCTTAGAAGCTAAGGTCAATGGTGATACCTTTAAGACTAGCATGTATGTTGACTGATGATCCGTTCTCACAGGTCATGATATTGTGATATCAAGTCATCACATGGGTACTTGTTATGAACAAGTTGTACTGGACAGTCCCACAGTGAGAATACTTTGTGGATTGTTATATGAACGTTTCACAAGTATGGCTCAAGTGGCAATGGTGTTTGTGGTCCTTTGACCTGAAGTCACAACATTCATCAAGTGGGATTTATCCTCCTTTATGACAGGAGTTGCATCCATGGTCACCTTGATGGAATGAGACTGAGAAATGCATGACCATGCTTTGTTGAGTCAATATATGATATTGGGCTCACTAATTTCTGTAAGTCCATTCAAGATCAGGAAACTGTGATTGAATGATTATGAGGGTGACACGGTCTATACCTCTAGTTCTATCCGGATGTAAGGGACAAAGGGATATGGCAACACTGTAACATTGGTCATAATGGCTTTTGAGTTTATTAACTCTTGCTGTTAGGGGATCAATGATGCATTGCTTGATGCTGCTCATTGTTTGTGAAGCCTTTGTTTGATACTTTCAAGATCAAGTGGGAGACTGTTGGTGTTACCATTATGATCTTGAATTTATGAAGCATGTAGCCTCACTGCCAACTCAGTATGAGCCTATCATGGTCGCACGTAAGATTATGGAGAAATTGGGAGATTGGATCTGTATAGTATAGCTTATATGATGAGTTTGAAAAAGGCACTTAAAATATTCTAACGCAAAAGCGTTGAGTGTGTCAAGACAACTCAACGCCTTTGTCGAGTTAAGAGTTGACTCGTCGAATGACGGCATTGAGTGAGTTGAGTATATTCAATGATTCATCGAGTCAAGGAGTTTATTCGTCGAGTATGTCACTTAAGCGTTGAGTGTATTGAGTATACTTGATAATTTGTTGAGTCACGGAGTTGTGTTGGATCCATTGATCCCAATGTACTAGATTTGTAAGAAGTCAAACAGGTCAATGGTATACACATAGTTGTATTTGATGTATGTTTAAGTTCATGCATATAGGTTGGTATTTATCAAAATGATTGGACATGTAGTTCAAGAGACAATGATAGGTGGACTCAAAGTGATAGGCTGGAAATTCAGAAATGTGGCTAAGTCCACAGGCGTTTAGAGAGGCAAGCTCACTCAACACCATACAACTAATAACGCTGAGAGAAGGTTGACAATCAAAGCTTACATTATTGACAAGACAGAAATGTGGCTAAGTTCACATGCATTGAGTGAGCTCAACTCACTCAACGCCATATGGCCAGAATCATTAAGTCAAGGATATTATGTCAAAGCCTAAGTAGTGGAAGCCAGAAAATCGACTAAGTCCAGAAGCGTTAAGTGAAGCTTCATCACTCAACGCCATGCTGAGTCTGTCAACGCCAAACTTCAGCAAGAATGCAAGATTGTAGAAAATCAGGCTAAATATAAAAGCGTTGAGTGAAGCTTATACACTCAACACTCTCAACGCCATCAGGCAGAAAGCTGAAGAATATGGCTAAGGCAAAAAGCATTGAGTGAGGCATATACACTCAACGCTCTCAACGCCTAGCAGAGCTGAAATATTTCTAAGTCTAGATTTGTTGAGTAGGGACTATTCACTCAACGCCTAACAGAGCTGAAGAAAATTCTAAGTCCAGAATCGTTGAAGTATTGCTTATCCATTTTTCGTCGAGCTGAGCTTTGATTTCGTCAAACTGAGTTCAGGTTTCATCGAACGCAGCTTTCACCTATTCGTTGACATGAGGATTTTTGGAATGATGCTTGATTTCGTCGAGCTGAGCTCTGGGTTCGTCGAACTAATTTTTGAGTTCGTCGAACAGAAGATTTCTGAAATGATGCTTGATTTCGTTGAGCTGAGCCCTAGGTTTGTCAAACTGAGTTTTGAGTTCGTCGAACTGAAGATTTCTGAAATGATGCTAGATTTCGTCGAGCTGAGCTCTGGGTTCGTCGAACTGAGTTTTGAGTTCATCAAACTTAGGATTTCTGAAATATTGCTTGATTTTGCTAAGTCCAGAATGATGCTGACGTCAGCAAAGTCAACAAGTCAACGATTTTCTGATTCGTTATTTAAATGCTGCAAATCGACATTAACGTCACCGTCAGTCTACAGTGGATCTCAATTTGATTAAGCTGAGATTTTAACCACTGTTAAAACTAGGACACGTGTCAATCATCCCACAAATCGACAGGATTATAAATAACAGCTGAGAGTAAGATCAAAAAGTTTTTCTAATTAACTTTCTAAAAAACGAGAAGCGGGAGTTCGTCGTCTTCATCCGCCATTATTACAGAACCAAGAACTTCAATTGTTAAATCAGAAGGGTTTCTGAGTTCGCTCGTGCAATCAACATTTGTTATAGTAAGAATATAGGATCTCTCTGAGGAAGACGAATTAGTCTAGGCAAGCCCTAGCTGAAGTTGATTCACGATCCAAGCCGAGCCAAATCTGAAGATCATTCTCTGGATCATTGAAGAAGAAGATATCTGCACAGATTTTTCTCTGGACAGAAGAAGAGGCAGAGCAATTCATTTCCTGCCAATAAAGGTTAGCTGATTGAAGACATTTATTCTTAATCTTCCCCCTTCATCAGCAAGAACTAGATCATGGTCCTGAGGAACTTCCAGTACAAGACGCAAATAGTCGAAGATTGTCATTCTTATTGCTGGGAAGCAGATATGGCTGAGAATTACTTAGCCCAGGAAGAAATTGACTCAGAGAATAATTTCACTTGAGTCAAATCAACAACTCTTTAAAAATTAGTGGATCTGTGAAAGATCTGTGTTGAGGCCTAGATTGATTAGGCTTTGTGAGAGATCTGTGAGATCTTATTGTAAAACCTAAATTATAAAGGCTGTGAGATCTGTGTTAGGGCCGTGGGCCTATGATTGGATTCCTGTGTGGATCAGTGTGGGGCTGTTTATCCCAGCCTGTGTAAACGGCATTTGTGCATGTGTGTGGTTGTCAGGAGATTACTGTATAGAGGGCTGTGAGCAAGTGTTGTAAGTCTCAGTGAAGACTGATTGATCCGGTGGGATCGTGCTGTAATCTCTTAGGAGCCATAGTTTTTGGAGAAGAGCCTTGTCTAACATAATGTTAGAAAGGCGGAGAGGGACAGTGAATGTACCCATACACTGGGGAACTACTATAAAAATCTTGTGTGCTGTGTATTGTGTTATTGTTGTGCTATGTATTGTGTTCTTGAAAGCTAAATTAAGTATACATAGTAGGACTTAAGTCATAGAAGATTTTAAAGAAGCTTAAAAAGACTGCAATAACCTATTCACCCCCCCTCTAGGTGATTATCTACCCTTATAATCAAAGACTTTCGAGTTGATTCGTCAAGTTTAAGACTCAGGCATTGAGTGCGTTGAGTCCACTCAACGCCTTTGTCGATTAAAGGGTTTACTTAACGAATCCGGCACTTATGCGTTGAGTGTGTTGAGTGCACTCAATGCTATTCGACGATTCATCGAGTATGGCGTAGAAAGCGTTGAGAGCATTGAGTCAACTCAACGCCTTTGCAGAGTCAATCGTTGATTCGGCTTAGGGTGGATTTGAGTTAGTTGTGTATCCTATGGATACTCGACGATTCATTGAGTATAAGATGATACTCGATGATTCATCGTGTATGCTATAGATACTCGATGATTCGTCGAGACAAGTGTTGTCTGGCCGAATTTTTGGATTCTATGTTTGGGTCTGCCAATAGTGGCGGGGACTGTTTTATTTATTCCTTGGGTATAAATAGGAACTGTTTTAAAGTTTCAAGTGACTGGATGCAATTATCTGTCTAAGTACACTTACAGTTACTGTGCGAAAGAAGGAAACCCTAGAAGCCCGACGGAAGCATTCTGCCGATTCCGCTGCAGTCTCTAATCCCGATCCCGGCAATTGTCGTCGCTGCCTCTCCTCTAACAGATCTAGAAATCTGTGGAGACGTTGTGTGCCCTCTACCTACCTAGCTCTTGTGCGACAAGTTGCTGTGGGTTCTCCCGATCGTGTGGATATCCTGTAGAGGCGCGGACATAATTCTACGCTCAAGACTCAAGCCGCCAGTGCTCGGCTAATTTTTCTGGGGAACCTTGGTTGAGTATAGACTCAATCCCTCAAAGGTAATTTTAATTATAACATACTTACTTATTGATTCATGAATTTTGCCAGATCCGAAATCTTTGGGTTTTTCTTGTTTTCTATTTCCGCTGCGCGCACAAGTGTTGTGCCACCCTAGCAAAACCCAACATTCAATCCGTCTGACTCTCAAAGTCAAGCCAAATCTTGTTGTTATAAATCTCAACATGACCGCCACCATCGACGTGAATATCGCACCAATCTTTAAACAAGTCCAAGGAGAATTTTGAGACATGTTCTCTGAAGAACACAACTAACCCCATGTGATGTGTTATCCCAAGAAGAGTGAATTGTGACATAGGGATGCCATAAAACTTCAAGATGTCAACCACCTATTCACACAAAGGAATTTGGAATCTTGACCGTAACGTCGTCTCGCATACTGTCAACCAACCCTTCGATGGATTATGAACTATTTCCTCAACATGTGGAATCCTTACTTCAAGATCGGCATGTATCCCGTATCTTTTTCTCCAAATCGCAATTTGGTCGTCAGTAAGTGTGGAGTGCAACCGCATCAGACATACTTGCGCATTGCGCTTCGAGACCTGAAAATCAAGGCAAAACAAAAATGGCGAAAAATTACACCAAAAATAAGCACTCACAGTAAGGATAGTGGCATCCCAATAACGTACAAAGCAACAATGCCAGCACCACACAAACTCGATCGACATCAAAACATGGCTTAATGCCAGGAAAATCTACCACCAAAGGTTTGATACAAAGAAGCATCAAAACGGCCAAAATAATATTTGAAGCCAATACAAAAGTGTAGGAATACAAGTACAAAGGTACCTGATTCAAATACAGCTATACAACGCAAAAATACAAAGGTGAAACAACAACTCGCCAACAACCTGAACAACCATGGTTAAGGCATGAACCTACAATCTCAAATAGATTCTCTAAAAAGAGTGGCTGACTACATCACAACAACGCAACCGTAACATTTTACAAAACATTTATACCTCTAATCTTACAGGTATTCTGCGCACTTTCTTACAAAAGTCAATCTGCTCCAAGAAGAGCTAAGTGCGTTATGCACATTACACATCGCGCACAATATGCATTGCGCACAACGTACCTCATGCATACGCCGCTTACATTGTTCCATGCGCACACATAACATACAAAACACATGCTGCACCATGCATACATAAAAGCCCAAATATACACCTTGCGCACACTGCGCCCACCACACATATCAACGCATAACACTCATCATTCACATTCCACTCACTGCACCTCCTGTGCATTTGCTACACCCTGGACATACTAATCACCATGCGATAAGCTTGCGTTTTCTAGTGCCTAAGCAGAACAACAAGCACATAATTGCTCAGGCTTGCGATCACTTGCCTTATCATGGAAACATTTAAAGAGTTGCTTCAGGAAAATTTGTGTCTCTTTTTAGGAAAATGACCTCCAAAAATTCGGGGGCACATCATGAGTTTACCCTTAAATGGTCTGTTCGAGCCACGGGTTCAATGAGCGCAACTTCGACCGCTGGCCGCGCACGCACCCTCGTCTACCTCCTATGATTACCACTACATGGACACAAAGGCCATATATGTGCACCCCTATCTACGTAGGGCTACCGACCGCGCGGAAGTAAGCACACGACCCTGCCTGACCTCGCACACCCGTGCATGGTCTGGCTGCCCGCACCTGCACACAACATGGGGCTGTGAGCACCTATGCGTGGCCCCATGCAACACCAGCGCTTAGAGACTGGTTGTGTGTAATGCGTAACCTTCCTCTTAGCGACGAGCAACCTTTTGTCCGCCCTTCCCCTTGTCCGTCTAGATCCGGCGGCCTCCTGGTCGCCTAAATCCAGGCGGCCCCCATTTTACTGCAAAGAGTGCCGCCCAGATCAGGCGGCCTATTGGACCGCCAGAATTGGGCAGTGGCCCTTCTTGTTGCAGGAGGCCCTAGGTCGCCCAACCCCTTTGGACGCCCGGATCGGGCGGCCTCCTGACCGCCAGATCTTAGCAGCATTTGCTTGAATCGGGCGACCCCCAGGCTGCCCCGCTTCTTCGGCAGCCCAAATCGTGCAGTCTCCTTGACTCCAAGATCCGGGTTGCCCCGTTTGCCAAAGAGGGCGGATGGCCTCCAAGACATCCCACCATCTAGTTGTTATGATTGGACGACCACTTGGCCGCTAAAATTCGAGCACCCCCTCGGACGCCTATGGCGGGCGAACCCGTGGTGGTTGCCCGCTCCCTCGGTTGCCCGGCCTCCATCACTGAGTTGCCTCCGCCTCCGTCGGCCGGCCATTTTTTCCACTGGCTGATCCCTTCGCCATCATAAACTCTCTATTATCCTATCGTGCTTCTGCGATCGCCGTCGTCGGTTACGTGGGTAACCACCCATATAACCTCTCCTGTAACCTCCCGTAGTGGGGGAAGTGTGTAGCCAAAAATAGAGCTGGTCTGCATTTAATAAAAATAATAAAATACCACACATTCCAAACTATGTTAATTTGGTCTACGATTAGTAAATACGGTGGTTATGGTCTGCAAATAACTGGATAACCACCATAATTATCTCTGGGGCCTATAAATAGAGCCTCAGACTCTCCTTTATTTTAACATTTTCTCCCCCTGAAATTCCTCCTACGGATTTTCTCTCCTCTCCTATTCCTCCTACAGATTTTCTCTCTCCTCTCCCACTTCTCATATAGATTTTATCTCTCCTCTCCTATAGATTTTCTCTCTCCTCATCCATTTCTTCTATGATTTCTTAATCTCTCCTCCTTCAAAGTGTGCACGTCCCTCCGTGGGCACGTCCATCTGTGTGCATGTTTCTCCTCGCGAGCGCTACCTCTTGCACGCATTGTAATACCCCAAAAATGGAAACAGAACTTTTGATAGCTATCGCCGGGCGACAGTGGGTATCGTTGGCGATAACGATAACACTCAACGCACTCGACTCTTTCAAGCGTTGAGTAAACTCAAAGAATCATTGAGTAAGAGAATATCGCATGACGATAGTGGGTATCGCACGACGATACCACTCAACACACTCAACGCTTTCAACAAAGCATTGAGTAGACTCAACTCACTCGATGCTCTCAACACACTCGACGAAGAGTTGAGTGAGCTATCAGAGTGGCGATAGTGGGTATCGCTGGGCGACACTGTCACGTATGGTTGGACATGTGTTGGATGGCTGGAAGGCGGTCGATGAACGGTGGTTGACTGGGGTCAAATCGGCTACCGACGATATCACCCATGCGATAGCGGATATTGTCAGGCGATAGCGTTAACTTTGACTTGTCAGCTGAAATTATGGCCATTGTTTTCTATGGATGAAATGATCCTGTGACTGGGATTAATCTCGAGACCACTTAAGCAGAGGACTAGAGAAAAGAGAAGTCATTCCTCTTCTCTCACTCTCTCTCTTCCTTTTCATTACTCTCTTGAAAGAAAGAGCTAAGGAAGAAGAAGGCTGAAGGCTGAAGCTTTTCTAGCTAGGGGAAAGAGATACTGTGGTCAGATTCAAGAGAAGAAGTAAGATCCGTGAAGAGGAAAGCGAGGCGCTCCTTTCCATCCAGACATAAAAGCATCCATGGATCCGAAGAAAACTACATGGGTAACGATCTTCTTTCTTTGACAAGTGAAGTCCTTCTTTTGCATATGCATGGAATCCCCCACCAAAAGGTGGAGAATCGAGGGAATTCCGATGGGTTGATACATGATATCCCCGAGTGGTTTTGCATATAGAATCTGGAAATCATAGTACGGAATAGGCATGCTGTGTGAAGCCCATCCGGACGTGTTGGTCTGGATTGGTGATTTTTTATTTTACGTGTCAGAGAAGACTCAGAGTATAAACAAGTAATTTACAGGGTCTGTATGTTGTACCTGTGAAATGAGAGTAGCAGGAAGTACTGGAGTTGTGCTCCAGGAAAATACCCAGAAAATACCACAGTTTGCATAACTGTTGGATATCGTCGAGCAACAGCGAGTGTCGCCAGCAATAGCTCATGGTGAGCTCTGATTGATGTGAAAGTCTAGTGTTTCTGGTACTATAGGATGCTGCAGGGTTTTCTGGACAGATGTTCCAGTTTTGATTGAGTCTGGAGATAGAAGAGGAATACCATTGCTAACGCCATACGACAGTGACTGTCGCTGGCGATAGCTTCCAGATAAGAATATGCTTGCGTAGCCTGTCTCATGGAGACCTTGGCAGTAGCAGGTGAGTTGTGTGCCTGGGTGCCCAGATTTGGTGGCCATGAGAGCCGTTGTACATAACATTAGTTATGTTTTGATTACGAGAAAGGGGAGACCGAGCCACGTCATGTCTATTTGCCATGAAGGCTTCAGCTTTCGGTGATGGCATGACGATATGAGCCACAGGAAAGGGATGAGCTGTACCCGCTCGATGTCGATCAGTTAAACAGACCTAAAGTACATGGGAGTTACTGGTGGAAAAGAGAGAGAGGAATTCTTAGGTTGTAAGCCGGAAAGACTAAAATGCTCATAAATTGGCTGTCAAGTCTGGGACTTCTGAACGGTGATGGGACTAGGTATTGCCAGTACACCGAGAATGTGCCCTGAGTGCACAGAACATTTGGTTGTGATGCAAACATTTGTGATATATTGAAGAGTGCTTATGTGTACCTTCTTGTGATATACATATATGAATGCTATGCCTGCAGGGAAGGAATACTGCTGCCCCGGGAATGGGGTAGGGTCGTTATAAATTGGTTAGATAAAGCTGACCGTTGTCTTGTTTGCCACCTTCATGGTGGATTGTCCCTGTGCAGGTGTTGGAGAGCCGAGCGGGAAATAGGGGGCAGAAGCCCTTAATGCTATGCCGACCCTTGAGGGCCAAGCAAAGACTTTTATTGTTTTCATGTGTGGCCGGTCTGCACGCCAATGTTTGTAAACCACACTTTTGAAGTATAACTGTAAGGCCTTAAGACCGTAACATTTTGTGTATTTTATAAACATTCCTGTATGATTTTATTAGTTGACATTTGTATTACTTGAGTTCAAAATTTAACCCCTGAAGCTTCCGCTAGAATGCTCTGAGTTAGGATTCATTTGGTGTTTGATATTAACATATAACTCCCCCGACTGTCTGTGGAATATGGCGTGGGTTCCCGACCAGACTCTCTGTTATATTCTATGTGACGGATGGAGGTGTTATACGCGTCTCTCCTCCTAAATGCACGTGTCCCTCCGTACACAAGTTCCTCCTTGCATCCATCTCTCCTCCTAAGTCCATTCGTCCCTCCGTGCGCATGTTCCCCCTTGCGCGTATCTCTTCTCCTAAGTGTGCTCATCCCGTGCACACGTTCATCCTTACGCATGTTCCCCCTTTGCGTGCGTATTTCCTCCAAGGAGCACACATCCCTCTGTGTGCACGTTCCTCCTTGTGCGTGTTCCCCCTTGTGCACGTTCCCCCTTGTGCGCATTCCCCCTTGTGCATGTTCCCCCTTGTGCACGTCCCCAGTGCATCATCACACACTCTGCTCTCAAGACTGTTCTTAGTGTGTCGTTGTTCGCTCTGCTCTCAAGCCCTCTCTAAGTGTGCCACCGTGCACATTGCTCTCATTATTGTCATAAGCGCTACACACTCTCAACTCAGGAGCAAGAATACCAGTAGTTGACAAGAACAACACTCCAAATTCTTCCAAACATAACAGGAGATAAGACGTAGAAGATAAGACACACTGAAAGCGCTGCTCAGGCTTCCAAGAATCCAGTATTAAACAAGCTACTCCTGCCTCTAAGAAGCAGTCAAAGACTCTACAGCATCCAGAGTGTGAAGCCCCCTATTGTAGCAGGAAAAAGAATTAGCTCTGCGAGAGGTGGTCTGTCAACCTCCGAGCCCAGTAAATACTCTTTCTCTCTTTTTAACAATTGTAACGAGGATAAGTTTGTTGCCTTCGCTTCTCTCAAAATCCCTTTAACACGACAACAAATAGTGGAAGTTTGGTTGGCACAGATCCGGCCACATAGTTTTTCACCCCAGTTGATGGGTTTTTCTCGTTAAAAAATTGTCTTGTCAGTTTTTTATTTTTTGTGACTGTTTGTGCGCTCGACCGCTCCACGGGCTAAGATGACCTAGTTTAGTCCGGTCTAACGGGAGAATTGAGTTGGCCACAATAGGGTTATTTGTCCAAGGTTCTATTTGGATGGTTGTGGTTGCGGGAAAAGTTGCGATGAGAAATTTGTGATAAGATTCCAGTAAAAAATGATAAGAAAAAACGTTAATGAGAATAAGATGTAGTTTTGATTGGGATGTTGATGGTGGAAGGAAAAATTCTATTCCCACCACGATCATTGTTCTAGGACGTTTGGTAACCTAGTAATAAAAAAAGAGTTCATTGCAAAAAAAGTATTTTCGGAAATTTCTGAAAAACAATGAACCCTCACTTCTAAAAAATCTAGAATGAGCTTTTAGTATTTTCATAATCACTTCATAGGTCGGCATCACCCTTTTCTCCTCGTGCCAGCATTCTTAACATTATTTTTTTATAACATTGAAAAATGGAATATATGAGTTTTCGTGCGTGTGGAGAGTCCTCAATTGCTTTATTTACTTTCATCTCATAAGATTTTACCTTGGCTTTCACAAACAACTTGTCCTTCATTGTCCTTCATTGTCCTTCAATAAACTACTAGCAAGAAAGTTAAGTTCAAGTTTCAAGAGACTAAATATTCTTTAGATTTATAATGACATAATTATAACATGCAATGACATATTGAGATGTATCATGATTATAATTAAATATTAAAATTTCAAATATAAGATAAATATGAATTAGGAAATCATAATTTATAAATAATAAACTATCAAGAATAATAATACATTTATAATTAATAATATTCAAATTTACTATTTGTTGCAGTTTACTCAATGCTCCTAGGAGATTGGGCTAAGCTCAGTCGTATTAGCCCGGGGAGCGGTCAAGCGCGCTAACAGTCACGTGATAAGGGAGGTAGTTCACACGATATTTTTAACTTGGAAAAATCCCTCAACTGGATAAAAAACCACGTGATCAGATCTATGCCGGTCAAACTCTACTATGAGTTTTGGGTTACAAATTATCTACAGAATCGAGGGTGACAAGCCATTACTCATTACAGTTGGGGACGGGAGAGAGTACAGATGTGCTCGATGGGCAACATGCCGCCTCACGCGAAGCTTAAAGTTAGTTTCCTTTGATGACGACGAACACTTTTGGGTGCTGAAAGTCTTAAGTTATTTGGCTTGCTTTCAAGAACACACAATAACACACTGATATTTATAGTGGTCCCTAAAGGTATGGGTACATCCACTGTCCCTCGCACCTTTCTAACAGTGTGTTAGACAAGGTGAACTTCTCCAATCTCAGCTCAAATAGCTTATAACACAGATCCCTCAGGATCTCTCAGACTCCTTCAAGTCCTACCTTAGGCCCAACCTACCATTCAGAGATAAAAACTCCTACAGCTCAGTGATCCTTCTGATGACCTACCTAAAACTTAATCCAAAGTCCTACA
This sequence comes from Platanthera zijinensis, assembly GCA_039513925.1. NCBI lineage: Eukaryota > Viridiplantae > Streptophyta > Magnoliopsida > Asparagales > Orchidaceae > Platanthera > Platanthera zijinensis. Next base: position 42,643,450 of record CM077079.1, on the reverse strand, counting down.
CCCAAGCTAGGAGTATATCCATGCACTCAGATCCACCACAGGATCATACCTCGGATAATAAATCTCCTACCTCAGGCATATATGCCCTACCCCAGATCCACAGAAGGATCCTACAACTCAGCCTTTGTATTTCAATCTTACAACTCAGATCAAGTATGATCCTACAGAAGGAGTGAGTTTGTTGTTGATGAATTGCTCTAAAGAAAGTGTTCTCTGAGCCTTCTCTCTAGACTGAATGAACTCAGCACAACCTCTTCACAGCACAAGGGAAGTAGATCTTCAGGCTAGTTCAGCTTGTGTTGAGAAGAATCTCAGAAACTGGAGCTTTTGAACTAGTTAATGAAGACAAAATGATATTGCTGTGCTTTATTTCTTCAATCAACCAAACTTGTCTGAAGCTTTCAAACTAGTTATTAATCACCAGTTGTAGAGCTCTTCTTCTTCATTTTCAGGAAGAAGATGACCAGAAAGCTTCATCTCTAAAAAGGCAAAAAACACTTTTTAATTTCTTGGAACTCTGTTTTTATTTCCCGTAAATCTAATGGCTCTATGCTCAGTGTGGACCCCTATATGGGCAACTGCAACACAAATTTTGCATTAATTACAGTACTATAGGCAAGCGGTGCCTTTTGTCTTCTAGTATGTAAAACCTGCGATATTTGAATTTCTTCTGACGTCAGCATGACTCAGCTCCTGTGGACTTAGCAAATTCCAGACACTCTACACAGGCATTGAGTGAAGCCTTGTCACTCAACGCAAAAGTACTTAGTTGAATTCTGCATCTTCAGGTGCTGAGTGCGTTGAGTGAGCGTTCATTACTCAACTAAAAGTGAGAGTTGTCAACCTAAATCACCTAGAGGGGGGTGAATAGGTGAATCAAGTGTCTATTTGCGGAATAAAAATTTTAGCGATCTAGCACAAGAAATCAAGCAATCACAGAAAGACAAGAAGATTTATAGTAGTTCCCCAATCTTGGGTGCGTCCACTTTACCTCACCGATCTAGCAAATCACTAGACTCGGCTACTCCACTATCTCGGATTGAAAACAATCCTACGCCTCAGAAACAAGTTCCTACAACCTCGATCCAAAAGGATCTACACTCGGAAGATAAAAGCTTTCTACAAACTCGGAGAACAACGCTCCTACACTCGGAGAAAATCTCCTACAATAATAATAAAGAAATTGTGAATTACAAACAGAATAAATTTCTCAGATCTGGAAAATTGAATATCTGAATCTTCTTCTTAAACTTTGCGGCTCTTTCAGAAATGTTGAAGAAGATGAATAGATCTTATCCGAGAAAGCTTTGACAAACTCGATCAAGGAGAAGATGAGAATCCTTGAACAGTAAGTCTTCTTGATCGACAATAGAAGAGTTGATCTGATCGTGAGCGGCAGCGGCTTTAGAGATCTGTATTTAGAAATGGCCGACAAGAGTATTTTCGCGAGAACGAACAGCCGCTCTTTACAAAAAGATTATTGATGTTATTATTAGGGTTAGGTCTTATTGACAAGACCTTATATAGGATTACTCCTAACGGTTAGAAAAGTCATTAATGACGACACGTGGACAAATCACGTCACGTCATTCAAAAATCCGGTCAAACTGGACTTAAACAAATTTCAGAAAAGTTAAGTCTGCAGTTCTCGAGAAGTAGCATTAGCTCTTGAGAACTGATTGAATTTCTAGAGAACCGAAATGTCTGGAATAGAACTTAGTTTTCGAGACTTCAGGAACAATACTTCTCGAAATCAATATGGACTTCTCGAGAACTATAGCCTGACTTCTCGAGAACTATAACCTGACTTCTCGAGAACTATGAAGCTGAGTTTCGCGAGAACTAAAGACTTCTCAGGAACTATAGCCTGACTTCTCGAGAACTAAGACTTAGAAAGAATGTCTTGAAACTTTCTGAACTTCCCGAGAACTACTCTGGGACTTCTCGAGAACTAAGAGCCGAACTTCTCGAGAACTAAGATGACTTCTCGAGAAGACATGCTTCTCGAGAACTAAGACTTAGAAAGAATGTCTTGAAACTTTCTGAACTTCCCGAGAACTACTCTAGAACTTCTCGAGAACTAAGAGACGAACTTCTCGAGAACTAAGATGACTTCTCGAGAACTAAGACATACTTCTAGAGAACTAATACTTAGAAAATTTTTCTGAACTGAAACAGCTAAGCTTCTCGAGAACTAAACTCCTGTTTCTCGAGAACTTCTAACTCTACTTCTCGAGAACTGAATAGGACTTCTCAAGAAGTGGACTTAGAAATTTTTTTGAACTTTTTAGAAAGAAACTTTTTCTTCTCTTCAAGGTTCCAATCTTCATTCCATGGTCCAAGTGTTTGAATATGAATTGTATCCCAATAGAGAGGCTACACATGAGTCAACACCTTGGATCACACAGTGAGGGATTACACTGTATGGTCCTGTGTTCATGACCCACTATAGACTGACAATGGTCTACACTTAGCAATGATGATCTACAAACACACAATTTAAACAAGATGTCAAATACAACTTAATTCATCTTAGTTCAAAGGTGGCTTCATGCAAATCTGGGTTATTGTGGATGCAATTGCCAACATCAACACATATAAACTTTTATAGTCTAACAGCTTAGGCGTCGAGCGAGCCTTTATCACTCGACGCTTCTTGTCTCAATTGAATTTTTTTGTATGAAGGCATTCAGTGCAGCTTCTTTACTCAATGCTTCTGCCCTTGTCCTAGCTTCTTAATGAGGCGTTGAGTGTTCTGTCTTCACTCACTGCTTCAATACTTAGACAAAATTTCTGTTGAGTAGGCGTTGAGTGAACTGCCTTCACTCAATGCTTTCTGCCTTGGACAGAATCTTTGTTGAATAGGCGTTGAGTGAACTGCCTTCACTCGATGCTTCTATTCTTGGACAGATTTCTTGATAGCAACACTGCGGCTTTGACTGCATGTTGTTCTGTTAAATCTTTTAGGCTTCTTGGCGTTGAGTGAACTGCCTTCACTCAACGTTTCTTAACTTGGCAAGTTTCTTGTTTGCATCTCTGAGGCTTTGACTGCTTGAGCTTCTGTCAACGCTTTTAGTCTCTTGGCATTGAGTGAACTGCCTTCACTCGACGCTTCTGAACTTAGCCAGATTTATACTTTGCCAGCATCCTGTCTTGAGTCCAACTAGTATTGTGACCTTGATAACCTGTCAAATCAGTGCAATAGAGAACAACACGCATACATTGAACTTAAAGCAAGCATCAAATACATTCAGGTGTATACCATTTACTTGTGGGCCTTCTTCAAATCTGGGACATTGTGATCAATGGACCCAACAAGCGCCACACAAATGCTGACAATGGCCGCAGAACGTGCGGAATAATGTTGGCACAGACTTGAGGGATGTTGCACACAAAGGGCTTTTTGAGCAGCTCTCGGGACTTACTTCTTGTGGTGGACTTAGATGATTTATTGTGGAGATGCAGCGACTCGTAGGAGGAATCCGGCAGAGCTCTTGCCTGAGGAGGAAGAAAGCAAGAAGAAGAAAGTTGAGAAATAAGAAGGTCTGGGGCTCCTTTTATAGCCTCTAGGAGGTGGTTACGGTGGTTATGTGGCTATCTGCACACCGTAACCACCAATATTATTATTTTAAGCATAGTTTCAAGTGTATATTAATCGCGTAATATTTACAAAATGCCAGCCGCCACTGAAATCATGGTCCCCCACTAACAATGATGGTTATACGGGTGGTTACCTGCGCAACTGAGGGTGGTGATTGTGGTGGGTCGATCAGATGACAGAGAGAAGTGGCGGTGATGCGGCCAATGGGAGCGCTACCTACACGGACGAGGGAGGCGGTCGGCCCCCACCCCATGGGCGACCGGCCCCGGCGTTGGCCGATTGCGAGGAGCGATCGGCCGGAGCCGGTGAGGGTCGGTGTGGCCGGTTGGTTGCGCCCAGTGGAGGCATGATAGCGTGGCGTAAAGGTGGAGGCACATGGAGGTGGAGCCGCGACGACGGAGGTGCGCGAAGATGGAGGCGTACATGGCGCGGTTCCTGTGCAGGTGCCCTGAAAGTGAAGGGATAGATACTACTCTAGAGGGGGGGTGAATAGAGTAATCAAATTTTGCACAATACAAAACTTAACTGTCTACCCAACTCCCTTGGAGTGAAGTGCGGAATGAAGAGATTATAGATTTTGATTTAACCTTAAAGCCTAACACAAGTGATGTGCAAACACAAGCTAACTGTAATTACAGTTAAAGCTTGGAAAACCTAAACAGCAACTAGCAACCTAGTTATATCTATTCACAGCCACAGTACATGAATTAAACAGTTGAATCCAGACGACACAAGGAGATTTATAGTGGTTCCCCAAACAACTTGGGTACGTCCACTCTTCTACCCACACGGTAGGAATCCACTCAGGTTTTTGATCAGGTGCCCTGCCACCAACAGAATCTGCTTCAGGTAGATTCAGAAACCCTTTAGACTTTTGATCAGGTGTCTAAAAACCAAGCACAGGTTTTTGATCAGGTGCCCTGCCACCAAGGGATACTTTTGAAGGGAGTAATAACCCTGTACAGGAGGGGGAAGAAGGTTAAGAAGTCTTCTCTATTTTACAATAGATTAGAGAAGCACAAAAAGCTTGCACTGAGCTAGAATGCTCTAAAGAATCAAGGCTCCCCCTGGCTCAAAGATGTCCAGGTGAAGTCTTGCTTCAGTGCAGAAACTCTTCAGAAAATTCTGAAGGAAAGAGCTACAAGAAGAAAATAAATAACAAAAAGAAATCTCTTCAAGCAGCTATTCTTCTTCTTCTTCTTCTTCAGAGAAACTCTGAGTTGAACTTCCTGAAAGCAGGAGAACTCAGGTGAAGAAGAGATGAAGATCTTAACACTTCTCAGTTAGATGGAGTTTGCTGAGAGCAGGAAGCTTGAGCTTGATGAAGGCTTGATTGCTTTTGAATATGTGTGTAACACTTCTGTTAACTAGCTTGAATCCTTCTGCAAAGGGTTCTTTATATAATCATCAGCAAGCAACGGCTCTCTTCCATTTGAATAATTTGTCTTCTACTGAGCCTTGAGACCTGGGCTGTAAATATCAAGAAGACAGAAAAATCTCTGCAGCAAAACATTCTATAAAAAGGAATAAACCTCTTTCTAAGAAGCTGCAGGTTTAAATCAAATAAACAGAGGACTAAATAAAGTCACATCAGAAATAAACTCTTTATAGCAAAGAAGAAGACTTTTCAGTCCAACGGCTATAAAGGGGTTGACAGCAGATAAAGTAATTTAAATAGACAGCTAATAAGACAAACAACTTTATCTTAAAAGATTTGAACTCAGGCAAATAGAATGAAGTAAATAATGCCTGGAAACTTTATCATACAGCTTGAAATAATGTGCCAGAAAATGTATTAAATAATTAAATATAATAAATAAATATAAAATACAAAGGCAGGCAGAAAGCGTCGAACGACCTTCGGAGATCGTCGACCGACGCACGGAGATCGTCGATCTATCGGGCAGATAGTCGAACGATCCAGATAGTCGACCTATCGAAGAAGATAGTCGAACTACCCCAGGAGATAGTCGATCTATCAGAGCAGATAGTCGAACTACCAGATAGTCGATCTATCAGGACAGATAGTCGAACTATCAAGCGCACAGAGATAGTCGACCTATCAAGCAGATAGTCGACCTACCAGCGCAGAACAGATAGTCGACCTATCAAGCAGATAGTCGAACTATCAGCGCAGAACAGATAGTCGACCTATCAAGCAGATAGTCGAACTACCAGCGCAGAACAGATAGTCGACCTATCAAGCAGATAGTCGAACTATCAGCGCAGAACAGATAGTCGACCTATCAACAGATAGTCGAACTATCAGCGCAGACCAAGGCGTCGACCAACTGATAGACGATCGTCGATCAGTCGATAGACGATAGTCGAACGGCGTTCGACTATGGTCGAACGAAAAAACTACTTAACCAAATTCTCGATTTGGAAAAGCGAGAACTCTACAGCTAGACTCCTAACCATTGACCATAGATATTTCTTGGGTCAAGGAGCACAAAGGAGAGGACTGAACTCAAATCAAACTAGGGTACCAACAATCTCCCCCTATTTGAGTTAAGTCTCTCAGAAACTAAAACAGCTAGCAATAGAATACTAAAAATAATTTCAACAGATAGATAACAATAAATCTGGCAGATTATCAATCAGATAAATAAATATAACACAGCAGTTAAATTAAACTATTATGAATCTTTAGAGTCAGGTAATGGATCAGAAGAACTAGAGACAAAAGAAATTTTTCGAAGAGGGTCATCTGATTCCTTCTTTGACATCTTCAGATCCTGAGCTCCAAGAATCTTTAGCTCTGTAGTTCTGGGAACAACAGCTTCAGGATGTTTTTCCATGTACTTTGCTGGATCAAATATCTCAGGATTGACTTGGAATTTCTCAAATTCTTTCTTTCTATATGCTGACATTGTAGTAAAACCAGATGTATCTTTACCTTCAGCTCTTGCTTTTCTTATTTGGGCTGCTCCTACAAGCTCTTGAAAGCGAGCCATCCTAAAATTAGGATCGAGCTCGGGATTTTCATATACGGGCTCTGGAGAAGCAGCATCAGCTATTATATCTAGATAAGACATTAAAATAAACTTAGCAAAAGGGGCTTGCTAGAAGGTTTTAAAACACTGTAAACTATTTACCTTTCGAAACACTCTTCTCAGATTGAACTGGAGAAGGAGGTGGGGAAAAAGTTGGTCTTTGGGCCACAACCTCCTTCATTGGTCTTTGAGATCCATAAGATGATTTGCTTTGAGAACTTTGATGACCTTGCCTTGGTTGGTGCTGAGCAGATGCAGATTTTCCATAGGCGGCAGATTGATTAGCAGGTAGATTCCCAGAGGTTCCTGCACCTGGAGGTGGAGGAGGACCTTTGGGAGTCCATCTGGAGACTGGACTGTCATACCTCTTAGTTCTCTTCCTTTCTTTTTGCTGATTTTTCGAGAACCACATCCAATGCTTAAAATCTTTAGATTTGGGGTCAATGCCCTTCAAAATATAATACGGAGTGTCATTATCCTTATTTGGAGGTGGAGGAGGAGCTTTTCTCTTCTTTGCAGCAGATTTCTTTCTCTTTGATTTTTCAGAAATATCAGACTCATCATCATCATCAGAATGGGATGATGGAGGGTTCTCATAGGGATCATAGGCTTCTGAGACAGCCTTTTCTTTAATCTTTGAAACAGATTTCTCCCTTTCTTCTTCCATGGCATCCAAGGCCAGAAGGGAGTCTAAATCTAAACCAGGAGAATCATCCCAGATGGATGACTTCTCAACTTGCAAATCTTTCTCTTTTTCTTGTAAAGATTTTACTCTTAAGTCCCAAGCAGCCCTTGCTTGAATTTCTTCCAAACTTAAAACAGGAGAATCAACTTTGATTTCCTCTTGATTTTCATCCTCTTTATCATCTAAAAACACATCCAATTCTGGATCTAATTGAGTATCAGAATCACTTGGAGCAGCCACAGAAACAACTGCTATTTTCTGGGCAGTTAAATCTTCTTTAATAATATCTGTAGAATTACGAATACATGTCTGCTAAATAAGCTTGAATCATACCTTCAAGGTATTCACATACTATCAAATTAATAGATTCATCGACAAAACGAATGAAAGAATTACCTTCATATTTAACCATCTCCCAGCATTCATTCAGATAATTAGTTATGATTCCTTCCAGGAATCTGGCAATCATAGGAGAGGTTATATCTTCTAAGCATACTTTCACTGCAATTTCTGATAGCAGAATTCCATCTGATATTTCCTTCTCAGTCAAGACTGGAGCTAAAACTTTCTTAGCAGGAGCAATCTCTTCTTGAACAGACATAACAACATCTGGAACTTCTTCTGGCTCAACTTGAGCAGATTCTGGCTGGACAGATAAGACAACATCTGGAGCTATCTCTATATCAGCTGGAGGGGAAGCAGGAAGGTCTGAGACATCTTCATTGAACATCTCCCCCTGCCTGATTTCAGTAGCTACTGAAACCAGGCACCTAGAGGTAGATGGCTCAGCTGATTTGGAAATGGATTGGATGGAGGCAGTTAGACGGTCAATGGAGGCAGCAAGGGGAGCGATTGCCTCGTCAATCATGGTTTTGATCGACGGGGTAATCAGCTCCACGATGCGAATGATAATCTCAGGAGAGATTTCAAAAGAAGATGGATTAGAGGAGGATGGAACAGCAGTAGATATGGTAGATGTGCTGGGATGAGAAATATTGGGGACTGGGGATCGAACTGGGGTTGCAGCAGGAGAATGAGCAGGGGATGGAGAATGAACTGGGGAATTAACGGGAGATGCATGAGGAGTAAGAATTCTCTCTGCTCCTAACAAATCGAAACTAGGAGCAGATATCCTAGCCAGATATGCAGGGAGAGGAGAGACTGGAGGGGAAGAAGAAACAACCGTAGTTATTTCAGGTGCAGCAGAAGAAGAAGGTCGTACCTCAGCTGAAGTTGATGGTACTTCAACTGAGGCAGACGGCAAAGCAGAGGAGGAGGAAGGGAGAGCTGAGCCAGCTTCACTAGGTTGAGGAGCGACTGAAACAGTCCTTGTGTCCTCAGATTGTGCTGGAGCAGACTTCACGAACGTCCTCTTCCACTTGGAGAACAGATGGGGGTCCATCTTCTTGCTGGCATTGATGGTTGTTGCGGCAGAACTCAGCAGCTGGGGGAATTTCTCCTTCAGGAAAATACCTATAACCCTTCCGAGGGTAACTTCCTTCTTTCCATTCTTCTTCCTGATCAAATCAAACAGAACAGCAGCCCAATCGATCCTTTTACGATTAACAATTGCACACATAAGTGCGAATTGTTGCCTTGTTATGTTATCATGGGCGGAGTGCTTGCCCAGAATCACCTTTCCAACTATCTCAGCGAGGAACTTAATCTTGAAGGGGAAGTTTACCTTGAGCAGCTTGGTGGGAATGCCCTCGGCATGTCCCAGCTCGACCAGCATCCTTCCGAACTCCTGAGCATCTTGCTCATAGTCTTCATCACCAATAACTAAACCGAAAACATCAGAAAGAACGGCCGGAGTCAGGGTAGCTTCTACTCCGCCGATGGTACCGATCATCGCTTCGTCTGTGGAAGACGACGTGAAAGCCCATTCTTTTATTTCTGGAATATTAATCTTGATCCTTTCAGACATCAGCTTCTCTAAACCTTGATCTCTGCAAAGCTGGAGAACTTCCACTATCCCGGCATCGCAACTGCTGAAAGCTTCAAAATCTACACTGAAACCTGCATCGAACTTGACGACGGCTAGAACAGCTGGAGAAATCGCCATTTGATTTGCTGGAGAAACGCGAGAAGGAGGAGGAAGACGAAGGAGACGGAGCAGCAGAAAATCGCAAGCGGGAAAGCAGAATGCGAAAGGGCACGCTCCGTCGACGATAAAACAACAGATCTTTTAACCTAGGTCGACTATCGGCTTTATATTGAACCGGATATAGTCGGTCTATTAAAAAGATCTTGAACCGATAGTCGAACGGCCGTTCGACGATCGGCTCAGAAGCAGAGTAGTCGGACAATCGTTCGACTATTTCTGGCTTCTCAAACAACAGGCTGTCGTCGTCCAGAGATCGACGATGAGCCCAAGCCGTTCGACGATGGTCGAACGTCGATCGACGATCTTCAAACAGATAAGCTATCATTAACCAGAGGTCGACGATAGGCTTAAACCGTTCGACTATCTTCGAACGTCGTTCGACTATCTTCAAACAGACCTCAACATAGGCAGATATCGTCACACTTAGTCTCGTCCATTGATCATGCCTAGTTGGACTAAAAAGAACAGATGCTTCTGTTCATCTAAAGGCTTGGTGAATATATCACCTCTCTGAAACTCAGTGGATATGAACTCAAGACAGATCTTGTTCTTTTCCACACAATCTCTCAGGAAATGGTGCCTAATCTCAATGTGCTTCGTTCTAGAGTGGTGCACTGGATTTTGTGCAATTGAGATAGCACTGGTACTATCACACATGATCTTGGTGTTCTTGTGTGAGTAACCATAATCCACAAGCTGGTTTTGAATCCACAGGATCTGTGAACAACAACTAGCAGCTGCTATATATTCAGCCTCTGCAGTTGAAGTTGAGACAGAAGCCTGCTTCTTACAGAACCAAGAGACCAATCTCTCTCCCAGGAACTGACAAGTTCCTGAGGTGCTCTTCCTGTCAACTCTGCAACCAGCATAATCAGAATCAGAATATCCAATTAATTCAAACTCTGACTCAGCTGGGTACCAAAGTCCTAGATCTGGACATCCTTTCAGGTATCTCAGGATTCTCTTTAGAAGAATCAGATGAGATTCCTTGGGGTTGACCTGGAATCTAGCACAAAGGCATGTAGCAAACATTATATCTGGCCTACTTGCAGTTAGATATAATAGGGAACCAACAATGGCCCTATAATTCTTTTGATCAACTGGCTTGCCGTGATCATCAGAATCAATAACTACATTAGTAGCCATGGGTGTAGGCATTGCTGAAGCATCAGCCATCCCAAATTTCTTTACCAATTCCTTGGCATATTTGGATTGGGAGATGAAGATACCATCAGCATCTTGCTTAACTTGGAGACCAAGAAAATAAGACAGCACACCCATGCTACTCATCTCAAACTTAGAGTGCATCAAGTTGGAAAACTTTTTGCAAAGTTTGGGATCAGTGGAGCCAAAGATAATATCATCTACATACACCTGAACTAACAGGATTGTGTCCTTGTGATGCTTAACGAACAGGGTTCTATCAACTACTCCCCTAGTGAAGTTGTGCTCTAACAGGAAACTAGCTAAGGTCTCATACCAGGCCCTAGGAGCTTGCTTTAGTCCATAAAGAGCTTTTTGCAACTTAAAAACATGAGAAGGCTGAGTTGAAGAAACAAACCCTGGTGGTTGTTCAACAAACACCTCTTCCTTAAGCTCACCATTCAGGAATGCACTTTTGACATCCATTTGGAACACCTTAAACTTCATGAAGGCTGCATAGGCCAAGAAGATCCTTATTGCTTCTAGCCTTGCAACAGGAGCAAAGGTTTGGTCATAGTCTATACCTTCCTCCTGTCTGTAGCCCTGAGCTACAAGCCTAGCTTTATTCCTTACTATTATTCCATTTGCATCTAGCTTGTTTCTATACACCCACTTGGTGCCTATGATCAGTTGGCCTTTAGGTCTTGGAACCAAAGTCCAAACTTTACATCTCTCAAACTGATTGAGTTCCTCTTGCATTGCAATGATCCAGTGGGGATCTAGCTCTGCATCTTTAAAGGTGAGGGGCTCAACCTGTGAGAGGAAACAAGCATGCATCACATCCTGTCTTAATTGATGTCTTGTTTGCACACCAGCTGATATGTCTCCAATCACTTGAGATGTGGGATGATCTCTAAGTGTGACAATATCAGCAGGTGGGATGTGATCTTCAGCAACAATTGAGATTAATTCCTCAGGAGGAATTTGATCTACTGTTGGTGGAACAGCAACAGCTTCAATAGCTTCAGCAATGTCTTCATCACTGTCTGATTCAGTGATCTGAAGAGTTGAAAGTTGAAGGATTTCTTGAGGGGCATCATGTACCTGCAAAGAACTGGAGGAAGGAGAATTTTCCTTCTCCTTGTAAAACATCTGATGCTCATCAAATGATACATGCACAGATTCTTCTATCTTACAGGTTGATTTGTTATAAACCCTATAAGCTTTGCTTACTTGGGAATATCCAAGCATGATTCCCATTGAAGCTTTTGCTTCAAACTTTCTAATATATTCTTTATTATTATTATGAATATAAACAGTACAGCCAAAAATTCTAAAGTAATTAATTTTTGGTTTCTTTCCTTTAAGCAACTCATAGGGAGTTTTACACTTAAGTTTGTGTATCAAACTTCTATTCAAGACATAGTTGGCTGTACTAACAGCTTCTGCCCAATAGGATAGAGGCATGTTAGCATCTGCCAACAATGTGCTAGCAGCTTCAATTAGTGTTCTATTCTTCCTTTCAACTACCCCATTTTGTTGGGGAGTTCTAGGAGCTGAGAAGCTATGTTTGATACCTTCTCTCTCACAGAATTCTTGCATGAGAAGAGAGTCAAACTCAGTACCATGATCACTTCTGATCAAGGCCACATGAGTAGAGTACTCAGTCTGCACACAAAGTAGAAAGTCTGTAAGGGCTTTGAAGTTATCAGACTTAGTTCTCAAAAAGAGAACCCAACTGAACCTAGAGAAGTCATCTACAATTACTAAGGTGTAATACTTCCCTCCTAAACTCTGTACATTTATTGGGCCAAAAAGGTCCAAATGTAATAAATACAGGATTCTAGGAGAATCACTTTTATTTACAGATTTAAATGAGTTCTTGGTTTGCTTGCCTAGCTGACAAGCCTTGCATAGACTCTCCTTCTTGTAGGGGCAAGAAGGTAAGCCTCTAACAAGGTTGTGCTTAGATAACCTAGATATATTTTTCAGGTTTACATGACTAAGCCTTTTATGCCATAAAGAATTATTATTAAGGGTTAATTCATTAAACAAGCAGATTTCAGAATGAGGTGAATTAAAATCTACTAAATAAATATTGCCTATTCTATTACCTATTAAAACAACATCATTATTTAAAGTAATATTGCAAGAGGAGTTAGAAAAAGAAACCTGGTAGCCAGCATCACATAGCTGGCTAACTGAAATCAAATTATGCTTTAGTCCATTGACATAAGCAACTCTCTTGAATGTAACAGCTCCAATCGTGATCTTGCCATATCCTTCTGTCTGACCACAGCTGGAGTCTCCAAAGATAACCTTTGGGCCGAGCTTAGCTTTGTACTTTGATAGAAGCTCTTTGTTTCCTGTCATATGCTTAGAGCATCCACTATCCAAATACCACTTGTTTTGAGTGATTGGATAGGCCTTCACCTGCAAAACAACTATTTAGACAGAGTGGACCCAGGTAACCTTGGGTCCCTTGTTTTTCACATAAGAAAAACTGGAAATATAAGAAAATGCAGGCTGAGGGTGATAGCCTAGTGGGTGAGATCTCCTAGGTGGGATTCTCCATGCAGATGATGGGTCAACAAACCTAGGGTTTCTATTTTCATTTAGGTTTCTATGATACTGATTATGATTTCGAAAATCATGTTGAAATCGTCGATCGACGTTCGACGATGGGTGCTCCGATCGTCGACCTTCGTTCGACCATGGAGCTTCCGATCGTCGAGCTTCGTTCGACGCTCTTTGCATTTCTTTGAAAAATTTCTTTCTCTTTTCTCTCTTAGCCTTATTTAATGTTTTATTTACAAGGTTTACTTGCTCAGTGTTCTTCTTTCCACTAGCTGAAATGAAGTTCACTGGAGTTGAAAGGTTATTTTTAAGCAAGACTGGGGGTTCACTGGGAGAAGCTCCTAAGCCTAGTTTATCATTACCTGACCTAGTGTTAGCCATGCTGGTAATTTCTAACAGCTTAAGGCTTCTACCATTAAGGGATTCTTCTAGTCTCTTAGACTTAGCTAATTCTATTTTAAGAAATTTAATTTCTTCACTACAAGTAGTGAGTTCTTCCTTTAACCTAACATTTTCAGAGGCTATTGATTCAGAGTCAGCTAGCCTATTTCTAAGTTCTTTTATCTCTTTTTCTGAACTAATTAAATCTAAACATAGAGATTTAAAATCTAACTTAAACTCTTCTGAAGTAAAATCATAAGATGAAAGTACCTCATCTTCAGTAGACATTTCTTCATCTGAGTCAGAACTCTCTGCAGCAGAGTGGTTGCTGCAGGCATCTATTGCCATGAGGCAAACTTCTTTTGCCTTCTTTTCTTCTTCATCCTCACTAGAGCTTGAGGATGAGGATTCTTCATCAGAATCACTCCAGGTTTCAGCAATGAAACCTCTCTCCTTCTTCTTGTTTTTGTAGGAGGATGGCTTGGAGTGCTTCCTGTGTTGTTCTTTATCTTTTCTCTTTTCTTTGTTTTTCTCCTCTGGACACTCTGGCAAGATGTGTCCAGGCTTCCTGCACCCATAACAAATAATTTCTTTAGTTGGAGTACGATCATACCTTGGCTTTTCTTCATACTTTGAAGATTTTCTTCTGAACTCTTTTCTCCCCATTTTGAGAAATCTCTTGGCAAACAATGCCATGAGCTCCTCATTTGATTGGCTGCCTTCTGAGGCTTCAGCAGCTTTAAGAGCTAGAGATTGCTCTTTTCTTGTTGGAGTGGGGGTCTTGGCTTCTGCTTCAGCTTCCCTTGTCTTCAGCACTTGCTCAAAAGATTTGAGCTTGCCGAGAAGGGCTTCAGTTGATATCTCATTGGTGCTTCTGGCTTCCTTGATTGGCCAGATCCTCAAATCCCATGTGCTAGGGAAGCACATAAGAATCTTATCATTGACCTCTGTCAATGATATGTCCTTGTCCAGGGTCCTCAGCTCATTGATGATTGAGCTGAGCCTGGTGTACATTGCTTCAACTGATTCAGCATCAGTCTTCTTGAAATTCTCATACTGAGAGATCAGGTTGGACCTTCTGTCCTTCCTTTCATCAGCTGAACCAGCTACAATCTGGTTCAGTGTGTCCCACATGGCTTTAGCTGAGGAGCAGTCAGCCACCTTCTGGAACACTTCATCAGACATAGTCTGAGCCAGTATGTTCATTGCTTTGGCATCAGCAATTTTAGCCTTCTTGTACTCATCATTATAATCTGGAGGAGGCACTGCACTCATATCAGATGATGAGGCAGTGGCAGCAGCAGGTGCTCTTGGGGGACCTGACAAAATAGAAGCAAAAATACTCTCATCAATAGAGTTCATATATAATTTAATCCTTGCCTTCCAGATGCCAAACTTTGCTAAGTTGCATGCTGGAGGTCTGGTGCTTGAATAATCCTTAGACTGGGCCATGATAGTGAATATCTATAAACTCTTGGTATCTATCAGGATCTTGTGACTTAGGTGTTAGCCTATACAGTCAGTCAACCTCCCTCTGATACCAATTGAAAGTGAAGGGATAGATACTACTCTAGAGGGGGGGGGGGTGAATAGAGTAATCAAATTTTGCACAATACAAAACTTAACTGTCTACCCAACTCCCTTGGAGTGAAGTGCGGAATGAAGAGATTATAGATTTTGATTTAACCTTAAAGCCTAACACAAGTGATGTGCAAACACAAGCTAACTGTAATTACAGTTAAAGCTTGGAAAACCTAAACAGCAACTAGCAACCTAGTTATATCTATTCACAGCCACAGTACATGAATTAAACAGTTGAATCCAGACGACACAAGGAGATTTATAGTGGTTCCCCAAACAACTTGGGTACGTCCACTCTTCTACCCACACGGTAGGAATCCACTCAGGTTTTTGATCAGGTGCCCTGCCACCAACAGAATCTGCTTCAGGTAGATTCAGAAACCCTTTAGACTTTTGATCAGGTGTCTAAAAACCAAGCACAGGTTTTTGATCAGGTGCCCTGCCACCAAGGGATACTTTTGAAGGGAGTAATAACCCTGTACAGGAGGGGGAAGAAGGTTAAGAAGTCTTCTCTATTTTACAATAGATTAGAGAAGCACAAAAAGCTTGCACTGAGCTAGAATGCTCTAAAGAATCAAGGCTCCCCCTGGCTCAAAGATGTCCAGGTGAAGTCTTGCTTCAGTGCAGAAACTCTTCAGAAAATTCTGAAGGAAAGAGCTACAAGAAGAAAATAAATAACAAAAAGAAATCTCTTCAAGCAGCTATTCTTCTTCTTCTTCTTCTTCAGAGAAACTCTGAGTTGAACTTCCTGAAAGCAGGAGAACTCAGGTGAAGAAGAGATGAAGATCTTAACACTTCTCAGTTAGATGGAGTTTGCTGAGAGCAGGAAGCTTGAGCTTGATGAAGGCTTGATTGCTTTTGAATATGTGTGTAACACTTCTGTTAACTAGCTTGAATCCTTCTGCAAAGGGTTCTTTATATAATCATCAGCAAGCAACGGCTCTCTTCCATTTGAATAATTTGTCTTCTACTGAGCCTTGAGACCTGGGCTGTAAATATCAAGAAGACAGAAAAATCTCTGCAGCAAAACATTCTATAAAAAGGAATAAACCTCTTTCTAAGAAGCTGCAGGTTTAAATCAAATAAACAGAGGACTAAATAAAGTCACATCAGAAATAAACTCTTTATAGCAAAGAAGAAGACTTTTCAGTCCAACGGCTATAAAGGGGTTGACAGCAGATAAAGTAATTTAAATAGACAGCTAATAAGACAAACAACTTTATCTTAAAAGATTTGAACTCAGGCAAATAGAATGAAGTAAATAATGCCTGGAAACTTTATCATACAGCTTGAAATAATGTGCCAGAAAATGTATTAAATAATTAAATATAATAAATAAATATAAAATACAAAGGCAGGCAGAAAGCGTCGAACGACCTTCGGAGATCGTCGACCGACGCACGGAGATCGTCGATCTATCGGGCAGATAGTCGAACGATCCAGATAGTCGACCTATCGAAGAAGATAGTCGAACTACCCCAGGAGATAGTCGATCTATCAGAGCAGATAGTCGAACTACCAGATAGTCGATCTATCAGGACAGATAGTCGAACTATCAAGCGCACAGAGATAGTCGACCTATCAAGCAGATAGTCGACCTACCAGCGCAGAACAGATAGTCGACCTATCAAGCAGATAGTCGAACTATCAGCGCAGAACAGATAGTCGACCTATCAAGCAGATAGTCGAACTACCAGCGCAGAACAGATAGTCGACCTATCAAGCAGATAGTCGAACTATCAGCGCAGAACAGATAGTCGACCTATCAACAGATAGTCGAACTATCAGCGCAGACCAAGGCGTCGACCAACTGATAGACGATCGTCGATCAGTCGATAGACGATAGTCGAACGGCGTTCGACTATGGTCGAACGAAAAAACTACTTAACCAAATTCTCGATTTGGAAAAGCGAGAACTCTACAGCTAGACTCCTAACCATTGACCATAGATATTTCTTGGGTCAAGGAGCACAAAGGAGAGGACTGAACTCAAATCAAACTAGGGTACCAACAATCTCCCCCTATTTGAGTTAAGTCTCTCAGAAACTAAAACAGCTAGCAATAGAATACTAAAAATAATTTCAACAGATAGATAACAATAAATCTGGCAGATTATCAATCAGATAAATAAATATAACACAGCAGTTAAATTAAACTATTATGAATCTTTAGAGTCAGGTAATGGATCAGAAGAACTAGAGACAAAAGAAATTTTTCGAAGAGGGTCATCTGATTCCTTCTTTGACATCTTCAGATCCTGAGCTCCAAGAATCTTTAGCTCTGTAGTTCTGGGAACAACAGCTTCAGGATGTTTTTCCATGTACTTTGCTGGATCAAATATCTCAGGATTGACTTGGAATTTCTCAAATTCTTTCTTTCTATATGCTGACATTGTAGTAAAACCAGATGTATCTTTACCTTCAGCTCTTGCTTTTCTTATTTGGGCTGCTCCTACAAGCTCTTGAAAGCGAGCCATCCTAAAATTAGGATCGAGCTCGGGATTTTCATATACGGGCTCTGGAGAAGCAGCATCAGCTATTATATCTAGATAAGACATTAAAATAAACTTAGCAAAAGGGGCTTGCTAGAAGGTTTTAAAACACTGTAAACTATTTACCTTTCGAAACACTCTTCTCAGATTGAACTGGAGAAGGAGGTGGGGAAAAAGTTGGTCTTTGGGCCACAACCTCCTTCATTGGTCTTTGAGATCCATAAGATGATTTGCTTTGAGAACTTTGATGACCTTGCCTTGGTTGGTGCTGAGCAGATGCAGATTTTCCATAGGCGGCAGATTGATTAGCAGGTAGATTCCCAGAGGTTCCTGCACCTGGAGGTGGAGGAGGACCTTTGGGAGTCCATCTGGAGACTGGACTGTCATACCTCTTAGTTCTCTTCCTTTCTTTTTGCTGATTTTTCGAGAACCACATCCAATGCTTAAAATCTTTAGATTTGGGGTCAATGCCCTTCAAAATATAATACGGAGTGTCATTATCCTTATTTGGAGGTGGAGGAGGAGCTTTTCTCTTCTTTGCAGCAGATTTCTTTCTCTTTGATTTTTCAGAAATATCAGACTCATCATCATCATCAGAATGGGATGATGGAGGGTTCTCATAGGGATCATAGGCTTCTGAGACAGCCTTTTCTTTAATCTTTGAAACAGATTTCTCCCTTTCTTCTTCCATGGCATCCAAGGCCAGAAGGGAGTCTAAATCTAAACCAGGAGAATCATCCCAGATGGATGACTTCTCAACTTGCAAATCTTTCTCTTTTTCTTGTAAAGATTTTACTCTTAAGTCCCAAGCAGCCCTTGCTTGAATTTCTTCCAAACTTAAAACAGGAGAATCAACTTTGATTTCCTCTTGATTTTCATCCTCTTTATCATCTAAAAACACATCCAATTCTGGATCTAATTGAGTATCAGAATCACTTGGAGCAGCCACAGAAACAACTGCTATTTTCTGGGCAGTTAAATCTTCTTTAATAATATCTGTAGAATTACGAATACATGTCTGCTAAATAAGCTTGAATCATACCTTCAAGGTATTCACATACTATCAAATTAATAGATTCATCGACAAAACGAATGAAAGAATTACCTTCATATTTAACCATCTCCCAGCATTCATTCAGATAATTAGTTATGATTCCTTCCAGGAATCTGGCAATCATAGGAGAGGTTATATCTTCTAAGCATACTTTCACTGCAATTTCTGATAGCAGAATTCCATCTGATATTTCCTTCTCAGTCAAGACTGGAGCTAAAACTTTCTTAGCAGGAGCAATCTCTTCTTGAACAGACATAACAACATCTGGAACTTCTTCTGGCTCAACTTGAGCAGATTCTGGCTGGACAGATAAGACAACATCTGGAGCTATCTCTATATCAGCTGGAGGGGAAGCAGGAAGGTCTGAGACATCTTCATTGAACATCTCCCCCTGCCTGATTTCAGTAGCTACTGAAACCAGGCACCTAGAGGTAGATGGCTCAGCTGATTTGGAAATGGATTGGATGGAGGCAGTTAGACGGTCAATGGAGGCAGCAAGGGGAGCGATTGCCTCGTCAATCATGGTTTTGATCGACGGGGTAATCAGCTCCACGATGCGAATGATAATCTCAGGAGAGATTTCAAAAGAAGATGGATTAGAGGAGGATGGAACAGCAGTAGATATGGTAGATGTGCTGGGATGAGAAATATTGGGGACTGGGGATCGAACTGGGGTTGCAGCAGGAGAATGAGCAGGGGATGGAGAATGAACTGGGGAATTAACGGGAGATGCATGAGGAGTAAGAATTCTCTCTGCTCCTAACAAATCGAAACTAGGAGCAGATATCCTAGCCAGATATGCAGGGAGAGGAGAGACTGGAGGGGAAGAAGAAACAACCGTAGTTATTTCAGGTGCAGCAGAAGAAGAAGGTCGTACCTCAGCTGAAGTTGATGGTACTTCAACTGAGGCAGACGGCAAAGCAGAGGAGGAGGAAGGGAGAGCTGAGCCAGCTTCACTAGGTTGAGGAGCGACTGAAACAGTCCTTGTGTCCTCAGATTGTGCTGGAGCAGACTTCACGAACGTCCTCTTCCACTTGGAGAACAGATGGGGGTCCATCTTCTTGCTGGCATTGATGGTTGTTGCGGCAGAACTCAGCAGCTGGGGGAATTTCTCCTTCAGGAAAATACCTATAACCCTTCCGAGGGTAACTTCCTTCTTTCCATTCTTCTTCCTGATCAAATCAAACAGAACAGCAGCCCAATCGATCCTTTTACGATTAACAATTGCACACATAAGTGCGAATTGTTGCCTTGTTATGTTATCATGGGCGGAGTGCTTGCCCAGAATCACCTTTCCAACTATCTCAGCGAGGAACTTAATCTTGAAGGGGAAGTTTACCTTGAGCAGCTTGGTGGGAATGCCCTCGGCATGTCCCAGCTCGACCAGCATCCTTCCGAACTCCTGAGCATCTTGCTCATAGTCTTCATCACCAATAACTAAACCGAAAACATCAGAAAGAACGGCCGGAGTCAGGGTAGCTTCTACTCCGCCGATGGTACCGATCATCGCTTCGTCTGTGGAAGACGACGTGAAAGCCCATTCTTTTATTTCTGGAATATTAATCTTGATCCTTTCAGACATCAGCTTCTCTAAACCTTGATCTCTGCAAAGCTGGAGAACTTCCACTATCCCGGCATCGCAACTGCTGAAAGCTTCAAAATCTACACTGAAACCTGCATCGAACTTGACGACGGCTAGAACAGCTGGAGAAATCGCCATTTGATTTGCTGGAGAAACGCGAGAAGGAGGAGGAAGACGAAGGAGACGGAGCAGCAGAAAATCGCAAGCGGGAAAGCAGAATGCGAAAGGGCACGCTCCGTCGACGATAAAACAACAGATCTTTTAACCTAGGTCGACTATCGGCTTTATATTGAACCGGATATAGTCGGTCTATTAAAAAGATCTTGAACCGATAGTCGAACGGCCGTTCGACGATCGGCTCAGAAGCAGAGTAGTCGGACAATCGTTCGACTATTTCTGGCTTCTCAAACAACAGGCTGTCGTCGTCCAGAGATCGACGATGAGCCCAAGCCGTTCGACGATGGTCGAACGTCGATCGACGATCTTCAAACAGATAAGCTATCATTAACCAGAGGTCGACGATAGGCTTAAACCGTTCGACTATCTTCGAACGTCGTTCGACTATCTTCAAACAGACCTCAACATAGGCAGATATCGTCACACTTAGTCTCGTCCATTGATCATGCCTAGTTGGACTAAAAAGAACAGATGCTTCTGTTCATCTAAAGGCTTGGTGAATATATCACCTCTCTGAAACTCAGTGGATATGAACTCAAGACAGATCTTGTTCTTTTCCACACAATCTCTCAGGAAATGGTGCCTAATCTCAATGTGCTTCGTTCTAGAGTGGTGCACTGGATTTTGTGCAATTGAGATAGCACTGGTACTATCACACATGATCTTGGTGTTCTTGTGTGAGTAACCATAATCCACAAGCTGGTTTTGAATCCACAGGATCTGTGAACAACAACTAGCAGCTGCTATATATTCAGCCTCTGCAGTTGAAGTTGAGACAGAAGCCTGCTTCTTACAGAACCAAGAGACCAATCTCTCTCCCAGGAACTGACAAGTTCCTGAGGTGCTCTTCCTGTCAACTCTGCAACCAGCATAATCAGAATCAGAATATCCAATTAATTCAAACTCTGACTCAGCTGGGTACCAAAGTCCTAGATCTGGACATCCTTTCAGGTATCTCAGGATTCTCTTTAGAAGAATCAGATGAGATTCCTTGGGGTTGACCTGGAATCTAGCACAAAGGCATGTAGCAAACATTATATCTGGCCTACTTGCAGTTAGATATAATAGGGAACCAACAATGGCCCTATAATTCTTTTGATCAACTGGCTTGCCGTGATCATCAGAATCAATAACTACATTAGTAGCCATGGGTGTAGGCATTGCTGAAGCATCAGCCATCCCAAATTTCTTTACCAATTCCTTGGCATATTTGGATTGGGAGATGAAGATACCATCAGCATCTTGCTTAACTTGGAGACCAAGAAAATAAGACAGCACACCCATGCTACTCATCTCAAACTTAGAGTGCATCAAGTTGGAAAACTTTTTGCAAAGTTTGGGATCAGTGGAGCCAAAGATAATATCATCTACATACACCTGAACTAACAGGATTGTGTCCTTGTGATGCTTAACGAACAGGGTTCTATCAACTACTCCCCTAGTGAAGTTGTGCTCTAACAGGAAACTAGCTAAGGTCTCATACCAGGCCCTAGGAGCTTGCTTTAGTCCATAAAGAGCTTTTTGCAACTTAAAAACATGAGAAGGCTGAGTTGAAGAAACAAACCCTGGTGGTTGTTCAACAAACACCTCTTCCTTAAGCTCACCATTCAGGAATGCACTTTTGACATCCATTTGGAACACCTTAAACTTCATGAAGGCTGCATAGGCCAAGAAGATCCTTATTGCTTCTAGCCTTGCAACAGGAGCAAAGGTTTGGTCATAGTCTATACCTTCCTCCTGTCTGTAGCCCTGAGCTACAAGCCTAGCTTTATTCCTTACTATTATTCCATTTGCATCTAGCTTGTTTCTATACACCCACTTGGTGCCTATGATCAGTTGGCCTTTAGGTCTTGGAACCAAAGTCCAAACTTTACATCTCTCAAACTGATTGAGTTCCTCTTGCATTGCAATGATCCAGTGGGGATCTAGCTCTGCATCTTTAAAGGTGAGGGGCTCAACCTGTGAGAGGAAACAAGCATGCATCACATCCTGTCTTAATTGATGTCTTGTTTGCACACCAGCTGATATGTCTCCAATCACTTGAGATGTGGGATGATCTCTAAGTGTGACAATATCAGCAGGTGGGATGTGATCTTCAGCAACAATTGAGATTAATTCCTCAGGAGGAATTTGATCTACTGTTGGTGGAGCAGCAACAACTTCAATAGCTTCAGCAATGTCTTCATCACTGTCTGATTCAGTGATCTGAAGAGTTGAAAGTTGAAGGATTTCTTGAGGGGCATCATGTACCTGCAAAGAACTGGAGGAAGGAGAATTTTCCTTCTCCTTGTAAAACATCTGATGCTCATCAAATGATACATGCACAGATTCTTCTATCTTACAGGTTGATTTGTTATAAACCCTATAAGCTTTGCTTACTTGGGAATATCCAAGCATGATTCCCATTGAAGCTTTTGCTTCAAACTTTCTAATATATTCTTTATTATTATTATGAATATAAACAGTACAGCCAAAAATTCTAAAGTAATTAATTTTTGGTTTCTTTCCTTTAAGCAACTCATAGGGAGTTTTACACTTAAGTTTGTGTATCAAACTTCTATTCAAGACATAGTTGGCTGTACTAACAGCTTCTGCCCAATAGGATAGAGGCATGTTAGCATCTGCCAACAATGTGCTAGCAGCTTCAATTAGTGTTCTATTCTTCCTTTCAACTACCCCATTTTGTTGGGGAGTTCTAGGAGCTGAGAAGCTATGTTTGATACCTTCTCTCTCACAGAATTCTTGCATGAGAAGAGAGTCAAACTCAGTACCATGATCACTTCTGATCAAGGCCACATGAGTAGAGTACTCAGTCTGCACACAAAGTAGAAAGTCTGTAAGGGCTTTGAAGTTATCAGACTTAGTTCTCAAAAAGAGAACCCAACTGAACCTAGAGAAGTCATCTACAATTACTAAGGTGTAATACTTCCCTCCTAAACTCTGTACATTTATTGGGCCAAAAAGGTCCAAATGTAATAAATACAGGATTCTAGGAGAATCACTTTTATTTACAGATTTAAATGAGTTCTTGGTTTGCTTGCCTAGCTGACAAGCCTTGCATAGACTCTCCTTCTTGTAGGGGCAAGAAGGTAAGCCTCTAACAAGGTTGTGCTTAGATAACCTAGATATATTTTTCAGGTTTACATGACTAAGCCTTTTATGCCATAAAGAATTATTATTAAGGGTTAATTCATTAAACAAGCAGATTTCAGAATGAGGTGAATTAAAATCTACTAAATAAATATTGCCTATTCTATTACCTATTAAAACAACATCATTATTTAAAGTAATATTGCAAGAGGAGTTAGAAAAAGAAACCTGGTAGCCAGCATCACATAGCTGGCTAACTGAAATCAAATTATGCTTTAGTCCATTGACATAAGCAACTCTCTTGAATGTAACAGCTCCAATCGTGATCTTGCCATATCCTTCTGTCTGACCACAGCTGGAGTCTCCAAAGATAACCTTTGGGCCGAGCTTAGCTTTGTACTTTGATAGAAGCTCTTTGTTTCCTGTCATATGCTTAGAGCATCCACTATCCAAATACCACTTGTTTTGAGTGATTGGATAGGCCTTCACCTGCAAAACAACTATTTAGACAGAGTGGACCCAGGTAACCTTGGGTCCCTTGTTTTTCACATAAGAAAAACTGGAAATATAAGAAAATGCAGGCTGAGGGTGATAGCCTAGTGGGTGAGATCTCCTAGGTGGGATTCTCCATGCAGATGATGGGTCAACAAACCTAGGGTTTCTATTTTCATTTAGGTTTCTATGATACTGATTATGATTTCGAAAATCATGTTGAAATCGTCGATCGACGTTCGACGATGGGTGCTCCGATCGTCGACCTTCGTTCGACCATGGAGCTTCCGATCGTCGAGCTTCGTTCGACGCTCTTTGCATTTCTTTGAAAAATTTCTTTCTCTTTTCTCTCTTAGCCTTATTTAATGTTTTATTTACAAGGTTTACTTGCTCAGTGTTCTTCTTTCCACTAGCTGAAATGAAGTTCACTGGAGTTGAAAGGTTATTTTTAAGCAAGACTGGGGGTTCACTGGGAGAAGCTCCTAAGCCTAGTTTATCATTACCTGACCTAGTGTTAGCCATGCTGGTAATTTCTAACAGCTTAAGGCTTCTACCATTAAGGGATTCTTCTAGTCTCTTAGACTTAGCTAATTCTATTTTAAGAAATTTAATTTCTTCACTACAAGTAGTGAGTTCTTCCTTTAACCTAACATTTTCAGAGGCTATTGATTCAGAGTCAGCTAGCCTATTTCTAAGTTCTTTTATCTCTTTTTCTGAACTAATTAAATCTAAACATAGAGATTTAAAATCTAACTTAAACTCTTCTGAAGTAAAATCATAAGATGAAAGTACCTCATCTTCAGTAGACATTTCTTCATCTGAGTCAGAACTCTCTGCAGCAGAGTGGTTGCTGCAGGCATCTATTGCCATGAGGCAAACTTCTTTTGCCTTCTTTTCTTCTTCATCCTCACTAGAGCTTGAGGATGAGGATTCTTCATCAGAATCACTCCAGGTTTCAGCAATGAAACCTCTCTCCTTCTTCTTGTTTTTGTAGGAGGATGGCTTGGAGTGCTTCCTGTGTTGTTCTTTATCTTTTCTCTTTTCTTTGTTTTTCTCCTCTGGACACTCTGGCAAGATGTGTCCAGGCTTCCTGCACCCATAACAAATAATTTCTTTAGTTGGAGTACGATCATACCTTGGCTTTTCTTCATACTTTGAAGATTTTCTTCTGAACTCTTTTCTCCCCATTTTGAGAAATCTCTTGGCAAACAATGCCATGAGCTCCTCATTTGATTGGCTGCCTTCTGAGGCTTCAGCAGCTTTAAGAGCTAGAGATTGCTCTTTTCTTGTTGGAGTGGGGGTCTTGGCTTCTGCTTCAGCTTCCCTTGTCTTCAGCACTTGCTCAAAAGATTTGAGCTTGCCGAGAAGGGCTTCAGTTGATATCTCATTGGTGCTTCTGGCTTCCTTGATTGGCCAGATCCTCAAATCCCATGTGCTAGGGAAGCACATAAGAATCTTATCATTGACCTCTGTCAATGATATGTCCTTGTCCAGGGTCCTCAGCTCATTGATGATTGAGCTGAGCCTGGTGTACATTGCTTCAACTGATTCAGCATCAGTCTTCTTGAAATTCTCATACTGAGAGATCAGGTTGGACCTTCTGTCCTTCCTTTCATCAGCTGAACCAGCTACAATCTGGTTCAGTGTGTCCCACATGGCTTTAGCTGAGGAGCAGTCAGCCACCTTCTGGAACACTTCATCAGACATAGTCTGAGCCAGTATGTTCATTGCTTTGGCATCAGCAATTTTAGCCTTCTTGTACTCATCATTATAATCTGGAGGAGGCACTGCACTCATATCAGATGATGAGGCAGTGGCAGCAGCAGGTGCTCTTGGGGGACCTGACAAAATAGAAGCAAAAATACTCTCATCAATAGAGTTCATATATAATTTAATCCTTGCCTTCCAGATGCCAAACTTTGCTAAGTTGCATGCTGGAGGTCTGGTGCTTGAATAATCCTTAGACTGGGCCATGATAGTGAATATCTATAAACTCTTGGTATCTATCAGGATCTTGTGACTTAGGTGTTAGCCTATACAGTCAGTCAACCTCCCTCTGATACCAATTGAAAGTGAAGGGATAGATACTACTCTAGAGGGGGGGGGGGGTGAATAGAGTAATCAAATTTTGCACAATACAAAACTTAACTGTCTACCCAACTCCCTTGGAGTGAAGTGCGGAATGAAGAGATTATAGATTTTGATTTAACCTTAAAGCCTAACACAAGTGATGTGCAAACACAAGCTAACTGTAATTACAGTTAAAGCTTGGAAAACCTAAACAGCAACTAGCAACCTAGTTATATCTATTCACAGCCACAGTACATGAATTAAACAGTTGAATCCAGACGACACAAGGAGATTTATAGTGGTTCCCCAAACAACTTGGGTACGTCCACTCTTCTACCCACACGGTAGGAATCCACTCAGGTTTTTGATCAGGTGCCCTGCCACCAACAGAATCTGCTTCAGGTAGATTCAGAAACCCTTTAGACTTTTGATCAGGTGTCTAAAAACCAAGCACAGGTTTTTGATCAGGTGCCCTGCCACCAAGGGATACTTTTGAAGGGAGTAATAACCCTGTACAGGAGGGGGAAGAAGGTTAAGAAGTCTTCTCTATTTTACAATAGATTAGAGAAGCACAAAAAGCTTGCACTGAGCTAGAATGCTCTAAAGAATCAAGGCTCCCCCTGGCTCAAAGATGTCCAGGTGAAGTCTTGCTTCAGTGCAGAAACTCTTCAGAAAATTCTGAAGGAAAGAGCTACAAGAAGAAAATAAATAACAAAAAGAAATCTCTTCAAGCAGCTATTCTTCTTCTTCTTCTTCTTCAGAGAAACTCTGAGTTGAACTTCCTGAAAGCAGGAGAACTCAGGTGAAGAAGAGATGAAGATCTTAACACTTCTCAGTTAGATGGAGTTTGCTGAGAGCAGGAAGCTTGAGCTTGATGAAGGCTTGATTGCTTTTGAATATGTGTGTAACACTTCTGTTAACTAGCTTGAATCCTTCTGCAAAGGGTTCTTTATATAATCATCAGCAAGCAACGGCTCTCTTCCATTTGAATAATTTGTCTTCTACTGAGCCTTGAGACCTGGGCTGTAAATATCAAGAAGACAGAAAAATCTCTGCAGCAAAACATTCTATAAAAAGGAATAAACCTCTTTCTAAGAAGCTGCAGGTTTAAATCAAATAAACAGAGGACTAAATAAAGTCACATCAGAAATAAACTCTTTATAGCAAAGAAGAAGACTTTTCAGTCCAACGGCTATAAAGGGGTTGACAGCAGATAAAGTAATTTAAATAGACAGCTAATAAGACAAACAACTTTATCTTAAAAGATTTGAACTCAGGCAAATAGAATGAAGTAAATAATGCCTGGAAACTTTATCATACAGCTTGAAATAATGTGCCAGAAAATGTATTAAATAATTAAATATAATAAATAAATATAAAATACAAAGGCAGGCAGAAAGCGTCGAACGACCTTCGGAGATCGTCGACCGACGCACGGAGATCGTCGATCTATCGGGCAGATAGTCGAACGATCCAGATAGTCGACCTATCGAAGAAGATAGTCGAACTACCCCAGGAGATAGTCGATCTATCAGAGCAGATAGTCGAACTACCAGATAGTCGATCTATCAGGACAGATAGTCGAACTATCAAGCGCACAGAGATAGTCGACCTATCAAGCAGATAGTCGACCTACCAGCGCAGAACAGATAGTCGACCTATCAAGCAGATAGTCGAACTATCAGCGCAGAACAGATAGTCGACCTATCAAGCAGATAGTCGAACTACCAGCGCAGAACAGATAGTCGACCTATCAAGCAGATAGTCGAACTATCAGCGCAGAACAGATAGTCGACCTATCAACAGATAGTCGAACTATCAGCGCAGACCAAGGCGTCGACCAACTGATAGACGATCGTCGATCAGTCGATAGACGATAGTCGAACGGCGTTCGACTATGGTCGAACGAAAAAACTACTTAACCAAATTCTCGATTTGGAAAAGCGAGAACTCTACAGCTAGACTCCTAACCATTGACCATAGATATTTCTTGGGTCAAGGAGCACAAAGGAGAGGACTGAACTCAAATCAAACTAGGGTACCAACATGCCCATGTACGTGAAGTGGTGCACCCGCACCCGCATGCGGAATTGCTCGCACACTTGGGCATGTGGTACTGCACATGTATGGTGATGCGTGCAAGTAGGGGTGAGCGCACCCAGGTGCACACGTGGGGGTGTGCATCCATACGTGTACCCGAGCACGAGTACCCGGACGCGTGCACCTGTGCACATGTGCGTGGTGGTGCACGAACCCACACACACAAGTGCATGTCTCTGGCTCTTTCAGGTGTGTGTACCTGCATGCTGCTGAGTACGTATTTTTGTGATGGTGATGGGGATGCAGACGCTTTTGCGTGGGAGCTATTTTGAGTGCCCATGGCATGATTATCGCACTCTCGGAATGGCGCTAACCTTGTGGTGAGCGCTCATTTTTGGTATTATTTTTCATAATTCTTATTTTTCCTTGATTTTAAGGTCTCGAAGCGCAATACGCAAGTTCGTCTGATGTGTTTGCGCTCCACACTTACCAGAGAGCAAATTGAAATTTGGAGAAAAAGATATGGGTTACAAGCCCATCTTGAATTAAGGAGTTCACATGCTGAGGAAAGAGTTCAAAACCCGCTGAAGGGTTGGTTGACTATATACGAGATGATGTTATGGTCTGGATTTTGATTTCTGCCATGTGAAGAGATGGTTGACATCTTGAAGTTTTACGACATCCCTATATCACAATTTACTCATATTGGGATGACATGCCTCATGGGGATAGTTACGTTCTTCAGAGAGCATGCTCAAAATTCTCCTAGGACTTGTTTAGAGACTGGTGTGATGTTCGTGTTGATAGAGACAGACACATTGAGATTTATAATAACAGTTGGCTCGACTTTGAGAGTCAGATGGATCAGCACCATGGGAACACTTTGTTTGGATATACTCGAGATTCCTAGGGCCTGCTAGAGCTTTGAAATTCTTTACCTGATCGTTGTCATCGTCATAAGGGGCGAGAACGATACTTCTTTCCCGTGTTGGGATTTATAGAGCCTTGTGAGTTGACAAATCGCTTATTTTCCATTTCCTTATTCGTGGATGAAAAATGTCTGCTACTGTGTGGGATTTCTGCTGCCCTCGAGTGTGTCGTGAGGTGCCTCTGGTGCGTGACCGACAAAGGAAGCTCATTTCAGTGGGCTATAAGGATGCGAATGTAAATCCTCGACATTTTTCAAAGCTGAAGGATTCTTAGGTTGAGGTGGTTCCTTCCAGTTCTCGGGATAAGGCCTCTCCTGTTGATACTGGTGTGGAGTTGCTGGGATCTTCTGCACCCGAGTCCCGGCTTCGGAGGTCCCTGTCCCCCGAGTGTCTTCTTCTTTAAAAGCGATGAGTGATGTGGTAAGTGCGCCTTCTTGTTCTTGGGATTGATCATTTTATGTAAATTTGACCTTCTTTCTCTTTGTGGCAGATTGAAGTTCAGGCTCATATTGTGTTTACGTGGAACGATCATTATGTGAGCTTAAAGGATGGATGCTTGGCTCTTCAGGATATGCTCTGAGTGACGGTGGATTCACTTATTGTCTCGAGAGAGGAACACAATTGAGATGTATCTCGATTCTGACGAATCGGATCAGAGCTGAAGACAGAGCTGAAGGAGGCTCGAGCAGCATTGTAGATGGATAAGTCTCCGGTGGAGACGACAACACAGTTGCTGAAGGCTGCTCAGGAGGATACTCCTCATGTGGAGAAATAGCTTGAGGATTCAAAGGTTGAGGTGGAGCGTCTATCTTCAGAAGAGCGAGTGTTTGAGCTGAAGGCTGCAGGACTTGCTGAGTACATGGATTCCTTGGACTATATGAGCGATCACTGCTTGATTGATGTGGAGATTCATGAGGTGGTCTGGACCATAGAGGTGGAGCCCCAAATGGAAGATTTTCACGAAGTCACACTTAGGTGTGGAGTATTAATGGCTTTTCTCCTAGTAGCCAAAAGCTTGAAGTGTGACATATTTGGTCTTAGCTTAGATAATATCTCTGATGACGAGGGATCGAGTGCTGATTCTGATGTAGACGCAGCTGACGAGTAGTATTGATTTGTGTCGATCACGAGGGGGGGGGCAGGCCCGGATGATGATGGGGTGTAGAAAGGCAAGGTCAGTAAAGAGCTGTCTCGTTCAAACCACATGCAAAGTCATACCCGATTGAGTTTCAGTTAGTGTCGATCGCGCGGGGGCAGGCCCGAGCGATGGTGGGCATAAAAAAGCAGGGTCGGTGAAGAGTTGTCTTATTCAAACCACATGCACAGTCTTACCTAGTTGAGTTTGGTTGGTGTCAATCGCGAGGGGGGTAGGCCTTGACGATGAGGGGTATAGAAAGGCAGGGTTAGTGAAGAGTTGTCTCATTCAAACCGTATGCAAAATATTACCTAGTTGAGTTTCAGTTGGCATCGATCACAAGGGGGAAAGCTCAAACGATGATGGGCATAGAAAGTTAGGGTCAGTGAAGAGCTGTCTCATTCAAACAGCATGCACAGTCTTACCCAGTTGAGTATTCGTTGGTGTTGATCATGGGGGGGGGGGCAGGCCCAGACGATGACGAGACATAGAAAGACAGGGTAGGTGAAGAGCTATCGCATTCAAACCGAATACGTGATATTACCCGATTGAATTTTTTTGGTGCCGATCGCGAGGAGGAGACATCACGACCTACTATAGAGAAAAGAGCAGACCTTTGATCATCGGTAGTGGAAGGTCGCAGGAAGTGCGCTGCCCAGGGCAGGCACTGTAAGAGTGCGCTGCCTAGAGGAAGGTATTGTAAGAGCGCGCTGCCCGGAGGCTGGTGCTGTAAGAGCACGCTTCTCGGAGGCAGGTCCTGTAGAGCATGATGCTAGAGGCAGGTCCTATAGAGCGTGATGCCCAGAGGCAGGTGCTGTAAGTCCGTACTCCCCAGAGGCAGGTACTATAAGAGCACGCTGCTCGGAGCCAGATGTTGTAGAGTGCGCTTCTCAGAGGCAGGTGCTTTAAGAGTGTGTTGCCTGGAGGTAGGTGCTATAAGAGTATGCTGTCCGGAGGCAGGTTCTGTAAGAGTGCGCTGCCCAGAGGCAGGTGCTGTAGAGTGCGCTGTCAGGAGGTAGGTACTATAAGAGCATACTTCCCGGAGGCAGGTGTTGTAAGAGAGCGCTGCCTAGAGGCAGGTGTTGTAAGAGTGCACTACCCAGAGACAGGTGCTGTAAGAGCGCGCTGATTGGATGTAGGTGTTATAGAGCGTTCTGCCTAGAGGTAGGTGCTATAGAGTGCGCTGTCCAGAGGTAGGTGTTGTAGAGCGTGTTGCCCGGAGGCAGGTGTTGTAAGAGCGCGCTACCCAGAGACAGGTTTTGTGAGAGCGTACTGCCCGAAGGATGGTGTTGTAGAGCGTGCTGCCCGGAGGCAGGTGCTGTGAGAGCATACTTCCCGGAGGCAGGTGCCATGAGATCGCGCTTCCTGGAGGCAGGTGCTGTTAGAGCGCACTACCCGAAAGTAGGTGCTGTAAGAGCGCACTTCCTAGAGGTAGGTGTTGTAAGAGAGCACTGCCCGGAGGCAAGTGCTATAAATGCACGCTGCCCGGAGGCAGGTGATGTAGAGCACGCTGCCTAAAGGCAGGTGTTGTAAGAGTAAACGGATGTCCTTCTTTTGGACATTGTTCGAGCGTAGTCTTGATGATGTGAAGGGCATTTGCCTTTTTTAGGTGTGTAATGAACAAACTTTTAAAGTTGTTAGAGTCATTGTCACGAGTATAATTTTGCAGTAATTTACATAAAATGTTTATAGAAAAATGAAACTAGCAGAATAGTGTGATGGTGCGGGTAGAGCTCCACTGATTGATAAGGAGCTTTCTCCTGGGATGTCTACCTTAGGTGTTGCCCCCGATCTTTCCTGGCGAGCTAATGGTTGACATGCTGCTGGTTGATTCGGTTCTTGGACCTCCATGAATCTCCCTAGTAATCCTTTCCTGACGAGATTCTTGATCTCCTCCTTAAGCTCAGAGCAACCCTCTGTGTCGTGTCCTCATCCTTGGTGGAACTTGTAGTACTTTGACTAGTTTCCTGCATCATTAGAGTTGGAACCAGAGTTCAGGAGGTTAGCCAAACTAGTCGCAGTAGCCTGTCTGGTCAGCAATCTGGCGGTTTGGACCAGCGGCCTGTCTGGTCTGCGATCTAGCGGTTTGGACCAGTGGCCAGTCTGTTCAGCGATCTAGAGGTTTGGGACAGCGGCCTGTCTGGTCAGCGATCTGGTAGTTTGGATCAGCGGTCTGTTTGTTAGCTTCTCCAGCGGATTGGTTAGAGGCTGCAACAGTGGTTTGGATGTTAGCCGCATTGGTCTGGAGGTTAGCCGCAGCGGTCTGGAGGAAGTCATAGTTGTGGTCTTGGTGTTAGCCACCACAAGGATTCAGAGGCTTTGCTATTTATGTATTGTATCCTGGTGGTTTGACTATGTCAAACAGCACAACTCGCGTGACTTGTATGTAGTCCCATATTACTTGTTGTATTCTCTCATCTTCCCCATTTTCTATAAATAAGGGAGCATACCTATGTAATGATTATCTTTTTGGAGCAATAAAATTTACCTTTATTTAGCTCTTTTTTACTTAGTATCAGAGCTATTCTGTCCTTTTCTACAGCTTGAAAACGGTTTCCTTTTTTAATCGCTTCCAGCTTTTTTTCTGTTCGCGCAGCTTCTTCTCCGTTAGCACGGTTTCTTTTCTGTTTGCACGGCTTCTTCTTTTCTGTTAGCGTGGATTATTCTTCTCTGTTTGCGCGGTTTCTTTTTTGTTCCCTCCCTGTCATCCCTTGCTTGTTGCTTTTTTGCGACTTGCCTTCTCCTGTTCGTGCAGATTATTTCCTTTGCTTGCGCGGTATCTCTGGTTTTTTGATTCACGCGGTTTGTCTGGTTAATCACGCTACTAGTTGTTTTTCTCCATGGACACTCAGTCTTCTTCTGCCACTTTCTCTGCTCCTCTCTCTCTTTCTTCTACTTCTACTTCTGGTAATTTGGGTACTGCATCTAAGCTTACTGGTCCAAAGTACTCGGATTAGAGTGTGCCTTTTATTTTCCTTTTATGCTCTCAGCATAAGAGCCATCATTTGACCGATGATCGCCCTCCTGTTGGCTCAGCTTCTTATGATGATTGGGATGCTGTCGATGGCTTGGTTCGTACTTGTTTGGCCAACAGTTTGTCTGATAAGTGTCTTCCTATCATTAGACATGACCAAACAGTCAAGACTGCTTGGCATCATCTTGCTGTTTTATACTCCAAGGGAGCACAGAATTCGCTCATCTATACTTTGTATGCGAATCTTTTTGCTCGCCCTGCCATGACTCCTACTGCTGCTTATTAGAAGGTTCAAACTCTTGGTGCTGAACTTCTTCAGCATCGTCCTTTCTCTACTGATCTTCCTGAGCAACAAAAACACTTTCAGGAGCTTCTTGTCATTTCCTACTTGCTTCATCTTCCTGACTTGTATGACATGATTCGTCAACAAATTCTAGGAGAAGTGGATACTCCAACTCTAGATGCTTCTACTTCTCGCATTTTTGCTGTTACAATGCTTCTTCAACGTCATTTGCTTCCTTCTCCTTCTCCTAATATTGTTGCTCATCCTGCTTATCATGATAACTCTGGGGGTTGAGGTAGCTGTACTGGAGGCCGTGGTTATTCTAAGTTTCTCTACTCTCATTATGGCAGAGTTGGCCACTTGGTTGATCATTGCTGGGCCAAACATCCTCACATCCGTCCTACTTCTGTTGATTCCGCCAAGAAGTCTACTTCTTCTTTGGCTACTTCTAGTGTTGTTCAGTTAGCTTCTACGGGTAGGTGGCTCATTGATTCTGATGTTACTAATCATATGACGGGAAATTCTCATCTTTTCTCTTCTCTTGACAAAAGTAACTGGCTACCTCTGATTCTTATTACGGATGGTTCTCCATCCCCAGTTTATGGGTCTGGCACAGTGCATGTTAATCACTCTCTTCAGCTTCAGGACACTCTCTATGTCCTGAATTTTCTGTGCAATCTTCTTTCTGTCACTGCTCTTTGCAAACAGTTGAAGTGTGAAGCTATTTTTACTGTTTCTACTTATGCTTTGCAAACATTTGAATTTTCTATGCCATTCTATATGGTGAGTTGAATGAGACAGTTTATATGGAGCAACCTCCTTGGTATATTGCTCAGGGGGAGTCTCAAGTGTGCAAATTGAAGAAGGCCATTTATGGCCTTAAGCAAAGCCCGAGGGCCTAGTTTGACAAGTTCAATGAAGTTATTTCTATTGTTGGATTTGTTCGGAGCATTGCTGATCACTCTTTGTTTATTCGGAAAACCTCAGCTGGTCTTGTTGTTCTTATAGTGTATGTGGATTATATTCTTCTTACATGGGATGATAGGAAAGGTATTGAAATGACAAAGAAGCATCTGCTTCGGCATTTTGTTAACAAGGATATGGGGTATCCTAAGTACTTTTTGGGGATTGAGATATCTTGGAAACCTGGTTCTATTGCTCTTTCACAGCGGAAGTATGTCTTGGATCTTTTACAAAAAACATGTCTTCTTGAAACTAAACCTGCTCGGCCTCCTATGGCTATTGGCGATGACAAATGCTGGAGTGAGACTTCTCCTCTTCTTGAAGATGTAACCAGGTATAGACGACTTGTCGGTAAACTCATTTATCTAACTGTCACAAGACTAGATATTTGTTAAGCAGTAGGGAGAGTGAGCAAATTATTGCAAGCCCCGAGGGAATGTCATATGCAGTCATCTCTAAAGATTATAAAGTATGTAAAAGGTGCACCAGGAAAAGGGCACTTGTTTCAGTGAAGGGGACATTTAAAGGTAGAGGCATATTCTGATGCCAGATACACAGATGATAAGGGAGACAGGAAGTAGATGTCTGATTTGTTTACCTTCATTGGAGGTAATCTGGTCAGTTGGAAGAGCAAGAAACAGGTTGTAGTTGCCAGATCGAGTGCAGAAGCAGAATACAGAAGCATGACTCTGACTGCTTGCGAGCTAAAGTGGATACAAACACTCTTGCTAGATTTGGGAGAGGTTTATGATCATCCCCTACCGATGTTCTGTGACAAAAAAATCAGCTATATACATTTCAAAGAATTCGATCCTTCATAAGAGAACGAAGCATATTGAAGTAGATTGTCATTTTATTAGAGAAGAGGTTTTAAAGAATCAAATATGTACTCTATTTGTTACCTCTGATAAGGAGCAAGCTGATTTCTTCACGAAGCCGGTTACTTCGTTCTTGGAAGTTTATAGCAAGATGGGCATGGTTGACATATATGCTCCAGCTTGAGGGGGAGTGTTGGAACAATAGTTTGGGCAGTTAGACGAACTGTTGCTGTATGGAGACCGGGCGGTCTGTTGGTCTGGCACTGGCGGACTAGAGATCGAGCAGTCTGGCGGGTTGTCTCAAGCCGCTTGATAGCCGGACTGTTGCTGTTTGGTGTCCGAGCGGTTTGACGGTTTGTCTCAGGCGACTTGGAGACCGGGCGGTCTGGCGGTCTTCTATGACAGCTTGTTCTCTCCTTCTGATGGTTGCCGGGCGGTTAGCCTATTCGCCTAATCGCGCGGCCTGTTCAGCTTGTTTCTATTTCTCACCTGTAATTATTTAGTCCCACATTGCTTATTTGTAATCTCTCCCATCTCCTCCATTCTATAAAAGGGAGGTCATACCTTTGTAATACTCATCTTTTTGGATAATAAAAATTTCTGTTATTCCAATTTTCGGTTTCTACTTGTCTGTTCGCACATGGTATCAAAGGACTCCATCTTTTCCACCTAATTCGGTGCCTTCTTCTGACTGTGCGGTTTGCCCTTCTTCGTGCAGTCTGTTCACGCGACTTCTCTTCTCTTTATCGTTGCCCTTTGTGTGCGCGACATCTCTTTTCTTCTATCCGTGACCTGTTTTCGCGGTTGCTCTGCTTATTTTCTCCCCGCGATCTCCTTTAATTCATGCGGCCCATTTTTTGTTAGTGCGGTCTCTTCTCTGTTCGCACGACCTGCTTGCCTTTCTTGTGAACTCCTTCCAGTTCGCGCGGTCCTTCTATCTCCTGTTCGTGTGGCCTTCTCTCTAGTCGTGCAACTTCTTTCCCTCTGCTTTGCTCTGCTTCTTGGTCGTGACCTGCCTTACCACTGGTGTGTTGACATCGTGACCGCTAAAGAATCTTTTCTTTGTCCGTTGCGGCCTTCCTAGTTGCAAGTCCTGCTTGCTGTTCGCGCGACTTGTTGTTTCTTCTCACACGGATTCTTGTCGGTTCTTTTTTCGCTGCGACCTTAATTGCCGCACTTCCTTCTCGCTGGTCGCGCGGCTTATCACTTCTTCTCGGGCGGCTTCCTGTCTTCCCTCCATGGCTCTTTCGAGTACCTAAATCACTATCGCTACTCCCGTGGCCAATCCGCCTCCTCCTCCTACTCCTTCTGGGAATCTTGGCACCGTCTCCAAACTCATTGGTCCCAACTATCCGGATTGGAGTGTCTCCTTCACCTTCCTTCTCCGCTCACAATGCAAACGCCACCATCTAACTGAGGACCCACCCCCTCTTAATTCTCCTGAGTTTGACGACTGGGATGCTAACGACGCGCTTGTGCGCACTTGGCTAGATAAAAGCCTTTTAGATGAATGTCTTCCCGTCATCCATCATGATGAGATGGTCAAGACGTGCTTGGCTTCATCTTGCTGCTCTGTACTCAAAGGGGGCTCAGACATCCCATATCTATACTTTATATGCAAACCTCTTTGCCCGACCTTCCATGTCTCCTGTTGCCGCTTATCAACAGGTTCAGGCTCTCGGGGCTGAGATTCTTCAGAATCGCCCATTCTCTGCGGATTTGGCCGAGCAGCACAAGCACTTCCAGGAACTTTTGGTTATATGCTATCTTCTGCGACTTCCTGAGTCCTATGACATGATTCACCAGCAAATTCTTGGCAAGGCGGAATCTCCTACCTTGGATGCCACTACTGCACGCATTATCGCAGTTACCTCTCTACTTCAACGTCCCCTTCTGTCCTCTCCTTCACCACCGAACAACTATGCTCACCAGACTCAACAGAGTGGCTCTGGTAGCCGCAATCACTAGTCCGGAGGGCGTGGACCTTCTCGCTTCCTCTGCTCTCACTTTGGCCCAGGCATACTGTGGAACGCTGTTGGATGAAACATCCGCATCTTCACCCCTCAGGTGGCTCTTCCACCTCCTCCTCGAATCCGTCCTCCGCAGTGGTCACGTCATCAGTTAGTGCCCACGCAGTTACTCAAGGTAAATGGCTGATAGACTCTAGTGCGAACAAT
Source organism: Platanthera zijinensis (assembly GCA_039513925.1). Lineage (NCBI taxonomy): Eukaryota > Viridiplantae > Streptophyta > Magnoliopsida > Asparagales > Orchidaceae > Platanthera > Platanthera zijinensis. The sequence goes on along the minus strand of CM077079.1, from coordinate 42,606,104 downwards.
CACATGATGGGCAATCCTCAGTGCTTTTCTCTCCTAGAAAAACATGATCGGTTGTCCACGGTTCTCATTACTGACGACTCTCCCTCCCCGGTCCATGGAACGAGAGTGGTTCATGTCACTCCGTCTCTTCTTTTGGCGGACACTCTCTATTTGCCAAAGTTTCCGTGCAATTTATTATCAGTTACCTCTTTATGCAAGCAAATCCAGTGCTCCGTCACATTCTCTCCAACTTCTTGTTCTTTTCAGGATCCGAGCTCCCAACGGACGATTGCTACTGGGACTGAGAGCGGAAGCCTCTACTTCCTCAATAATATTTCTGCTCTGTCCGCCTTCTCCTCCTCCTCTACAGATCTTCTACAGTGGTACCTCCGCCTTGATCATCCTCCTCCACAGCTTCTTCGTCAGCTTCAGCCCCAACTCCCTCTGAACAGTTCTCCTCTCAACTGTGATGCCTGCTAGCTTGGCAAGCATCACCATTCCTCCTTCCCTCCGAAGCAAGGTCGTGGCTCTACCCATCCATTTGATCTCATTCACTCCGATGTCTGGGTTCCTTCTCCTACCCTCACCGTTGGTTGGGGTAGTTCTTATTTTGTAACCTTTATTGATGACTTTTCTAGATATACTTGGGTGTATCTCTTACAAGATCGCTCTGAATTATTCAATGTATGGACATCATTTTATCATTTAATTCAAAATCAATTTGGTGTTTTAATTAAAGTATTTCGCTCTAATAATGCTAAAAAATATATTAGTAAAGCTTTTTCATCTTTCTGTATGCAACATGAGATTGTCCATCAAACTAGTTGTGTCTATACCTCACAATAAAATGGAGTGGCGGAACGCAAAAACCGTCACCTCTTTGATGTCGCTCGCACTCTGATGACGCAGATGCTGGTCCCTCTCTCTTATTGGGGCTTTGCGGTTCTCATTTCCTGCTAACTCATCAATCGCATTCCCTCCACGGTAAAAGCCCATTCTCCATTCTCTATCCAGGCAAGGAAGCTTTTCCACACCCTCTACATATCTTTGGGTGAACAGCCTTTATGCACTCTCCCTCCGCCACCCGTGACAAACTCTCCCCTCGCTCCATCAAATGTCTCTTTCTGGGGTAAAGATGCGGATGTTCGTCTTCGCCGAAGTTACCACCCAAAAGGGCTATTGTTATTTTTACCCCGTTCTCCGCAAGCAGTTCGTCTTCGCCGAAGTTACCTTCTCTGAGAATGCTCCCTATTTCTCTGATGACTCCTCTCCTCTTCTCGAGGCTTCTAATTCTCCGATTGTTCCATCCAACCCATCGACCCCTACTGAGGTTTTTCCACCTCCACTGTCACCATCGTCTCCTCCTCTCTCCTCTCCTCCGCTATGTCCCTCTTCACCGCCGCCATCGCTCTCTGTTCCCGGGCCAGCTCTCTCTGCCACGGACGCTTCAGATACTGAGTAACCTGTTGACCTAGACCTTCCCATTGCTCTTCACAAAGGGGTTCGGGCATGTACCCGGCACTTGCTTGCTGTTATTGTTTCCTATGATCGTCTTACCCCTTCTTGCAGGGCTTTTGCACTGGCAATCTCTGCCACTGCCACCCCCCATTCCTACCAGGAATCCCTTACTGTTCCTCATTGGAAGGCTGCCATGGATGAGGAAATTGCTAATCTCACTGAACAGGGTACGTGGACCCTTGTTCCTCCTCCCTTCGGCACAGATGTTGTTGGCTGTCGTTGGGTCTTTGTGGTAAAGTACAGTCTAGACGACAGTGTGGATCATTACAAGGCCTGCCTTGTTGCCAAAGGCTTTACCAAGACTTATGGTGTTGACTATTTTGACACCTTCTCTCCAGTTGCTCGTCTCAGCACTATCAGCATCCTCCTCTCTGTGGTTATCAACAAGGATTGACTCATTTCCAAACTGGATGTTAAGAATGCCTTTCTATATGGGGATCTTCAGGAGGATGTCTACATGGAGCAACCTCTAGAGTATGTTGTTCAGGGGGAGACACAAGTATGCAGGCTAAAGAAGGCTATCTATGGCCTAAAGCAAATCCCTCGGGGTTTGTTTGACAAGTTTATCGAGATTGTGGCAGCCGTGAGCTTTACGAGAAGTTTTGTGGATCACTCTTTATTCGTTCGCAAAACCTCCCTGGGTCTAGTAGTTATTGCAGTTTATGTGGATGATATTTTTCTCACTAGAGATGACCATGCTGGGATAACCTTGACAAAGAAGCATCTTCATCAACACCAGGTCACAAAGGGTATGGGCTCTCCAAAATACTTTCTGGGGATAGAGATCTCTCAGAAGCCCAATTCCTTAGTCCTCTCCCAACGCAAGTATGCTCTTGATTTGCTAAAAGAGGCAGGGTTGACTGGGGCTAAACCTTGTCAATGCCCCATGTCGACTGGAGAAAATAAAACCTGGACGAATGACTCTCCTCCTCTTTCAGATGTTACGAGGTACAGATGTCTGGTTGGTAAACTCATATATCTCATGGTGACGAGACCCGACATCTTCTATGTTGTAGGCAAGGTTAGCCAGTTCATGCATGCTCCAAGGGAGTGCCATCTAAAGTCTGCCCTGAGGATATTAGAGTATGTTAAGTCAGCGCTTGGGAAAGGACTACTCTTTCAAAAGAGTGGTCATTTGAGGATTGAAGCGTACTCAGATTCGAGCTATGCTGATGACAAAGGAGACCGCAAGTCAACATCGGGCTTTTGCACCTTTGTGGGGGGAACCTTGTGAGCTGGAAGAGCAAGAAACAGTCTGTAGTCTCCAGGTCCAGTGCAGAAGTAGAATATCGAAGTATGGCATCAACTACATGTGAGTTGAAGTTGTTACGAGCTCTCATGCTTGACCTAGGAGTGGTATACAACAATCCTCTACCTATGTTTTGTGATAACAAGACCGCTATATATATCTCCAAAAATCCGGTCTTCCATGATAGAACAAAGCAAATTGAAGTCGACTGCCATTTTATTCGGGAAGAGATTTTGAAGGAATAAATTTGTACTCCGTTCGTCACCTCCGCTAAAGAGTTGGCTGATATTTTCACCAAGCCGGTGTCCGCCTTCTTTCTTCAAATTTGCGACAAGCTGGGCATGATCGATATATATGCTCAAGCTTGAGAGGGAGTGTTGCTGTATGGAGATCGGGCGGTCTGTCGGTCTGGCACTAGCAGACTAGATACCGAGCCGTCTGGCGGTTTGTCTCCAGCAGCTTGGTAGTCGTACTGTTGCTGTTTGGTGTCCGGGCAGTCTGACGGTTTGTCTCAGGCGACTTGGAGACTAGGCGGTCTCCTATGGCGGTTTGTTCTCTCCTTTTGATGGTTGCCGGACGGTTAGCCTATTCTCCTAACCACGCGACCTGTTCGACTTGTTTCTATTTCTCACCTGTAATTTTTTAGTCCCACATTGCTTATTTATAATCTCTCCCATCTCCTCCATTCTATAAAATGGAGGCCATACCTTTGTAATACTCATCTTTTTGGATAATAAAAATTTATGTTATTCCAATTTTCAGTTTCTACTTGTCTGTTTGCACACGAACTAATCGCAGCGGATTGTCTGGTCAGTGATCTGGCAGTTTGGACCAGCGGCCTTTCTGGTCTAAGATCTGGCAGTTTGGACCAGCGGCCTGTCTAGTCAGCAACCTAGCAATTTGGGCCAGCGTCCTGTCTGGTCAGCGATCTGGTGGTTTGGATCAGCGGTATGTTTGTTAGCTTCTCCAGTGGATTGGTTAGAGGCCTCAATAGTTGATCTGATGTTTGCCGCAACGGTCTGGAGGTTAGTCGCTGCGGTATGGAGGAAGCTGTAGCTGTAGTCTTGGTTTTAGCTGCCATAAGGATTCAGAGACTTTGCTGTTTATGTATTGTATCCTGGCGGTTGGAATTTGTCAAACCACACAACCTGTGTGCCTTGTATTTAGTCCCACATTGCTTATTGTATTCTCTCATCTCCCTCATTTTTTTTATAAATAAGGGGGCATACCTATGTAATGATTATCTTTTTGGAGCAATAAAATTTACCGTTATTTAGCTCTTTTTTAATATTACCAAGCAGCCCGGACTTACAAAGTGCCTCGGTTCCTTGGATTATGGAGAGTATGTTTGCACTGAAGGTATTGAGGGGTGTGAAGGCTTGGCGGTAGTGATGCCCCCTAGTTTGGCGGGATTTGTCGTAAGGTCTACCACTCTCCTTGAGTATCTTCGATGGGTCGCATCTTATCTTTCAGCTACCTTTGATTTGTTGTTGTTGATGATCTTTTGCTGCTAACAACGAATGGTAGTGTATGGGATATTGGGCCAAAGCAATTTGCTGTTAGTCTTATCTGCGCTCCTCGACGAGTGTGATACGAACTTCTTTATGAGAAATCCTTCTCCAATGAGGTAATGAAGTTGATGAGTTTCAGATTCATGAGCCTGGGGGAAGGAGTGGGCTGAGCTGGCTTTACAGACGAACTCTCTTGAAGACACACGACTTTTATTGGCGGGCTCTTCAGTCATGACATGGTCCAAAGTCGCTGGAGGTGGGCTACCGAGTCCCAAGGCTCAACAAAGGGCAAGATGGGCCATCTGTTTCCTTAAAAACACAAATACTTGACTTTATTTCTCCCTAAATCAGAGCATGTGCAATTCCAATTCGCCATAAGTTGCAACCAAAACCTCTTCTACGGGAGGCGTGATGCCGTGCGAATGGGAGAGAGTTAGAGCGGCGTGCCCCTATGGGGCTTGTATTTAGAAATACGAGCGTTTCCTCCTGCCATTATTTTTAATCACAAATATAATTATATAGAGGATACTGTCTTCTAAATTCTCTACGAATGCTGGGTGTACAACCCCATATCCGGTGAGTATTAGTCGACAGGAGCCAGATCAGCCAAAGTCCAACAGTCCGGGTCCTAGGTGAGCTGGAGGGAGGCGAAATCCCTGGAAGCCTCCTAGGTGAGTGGAGCAGGTCAGCTCGTGCTCGCCCTAGGGACTCGGCGAGCAGCGGGCGAATGGGGTTGGTTGGGCCTGCACTCGCCCAGTGCTAGAAGAGGCGGCGAGTGCCTGACCCATCGAGCACTCACCTCCCCAGGCGAGTGGAGATTCTAGAGGGCCACTCGCCTAGTTTTTCTGTGATGTATCTTTACTATTTTGCCTCCATTGGCCTACCTATAGCCTGTTGAACATCGGAGTTATGCTATTGGCGGTTGGCTATTTGCAGGCCGTTTTCAGAAATCTATAAATAGACCCAAGGGGGTACCTCAAAAGGCATGCTTACTAGTGCCCCAGTCTTCTTGCGCTTTCTGAGGTATCCTTAGCCCGTTATTTGGCTAGGGAGGGGAAGCGCTCTAAGATCTTCCGGGTGTGTGGTGGGACCTCTATGCCGAGTCCTTGAGTTTGTCCCCTGTTCTTTTCCCATAGTCATTTGGCTTGCGAGAGAGAAGTGTGCGATCACCCCTTCCCCAAGGGTGAACTCCACAGAGACCGAGTTTTCGGTTTCAATATTTTGGTGCGGTGAGCGTGGAGAGTGGTCAACATAGAAAATCTTCAGTAGGCTCAATGATTGGAGGAGAAGGGCAAGGTTCGAATAGGGCCAACTCACCACCCCCTCCCCCTCTCGCCATGATGGGGATGTTCGAGGAGTTCCGGCAGGATGTGCTCAACCTCTTCAAGTTTTCTCTTGGCACGCATGTCGAGTGCTCGACACCAGCTGTTCCAGTTGCCGTCGCCCCAGCTCTAGCCGAGGATTCCCTGGTCTGGCGAGCTGGGAAGGAGGCTGCAGAAGAGGGGAGTGGGCTCGATCTCCCCGGGTAAGTGCTCTTCCCCAGGTCGATGAGTGGAGGCTGGTTCGGCTAGATGGTGGTGCAAGAACCTCCGTCTCGCCCAACAGGGGGAGACAACCCCTTTAGCGAGTTTGTTTCTTCTGTTCCAGTTCTGAAGGGGTTCAGGGAGCCAGAGATGTCCTACTACACTAGGAAGGATGACCCAGTCCAGTACATCCAATGGTTTAAGGATGTGGTTTCGATAAGGCAGATGTTGGATGCCTTCAAGTGCAGACTCTTCGCCATCACCCTCAAGGAAAAGATAAGGGAATGGTTCTACCAGTTACTGGCCAAATCAATCTACTACTTCGAGGATCTGTGCCGGGGGTTCATTTTAAGATTCATTACTTCAAAGAAGAGGAAGGAGTCGGAGTCCCTATTCCACATCGAGCAGGGGGTGAACGAGACCTTGAGGAGTTACGTAGACCGGTTTTAGTAGGTCACCCAGGTCCAAGATATGCCAAGACACACCCTGATGATGTCCTTCACCTTGGGGCTACAACAAGGTTTCTTCAGGATGGAACTAAAGAGGGTGCCACCTCTCTCCTACGAGGAGTTGATGGAGAGTGAGGCAAGGGAAGTCGATGGGGAGGCGTCAATCCACGAGTTTGCGAAGAAGTTAGCCAGGTGGGCCACAGAGGAGGAGAAGGGGCCAGGAGGTGGCCAAGGTCAGGAAATGAGGAGAGCTAAACCCCGACAGCGGGAACAACAGTAGCAGCCGAGTTGGTGGCACTAGGAGCCGAATAATCGGCTCGGATGGAGGCAGCAGGAGTGGCTGGATCAGGGGAAGCAGAGAGGTTTCCACAGAGGAGACAATATCCAAGGGGGCCAAGGTCAGTTCCACCCTCCAGGATGGAGGCAGGGCCAAAGGCCTCCTCTCCCCGATCAACACCAGGCTATGACAATAGCCATGCAAAGGAGGAGGGGTAAGCAGAGGAGAAGAAAGGAAGTCAGGTTGGAGTTACCCTATTGTGACTTCCACTAGGAGGAGGGGCAAGTTACGACCACATTCCTGAAGTTCCTCGAGGTGAGAGGAAACAAGGAGCAGCAGTAGTAGTGGGAACGCTGGGAGGTGCGGATCGAGGAAGTCCTTCCTCGGAAGAGGAGGATAGGTGTAAGGACCAGGCTGATGTTGGGGCCCAAGACGAGATCAGAGTGATCCACGAGGGGGGGGGGGAGTTGAGGCTTCTCGGAAGACAAGCCTCCACACCATGTACCGAAGGAGCGTCGACTCCACATCTCAGACCCCACCCCCGGAGGAAAAGATCACCTTCTAAAGAAGAGAGATGCCAAATCATGAGGATCCCTTCTACGACGCTTTGGTCATCCAGACCACGGTCAAAAAATGTCACCGTCTCCCGGATTCTCATCGACAATGGGAGATCGGTCAATGTCATATTCAAGAAGACATTTGACGCGTTGAAGGTGGAGGCCAAGAGGGTGTTGGCCTCAGATGGGACTCTGTTTGGATTCTCGGGAGAAAGGAAGGAGGTAGAAGGAGTAGTGGGTCTCCACATCACTCTGGAGGGGCAGTCCCGAAACTGCAGGTTCGTCATCGTGGAATCCCCTAGCAGTTACAACGTCATCTTGGACGGCCCCTCATCAGTGCCTTCCGCTGCGTCCCCTCATCCTTCCGCCAATGCTTGAAGTTCAATGCCGAGGGGATCCAGGTGTAGGTCTGAGAAGACCCCAAGGTGGCGAGGGAGTGCTACGTCACTGCAGTGAACTCCATTTATTGTCAGGAGGGGGCCGAGGAGATGGAGCAGAGCATGGAGGTGGCGGAGTAGGAGGAAGGAGGAGTGGAGATGGAAGTGGAAGAGAACCGCGCCCAGGCGGGGGTGGCGGAGGAGATTTAGGAAGAGCCGGTCGAGGCAATGGCCATGAAAGAGGCTGAGGAGGTCCTTGTCCCAGGGGATGGGAACATTGGAGAGTGGGTAGAGCAGTCTTGTTTGGAAGCTATAGGAGAGGTAGTGGAGATGGAAGTGCTTACCCTTATAGGCAAGGTGGAGAAGGTTCGCATCAACGGAGGGCTGACCCCGGCAAACCAGGAGAGGTTGCTGGCATGCATCCAGAAGAACGTGGAAATATTCGCTTAGAGCACGACAGAGATGTCGGGGATCAATATGGACGTTGCCTGCCACTGCCTCAATCTGTATCCAGAAGCCCTCCCCATCCAGCAGAAGAAGAGGTCCACGACAAACAAGTTGGTCGAGCCTATCAGGGAGGAGGTGGCCAAGCTTCTGAAGGCTGGCTTTGTATCAGAAATTCAATACCCCGGCTGGGCCTCCAACATTGTAATGGTTAAAAAAGGATAAGGCCGGTGGAAAATGTGTGTTGAATTTTCTTTGATAAATAAATCATGTCCTAAGGATTGTTATCCCTTGCCTCGAATCGACGTGCTAGTTGACGCAGCCGTCGGTTTTCCTGTAATGAGTTTTTTAGATGAATTTTCAGGTTATCATCAAATCAGGATGCACCCTCCCGATGTAAAAGATGTCTTCTTCATCATAGGGGATGTGTTCTACTGTTATAAGATAATGCCCTTTGGGTTGAAAAATGTAAGGGCAACGTACCAAAATATGATGGATCGGGTCTTTCAGGAGCAAAAGAGGAGGACCTTGAGTTGTACGTAGATGATCCGATGATCAAGATCCGGGAGGTCGAATCCCACCTTTAGGATTTGTAGAAGACCTTCGACACCCTCCGGAGGTATAAGATGAGGCTGAACCCCTTGAAGTGTGTCTTTGGGGCTAGTTGGGGCAAGTTCCTGGGCCACCTTCTCACCCCCGCAGGGGTGGAGCCAAATCCTGACAAGGTCAAGGAGATCATGGAATTGTGGTCGCCTCAGAATGGTAAGGAGTTCCAGTGGTAGACCGGAAAGTTAGCAGGGCTAAGAAGGTTCCTTTCCCGGGCTGGGGAGAAGTGCTCTCACCTCTTCAAAGCATTAATGGGAGGCAAGAAGATTGAATGGACTAAAGGAATGCGAGGAGGCATTCCAGGCCTTGAAGAGGCAGTTAACTCAGGCCCCCTGCTCCAAGGGCCGAAGGAGGGGGAGGATCTATCTTTAAATCTCGGGATCAGAGTAGAGGCCTTGAGTTCTGTCCTGGTTCGGGAAGAGGGGAATAAGCAGCTACCCATATACTATATAAGCCAGGTCCTGAGGAAGGCAGAGCTCTGTTATCCCATCTTGGAGAAGCTGGTCTTTGCTCTGGTCATCTCGGCTCAGAGGCTCCGACCTTACTTCCAAGCACACTCCATCCGGGTGGTGATGGACCACCCCCTCCATAGCATCTTCGAGGGGGTGGAGCATTCGGGCAGATTCGAAAAATGGTCGGTAGAGTTGAGTGAGTTCGATATCTCCTTTATCCCCCGCCTATCGATCAAGGCCCAAGCAATGACCGACTTTCTCGCGGATTATGTGGTCGAGGTGGAGGAGGCAGAACTCGCTTGCCCGGTCCCCTGGAAGGTAAGGGTAGATAATGCCTCGGGAAGGAATTCCTTGTGGGTAGGGGTAATCTAGGAAAGCCCCCAGGGAATAAGGATAGAGCAGACGATAGTGGTGCATTTCCCCATCACAAATATATAGGCTGAATATGAGGCGATGATAGTAGGATTGCGCCTGTTCGGGGAGCTGAGAGTGTATGATGTGGAGTTCCTCGCTGACTCCATAATGGTGGCCTCCCAAATCAATTGGGAGTTTGAGGCGAGGAAACCTACTCTCCAGTTATATATGGCAAAGGTGAAGGGGGTCATCGGTATGTTCTAGACCTTCTCCATCCAACATGTGCTGCGGGAAGAGAATGAGCAGGTTGATCAGCTGGTCGAGCATGGTCCCCGAGTGGGGGTACCTTCACTGACTTATTCCGCCCGTCCATCGAAGAGGGAGAGTTGATGGAGGTGTATCAACACCCTTCATGGATGGATCTATTTGCAACATTCCTATCTGCAGGGGAGCTCCCGAAAAAGATGGATAAGAAGAAGTTCAAGCACAAGTCAGCATATTATCTCATGTGCGACGGCCTATTGTATAGAAAGACTCTTTCGGGGATGTTGGCATGTAGTGTGACCAAGAGTGAGGTCCAAAGAATTTTGGAGGAGATCCATTCTAGGGAGTCTGGAAGCCACTCGGGAAGCAGAACCTTGGAAGGAAGGGTCATCCGACAGGGGTATTTTTGGCCGACCCTAAGCCGGGATGCCGCAGAGTTCACAAAGAAATGCCAGAAGTGTCAGCTGTTTTCCCCCTCCAACTTCAACCAGCTCAGCGGCTCAAGAGTATCACGGCTCCCTGGCCCTTCACCATCTGGGGAATGGATTTGGTAGGGCCTTTACCCCAGGCCAGCGGGCAGAGGAGGTTCCTATTGGTGATGATCGATTATTTTTCTAAGTGGTTGGAAGTGAAGGAGCTGGCCAAGGTGAACTCCCAGGTTGTTGGAACCCTACTTGTGATTTGGGCAAGGATCACTATTAAGATTGATTAAATGACCCAACATGTATAGTCTAGGGTCATAGGATGTTTCCAGGGTCAAGGTCAGTCACATGATGTTAGATTATTGGAACCTACCTTCAGAAGACTTCATAAACAGAAGACTTTTGAGAAAAGGCAGTTAAAAGTACGCATAAAAAGTTGTTCGACGAAAGCTGAACTAAGTTCGACGATCGTCGATCTCAGATCGACGAACTCAGAGTTCCTTATCTGAGTCGAGCTCGACGAAAGTTAAGTTGAGGTTGACGAACTGATTTCTCTACTTTGAAGTTCATCTCGACGAAGGACTTACTCAGTTCGACGAGCTTGGAGCTCAGATTGAAGAAGTAAATTATTCAGTTCAACGATCTTGGAGCTCAGCTCGATGAAAGAGAATTATCAGCTCGACGAACTTGGAGCTCAGGTTGACGAAAATTTGCTGATTTCAACTAACTCCTTCAAGGTTCTGTTCGACTAATTCTCTGCAGTTTTTAAGTTCAACTAATGACAGATCGGTTTCAAATTAATTCAATTAAGTAATACTCTGACAATTAATACATAATATTCCCAATGAATATAGTCGTTACCAGACAACATTAATTATGGATTTCACAGAGTTATTACCATACCAAATTACTGGGACAGTTATGGAATGCATTCAAGACAAATTGAGCTGTTCCAACTCCCAGAGATTATGCAGACAAATTCAAGGAAAGATTCTAAAATTCAAAGGTTTTGAAATCTGCTATCATATATATACTCCTTCAGAAAATTGCAGATGCCAATGAATGTAGAATAGAGTACAAAAAATAAGTGAAGAACAAATACAATTTTACATACAAAGTTCTTCATCATCTGCTTCAAGCTTTCAAGAGATAACAAATCAAATATCAGTCTGAAAGTTTTGCTGAAGAGCAACATCAACTTTGAAGGCCTGCACCTTGAAGCAAAGCTTCCATCTCCTGATCATCTACACAACTCAGGGGGAGCTTTGACATCATCAACAATCCACTAGTCTTCTCAGAGATTTGAGACAGAGAAGACAAAATAATTTTCATTTTTCTTTCACTGTGTATAGTGTTTTAACTCCCTTCAAAAGTTAACCTTTTGGTTCACAAGTCACCTGATCAAAAGACTTGGGATTGATTTTTGGGCACCTGATCAAAAGCTCAAAGGGTTGCTAGATCTCCCTTAGAAAAATAGATCTTTTTATGACAGGGCACCTAATCAAAAACCTGTGATGACAGGGCACCTGAGCAAAAACCTGTGGTGGGAGGGCACCTGAGCAAAAACCTATAGTGGATTCCTACGAGGGTGGTAGAAGAGTGGATGTACCCAGGTTCATTAGGGAACCACTATAAATTCCTTGTGTTGTCTGGATTGCCTTTACTTATTTTATTTGTGTGACGTGATCTTCTTTATATACCTATATATATCACTATCTTTTAATCCGTTATAAAAACAAGTTAATAATTTTTAATACTCTATTCACCCCCTTCTAGAGTAAAGATAAAATCTATCCCTCACTTTCAATTGGTATCAGAGGCAGGTTATTTGGTTTCACAGGCTAACACCTGAACCAAAAGATCTTTGATAGATCTTATTTACTCTAGTTTGTTCTTTTTCTCATGACACAAAATAAAGAGTATTTAAGCATCAGACCTCTAGTGTGCAATCTGAATAAGTTTGCACTTTGGAAGGCAATTACATAAATTTTATTGATTAAGACATCTATAATTCTATTTTGACAGGACCACCACTACCAATGGAAACTACAAGCATTAGTGAAGTTCCACCACCTGAGTGGAATGAAGCTCAGAAGAAGGCCAAGATTGTTGATGCCAAAGAAATGAACATTCTAGCCCAGACTATGTTAGATGACATATTCTAGAAAGTTACTGAATGCACTTCAGCAAAGGCAATCTAGGATTATCTCAATGCTATGGTAGCAGGATCTGCAGATGAAAGAAAAGACAGGAGATCACATCTGATCTCTCAGTATGAGAACTTCAAGAAGGAAGAAGCAGAATCAGTTGCTGATATGTATAATAGACTCAGCCTCATAATCAATGAGCTAAAATTATTGGACAAGAATATCACATTGACAGAGATAAATGACAAGATCCTTTTGCGCTTCCCTAGTACATGAGATTCAAGGATCTGTCCAATCAAAGAAGCCAGAAGTCTCAATGAAATCTCTACAGAGATCTTGTTGGGCAAGCTCAAATCTTATGAGCAGCTCATCAAGACCAGAGAAGCTGAACAAAGAACCTCTTCTTCAGTAAGGAACGAGCAAAGCATTGATTTTAAAGCAACTGAAGAAGCAGAAGCCATTCCAGACAATGAAGAACTAATGAGTCTCTTGGCTAAGAGATTTTACAAGATGTCAAGGAAGGACATCAGGAGTAGATCAGCCAGAAATAATGATAAGCCAAGGTATGACAAGACTCCTACTAAAGAGATTATCTGTTATGGGTGCAGGAAACCTATACATATACTTCCAGAATGTCCAGAGAACCAGAAAAAAGAGAAGAAGAAGGAGAAGCACTCTAAGAAGTATACTCACAAGCCCTCCTCTAACAAACACAAGAAGAAGGAGAGGGGCTTTATTGCTGAAACATGGAGTTAATCTGAGGATGAATCTTCATCTAGCTCCAGTGAGGATAAAGAAGAAGCTAAGGCCAGAGAGGTCTGCTTGATGGCAATCAATGCATCATGCAGCCACTCTGAAGCTGAATCTAAATCAGAAGAAGATCAGGTAATTTCTTCTTTTGATTTTACTTCAGAATAGTTCAAAACTGAATTTAAACTATTATGTAATGATTTAATCAAATCTGAGAAGGAAATCAAACTTCTCAGAGAAAAATTAATTGAATATCATAATTTATTTTTTGAAAATATTAAACTTAAAGATGATTTAGAAATACTTCAGAACAAATAACATCCTTAAAACTAAATTATCTGAGGCTAAGGAATTTGAAGAATCCCTTAATGGGAGAAGTATCAAACTGATGAATATCACACGTATAATAAATGCTAGGCTAAATGGCAAACTGGGTTTGGGAGCTTCTTTTAGTCAGCCTCCTTTGTTACAGAAAAACATATTATCTACTCCTGTAAAGTTTTTTTCTGAAAAGGAAAAGAAAAATTAGAAGATATAAATAAAGAAACTGAAGTTTTTCACAAGAATAAACAAAATAAAAAGAAAAATTTTCATAAAAATTATGTTTAACATAATTCGTCAAACCGAGCTCGACAAAATAACTATTATTCGTCGAACTCAGATCGATGATCTATGAACTCAGAATTTCAGTATAATTATTCTACTAATTGTGCTCGACGATCTCAATATGGTTCGTCGAACCACGATCGACGAATGTGGGGCGTAGAGAATGAATATTTTCATTCTGTGAACGGAGTTCGACGAACTCATCCCCTTTCGTCGAACGCAGATTGATGAACTTATTTTAATTCGTCGAACCCAGAATTTTTTAACAAAAACTTTAATTATTTTAAAAATTTTAATCAATCTAAAATTTTATTAATCCTTTTACCCAGTAGATCATTCCTCCTAGGAGATTTCATCCACTAGGTTATAAGGATCAGCCTGAATTTTCTTATATTTCTAGTTATAAAATTGAAAGAAATCAAGGATCCAAGGTTACCTGGGTCAAGAACACCTAACCTATTTTTTATGCAGGTGAAGAACTATCCTACCACAGAGGAACGGTGGTATCTGGATAGTGGATGCTCTAAACATATGACTGGAAGTAAAAGTAATATTTGGAGACTCCAACAGTGGACAAACAAAAGGCTATCGAAATGTCAAAGTTGGAGTAGTTACCTTCAGGAAGGTAGTATATGTAAGTGATCTCAAGCATAACCTAATATCCATAAGTCAATTATGTGATGAAGGTTATCAGGTATCATTCAATCAATCTTCTTGCATTATTACTTCTAGTGACAACAAAACTATTTTAACTAAAATTAGACAAGACAACATATATGTAGTAAATTTTAAATCTGCTAATTGAAAAATTTGTTTATTTAATCAAATTAGTTCAACCAATGAATTATGGCATAAGAGATTAGGTCATGTAAACCTTAGGAATATAGCCAAATTATCTAGGGAAAATCTTGTTAGAGGGCTGTCTTTTGGTTCTTATAAGAAGGAAGGACTCTGCAGGGCTTGTGAATTAAGAAAGCAAACTAAAAATAGTTTTAAATCCATTAATAAAATTGATTCACTCGGGATTTTGTATTTGCTACATATGGAACTTTTTGTCCCTATTGCTGTATAAAGTTTGGGAGGAATATCATACACTCTAGTTATTGTTGATGACTTCTTTAGATTCACTTGGGTGTTCTTTCTTAGAAACAAGTCAGATAACTTTAAAGTTCTTACAGACTTTCTAAGGAACATCAAGATTGAGTACTCTACTCAGGTTGCATTGATCAGAAGTGATCATGAAATCGAGTTTGAATCTCTTCTGATTAAAGAATTCAGTGAGAAGAAAGGTATCAGACATTATTTTTCTGCTCCTAGAACTGCTCAACAAAAAGGGGTAGCTGAAAGGAAAAATAGAACCCTAATTGAATCTGCTGGGACATTACTTGCAGATGCTTACTTTCCCCTATCCTTTTGGGCAGAGGCTGTAAGTACAACAAATTATGTTCTTAACAGAAGTTTGATTCATACACTTAAGGGTAAGACTCCCTATGAATTACTTAAAGGGAAGAAACCTAAAGTAGATTATTTTAAATTCTTTGAATGTAAGTGTTATATTCATAATAATAATAAGAAACACTTAAGGAAATTTGAAGCCAAAGTTGTAGATAGAATTTCCTTGGATATTCCCAAGTTAGCAAGGCTTATAAGATTTTTAATAAATCAACACTAAAAATGGAAGAGTCTGTTCATGTATCTTTTGATGAGGCTAACATGTTTTACAAGGAGAAGGATTCTTTTACCATAGACTCATTGCATGTACCCTATCTATATGAGAAGTTGGATGATTTAAACCTTTAAAAAGAGGTTACTTTACATCCATCTCCACAGATTGATGAAGAAACTGATGAAGATTATGTTGAAATTATTTAACCAACAACATCAAATGTAATTCCACAAGAGGAATTAACTCCACTAGCTGTTGATGTACCAACTCCACCTGCTGATCTTATCACACTTAGAGATCACCCTATATCTCAAGTGATTGGAGACATATCAGTTGATGTGAAAACATGACATCAACTCAACCAAGATCAGATGAATGCTTGCTTCATTTCTCAAATTGAGCCTCAATCCATTAAAGATGCAGAGCAAGATCCCCACTGGATTATTGCAATGTAAGAGGAGCTCAATCAATTTGAGAGGTGTAGAGTTTTGGATTTAGTTCCAAGACCCAAAGACTACCCAGTCATTGGAACAAAATGGGTCTTCAGGAACAAGTTGGATGCACAAGGAGTAATAGTAAGAAACAAAGCTAGGCTGGTAGCCTAAGGATATTCATAGGAAGAAGGCCTTGATTATGATCAAACCTTTGCTCCTGTTGCAAGACTTGAAGCTATTAGGATCTTTCTTGCTTATGCTGCATTCCAGAACTTCAAAGTATATCAGATGGATGTAAAAAGTGTCTTTCTAAATGGAGAACTTAAAGAGGAAGTATATGTTGAACAACCTCCAAATTTTATTTATTCAACTCATCCCTCTTACATTTTTAAGCTGCATAAAGCCCTTTATGATCTAAAATAAGCTCCAAGAGCTTGGTATGAGACCTTGACTAGTTTTCTCTTAGAGCATAAGTTCATTAGAGGCATTATAGATATGACTTTATTTATTAGACAGCATAAATCTAAAATTTTACTAGTACAAATATATGTAGATGATATAATCTTTGGTTCTACTAATTCCAAATTGTGCAAAAGGTTTTCTGACCTGATGCATTCAAAGTTTGAAATAAGTAGCATGAGTGAACTATCCTACTTCCTTGGTCTTAAAGTGAAGCAAACCACTAATGGTATCTTTATATCCTAGTCTAAATATGGTAAAGAGGATGCCTCAGCCACAAAAACACTCATGCCCTCGAATGTTGTAGTTGATTCTGATGAACAAGGCAAACTAGTTGATCAGAAAATATATATGGCTATTGTTGAGTTCTTATTGTATCTTACAACTAGTAGGCCTGATATTATATTTGCTACTTGTATTTGTGCTAGATTTCAATTCAACCCTAAAGAATCTCACCTTATTTTATTCAAAAGGATTTTAAGATATATAAAGGGTTGTCCTAATCGAGGACACTGGTATCCTACTGAGTCAGAATTTGAATTAACTGGATTCTCAAATACTGACTTTGCTGGATCTAGAGTTGATAGGAAAATCACATCAGGAACATGTCAGTTCCTTGGTGATAGGCTTGTGCCCTAGTTTTACAAGAAGCAAACATCTGTGTCAACTTCAACTACTGAAGCTGAATACATAGCAGCAGGTAGTTGTTGTTCACAGATTTTGTGGATTCAAAACAAACTTCTGGATTATTGTTTCAACTTAAATAATTCATCCATATTGTGATAATACCAATAAAATTTCAATTGCACAAAATCCAGTGCATCATAGTATGACCAAGTATATAGAGATAAGACATCATTTCATTAGAGATAATGTGGAAAAAAATAAAATTAATCTTGTCTTTATCTCTACTAATTTACAAAAGGCAGATATTTTCACCAAACCCTTAGATGAAAAGAAACATCTGTTCTTCCTAAATCAGCTAGGTATGATTAATGGAGAAGCTTTAATTTTATTTTGGTCTATGGTCGACGAATTGTCCATTTTTCGTCGTACGGAGATCGACAAACTGTGAACTCTTCGTGGAGTGTTCATCGAACAGAGATCGACGAACCTTCCTTTGTGAAACTTTTCATCGAACGGAGATCGACGAAGTTTGTTTCAGAAATTTTTTCATCGAACGGAGAACGACAAAATGTTTTATTCTCTACAAACTTAGATCGACGCTTTTATTTCTTTGTGAAATTTTTCGTCGAACTGAGTTCGAAGTTTTTATTA
The DNA here is from genome assembly GCA_039513925.1 of Platanthera zijinensis. Lineage (NCBI taxonomy): Eukaryota > Viridiplantae > Streptophyta > Magnoliopsida > Asparagales > Orchidaceae > Platanthera > Platanthera zijinensis. The sequence goes on along the minus strand of CM077079.1, from coordinate 42,588,782 downwards.
TTCGTTGGACGGAGTTCGCCTTTTCATCTTCTGTAAACCTATAACTAGGTTTTCATCGAACTCCATCTCGCGCTTTCCAGTTCTCTTGCAATTGATCTTTTCTCTTTGCAGGACAATAATGATGATTTCTGTGGCGACTCTCTTCGGGATGAAGTTTGACGCCGGTTTTGACATTTATATTGATTCCTTCAACTATTCTGGCAAAATATTCAAAGATATTCTCCAGTTGTTTGAGGATCAACAACTAAGGAAGTTCATGACTACTAGGATAAAGCTTACAGTAGCAGAGAAAAAAGAATGGATGCATATTGCAAAGTCTCAGGATACTACAGTTATTATTGGATCAATCTCGGGTAATCAGGTTCCTTTATCTCCAAAAATTCTTACTGAAATTTTTGGTTTTGTTAATGGAGACGATTATATAGAACTGTCTAGCTCTGAGTTTAATGACATGCTAGATAGGTTGGGTCACTCCCAGGGAAACCCTAACCACCTCTTAAGGAAAAAAGCTTCAATAGAATACAAATTTTTGGCTGATATTGTTGGAAAGGTTTTGTTGGGCAAGCACTTTGCTCATGATCACATAACCAGGCACCAGTTTCATCTGATGTGTGCCTTGTTTAATTAGAAAAGGATTAATTTGGGATTAATTCTATTTGATTCCATTAAGAAGAAGATTACAGGTAAATTTGGAGGATATGACAGAATTTTAGGAATTTTCCTACAAAAGAAATGTCCAGAGCTTTTGGTCTCCCAGACAATCTTTATTAATGCTTCTAAGAGGCTTACATCTGCTCTCTTTGGTAGATGGGAGAGGGTAATCCCTAATCCATCCAGGGCTTCCTCTTCTAGAGCAGTTACAGAAGACACTAGGGCTATAATAGCCACTCTCTCAACCCCTGAAGAGGTTCCTATTACCCCACATTCTTCTCCTCTACCATATCCACACCAATCCCCTAGACCTTCTCTACCTACCCTTCAGAACACTTTATCTGAAGAGATTCCCTCTACATCCTTCCATTCACATTCACCAGTCTATCATTAACCTCCATCATCTCCACTTCTCTCTAATCTACCTAACTTCAATCTTCTTCCACCATCTCCACCTTATTCATCTCCACTTCATATCTCTCCATTTCCACCTCACTCCCCTATACAGAATGAAATTACTCATGAAATCATCCCTGATGACATTCCCTCTATCATCCCTCCATCATCCACACATTCTATTCCTCAAGCTTTTACCATCTGTCCAACCTGCTCTACACCATCTTCTTCTGCTGCTATTCCACCTTCCACATCTACTAATCCTAATGATTATCTGTATGTAGATTTTTCTTCTATCTCTACCAAAATTCTTGAATTTATCACTCCTTTACTCAAAAAGCTGATTGATGAGGCAGTGGCCCCTCTTATTGCTACCATCAATACTCTTTCTTCATAGCTTGCCTCCTCCTCTTTTGTCCCTTCTTATAGGGGCCTAGATTCAGGTTTTCCTAGATTCAGGTTTCCCTGAATCTAGGCAGGGAGAGATGTCTAATGAAGAAGTTCCTCAAGCAGCAGTCTCAGGTTCTGCAATAGGAGCAGTAGTTGTTGATAATGAAGATTCAGAAATGCTTGAAATTTCAGTTGCAGAAGAATTGACAGAAGTTCCAACTCCAGAAATTGTTCCTATTGGAGATATTTTTATTAATCCCACAATTGATTTATTTTCTATTTTATCAAATTTTGATACTCTGCAAAGTAGTTATCCAATTTATGAGAATGAGCTTGCTAAATCTATAGTATGTTATACAGCTCCTATTAATTCTTCAATGTTAGAACAACTAAGAATCAGTTTTTCAGTTATTTCTCCCTATAATAATCCAGTCCTTGAGACTGTAGCTGATAAAATAATGGATATTATAGAGCCAGTTTCTTCCCCTCCTACTTTTGGTTGGGATGCAACTCCAATGCCAAATATGGATGACATTATGTTTACTGATATGCCAAAAGATGATAATATGCAAACTCAAGCTGTTACAGAGATTATGAATGTACAACTAGAAGTGAAAGTAAAGGATAAGTCTGATTTAATTAAACAGTTAGATGATTTATATGATTATCCTGAGGAAGAATCTGATGATGACAATGTTGAATCAGATGATTCAGAAGACTTTGGTTCAAAGAAAAGGAAAGCCAAGAAAAAGGATCCTGTTAAGGTTGCTCCTCAATCTTCCTCAAAAGCTGATATTCCTTACTATATTCAGCATAATATACCCCTCACTCCAGATCTTCCCTTTTGGATGATGTATTCCAAAAATGAGCTAAAGAATAGGGAAAAGATGAAGAGATACAATTATCCACCATAGAAGAATTGGAAAGGACCTCCTCCTCCTCCTCCAGCAGGAGCAACAGGAAGTGTTTCTCAGTCTCACAGGTCTACCTCTCACTCTCATCATCATTCCAAACCATCTCAGAGCAGCAGCCAATAGCATTCAGGACAAAGAAGACAACAATAATAGCAAAGAAATCAAAGCAGCCAACAATAGACATCTCAAAGTAATCAGCAGGATAAATCAAGTCCAAAGAGGCCACCTTCACCAATTTATGATCCAGAGTTGGATCCCAACTTCAGAATGGCAAGGTTTAATGAGCTTATTGCTCTATCCCAAATTAATAAAGCCAAAGCTGAAGGGAATAACACTTCTAAATTTTCAACTATGTCATCCTATAGAAAGAAAGAGCTGGACAAGTATCAGGTAACAAATCTATTTAATGTTGATAAATATATGAGTTTACACCCAGAGGCAGTTGTGCCTAGAGCTACTTCCTTGAAGATTATTGGCTCTCAAGATCCGAAGATGACTCAACAAAAAGATGCAAATCCTACCAATAAGTTGATCTTTACCAAATCCTCTTCAGATTCTCCTTCAGATGCTTCTAAAAAAGATTCTTTGTTTTCTGCTTTTATTCTGAACTCTGTTGTTATTATTTTTGAACTCTCATAGCACTATATCATATATCTGCTGAAAAATTTTAATTCTGCTAGATATTTTTTTTGTTTTGTGTAAATAGTATCCTCGCCCAAATAGGGGGAGATTGTTGGAACCCTACTTGTGATTTGGGATAGTTTCACTATTAGGATTAATTAGATGATCCAACATGTATAGTCTAGGGTCATAGGATGTTTCCAGGGTCAAGGTCAGTCACATAATGTTAGATTGTTGGAACCTACCTTCAGAAGACTTCAGAGACATAAGACTTTAGAGAAAAAGCAGTTAAAAGTATGAAAAAAAGTTGTTCGACAAAAGCTGAAATAAGTTCGACGATCGTCGATCTCAGATCAACGAACTCAGAGTTCCTTCTCTGAGTGGAGCTTGACGAAAGTCAAGCTGAGGTTGACGAACTACTTTCTCTACTTTGAAGTTAAGCTCGACGAAGGACTTACTCAGTTCGATGAACTTTGAGCTCAGACTGAAGAAGTAAATTATTCAGTTCAACGATCTTGGAGCTCAGCTCGACGAAAGAGAATTATCAGCTCGACGAACTTGGAGCTCAGGTCGACAAAAATTTGATGAGTTTGACTAACTCCTTCCAAGTTTTGTTCGACTAATTCTTTGTAGTTTTTCAGTTCAACTAATGATAGATTGATTTCAAATTTATTCAATTAAGTAATACTATGATAATTAATGCATAATATTCCCAATAAAATAGCCATTACTAGGCATCATTAATTATGGATTTCACAGAGTTATTACCATACCAAATTACTGGGACAGTTATGGAAATGCATTCAAGACAAATTGAGTTGTTCCAACTCTCAGAGATTATGCAGACAAATTCAAGGAATGATTTTAAAATTCAAAGGTTTTGAAATCTGCTATCATATATATACTTCTTCAAAAAATTGTAGATGCCAATGAATCTAGAATAGAGTACAAAAAATAAGTGAAGAACAAATATAATTTTATATATAGAATTCTTCATCATCTGTTTCAAGCTTTCAAGAGATAACAAATCAAATATCAGTTTGAAAGTTTTGCTGAAGAGCAACATCAACTTAGAAGGCCTACACCCTAAAGCAAAGATTTCATCTCCTAATCATCTACACAACTCAGGGGGAGCTTTGAAATCATCAACAATCCACTAGTCTTCTCAGAGATTTGAGACAGAGAAGACAAAATCATTTTCATTTTTCTTTCACTGTGTACAGGGTTTTAACTCCCTTTAAAAGTTAACCTTTTGGTTCATAAGTCACCTGATCAAAAGACTTAGGATTGGTTTTTGGGAACCTGATCAAAAGCTCAAAGGGTTGCTAGATCTCCCTTAGAAAAATAGGTCTTCTTGTGATAGGGCACTTGATCAAAAACCTGTGGTGACATGGCACATGAGCAAAAACCTTTGGTGGCAGGGCACCTGAGCAAAAACCTATAGTGGATTCCTACCAGGGTGGTAGAAGAGTGGATGTACCCCGGTTTATTGGGGAACCACTATAAATTTCTCGTGTCGTCTGGATTGCCTTTACCTGTTTTATTTGTGTGTTGTGATCTTCTTTATATAAATATATATATCACTATCTTTTAATCTGCTATAAAAACATGTTAATAATTTTTAATACTCTATTCATCCGCCCTCTAGAGTAAAGATAAAATCTATCCCTCACTTTCACAGGTAATCAGGAACTTCCTATGGGGGGAGATCATCTGTCGGCACGGTCTGCCTCAGGACATGTCACGAACAATGGGACTCAATTCACCAGCGCTGAGTTCATCAACTTCTGCGGGTAGTTTGGGATTGACCTCGGGTTTGCCTCGGTCCACCATCCCAGGAGCAATGGGCAGGTGGAGGCAGCGAACAAAATCATCGTCAACTTCCTCAAGAAGAAAGTGGAGAATTTGAGTGGTAGCTGGGTGGAGTAGCTTCCTTTGGTTCTCTGGGCTCTGAAAACCACTCTCAACATGGCCACAGGGGAGACCCCCTTCAAGCTCTCCCATGGCTGCAAGGCCGTACTTCCAATAGATTTAAAGGTCCAGACACCTCGGGTGGTTGAGGCATAAGAAGGAAGGGAAGAATGGCAGGCCGAGAATGAGGAAGAGCTATGGCTCTCCCTAAACATGGTGGAGGAGCAATGCGACCTGTCTATCATCCAGCAGGAAGAGACCAAGCAAAGAATGGCTAAGTACTTCGAAAAGCACGTCAGGATCAAACAGTTCATGGAAGGGGACTTGGTCCTGAAGAAGGTTGATGCAGCAGGAACATCAGCCATAGTGGGGAAGCTCAACCCCAATTGGAAAGGCCCGTACATTGTCGGGGAGGCTCTAAGATCAGGAGAGTACCACCTCCGGAATGTAGAGGGCGATCCCCTAAGTCACACCTGGAGTGGAGATGACTTGAAACGTTTCTACCTGTGAAAGCAAATATGTACGCCCGTTCCTTTAATGAATATGAAATCCATTGATGCTCCAACTCTTTTGCAGGTCAAGTTTGTGGCAAGTCGTATTTATCAAGCTAAGTCTTGAAATGTTACCGCTGCCAGGCTTCCACCTAGCTGGCAGGGGCCGGAGGTTAACCAAAGGAAAGTATTCTCCCTCTGGGGTTAGGTCCCGAGATGCTCCTGCTGCCAGGCTCCCACCAAGCTGGCAGGGCCAGGATCCTCGAGTGACATCATTATGACCATGGAGTGCTGAGTCCGGTAGATGCTCAACACCCGCCGTCAGGCTCTCACCTAGTTGATTGGGCCGGTGGTAGCGCCTGGAGGTTGGACAAAGGAAATTATTCTCGCTCTGGGATTAGGTCCCGAGATGCTCCCGCTGCTAGGCTCCCACCTAGCTGGTAGGGTCGGGATCCTCGAGTGTTGTCGTTATGACCCTGGAGGGCTGATCCCGGTTGATGCTCAACACCCACCGTCAGGCTCTCCCCTAGTTGATTGGGTCAGTGGTAGCGCTTGGAGGTTCACCAATGGAAAGTTTGTTCTTGCTCTAGGGTTAGGTCCCGAGACGCTCCTGCTGCCAGGCTCCCACCTAGATGGTAGGGTCAGGATCCTCAAGTGACGACATTATGACCCTAGAGGGCTGAGCCCGGTTGATGCTCAACACTCGTCATTAGGCTCTCACCTAGCTGATTGGGCAGGTGGTAGCACCCGAAGGTTGGACAAAGGAAAGTATTCTCGCTCTGGGCTTAGGTCCCGAGATGCTCCCGCTGTCAGGCTCCCACCTAGCTGGCAGGGTCGGGATCCTCGAGTGACGTCATTATGAACCTGGAGGGCTGAGCCTCTTTGATGCTCAACAACCACCGTCAGGATCTCACCTAGCTGATTGGGCCGGTGGTAGCGCCTGGAGATTAACCAATGAAAAGTTTGTTCTCACTCTGGATTTAGGTCTCGAGACGCTCCCGCTGCTAGGCTCCCACCTAGATGGCAGGGTCGGGATCCTCGAGTGATGTTGTTATGACCCTGGAGGGCTGAGCCCAATTGATGTTCAACAGCCGCCATCAGGCTCTCACCTACCTGATTGGGCCGGTAGTAGCGCCCGGAGGTTAACCAATGGAAAGTTTGTTCTCGATCTAGAGCTCTCCCAGATCGGTTTTATAATCAACACCAAACATCTGAAGTCGCTTGGGGAAGAAACTGAGGAAATATTGGATCTAGTAAACTTCGAGGCGAGCTGACAAGGGCGAGCTGAGGTCTTGGAAGATTTTACTTGGGAGAGTTTCAATTTTGGCAAAGTCTCAGGGAAGAAGAGCTCTTACAGGCGAGCTGGGTATTCACGGGCCCAGCTTGGCAAATGATCTAGCCCAAATACCCTGGGGTGAATATCTAAAGGCAGAGTAAAGGGGATGACGAGCTGAGGTCCCCACATCTACTGAAGAAGGCGAGAGGAGGCGGTCTTCGGCGGTATATGTCCATCCTCTTAAGAATTTTACTTGGGAATTTCTGACAACCTCAGCTTGACATTGACAAGAAAGAGGAATGCTCGCGGGCGAGCTGGGTAGTCGCGAGCCTATCGCGGCAAATAATCCACCTCTTACCTACCCGACGGTGGCGAGCTCTCAAGGTCTCTACGTGAGTATGAACCCTAACACAAATACATCCTAGTGGCCTGCTCCACTCTGGTGAGGTCGCTCTATGGAGGAGGGCAGATCGAAGACAAGTACATCACAGTAAGTAAGTTAAAAAAAAAGATAGACAAATTCGCGGCCAAATCCTATGTTTCATTAGATAAATGCTTGATAGTACAAAAAGGAGAAACTTTCGCCTCAGCGAGTTGACAAAAAGGGGAGGAGAAGAGCATTACAAACAGAAAATTAACAAAAATTAGCGAAGGGGGTGCGAAGTGCGAGTCTCTCGCCCTCCCCTCCAAACGGGTAGTCCTCACTCTCCTCTCCGGATTGGAGGCTGTCCTTGTAGCCCTTAATCCCCTTGAAGAGTGACACAAAGCTTTCATCCTTCTCGCCGGGAGGGGTAGCCGACGGGAACAGGTTCGGCACAAGGTCCCTTGCCGTGATCTCCTCACATCCCTCCACCAGCACCTCCATATACTTTATCATTTGCAGGGTGTAGTCGGCAGTGCTGATGGAGTTGACTTGCAGCCTCTCGGCAACCTCCGCATGGCCAAAAATCTTTGGCCTTTTGGGAGGAATGCCCGGCTCGCCGCCGCCCTGTGGCAAGAAGATGTCCATCTGGCGGATGAGATCCCTCTGAAGCTCCTTGTTCTCCGTATTCAGTTTTTTATTCTCCTCCTCCAGCTCGGCGGCGCGGACCTCCAGATCGGCGGTGCGATCTCGCAGCTCACTCGCGGCTTTGACATCCTGGGGAGAAGGGCAAGGTAAGATCAATATGCGTGAAAAATCCTAAGTGAAAAGGGAAGGGGGTAGCCGGCGCTTACCATCCCGCCGACCGCCTTCGCGAGTATCTCCTCAGCAATGCCAAGTCGGCTCTCCAGATCAGCATCGTTATCATTAGCTAGGTACCACTCCTGCTCGGCTTTCAGCAGGAGGTTGTTGAGGTTAAAGCTGCGGCGGACCACCAAGTGGTGCATCTTTAGGGCCCGCATTTGGGCATGCAAGCCCTCGTGGCCGAGCTAATGCAGGGTCATGTCAATATAGGCCTAAGCATCCTCACGGCCATACATGCCAAACCCGAGCGCGTATGCATGACCCGAGGGGGGTTGGCGACCTGACCAGAAGGGATGGAGGGAGGAAATGGAGATCCTGTGGGTCTCTTCATCCCATCGGACCATCGGCTCGCCGGCCGAGTCCTTTTTCTTCCCCTCAAGGCCGAAGAGAGGATGGCTCTTCGGCAAGCCCAGCTCGCGGGCCGCGAGCTTCTCGGAATGAGTAAGGCGGGACTCGCCACACCCTTAGGTTTGCTCTGCCAACTCCATGTGCGAGCTCTCTGGCGATTTCTCTAGCGTGGTCTCGGGGAGCTCATATACTTTAAAACTTGTTGTTGTAGTCTCCCCAGGGAGACCACCGTCTCCTTCTTTTTTCATGTCGAGGAGAAGCGAGACGAGCTGAACCCCGCCGGTTCGGGTTGCCTCTTGCTGGATGAGGGGTTGGATGGCCCAGGCTTACTTCGGCAGGCCGACGTAGCTGCTCGCTCACGCAAGAGAAAATCGGGGTGGACTCCCGAGTCCGCAAAAGACGGGTGCTCGGGAAGTAGTCGCTCCCTTGGAAGAAATAACTTGTTAGAAATATGGCCACTTGTTTGGGCGAGCCCAATAGAGTAAGGAAGAGGAAAGGGTTGTACATTCTCCATGCAGAACCAGGAGGAGTGAGTAGAGGCCCCTTTGAAGGAAGGCGACCTCGAAGTCCATCCCCAGGAAGAATTTGTGCAGCTCGGCATCGTCGCCAGATAGCGTTGGGGATCGGTATACCTCCTCGTTCTTCTGTTAGGGCGAGAATGGTATATTTCTGAGATCGCCCTTGATGAAGATGATCTTGGAGACCCAGTTGTGATTCTTGTTCGCGTTCTTGCAAACCCTGATGTGCGAGCCCATCAAAAAGACGACCCTGTTGTTGGTCGCACGATAAGTGAAGAGTTTTCAGAAGACGGGCAGGTTAAATTCAATACGCTCTCGGCGGAGGAAGCGGGAGAAAGCTACCATCATGGCGATCACATTCAGGTTCAATTGTCCGGGCACCGTGCCGAAGTACTTGAGGATCTGGTGGATTTCCGGCCAGAGGGGCAAGCGCAACCCCACCTCGAAGTGCGAGATGGGGAATGCTAGCTCATCCTTATAGAATGAATTAATGGCCTCGCCCTCTGCGGGCCGGCGCGCCTCATAATCGGGGGGCACATACTCGGTTTTGAAGTTGGCAAGCTCGCGCTCGGTGGTATTTCCCTCAAAGAAAAGGTACTCGACAAATTGTCGAGCACACTTGGACCGCCTGTCGGCATCAAGCCTTGTCTTGCTCATATCCGCAAAAGGGTTGGGGTGCGAGAGCAGGTAGAGAGAAGAGCAGCAGAGGGGGTTATTGTAACATCTCATTTCCTACTAGACTGCAAAACTTAGATTAGGTTAGGACATGTGGTGGATGAATGGGGTTAGGCTAGATTTGACCCAAGGAGTTAAGGTGGATTCACATAAGGCCCACTATAGGGTTCAAGTCAAATTAGGTCAAACTAGCCCAAATTGGAATCATAAGCACACATTGACCCCACCACTATGCCCCTAACCCTAAAAGCAATCTAAGTGAACCAAAAGCCACATCATTGGGTCAACCATTGATCCAAGTTGTCTCAAGTCAACCCTAACCCTAATTTGGTCAAACCCACACTTATAGACCCAATTAGCCCAAGTGGGGCATCACCATGGTCTAACCCATATTGGGTGATGCCATAGGGCTCATGATCCTCAAGTGGGGTCAGCCCACTAATCAAGTTGACCAGATCAATCCTAAAAGTCAACTTGGTCAACCTTAGGCCTATTTAAGTAAATTTGAAGACCAAGCTCATTTATAATGGGCTAAGGCCTTGAGCCATGGCCCAACCCATGTTGGGTGATGACATGGGGTTCATGACCATCAAGTGATGCCAGCCCACTCATCAAGTTGACCAAGTAAACCCTAAAAGTCAACTTGGTCAACATAAGACCTTAAGAAAGAAAAAGGGAGGCCAAGCCCATTCCCAATGGGCAAAGCCCATGAGCTAAGGCCCATGCCACACCTAAATGGTCAATGATAGCCCTAACCCCCTGAAATTGGAGAGAGATTGGATGTAAGGGGGTGTTTTTGGAAATTTGGGGAAATCCAACATGCATGATGAGGGTAGATTTGTAAATAATTGTGCCAAATGCAAAAATGGGAAGTTAGCCCATTTGTCCAAATGAATATGTCCATAGGATTTTTGACAGAGGTTTATAGGGATGAATTACACCTCCTACAAGGAAGAGAAGGATTTTTGGGAACAAAAATCCCATTATTTTGAATTATTGGAAAATAAACCCTTTTGGAAATAAAAATAAATTACAGGCATACTGACCTTGTAAAAATCTAAAATTTTGATACATGCCCCAATAGGACATCTTACATCTTTGGAAAAAGTTATAAGTCTATTTGATGATTATATCTTGTGCATATTGTAGATTTACAATCTTACTCTTTTTGGAAATTAAATTTACAATAAGGGAAAACACTGTTGAAAAATTATGGGAAAATTTATAGCATCTTACTTCTGTGATTCAAACCCAGTATAATTATTTGAGAATTTTTGAATGATTATATATACTGAAAACCCTAGTAGTGGGAATTTTGTAATAATGTTCATATAAAATTATGTTAGGTCAAATCATTGACTAAGATCATGATTTTTTGTCCTGAATATTATTATATCCATTTTGATCACCAGTAGTTTTCTAGGGTTTTTTGGGTGTATATTTTAAGTACTTCCTTTGTAAAATGAATTAATTATGAATTTAATCATAAATAGAAAATATATGGAAATTTAAATCGGAAAATCATGATTTTTGATGAATAGAAATTTTTAACCTAGTTGAACCTCAGATAATTTATTTGGACATGTTGGACCACTAGTTAGAGTAGTTCATGTTCAAAGTGACCTAGGTCATTTAATTATTTAATTTAAATTATGTCCAAAATATTTAGAATGATGATGAAATTCTAAATGGTCAATATCATACACCTTACAAACCCATGATAAATAATTAGGGGCATCTGGCCCAAGAAATTGGAAGTCATATCATACGGGTTAGTATTATGTCGTGGGTTGCGTTTAGCAAAAGTAGCATATAATACTAGGACTCACAGGGGATACAATAGAAGGTTGGATTGATAACAATATTGGGAAGTTAAACCCGGGTTGGTGTCAAGTAGGTCACTACTTTGTAACGAGAGTTAGAGTGCAAAACCCCAAGGAGTATAACTAGAACGGAGAACAGCGGAAGATCGCCGCTCTCCCATTAATACTTTAAGTCACTAAGTTCTCACCAGAGTAACATAGAAAGTTGGGTATTGATAATGGGTAAACACTAATAAGAGCAAGTGTCCTTGAGAAAGAGAGCTTTGGGCTTTAGCCCATTATAGTTCCCAGTCCCCCCGAGAGCCCTTCACGGGCATGCCCTGGGCAGTCCAAGGACTAACCCTAAGTTACTAAGGGTAATAAGATTTAGACAAGAGTAGTCTAATAGGTTAAGGGAACATTGTGATAATCTCATACGTGAAGGGTTGGAGGGATTCAGGATGGGTTGTTTTGGTACATCGAGCTGGAGGCTCGGATGTTTTGATATCAGGACAGGTTTGGTCTTACGATCTGGAGGCTCGGGAGTGTGATATCAGGACAGGTTTGGTCCCGCGAGCTGGAGGCTTGGGTTGGAATATATTGCATGTGCATAAGCAATAAACTAGTGGCAGGTCATACGGTACTGGGCCAATCATCACGCCGATGGCAGTACGGTGACTCTGGTGAGGTGTGAGGGTTTGAGGGGCTAATAGGTTATTTATACTACAGTCTGGAGGACAATCCCTGAAAACTCACACCCGACCAAGAAAGTCTGGTAGGTAGCCAGCATTACTACGCAGAGACTCTAGAGTGCACCTAGGATATGTACAGAGGCATACGAAGGCTCTAGGCTTGGTAGTGTGTATACCCGCCTAGGAAGCGAAAATGCTTGTTCCGCTGCTGTAGTAGTCACAACGGTGGTATCAGAGAGTGATTCTAGCTCCAAAAAGCGGGAACTAAAGGTATGTGATCACAGAGTCGCGTGCGTAAGTTACACTTGAAAGAATCATAACTGCATGCAAAACATACATACATATTTAGGTCATACGCACCATAGATCCTTATCATATAAATTAGTATGGGCACTTTTATATGATAAGTCATATTTATGAAACCTTAACTTATAAGTTTGTATGAGCATTTATATAAGTTAAGGTACTCAAGTGATGATAGCTTAGCAGTAGATAGTTTACTTTCTGCTTTGTTCTCTACTTTGTTTATAGTACCTCCTTTCAGTACAGTTCTTTCTTACTTTACTTGTACTATATAGAACTGCTAGAGTAGAGATATACTTGCTATTGCATAATCTTGATAGATTAGATCCACTGTCACTTGCTTTCCTTTTTGTACCCCTTGTTGTCCTCCGCTTCGTCCTCCCGCTCGGTACCTAGGAGTCGCGGGGGTGAGGCGAGGACGATAATGGCTTAATCTTTATGACTAACGGTCAGTTGTGACCGTATCATTTTAGGAGCTCGAGGAGATGGAGCACTAGCACGACCAGCAGGACGAAGTGGCAGGACTTGAGGAGCTGATACCACCACCTACTACTACTACAGCCCGGCGTCAGGTGACGACTGACGACGCATGTACCGTTGATAGATTAGCTTCTGCTTTGTTTGTTGTTGTGAGAGAGAGATTTAATATCATGTACAAGACATAAGCCATTTTCCCTTTCTTTTGTACTCATTGTGGACTACTGTTGTACCTTTCATTTTCTTATATATGATATGTACTGTGATCTTTGTGGACTTGTTAGTTTTATTACTACATGCTTTGCTTCTATTCTCGATTGACCGAAGAGGTTGAATGATTGTATTAGCCGGCAGGATCAGCGTCTTACGGTGTTGACTAACCCGTGTATTAGTCTCACCGTAAGGCGGAGGTTTCAGGCATAAGATCCGGGTTACCTCCTGGTAAGGGGAGAGGGGTCTTACAGTTATGAATGCAATAAAGGTGATGTCCCAGGGGGTTGGGGAGGGGGCCTATTTATAGAAAACCAAATTTATGGCAGAGCTGACCGATCAGTCTAGCTAGCAAGCCCCCACTCGCCAGCCCCAAATCGCCGACCTGGCGACCTGGCCTACCCTAGTGCGAGCTGAACCTAGATGGCACAACATATTATTTCAAACAGCATGTTGAGTTCTAAAAATTATTCAAGTTTTTACAGATAGGGACTTTCGCAGCCCCAAAAAGAAGGAAGTTCATGACAAGTAGAAGAAAGTTCGGTCAACTCACGCGAGCTAGGGGTGCTGGGTGGCGAGGACCGATAGGCTCAGCTAAGGATCCATTTGCATCTTCCCCGGCCTCACGCCCCCATCTCCAGAGGTCGGCGCGGGTTGAGGAACTCGCGGACAAGGCCCAGGCCCCGACTAAAGGTCTGCAGGTTTTCACTCAGTCTCTCCATAACTGGGGTGGGGGACATCCTCTCGCTCGCCGAGCTGTGTTCCATCTTATCTGCGAGCAGCACATAGTACTGCTCCAGCGCCTGTAGTCTCTGCATGCTATATGTGTTATCCGCTCGAAGTTGGCGCGGGGTGGCGTCCTGCTTCTTCAACACATCAGCTACTCGCTGCTTCAGCTCGGCAGGATCCAGTGAGTCATCCAAGAAGCTCTCTGTCATCCCGGGGTCCGGGGGTGGCGAGCGACGAGCCGGTTTTGAAGATTCCTCAACTTCAGACAGAGCAGGGAGACCTATAAAAAAAATCAACTCAGGTAGAAAGAGGGTGCGAGTGACACAAAGATGCCTAGCAAAATGTTCTCGTGAAAGTGGAGCTTACAGGATGAGCTCAGCAGTCCTTGGAGGATGTGCGAAGGAGGTAAGGCTAAGTTCTTTCCGCGACCCGGAGGATAGGTTCCCGGGGAGATGAGGTTGAATGTAGGGACCGGGATATCTCTGGTACCTTCGTCGGCGAATACTGGCACGGAGGTGTGTTGCCGGGAAGGAGTGTGAACCGGCAACCTAGACTTCAGCGAGTCCAGCCCTGTAGTCCCAAAGGGAGGTGATTTGCTCTGCAGGCGAATGTCGGGGGGATTTTGAGGCCGCGAGTCATCGTGTGGGGTGTTGACTCATGGCATGGAGGTCTCAGCATCAGTCTGATTGGTTCTTGGGGTCAGCTGTAATGTCGATGACCACTTTACCTTGAGGTTGGCAACTGGTTTGGAGGAGGCGAGCCCGGGAGTCAAGGAAGATTCTTGGTCACGGTAGACGGATTTTGCGTCTTTCGGGATGTACTTAGCCTTCTTGGTAGGATTGGATTTCGTCGGCTCGCGCATTGTAACGTTGGGGGACATGCTTACTAGCGCAGCATCGTGAGTGGCATTGAGCTCATGGGCATGGCTAAGCTTCTCTTAGAGCTCTTTGGAGAGAGGCAACTCGGCAAGGCTCAAATAAGGGGGATGGCAGAGGCCACCCAGGTACGTAGGCATGTACTTATAACCGCTAGTGGAGCCCACCCAAAGATTTTATGGCCCCTATCGCACTCGCTGCATATTGTGGGGTTGGATGATTCTTTACGAGCTTGGTCCAACCTCGCAAAGAGCGGGGATTGTGTACAACCCCATATCCGGCTAATAGTGTTCGATAGGAGACAGATCAGCCAAAGTCCAACAGTCTGGGTCCTAGGCGAGCTGGAGGGAGGTGAGATCCCTAGAAGCCCCCACGGCTCGCCCAAGTGGGGTGGATCGTGTGAGGGGCGAGTGGAGCAGGCGGTTCGTGCTCTCCCCAGGGATTCGACGAGCAGCGGGCGAGTGGGGCAGGTTGGGCACACACTCGCCTAAGGGCTGGAAGAGGACGGAGAGTGCCAGCCCTATCGAGCACTCACCGCCCCAGGCAAGTGGAGGTTCCAGGGGGCCCCTCGCCCAGTTTTTCCGTGATGTATCTTTACTATTTTGCCCCTGTTTGCTTGCCTATAGCCTGCTAGAACAGCGGAGTTACGCTGTTGGTGTTGAAACCAAAAATTCGATCTCTTGTGGAGTTAACTCTTGGGGAAGGGGTGATCACGCACCTACTTCTCTCCTACAAGCAAAATGATAAAGGAAAAGAAAAGGGGAATGACCAAGGGCTCAACGTGGAGGTCCCACCACACACCTGGAAGATGTTAGAGCGCGTCCCCTCCCTTGCGAAGAGCCGAGCTAAGGCAACCTCAGAAAGTGCTAGAAGACTAGGAGACAAGTGAGCATGTCTTCTGAGCTACCCCTTGGGTCCTATTTATGGATTTCTAAAAACGGCCTGCAAATAGCCAACCTCCGTTGTTCCAAATAGCTATGTGCAACCCAACTGGGTCTGCCAACAACGCAACTTCGCAGTTCTAACTGGCTATGGGCAGGCCAGCTGAGGCAAAATAATAAAAACACATCACAGAAGACTGGGGAGTAGTCCCTAAGAACTGTACTCGCCTTAGGGCGGCGAGTTCTCGATGAAGCTGGCACTCGTCGCCTGCCCCCTAAACTTGGAGAGCACGGGCCTGGTTTGCCCTGCTCGCCTGCCGCTTGCCGAGCTCCACTGGGGCGAGTGCGAGCCAGCCCGACCCACTCGCCCGGAACTCGACGCCTTCTCCCTGCCTTTAGTGAGTACAGGCCCGACTATCCCTACACGCCTGTCTCATGTCCCTCTCTCTGGGACTTGGCCATTAGCTCATGCCGGCCCCACTCGCCGGATACGGGGTTGTACACAATCCCCGCTCTTTGCGAGGTTGGCACAAGCTCGGAAAGAAACATCCAACTCCACAGGATTCGCCGAGTGCGGCAGGGGCTGGGGGAAATCTTTTGGTGGGGTCCACCAACGGCTATATATATGCGCCTGCGTACCTGGGTGACCTTTGTCATTCCCTTTGTTCTAAACTTGCCAAGATGCCTATCCCCAAGGAGATCCAAGAGAGGCTTGTCAGAGCTCGCGAGGTCTCCTCTACTCGTATTGCCAGCCTGACCGCAGTTCCCCACAGCACCCCGTAGAGCGGTCCTGTAGAGCCCAATTCCGCCAAGAGGGCAAAACCGTTTCCCCAAGCGGCTGAGCCCATCTTGAATGACTTGAAATCCACTCTGGCGCATGGGGTCGGCTCCTCTACTCTCCCTGCCCCTAAGAAGGATAAAAACATTGTCGACCATTATACTGACCCGGAGAGCCGACGGGGTGACGGTTAGGTCTCCTCGCCACGAGCTAAGACCCCCCCCTGATGACCCACAGTTTAAAACTCCGGAGACTCGTTCGCATGACCTGTCACCCCCCTTTGGGACCCTGGGAATGGACTCGTAGAAGCCGACTTCGCCAGCCTGCATCCTCTCCACTCAGTAACTTCTCGAGACTGCGGGAGGAGTCTTTGAAGCCATCCCCGTGCCAGGCTTCAACCTCCTCCCGCCAAGAACACACACTCCGGGCTGCGGCAAGAATCCAAGGCTGCCCCACCCCGTACTTTCTTTGGGGCGCCAAGCTTGTCAGGTAAGCTGACCGTCAGCGGCTCTCATCTCGTAGTTTTATTGGGGTACTCGCCTTCCATACTAGTGTTTAATTGTCTTTGCAGCTCTTCCCAGTCAGTCTGAGGCTTACAAATCTTTGGGGCCAACCCGCTCCTCGCCCCTCCCTTCTTCAAGCTCGCTAGACTCCTTTCTGGGTTCTGAAGTGGAGAACGGCGAGCTGACAGGAAGGGGATCGGGCTCTTCAAGAAGTTGCTGCGCGGGATGCTCAAGGTGCAGGAGGACAATGAGGCGTTGTAGTGTGACTACGCGTGGCTCGCTGATGTGGTGAGGAGCATCCCGACAGGCAAGGTGACGTCCCCTTCTCGGCTCCTGAACGAGATCGATGAGAGCCTCCAGATCGCCCAGAGGAACTTGGGGAGGATTCGCGAAGCTCCATAACTCGCGTCGACCTGCGGGGAAGGAGACGCGAGGCCGGGGGTAGATAGAAATGACTCCATTGCTGAAGCCTACCGGTACTCTCCTCTTGCCCCCTCAGCACCGCGTATGTATTGAACTTGTTGCTATTTTCTTCTTCTGCATTTGATTTCTATGAACAATATTCTCCCCCTGACCTTTAATAACTTAGAATATATTTTTTTGATTTCAATGCTCGCTATTCGAATATACTATCCTTTAGGTTCAGTTCGTCATATGATGGGACAGATCTTAGAAGTCAGCGAGCTGGGGCTAGCGAGCTGAGTTAGGCGAGCTGGACTGATTGGTCGGCTCGTCCTTGGACTTATTTTTATATAAATAGGCCTTCCTTACCAACCCCAGGCCTACCACCTTTATTGTTTTGTACCTCCTCTTCTCTCCTTCTCTCTTTCCAGTACTCGCGCCCTAATCTTCTTGAGAGCATGGGTAAGACTAACCCCGATGCTGATGGCCGCTCCAAATGTGCTCAGCACTTCACCGACTACTGCTTCTTCGAGGGGAATATGACCGAGGAGGAGTTCGCGGAGCTCATTGCCGACTACGTGCCCCCCGGCTTTGAGGCGCACCGACCCAGGGTGGGCGAGGCCATCAACATGTTCTACCCTGACGAGCTCGCCTTCCCCATTTTGCATTTCGAGATGGGGTTGCGCCTACCACTTCTGCCGGAAGTCCTCCAGATCCTGAAATACTACGATGTGATGCCCGCGCAGCTCAACTCGAATGCCATCGCCATGATGGTGCCGTTCGCGTGCTTCCTCCGCAGGGAGCGAATAGAGTTCAACCTGACCATCTTTAGGAAACTCTTCACCTACAAGGCAACTCCCGACGGCGTCGCCTACTTTAGGTACTCCTTCATCAAAGTTTGTTAGATTGTGAACAAGCATCACAACTGGATGACGAAGATCATCTTCATTAAGGGCGATGTCGACAACGTCCCCCACTCGCCTCAGCAGAAGGGCGAGGAGGTATACCCATCCCTCACCGTGTCAGGCAACAACGCCGAGCTCCACAAATTCTTCCTTCAGAAAGACTTCAAGGTCTCCTTCCTCCGAAGGGGCCTCGACTCGCTCCTCCCCATCCATCACGGCGAAGGTATGCCTCACACTTTTTCTTCTTTCCAAGCTCGCCAAATAAGTAGAATTTTTCTGACCAAGTTTTTTCATGCAGGTGAGCGACTGATTCCTGAGAACCCGCCCTTCGCGGACTCGGGACTATTCCCTGACCCCGCTCGCACACGAGAAGGCGGCTGCAGTTGCTTCCCGATGTCATCCAAGCCCTCATCTAGCAAGAAGCAGCCTGATCCCACGGGTCTAGGTCGCCTCGCCGTCAACTGTCGCAAAATTAGTTGAAGGTGGCGGCAGTCTCTCGGGCGAGGCAACAATAACAACAACAAAAACCAAAGTACATGAGCTCGCCCAAGACCTCCCCGGATGGATCGCTAGAGAGCCCACTGAAGGAGATAGCAGACAAAGGGCAGGGGGAGGCGAGTCCTCTGCTCCCCCTGCTGCTAAGAAGACCGCGACCCGTGAGAAGGGTCTACCAAAGAGCCACCCCCTCTTTGGGCTCGGGGGAAGGTGGAAGGACTCGACCGGCGAGCCCGTGGTCCAATGGGATGAAATGGCCCACCAAAACTACGTCTGCACCCTCCATCCTTCCTGGACAGACCACCAGCTCTTCTCCAATCATGCCTACGCGCTTGGCTTCAGCCTCTACGGGCGCTAGGATGCCGAGGCCTACAAGCGCATGACTTGCGCCAGCTCGTCCATGAGGGCCTGCAAGCCCACATGAGGTCCCTGGAGCTGCACCACATGATGGACCGTCGCGGTTTCAACCTCAGCCACCTCTTGTAGAAGGCTGAGCAGAAGCGCGACGTTGCCCAGGAAAAAGCCTCCGACCTGGTGAGGAGACCCAACATTATCCGAGGATTTACTTGCCAAAGCCGTCGACGGGTTTGTAAGTACTAGGCACCCCATTCTCTTTTTACTTAGAGATTTCTCTGCCTTTCCTGCGATAGATTTACTTACCCTTTTGGTTTCACAGGATGTCGAGGCCGCTAGCGAGCCGCGGACTCGCGTAATCGGGCTGGAGGAAGAAAACACCCAGCTGCGTGCCCGCACTGTCGATCTGGAAGATCGCTCCGCCGGGTTGGAGGTGGACAATGAAGAGCTGAAGGACCGGATCAAAGGGCTCAACAACGAGATCATCCGCCAGGCGGACTCCTTCCTTCCCCCGGGTGGCAGCAAACCCCCCTTCCCATACAAGAGGCCGAGGACTTTTGGCGAGGCCTAGGTTGCTGAACAGCTACGGATCAACTCGATTGAGTTCTTCCAAATGCACCCTGTAGATTATGAAGGACACAGGGGTGCTGGTGGAGGGCTGTGAGGAGATCACGACCCAGGACCTCATGCCGAGCCTGTTCCCGTTCACGCCGCCAAACGAGAAGGAGGATAGCTCTGACCTGCTCTTCGGGAAAGGCTTTAAAGATGATCCATCCAAAGGAGCGAGCGAAGACCGCCAGTCTTGGGGGAGGCGAGAGCTGACCCCTTTTTCTTTTTCCTTGTAATTCTTTTCCCCCCTTTTTGTAGTAACATTTTACATAATGAAAGAGATTTTTGCCATGAATTTTTCTATCCTCTTTTTCTTGAACTTACTTGCTGCAGCGCACTCGACTGCGAGCTTCCCTTTAGGCGACCTCGCTAGGGCAGCCTTGACCATTAGAACGTATGAGTTAGGGTACCTCGCTAGGATAACCCTTGCCCTTGCCCTTGCTAGATTAGTTGTTGGAATCAGAATTGTTAAAATTTTACAAGTAAAACCTGAAGGGGGTGGAATGCATTGCCTGAGCTCGCATTGTCTTGCCTTCCCTGATAGATGTCGAGTACTCGGCTCGTCACCCCTCTGCCGAGATGAGCCTGCGATCCCCGACTTGCTTGTGAGGACTTTCTTCCACCATCCTTAGGGAATAGGCCAATCCTTTCAAGTAACATCCGAAAAAAGTAGGACTTTCCCGAGTGACATCCAGCCATGCCAGCTAGGTGAGAGCCTGATAGCGAGATCTGCTCAGGGTCTGGGTAGACTCTCTCGAGTGACATCCAGCCCTGCCAGGTAGGTGAGAGCCTGATAGCAGGATCTGCTCGGGGCCTGGGTAGACTCTCTCGAGTGACATCCATCCCTGCCAGCTAGGTGAGAGCCTGACAGCGGGATCTGCTCGGGGTCTGGGCATACTCTCTCGAGTGACATCCAGCCATGTAAGCTAGGTGAGAGCCAGGCAGCGGGATCTGCTCGGGGTCTGGGTAGATGCCATCGAGTGACATCCAGCCCTGCCAGCTAGGTGAGAGTCTGGCAGAGGGATTTAATCGGGGTCTGAGTAGACTCTCTCGAGTGACATCCAGCCCTGCAAGCTAGATGAGAGCCTGACAGCGAGATCTGCTCGGGGTCTGGGTAGATTCTCTTGAGTGACGTCCAACCCTGCCAGCTAAGTGAGAGCCTGGTAGCAGGATCTGCTCGGGGTCTGGGTAGACTCTCTCGAGTGACATCCAGCCCTGTCAGCTAGGTTAGAGCCTAACACCGGGAGCTTCTCGGGGTCTGGGTAGACTCTCTCGAGTGACATCCAGCCCTGCCAGTTAGGTGAGAGCCTGGCAGCGGGATCTGATCGGGGTCTGGGTAGACGCGATCAAGTGATATCTAACTGTGCCAGCTAGGTGAGAGCCTGGTATCGGGATCTACTCGGGGTCTGGGTAGACGCCATTGAGTAACATCCATCCCTACCATCTAGGTGAAAGCCTAGCTGCGGGATCTGCTCGGGGTCTGTCAAATGAACACCACCTATTCACATGAATCTCGGCAGGAGCATTGACACATCAAGAAAAAAGAACATTACTTATATGGATCAATGGTAAAAACGTTCCAAGTCATCACCGCTCCATGTGAGACTTAGGGTCTCGCCCTCCACATTCTGGAGACGGTACCCTCCTGATTTCAATGTTTCTTGTACAATATATGGACCCTCCCAGTTGGGGTTGAGCTTACCCAAAGCGGCGGATCTTCCCGCGACATCCACCTTTCTCAGGATCAAGTCCCCCTGCGCAAACTGTTTGACCCTGACATGCTTGTCAAAGTGCTTAGCCATTCTTCTTTTCACTTCTTCCTACCGGATGGCAGAGAGGTCACACAGCTCCTCCACCATGTCTAGAGAGAGCCGTAGTTCTTCCTCACTTTTAGCTCTCCATTCTTCCCTACCTTCCGCCGCCTCAACCACCTGAGGCATCCGGACCTCGAACTCTACTGGGAGTACTGCCTCGCATCCAGGGGAGAGCTTGAAGGGGGTTGAAAAATGTTTAAGTTGTCTACCTAAATCACCTAGAGGTGGTGAATAGGTGAGTTGTGTGTCTTTTTGTGAAATAAAAATTTTAGCGATCTATGCACAGAAAAATAACCAAGCAATCACAGACGACACCAAGAATTATAGTGATTCCCCAACCTTG
Source organism: Platanthera zijinensis (assembly GCA_039513925.1). Taxonomy (NCBI): domain Eukaryota; kingdom Viridiplantae; phylum Streptophyta; class Magnoliopsida; order Asparagales; family Orchidaceae; genus Platanthera; species Platanthera zijinensis. Next base: position 42,567,194 of record CM077079.1, on the reverse strand, counting down.
GGTACGTCCACTTTCCACTCACCGATCTATCAATGCACTAGACTCGGCTACTCCACTAATCCCGGATTGAAAACAATCCTAATACTCGGAACAACATTCCTACAACTCGATCCACAAAACGAATCTACGCTCGGAAGATAAAAACTTCATACAACAACTCAGAGAACAAAATTCCTACACTCGGAGAATAATCTCCTACAAGAATAGATTTGAAATAAGAAATACAAACAGTAAAATCTCTCAGATCTGGAAATTTCTGCCTAGGTCTTCTTTCTTGAACTTTGCGACTTTGTCACAATATGTTGAAGAAGACTTGGCTAGATCCTTGATCTGAAATTTCTGGACTCACAAGATCAAGAAGAGGATGTGTAGATTGTAGAATATCTTGATCTACAAGTTGACTTCTCTGAATCGTTCTTGATCGAAAGCCTTTGGTGATGAGTACGATGAGCGACGACTTCTGAATTAGGAAAGAGAATTAGGGATTCAGAATTCTTAGAATTTCTTCTTTCGCGTGCTTAGGGTTGGTCGGAATGACAAGACCTTTTATAAGATATCCCTAACGGTCATAATTATGATTAATGATGGCCACATTGACCAATAACATCAAATCATTTTTGAAAATCACGACTGTCAGGACTTAGAAAAAATTTCTCATAAAATAGCAACAGTTCTCGAGAGGAAGTATTATACTCGAGAAAAGGACTTAGTAAAAAATGTGGAGGTGGAAAACAGCGATCTGAGAAATAAAGTACTCGAGATAAACAAATATCGTTCTCGAGAAGAAAAGCTGGTACTTGAGAATAAGAAGACTTCTACTCGAGTACAACAGACATTACTCGAGAACTAAACATAGCCATCTCGAGAACTAATCAAAGTCTTCTCGAGAAAAAGACTTAGAGAAATTCTGACTGAAGGAAAAGTAACCCGAGAAGAAGAGTCATGAAGTACTCGAGTACATAAGCCTTTCTCGAGAACATCAAGATGCTTTCTCGAGAACAACTTCTGTCACTCGAATATATGATGAGTCTTACTCGAGAACTTACTGTAGTTCTTCTCGAGAACAAAACTTAGTACTCGAGAAAAACACTTAAAATTTCTTTGAGTATGAAAACATAATTTATTCAAGAATACACAACATCCAAATTTACATCCATGCCCTTAGTGCTTGAAAAAGAAGTGTATCCAAATAGAGAGGCTACAAATGAGTCAACACTATGGATCACACAATGAGAGATTATATTGTATGGTCTTGTGTTTGGAGACTCATTGTAGACTGATATTGGTCTACACTTGACATATAAGTCCTGCAAACACTTAACTAAAAGGAGCATCAAATACAAACTTAATTCATCTTAGTTTAAGGCTGGTTTCATACAAATCTGGGTTATTGTGGATACAATACCCAACAGGGGTCTCCCCTATGGCCGTGTTGGGAGTGGTTCTCAGGGCCCAAAGAACCGAGGGAAGCTGCTCCACCTAGCTACCCATCAAGTTTTCAACTTTTTTATTCAGGATGTTTACTATGATTTTGTTTGCCACCTCAACCTGCCCGTTGCTCCTAGGGTGATGGATCGAGGCAAATCTGAGATCAATCCTGAGCTGCCCGCAGAAGCAAATGAACTAGGCGCTGGAAAATTGAGGTTCGTTGTCTGTGACAATGGCTTGCGGCAACCTGTGCCGGCAGATGATCTCCCCCCCCCCCAAAAAAAAATTCCTGATAACCTGGGAGGTCACCTTAGCCAGCGCCTTCACCTCCAACCACTTAAAAAAATAATCTATCATGACAAGCAGGAACCTCCTCTGCCCACTGGCCTGGGGGAAAGGCCCTATTAAGTCCATTCCCCAGATGGAGAAGGGCTAGGGGTCATAATACTTCTGAGGCGCAAGGTTGGTTACAGTTTGAGGTGGGCAAACAACTGGCACTTATGACACTTCTTTGTAAACTTTAATGCATCGTGGCCCAAGGTCGGTAAGAAATACCCTTACCTGACAATCCTTCCTTCCAGGGTCCGAATCCCGGAGTGACTAACACACTCTACGGAGTGGACCTCCTCCAAGATCCTCTGTACCTCCCTCTTATCCACGCAACGTGCCAACATCCTTGAGAGGGTCTTTCGGTACAACTACCCATCACGGATGAGGTAGTACACTGACTTGTAGTTGAATTTCTTTTTATCCATCCCCTCCGGATACTCCCCGATAGAGGTTGTTGTCCAAGAGAAATTTAATTCCATAATTTCAAAAGAATGAACTTTCAAGATATCTTCAGATTTTACTGATCCTGTGGAGGTTGTTGTCTTTCAAGCTTCTCCTGTTGTCTCTTTAGGTAGCTAAAAGGCTTAGGGAAGTATTTTGGAGGCCTAGGAGGATCCTTGGGATTGTTTCTTCCATAAACTTTGTCATATATTATTCTTTTAATAAGAGACTTCTCATATAATCCCCATTCATCTGAGCTGCAGTGAAGGCTTGTGGATTCATTAAAATCAAGGACTAGCTTGAGAGTGTCAAGTATGAGGGACTTGGAGGTTAGACTCCAAACTTCAAAAAACTCTTGAATTCTTATCTTTACATCTTCAGGATTTGGAGTTAATCTGCTAGCTGAGGTTCCATCCCCATATTTCCTTCTTTTGGCTTTCCAAATCTCTGGACGTTGAGAAGGCATAACTGTCTGATCTGATTCCCAAACTTGTTTATATTCCTCAGGAGGAGGTCCATCACTGTATTCTAGAGGTGGTCCTTCAAAATGTCTTGGAGGTGGTCCTTCAAAGTGTTCTAGAGGAAGAGAGAAAGTAGGCCTGTTAACATCCATATGTGCAGGAGGAGATGAGGTCCTGTCCACATCTTCTATTTCCTTAGCAGCCTAGCTTGTGAGTTTGGACTAGATTTTTTAATTTCAATTCCCATCTTTGAATGGAAGAGACAGATACTTTCTTCATGTGATGGAGTGTTGTCCCTTTGGAGAGGTCAAAAACTTCTAGATTCAACTCATGCAGGAGTAGAGAGATAATCCTAGCATAGTTGGGAGCCTTAATGCTTTCTATGATCTTATCAAAAATCATCATGCCAAACTGAAACTTCTTTCTGCAAATAATGGATGTCATCATGTAAAAGAGTTCAGTAGAGATGAAGATTATCGAAGTTGTTTTGCATAGAAGAACTTTGCCCAGAATGTCCATTAGAAGTTTGGCCTCTGTATTGAGGTTTGGTCGACGAATGTTGTTAATGACAACGGAAATTCCACAAAAGCTGTATGCTCTGTCATAATCTTCAGAAGTTATGTCATCTTCCTCTTCAACCAAGGGTAGCCGAAGAAGGTTAGAGACATTGGACTTGGTAAGCTTGATCTTAATCCCCTTAACTTTGGACTTAAGAAATTTACCATTCCTTATCACTTTGTCATTTCGAAAGAACTCTTCTACCTCGGGGAAGAGAATTTTGCAGGGTTGTTGTAGAACGAAGGTTAATCCGGCAGTGTCTAGGAGAAGAAGAAGGTTTTGGAAATCGTCGAAAATTTCTGCAATCCCAGTAGCAACAAGCTCACTCCCAATCCCAATATTTGAAGTCGGAGCCATTGATGAGGAGGAAATGATCTTGGCTGGCCGGTGACAGGAGAATCTGGCTTGCGATAGACGGCGGAAACGGAGAAAATGAAAAGGTTTTCTCGTGTGGAAGGGTTTGAGAATCTGGAATATGATTTTCTTGGACCTAAGTCTATTTATACTAACCTTTAAATTTGATGAAAAAGGATATTAATAACATTTAAAATACCTGAAATGAAGCGGTATAACCTTCTGGCTGCGAATATAGAAATTTGAAATAAAGACGAGAAAATTTCGTCTTATTTCTCGAGTGGATCAACATTACTCGAGTGAGAGAATGATAGTACACGAGTGACATCTTGGCGCTTCTTGAGAAGAGTCTCATTACTCGAGTGGTATGACTCGAGTAATTTACCGACTTCTCGAGTAGTCTAAGGAAGTACTCGAGTAGTTACATTCTTACTCGAGAGATGAGGTATGGACTTGAGAAATTTTTGATTTTTTTGATGTGTTCCTTGATCTCTGAGCTATGTTATGAGTCCTCCTTCTCTATTCTTCTTTGTTGATCATTCCAAGTTCTATTTTGAAGAACGAGAACTCGGTCTCGTCCAGCGGCTTCATGAAAATATCTGCAATCTGCCTGTCAGTTTGGACATATTATAGATTTATGTTCCCATGCTCCACATGCTCCCAGATGAAGTGGTATCGCAGCTCTATGTGCTTTGTCCGGCTGTGAGAGACTGGATTGTTGGCTATTGCAATCACACTGGAGGAGTCACAAAACAAAGGAATGTCCTTGACTTTCATATTGTAATTTTCAAGTTGGTGCTTTATCCAAAGCAATTGTGCACAACAACTGTCGGCAGAAATGTATTTTGACTCGGCCGTTGAAATTTCGACACAATTCTGCTTTTTGCTGCTCTAAGAAATGAGTCTTCTTCCATGGAATTGGCAAGTCCTGAAAGTGCTCCTTCTATCATCTTTACTTTCTGCAAAGTCTTCATCTGAGAAACCAATTAGTTCGATGTCATTACTTCTTGGGTACTATAAGCAAAGATTTGGTGTACATTTAAGATATCTCAAAATCCGCTTTGCAGCAGCATAGTGAAATTTCTTTGAGTTCACTTGAAATCTAGCGCATACACATGTTGAAAACATTATGTCCGGTATACTAGCAGTAAGATAAAACAAGGATCCAATTATGCTTCTGTACTTGGTTTCATCAAAAGGTTTCCTTTTCTCATCCATGTCCATAGACACAATTGAATCCATTGGAGTCCTCATAGAGGTTGCGTTCTCTATTCCGAATTTCTTAATTAACTCTCTGGTGAACTTCGCCTGAGAGATGAAAATTCCATCTACAGATTGTTTCACCTGAAGTCCTAAGAAATACTTCAGCTCCCTCATACTGCTCATTTCGAACTTTTCTTGCATAAGTTTAAAAAACTTTTTGTAGAGGTTGCCGTCAGTAGAGCCAAAAATGATGTCATCGACATAGATTTGCACTAGAAAAATATTGCATTTTATTTCCCTAAGAAATAATGTCTTATTTATCTTTCCTCTTGTGAACTTGTTCTTAAGGAGAAATTTAGACAGCGTCTCGTACCAAGCTCGAGGAGCTTGTTTCAAACCATACAAGGATTTAAATAAGAGAAAGACATGATCAGAAAAGTTAGGATCAACGAAACTGGAGGTTGTTCCACATGCACTTCTTCCTTTATGTCACCATTAAGGAAGGCAGACTTCACATCCATATGATAGACAGTGAAGCCCTTAAGTTCCGCATATGCTAAGAACAACCTGATTGCCTCTAGCCTTGCAACTGGAGCAAACGTATGGTCGAAGTTGATTCCTTCTTCTTGTCTGTATCCTTGGGCGACGAGTCTGGCCTTGTTCTTTATGATTGTTCCATCCTCGTCCATCATGTTCTTGTAGACCCACTTGGTTCCGATGACGTTCTTACCTTTGGGTCTTGTAACAAGCTTCCATACTTGGCAATGCTTGAATTGGTTCAATTCTTCTTCCATTGCCATTACCCAAGATGCGTTTGAGTTTGCTTCCTCAAACTTCTTCGGTTTAACCTGTGAGAGAAAACTCAAATATAAATTTTCATTAGTTGTACCTCTACGAGTTCTGACGCAATCCCTGGGATCTCCTATGATTTGGTCCATTGGGTGATCCTTCAGATGTCTGAGCTCTAGAGTCCTTGCATTTGGAGTGTCTTCAACCACAGGAGTGACTTCATCAACTTGGATGATTTCTTCATCTTGATCATCAACCTCTCCAATCAGGGTGGAGTGGTGATCTTGATGAACTTTTCACCTTTTTCTTCAGTCGGTTCACCCAAGTTAAGTTCTTTCATCTTTGAACCTGCATCTTCAATAAATACACTAGAAGAGTTGTCTTGCAGCAAGCTCGTCCAATCAAATACAACATGAATAGATTCTTCTACAACCGGGGTTTTCTTATTAAATATCCTATATGTCTTACTATGGATACTATATCCTGCAAAAATACCTTCAAAGCTCTTTTCATTAAATTTAGTAGTGTGATATTTGCCATTATTAAGGACGAAGCACTTATAACCAAAGATTCTAAAATATGAAACAGTTGGCTTTCTGCCCTTTAGCAGTTCGTAAGGTGTCTTATTATGGTTCTTGTTTATGAGTGCTCGATTTTGCACGTGGCATGCAATGTTGACGGTTTCAGCCCAAAAATATTGCCGTAGTGAGGCATCTCTCAGCATGGTTCTGCAGGCCTCTATAAGTGTTTTATTCCTTCTCTTAGCTACTCCATTTTGTTGAAGAGCACGAGGAGAGGAAAACCCATGAAAGATACCTAGGCTTTCACAAATTTCTGTCATGGACCCAGACTTGAACTCAATTCCATTGTCACTTCTAATTTTGACTACGGAATAGTTGTATTCATTTTGAATCTACCTGACAAAATTTGTAAAGATGTCAAAAGTATCTGACTTGTGTTTTAGAAAGAACACTCATGCAAAGTGCAAGTAATCATCAACAATAACCAATGTATAATCCTTACCTCCCAACCGAACAAGTTCATATGAAGTAGGTGTAAGCACCTATTAGAGTCTTTGCCAATAATGCTTTTAAAGATAGTCCTTATTTGCTTGCCTTTTACACATGCGTTACAAGGTCTATCTTTAGTACACTTGACATTTGGGGCATCACGTACTAAATTAAGAGAAAATAATTTATTAATAGTTTTGAAATTAATATGTGATAATCTCTTGTGCCATTGGTCACCAAGAGACGCACTATCTTTTGCCAAAAGACACACTGGTGTAGAAGAGTCTATGCAAATAAAATTCAAACAAAAGATATTCCTACTACGAGTGCCTAATAGAATCGTTTCCAGATTATCTATCGATTTTATCAAGCACTTGTTTGCATGAAATTCTACGATGTATCCTTTATTACAGAGTTTGCTTATGTTTATGAGATTGTGTTCCAATCCTTCAACATGTGCCACATCCGAAAAAGATACACTACTATTTGTAATCATACCGTAGCCTTTAGTAATTCCTCTATCAAAACCTCCAAAGATGACCTTTGGCTCATTCATGACTGGTGAGTAATTCTGTAGAAGGCTTCTTGTCCCGGTCATATGCCGAGAGCATCCACTGTCCAAATATCAGATAGGAGTTTTGGTGGTCTTTGGACATACCTGCAATCACAAATCAGTTTGCCTTAGGAACCCAAACTTGTTTGGGTCCTTGTTCTCTAGTTAGCATACTCCCCCTACATGTATTAACATTATGAGCGGTTTTCTCACATTAATAACCTGAGGAGTTACAAAATTTTTGGAGTTAAACCAGCAATCAATGGCGAAGTGACCAATTTTGTCACAGCACCAACAGCCAAACCTGTTGTATCTTTGCCTAAATTTCTCCTGCTTGACCTCTTGGGAGTGTGGACTAGCAGGGGCAACATTCTTGGAGGTAGAAGCTTCATGGTGATGGCATTCACATGGCTTCTTCTCCTTAAGAGGCTTATCCACAACAGGCTTTACTTTTGGTGCCTTCTTGATGTTATGACCATGATTATAAGGGTCATATCTCTGAAGAGTGATATCCTCATAAGGTGTCTTGAAGACACTCTCACCAAAGTCTCGGGGACGGGTCCATCCTTGGTAACGAGACTTGAGCTCTACATAAGTAGGCCTAGTAAAATGATCGTAGGACGAATCAAGATCAAACTCATTGGTTGGAAAGATAACCTTTTTGAATGACGTCTGATCTTGAGGAGCTTTCCCCTTTTCTTTGGCCAGAGCCTTCTTGGCCGCCTTATTCTTTTTTTTAGCCTTATTTCTCCTAGAGGATTTACTAGAAGCACCAACATGGCCTATGCCAGCACATTTGGCCTGAGCTGAGAATTCAGCAACCAAAGGAAGGACAGTCTTGGGCTTGGAGAAACTTTCAACAAGTTTCTTTTCTGCTTCAAGGCGTTCTTCCAATTCTTTGATGATCTTCTCCTTTAGATCTAGGTGCTTGAGAGCCTTATTATACTCTTCAACAGCAGTAGTTAAGTCTTCTCTGAGTGAGTCCATCTTGAATACTTCCTCTCTCAGAGTGTTCTCTTCAGCCTTGAGAGATTTAATCTCTTTGGCCTGAGTTTTCACGGCTTTTTGACATTTGTCGTAAGCCTTGATTAACTCCTTATATTGGGGCATGAGTTCAGACTCATCGTCAGAAGAGCTGTCCTCATGATCATGATCAGAAACATCTAACTCAGAAAGAGTAGTATGAGAGTTTACCTTCCCAGTGAACTGAGGTTCTTCTTTTTCATCAATTTTGCCATTAGCCCAAAGTAGGCTTCCTCTTCTTCACTTGACTTAGATGAGTTAGAGACGTTGAGAGTCTTGCCCTTTTTGGCTACTAGGCTTCTTTCAGGTCTCTTCTTGTGGTAAGAAAATTTATTCTCCTCTCTTTTTTCACCCTCCTTCTTCTTGTGAGGGGAATCAACAATAACGTGACCTGGCTTATTGCAACAATAACAAACGATGTCAGCAGAAATATGTTTGTTCTGTTTAGTATGATACCTGTCTTGGCTACTTGAGCTTTTTTGTGTCGATCACCATCATGACGTGATCTTCTGTACGAGGCATCTTTGCCTCTCCATGGTTTCTTCTTGTTCAAGAATTTCTTGAACTGTCTTGAAAGAAGAGAAAATTCTCCTTCAGATAAATCTGAGCCTGAGGTACTTGGCTCTGAAGTTTCTTCTTCACTATGTTAATTTGTAGGAGCAGGTGATGCAGCTTTGGCTTTCCTTGAGCTGTCTGCCTTCAGTGTGACAAACTTCTCCTTGGATGAGAACCAGCTCTTCTCTTCTTCAACTTTTCTTGAATTGATTTGCAGCTCATATGATATTAGCTTTCCAAAGAGATTCTGAGGGTCAGTCTCTGCCAGCTTGCCAAACACCCGGATAGCACAGACTTTATTTTCCTACTCCTTAGTCAGGGACCTTAGAAATTTATCATTCAGCTCTCCATTAGTGAAGACCCGGCCATATACTCTTAATCCATTAACTATCTTGAAGAAACTTTCAAAGGTATCTGCAATTGAGTCCTTGGGTCCTTGTCGGAAAGCTTCATATTTTTGATTTAGAAGGGATCTCCTGTCATCCCTAACTTATTCAGTGTCTTCCATCAAGGTGATGAGAGACTGACATATTCCTTAGCGGATTGGCAGTGAATTATGTTCTACAGCATAGAATCATTGACTGCACTTGCGATGATATTTTTGGTCTTCTTGTCTAGAGAGACAAGTGCAATCTCATCTTTGTCAAGATCCATCAATTTATTAGGAACTTTCTTGGTATGATTTATAGTGGAGACGGTCATGGGAACACGAGGACCTTCTTCAACAATCATGAAGATCCTTGAATCCACAGCTTCCATGAAAAACTTAATCCTTTCTTTCCACATGGGAAAGTTGGTCTTTGTACACAAAGGAAGCTTAGCAAAATCTGTGGCATTGTCCATGCTTGGATAACTCAATAGACAACTTGGGGCAGATCTGATCAAGGTGTTAACCTTTTAAGGATGAACCTCCCTCTGATACCAATTGAAAAATGTTTAAGTTGTCTACCTAAATCACCTAGAGGGGGGGTGAATAGGTGATTTGTGCGTCTTTTTACGGAATACAAATTTTAGCGATCTATGCACAGAGAAATAACCAAGCAATCACAGACGACACCAAGAATTATAGTGGTTCCCTAACCTTGGGTATGTCCACTTTCCACTCACCGATCTAGCAATGCACTAAGCTCGGCTACTCCACTAATCACGGATTGAAAAAAATCATAATACTCAGAACAACGTTCCTACAACTCGATCCACAAAATGGATCTACACTCAGAAGATAAAAACTTCCTACAATAACTCGGAGAACAAAAATCCTACACTCGGAGAATAATCTCCTACAAGAATAGATTTGAAATAAGAAATACAAACAATAAAATCTCTCAGAGCTGAAAATTTCTGCTTAGGTCTTCTTTCTTGAACTTTACGGCTCTGTCAGAATATGTTGAAGAAGACTCGGCTAGATCCTTGATCTGAAATTTCTGGACTCACAAGATCAATAAGAGGATGTGTAGATTGTAGAAGATCTTGATCTGCAAGTTGAATTCTCTGAATCATTCTTGATCGAAAGCCTTTGGCGATGAGCACGATGAGCGGCGGCTTCCGAATTAGGAAAGAGAATTATGGATTCAGAATTCTTAGAATTTCTTATTTCGCGTGCTTAGGGTTGGTCGGAATGACAAGACCTTTTATAAGATATCGTTGACGGTCATAATTATGATTAATGATGGACATGTAGACCAATCACATCAAATCATATTTGAAAATCAAGACTGTCGGGACTTCGAAAAAATTTCTCAGAAAATAACAGCAGTTCTCGAGAGGAAGTATTGTACTCGAGAAAAGGACTTGTGTTCTCGAGAACAATGATAGAGATATTGAGAAGAAAGACTTATAAGATTTTTCTGAAAAACAGTATAGCATTTCTCGAGAAGAAAAGTTGTACTCGAGAAAAGAAATTTAATTCTCGAGAACTATCATGGTGAACTCGAGAAAAGGACTTAGTAAAAAATGTGGAGGTGGAAAACAGCGATCTCGAGAAAGAAAGAAAGTACTCGAGATAAACAAATATCATTTTGGAGAAGAAAAGCTGGTACTCGAGAACAAGAAGACTTCTACTCGAGTACAACAGACATTTCTCGAGAACTAAACATAGCCATCTCGAGAACTAATCAAAGTCTTCTCGAGAAAAAGACTTAGAGAAATTCTGACTGAAGGGAAAGTAACCCGAGAAGAAGAGTCATGAAGTACTCGAGTACATAAGCCTTTCTCGAGAACATCAAGATGCTTTCTCGAGAACAACTTCTGTCACTCGAATATATGATGAGTCTTACTCGAGAACTTACTCTAGTTCTTCTCGAGAACAAAACTTAGTACTCGAGAAAAAAACTTAGAATTTCTTTGAGTCTGAAAACATAATTTTTCATGAATACACAACATCCAAATTTCCATCCATACCCTTAGTGCTTGAAAAAGAAGTGTATCCCAATAGAGAGGCTATAAATGAGTCAACACCATGGATCACACAATGATAAATTACATTGTATGGTCCTATGTTTGGAGACTCATTGTAGAATGACATTGGTTTACACTTGGCATATAAGTCCTACAAACACTCAACTAAAAGGAGCATCAAATATAAACTTAATTCATCTTAGTTCAAGAGTGATTTCATACAAATCTAGGTTATTGTGGATGCAATACCCAACAGGGGTCTCCCCTATGACCATGTTGGGAGTGGTTCTCAGGGCCCAAAGAACCGAGGGAAGCTGCTCCACCCAGCTACCCTTCAAGTTTTCAACTTTTTTCTTCAGGATGTTCACTATGATTTTGTCTGCCACCTCCACCTGTCCGTTGCTCATAGGGTGATGGATTGAGGCAAATCTGAGATCAATCCCGAGCTGCCCGCAGAAGCTGATGAACTTGGCGCTGGCAAACCGAGGTTTGTTGTCTGTGACAATGGCTTGCGGCAACCCGTACCGGCAAATGATCTCCCCCCAATCAAAATTTATGATAACCTGGGAGGTCACCTTAGCCAGCGCCTTCACCTCTAACCACTTAAAAAAATAGTCTATCATGATAAGAAGGAACCTCCTCTGACCGCTGGACTGCGGGAAAAGCCCTACCAAGTCTATTCCCCAGATGGCGAAGGGCCAGGGGCCGTAATACTTCTTAGGCGCTGGGTCGGTTGCAATTTGAAGGGGGCAAACAACTGGCACTTGTTCCACTTCTTTGTAAACTCTGCCACATCGTGGCTCATGGTAGGCAAGAAATACCCTTGCCTGCCAATCTTTCCTTCCAGGGTCCGACTCCCGGAGTGACTCTCACACTCTCCGGAGTGGACCTCCTCCAAGATCCTCTGTATATCCCTCTCGGCCACATAATGTGCCAACATCCCTGAGAGGGTCTTTTGATATAGCTACCCATCACGGATGAGGTAGTACACTGACTTGTACTTGAATTTCTTTTTATCCATCCCCTCAGGATACTCCCATGTGGAAAGGAAGGTTGTGAATGGGTCCATCCACGAGGGGTGTTGGTCCACCTCCATCAGCTCTCCCTCTTCAATAGAAGGACGGAATAGGTCGGTGATGTTACCCCCACCCCAGGACCATGCTTTGCCTGTTGGTCCACCTACTTTCTCTCCTCCCTGGGCACGTGTTAGATGGAGAAGGTCTGGAACATGTTGATGACCCCTGTTACTTTTGCTAAGTATAACTAGAGGGTAGGCTCCCTTGCCTCGAACTCCCCATTGATCTAGGAGCCACCACCATGGAGTCAGTGAGGACCTCCACATCAAATACCCTCAGCTCCCTGGTCAGGCGCAACCCTGCGATCACCACCTCATACTCGGCCTGGTTGTTGGTGATGGGAAAGTGCACCACTACTGTTTACTCGATTCTTGTCCCCTGGGGACTTATTAGGATTACCCCCGCCCCCAGGGAATGCCTCCCGGAAGCTCCATCTACCATCACCTTCCAGGGAACTGGTGAGTGAGTTTCACCTCCACCACCTCGACCATATAGTCAGCCAGAAAGTCGGCCATTGCTTGGGCCTTGATCGAGAGGCGGGGAACAAATGAGATGTCGAACTCACTCAGTTCCACCGACCACTTGGCCAACCGACCCGAATGCTCCACCCCCTAGAAGATGTTACGGAGGGAGTGGTCTGTAACCACTCGGATTGAGTGTGACTGGAAGTAGGGTTGGAGCCTGCGGGTCGAGATGATCAGAGCTAAGGCCAGCTTCTCCAAGATGGGATAACAGAGCTCCGCCTTCTTCAGGACCCTGCTCACGTAGTATATGGAGAGTTTCTTCTTCCCCTCTTCCCGAACTAGGATGGAGCTCAAGGCCTCTACTCCGACCCCAAGATACAAAGACAGGTCCTCCCCCTCCTTCAGCCCTTGGAGCAATGGGGCCTGAGTCAACTGCCACTTCAAGGCTTGAAATGCCTCCTCGCATTCCTTGGTCCATTCGAACTTCTTCCCCCCCCCCCCTCAATGTTTTGAAGAAGGGGGAGCACTTCTCTACGGCCTAGGAGAGAAACCTTCTCAACCCTGCCAGCTTACCTGTCAACCGTTGCACCTCTTTGGCGTTCTGATGCTATCCCAACTCCATGATCTCCCTTACCTTATCAAGGTTGGGTTCTACACCTGTAGGAGTAAGGAGATGGCCCATGAACTTACCCCTGCTTGCCCCAAAGACACATTTCAGGGGGTTCAACCGCATCTTGTACTTGCGCAGGGTGGTGAAGGTCTCCTCCAGGTCCCAGAGGTGGGAGTCCATGTCCCGACTCTTGACCATAAGGTCATCCACATTCACCTCCAGGTTTCTCCCCTTTTACTCTCGGAATGCCCTGTTCATCATCTTCTGGTATGTCGCCACTGTATTCTTTAGCCCAAAGGGCATCATTTTGGAGCAGTAGCACCTGTCCCCTGTGATGAAGGATACATCCTTGATGTCTGGGGAGCGCATCCTGATTTGGTGGTAACCTTAAAATGCATCTATGTTGGGACTTGCGGGTCCGGAATCGCCCCCGCGTTGCGGCGCTATGCGGTAATGGCTTAACTGGCTGCCCCGTGGATCCGCCCGAGGAACTTTGATATAAAGATTAGTGGCGCCGTCCTCCATCAGTCCGGGCTTTTGGTGCGAGTGGTTGCGCTAAGTCCTCTCAAGTGGTATCAGAGGGGGTCGCGGGTTCGAAACCCCGGGGTCATTTCCGGGGGGGATTGTTGGGACTTGCGGGTCCGGAATCGCCCCCGCGTTGCGGCGCTATGCGGTAATGGATTAACTGGCTGCCCCGTGGATCCGCCCGAGGACCTTTGATATAAAGATTAGTGGCGCCATCCTCCATCAGTCCGGGCTTTTGGTGCAAGTGGTTGCGCTAAGTCCTTTCAATCTAGAAAACTCATTACAAGAAAACCAATGGATGAGTCAACCAGCGCGTCGATCTGAGGCAAAGGATAACTATCCTTAGGGCACGATTTATTAAATAAAGAAAAATAGACACACATATGCCACCAGCCGTCTCCTTTTTTGACCATTACTACATTGGAGACCAAGCTGGGGTATTGTATTTCAGATACAAAGCCAGATTTGAGGAGTTTGTCCACCTCCTCTCTAATGGGCTCAAACAGCTTGTCCGCAATGGACCTCTTCTTCTGCTAGATGGGGAGAGCTTCCGGGTCTAGGTTGAGGCGGTGGCAGGCGACGTCTGCATCAATCCCTAACATCTTCGCCACACTCCAGGCAAAGACGCCCACGTTCTTCTAGATGCACTCCAACATCCTCTCCTGATCCGCCGGGGTCAGCCCCCCGCTGATGTGGACCTTCTCCACCCTACACCCGAGGGTGAGAACCTCCATCTCCACCACCTCTTCTGCAGCCTCCAAACGAGACTGCTCCCCCATTATCCAACATCCTCCAAACCTGGGGCAGGAACTTCCTCCTCAGCCTCATCCACGACCAATGCCTCGGCCGGCTCCTGGACTTCCTCCGCCACCTCCACCCGGGTGCGGTTTCCTCCACCTCTATATCCTCTCCACCGGACTCCTGCTCTGCCTCCTCCATCCTTCGCTCCATCTCCTCGGCTCCCTCCTGCCAAGAGATGGAGTTCACGACGGTGACGTAGCATTCCCTCGCCACCTTGGGGTCGCCCCAGACCCGTACCTGGATCCCTTCGACGTTGAACTTCAGGCATTGGTAGAAGGACGAGGGAACACAGCAGAAGACACTGATGAGGGGTCACCCGAAGATGGCATTGTAGCTGCTGGGGGCGTCAACGATAATGAATCTGTAAGTGCAGGACTGCCCCCCCCCCCCAAAGTAACATGGATTCACACTCCTCCTTCAACCTCCTTCTTATCCCCCTAAGAACCCAAACAAAGGTCCATCCGAGGAACACCCTCTTGGCCTCCACCTTCATCGCGCCAAATGCCTTCTTGAAGATGACGTTGACTGAACTCATGTTGTCGATGAGGATCTGAGAGACGGTGAAGTTCTCGACTGCCGTCTGGATGAACATCACATCGCAAAAGGGGTCCTCATGGTCTGACATGTCCTTCCTTGAGAGGTTATCTTCTCCTTCGGGGGTGGGGTCTGGAATGTGGAGCCAACCATCCTGCGATACATGGTGTGGAGACATGTCTTGCGGTAAGCCTCGACCCCAACCCCTATGGATCATTATGATCCTTTCCCGGGCCCCAACATCGGCCCGGTCCTCACACCTGTTCTCCTCTGCCCGAGGCAGGACTTCCTCGATCTGCACTCCCTAGCGATCTTACTGTTGCTGCTGCTCCCTGTTTCCTCTCATCTTGAGGAACTCCGGGCATGTGGCCGTAGCGTGCCCCTCCTCTTGGTGGAAATCACAGTAGGGCAACTCCACCCTAGCCTCCCTTCTCCTTCTATGTGCTGCTCTCCTCCTCTACCCCCATGGCTATAGCCATAGCCTGGTTCTGGTCGGGGAGAGGTGGTCTATGGCATTGCCTCCCACTTGGAGGGTAAAACTGACCTTGGCCCCCTAGGCGGTTGTTTCCTCTATGGAAACCTCTCCGCGGCCTCTGGTCCTGCATCTCCAGCCTCCAACCTAGCCGATGGTTCGGCTCACGACGCCCCACCCTGGGCTGCTACTGTTGGTGTTCCCTCTATCGGGTTTTATCTCTCCTCTCCTCCTAACCTCTGCCACCTCTGGGCCTCTCTTCCTCCGTGGCCCACCTAGAAAGCTTTCGGGCAAACTCCGGGTTTGATAACTCCTTGTCGACTTCCCTTGTCGCCCTCTCCATCAGTTCCTCATAGGAGAGGGCGGCACTCTCTTCAGCTCCATTCTGAAGAAACCATTCTACAGCCCCAGGGTGTAGGCCATCATCAAGGTGTGCCCTGAAATCTCTTAGACCTGGGTCACCTCCTCCTAGAACCGATCCACGTAGCTTCCCAAGGTCTCGTTCACCCACTGCTTGATGTGGAACAGGGACTCCGACTCTTTCTTCCTCCTCTTAGAGGTGGTGAACCTCAACATGAACCCCCGACGTAGGTCCTCGAAGCAATAGATGGAGTTGGTCGGTAGCTTGTGGAACCACTCTATCGCCTTCTCCTTGAGTGTGATGGCGAAGAGCCTGCACTTGAACCCATCCGACATCTGTCAGATCGAAACCTCATCCTCAAATCACTGGACGTGTTGGACCGGGTCTCCCTTCTCGGTGTAGTAAGACATCTCTGGCTCTCTAAACCCCTCTGGAACTTGGGCGGAAGAAACCAATTCGCTGAACGGGCTGCTTCCCCCTATTGGGCGAGCTGGAGGGTCTCACACCCCCATCTCATCGAACCGACCGCCGCTCGACGATCATGGGAAGAGCACTCGCCCGGGAAGCTCGCATCCTCTCCCTTACTCTACAACTTCTTTCCCAGCTCGCCTGTTGAGAGCGTCCTCGCCAAGGGTCAGGACCGCGAGTACAGGTGCTGCTGGAGTTATGCACTCGACACGCGCGCCGAGTGCAAACTTGATGAGGCTGAGCACCTCCTGCCTGAAGTCTTTGAACATCCCCACCGTGTCTAGAGGGGGAGGGGAAGGCGAGTCAGACCTGTCCGAGCCTTATCCTTATCCTCCCATCATCGAACTCGCCGAATATTTTCTGTGCTGACCACGCTCCACGCTCACCGCACTAGAATGTTGAAACCAAAAATTCGGTCTCTTGTGGAGTTTTGTAAAATCACTCAAACAACTAGACCCCCAAGAGTGGTTTTGTCATGACAAGAGCATGACAAAAACCTAGGAAGCCCTAAAAGACTAAGTGAATCTAGAAGAGAAGGTGGGACCACCATGGTCTGCAATTAGCACATTTCAATTATATCCCTAGGGTTTGACTTTAGGGTTTTAACTAGACTCTAGAACCCTACCACAACTTTCATATCCCTTTAGGGGGCCCATAGGATCACTAACGACCCTTTAGGTCCAACCTTAAAGGCCAAGTTGACCAAAGTCAACCCTAACCTTAATTAGGTCAAACTAGTTCACCCATGGTCATTTGGTCACCCCCTTAGCCAAAGGGACCCACCTAGACCTTCCTAAGCCCTAAGGGAGGTTAATGGGTCACCAAGGACCCATTAGGGTCAACCAAGGAGGCCAAGTTCACCCAAGTCAACCCTAGCCCTAATTTGGTCAAAGTGCCCTTCCTAAGGGTCAAGTGACCCCCAAGGGTCCAAACCCACTCTATTTAGGTCCCCCTAGACCTTAGGAGAGGCCAAGGGGTCACTAACCACCCCCTAGGATTAGCAAGGTCACCCAAGGTGGCCTAGTGTTGAGCTAACCCACCTTTGGGTCAAGTTAACCCAAATGGGCTAACTCAAGCTCAAACCCAAATCCATTTGGGCTAGCCTCATGATAATGATTTAGATGAGTTTATGGGGTGTAGCTTGACTGAATTAACCCTTTAATTTCAGCTAAGGTGACTAGGAGAGAGAAAAGCTTAATGGAGGAGAGAGAAATGGGAGGAAGACCATTCATGGTAAAGGGAGACCAAGAGCCCCTCCCTCCGCCTCCAAGGGGGTTGATTCAACTCCCCCCATTCAATCTAGAGAAGGTAAGGGGCCATTTTAGTGGTTGTTCATGGCCGAAACAGTGTATCCACCCATGGCCAAAAATGCCATTAGTGGCCATTAATGGAGCCATGAAGAAAGACCCCTTCCCTCCCTATTCTGTTTCTTTTAAAAGCTTCACTGGGCACCAAGGAGTCGTTTCCACCTTTTCCCCGATGGTTTCAAGCTACTTGGCTGTGTTGTTGGAGAATCCCGATTGCCTCCACCACCGGCCATGGAACACCAACACCAAACCCGTCGGCAGGCACGATTGAAGGTCGATTTCTCCCCCTCTCCCTCAGTGCTAGGATCCTAGATCAATTAAGAGAGACATCGGGCTCAATCGAGCCGGTCCAGGGAGAAATTTTCTGGATTTTCTGAGGTTTTTGCACCTCTTGGGTTCAACGGAAAAGGCCTCTCCAGCGGCCGTGCCGCCGCCTTGCGGTAGCCACCACCTCAACGGAGGTGGTGATGGTAGTGGCCGGCCGGGGAGATGGTCGGGTGGTCAGCATCAATGTTAGGAAATGGCTCCAGGAAGAATAAATCTTGGTCATTGGTGCGCTGGAGAAGATGACCAGATGCCGTCCTTTATGCGCCAAGATTTATGTCGCATAGATTTAATCTTAGGATTAATTATTTCATTTCATTTGATTTTCTGTCACATAATTTACAGTTAATGTTTGTATTTTTTAAAAAAAATACCTAGGGACTTTTAATGAAAAAGTGGTAAATATCAAAGTTGTAGCCCTTTAGGTCTAATTTAGTTTAAAATTTGTTTCAACTTATTTGGTTCAGTGGTCTGACCTCAGCACTCAAAATGGTGCAGTCTATACCTAGGGCTACTAAGAGATTAAAATGAGTGCCCCCACCTAACCACCTTCCCAAATGACCTAAAATTTGGACATGGAGTCATTCTTGTCCATGTGTAGGACGTATCCAAAAATGAAAATTTTTGGATAAAACTTTTCTATAGTTTTGGTAAAAATTTAATAATCCTAGTATAGTTTAATTGAGGGGTCTAATGACCTCACCAACCCCCGAAACATTGGTGGATGGTCTTAGGGGTCATCTTGAGTCACTGGTTAAAATCTCAACCCATTTGAGTATGTTTTGATTGGGTTTTGAAGTGACTAAATTTTGGGCCGTTAAGGGTGGGTTTGGGGTTTAGGATTCTTGGAGCATGGAGTGGCCAATCCTCACCCAAAGGGGTTGGGGATCTGGCAAGAGTCCCAAGGTATGTAGGGTCACCCTCTCTTAGAGTTTGGGGTGGGTTAGGGTGGTTGAGCCATAGTTCCCTAGTTCAAAGCCTTAGATTGAACCTTTTAGGGTTTGTGAAGGACTTAGGGCGTTTAGTCCTTGGTTGGACTTGGGGTTTACCCCATGGGTTTTTAGGGTGGAGTAATGCCCTAGGGTTGTTGTAGGTGATAGTTAGACTCTTGCACCCCACTTAAATAACTTTATGCTAAATTAGGCCCTTGCACCTTAAGAATTAATTTAGGGGTCCAATGACCTTGGACTTCCATGGGATGATGGTAGGAGTCTTTTTTTATAGTCATATTAATCTATGGAATATTTTACATATTGTTGGGATGAGTTTACAAGTAGGCTCCTTTGTAAAGTGCACTATTATGGGTTTTCTTGAAGAATTTTCATACATGACTTTCTAACCTTGAAATTGCATAATATTTAGTCAGTTATGTTTTGAGACCATAACAAAGCTCTAGAAATTTTAGTATAAATTTTAGATCAATAATTGGTGTACTTCATTCACAACCCATCAAGTTGATCTATCTACTTAGGAATTTCTTATAATTTAACCTCTTACTGGAAACTCATGAAATTTAGTCAGAGGACCGTTTATGACATTGTAAAGCTCTGTAAATGTTTGTGGAATTTTTAAAACTCTGTTTACAGGTATTGCTTCACAAGGTGCTTTTTCTAAGTTAACTTAATTGATTTTAATTTGGTACCTAATGAGCTTTGTAAACTATGATCTTTGGTCAGAGGTCCTTTCTGGTCATCCTTAAGGTTAAGTAATTTTTCCATAATTTTCTAATGACAAACTCTAGTACTTCCTTCTTAACCCATAATTATTGGATTTATTATGGATAAATTAATTAGAGGCCAAAACATTTATGAAAAATTATGAAACTTGGTATTCTCTGATTTTTAGGCATCATATTGAGTTAATAATTTTTGGGTGGTCATAACTTATGTAAATCTAGTACTTCATGTTCAAAATCACTCATGGCCTTCATTTGGGAAAAAATAAATAAATGCCAATTAGATTAGGAAAATTACAAGTTTCTGGATTTAGTCTAATATTGTCACAATAGACCTCCAATAATTATCTTAGGGCATTCAAATGAATATTTATGAGGGTCACCATTCTTGCATGTCTCTTAGCTCACTGGGTCTGTACATAGCAAAACAGTAATATCAGGGAATCTTGAGAACTTAGGTATGGGGTAAAGGGGTATGTGGTGTACTTAACCTGTAAAGTATGACTGATGCCATCATTGTAGGTTAGATTGTGAGAGCCTGGTTAGCTAGATTAAGGTGGTACCTGGGAGCGACGAATGATCGTCCTTCCCTGGAGAGAGAGAGTCCAAATACACTTAGGAATAGCTCAAGAGTAAATCAGTGAGTTGGAACAAGGGTAGTAACCAATAACAATAAGTGCCTTGCGAAAGGGAGCTTTGGACTTTAACCCATCGTAGTTTCTATCTCCCTCGAGAGCCCTTCACGGGGAATGCCCTGGGAAGTCCAAGATTAACTTAAACTGTAAGAGCAAATTGTTTATAAGAGTAACTAGTCTATACTAAAACTCCACTTACACTCACCACTAGTTTCAGGGTTGTTAGTTTAGCTTGGTAATTCGAGCGGTATGCTCGATGGTTTTAGTAGTGGGCAGGTTAGACCGACGAGCCGACGACTCGGTAGATAGTTTTTGACGGACGGGTTAGTCTGGGGAGCCTATGGCTTGAAAGTTCTTGTTTGCATGTGCATAACATAAGTGGTGGGTCTTTTTTACTTGACAGTCATTCACACCGACGTCGGTACGTTGGCCCGGCAAGTGTGGTTCACACTTAGCCCAAGAAAGACTGGTTGTTTTGCCAGCAAGATACACAGAGGCTCTGTGGCATGTCCTTCACGTTGAGGCGTACAAAGGTCTAGGTTGGGTGGCATGGATGTCGTCCTAGTAGTGCGGTTAGCCCGAGCCACTGCCTCCGTTTGCCACAACGCGAGGTACCTCAAAGTTTAGCTAACTCCAAAATGGGGGAACTAAAGGTCTGTGCACATAGAGTTGTGTGTGTGAGTTGCACTTGTGTGATCATAGCATTTCATCCGTATAATATTTCACTACACTCATACTTGCATCAAAACCTGACACCCCATCGTATAACCTAGTATGGGATAGCTTATACGATGAGAGTCTTGCAAAAGACTCCTTAACTTATAAGTTTGTATGATCATTCATATAAGTTAAGGTTTTTCTTCAATATAGCTTGCTCTCTTACTGTTCTTACTTTACTACCTTACTTTAGTTTTATCTTATTATTGTTGTCCACCTTTATTGTTCTGTGATACCACTGCTAGTTTAGGTCCGCCTCCATCTGCTTTGACACTTCTCCACCTTATATTCTTCCTTATCCTCCTTCTCGAACGGTACCTAGGAGACGCGGGGGGAGGCGGGAATGATAATTGGCTTAGTCTTATGACTAACGATCGGTGGACCATATTTTTCAGGGGCTCCGGATGGGAGACAGGCATCAGTCCTAAAGGCTGCACCAACAGGGCATGGTGCACATGGAGGTGGGCCAGTCTAGCACAGGAGCACCCGTTTCTTGTTCTATGAGTGTTTAGTTTTACTAGCTTCCGCGAGTGAGCTTGTAGTGAGGATTCTGATGTACCGGGCATAAGCCCGTTTACCTTTCTGCTTGTCTTTTTCAATACTCCTTTTATTCTGGGACTTGCTATGATTCATATTATATATATGTGATATGTTGACTTGGAATTTACTGTCATATTTTATAAGCTTCTGCATCTTTCGTGATTCTGTTGTGCCAGCAGGGTAGGCATTTCATAGTGTCGACCTTCCGGAGCGAAGGTGTCACCGCAAAATGGCGATTCTGGGCGTAAGACCAGGTTGCATTGCAAAAAAAAATGGGGTCTTACAAACTGGTATCAGAGGGAACCTCGATCCGAAGAGAAAGAAGTACACAAAACCATGGGCCACCCCGCGCAAGCTTAGTTTGGGGACAAACTAGCAGCGGAAGCAATGGTGTGACCATAAGGGGAAATCACGTGCAAAAGTCCCACCTCTTTTCTTCCTTTCCTTTATCGTCTAACAATTGGAATTCTCATTTGTAGCCTGCGACGAACCCTACTCCCCAGCAGGGGCATTTCAGGCTCATAACGTGATTCCACCCTCGCCAGCTCCGGCTCCGTTTCAGCAGACAGAGATAGGTCAGACTTTGAGTGCTATTCTGGATGACTTTAGGGCTCAGCAGGCTCCGGCTCCTCAGCCAAATCCCGGTGAAAACTAGCTAATCGTCTTCCGGGGGCATCACACAATTTCGTCTCAGAGGACTTCGTCAAGGAGCTGGAGGGCGTTAGATTTTATGAGGGAGTTATCAGGAGGGTGTGTCTCCCCAATAGGATGGTCGTCCAATGTACTGCGAGTTGCATCCTGAGGGTGACCATCAATGGGTTGACCCTCGAAGCCCCGACGATGATCCTGAGCTTGCCGGACTTCGATCTCATTCTGGGAATGGCATGGCTTTCCCAGAATCACGCTCAGATTGAATGCTTGGAGAGGAGGGTTGTACTCAGATATGGCAATGTCTATGCGACGTTCGAAGATACTGCTCCAGTTTCCCGCCTCTTTCTCTCATCTATTCAGGATGTCAAGGCCCACCTACAGGGAGATGAGGTTTGCTAGGTGTTGTTCGAGATGGCTGAGGTCAAGGGCTCCGTTGCTGATATTCCAGTGGTTCGAGACTTTGCTGACGTATTCCTCGAGAAGCTGCCAGGGTTACCACCGCATCGGGAGAAGGATTTCCAGATACAACTCGTGTCGAGGGCTAAGCCGATATCAAGAGCTCCCTACCGTATGGCCCCGAATGAGCTGGTAGAGTTTCAGAGCCATTTGCAGGAGCTAGTAGAAGCAGGATTTGTCAGGCCGAGCTCCTCGCCTTGAGGAGCTCCAGTTTTATTCGTGAAGAAGAAGGACGACACGCTCCGCTTATGCGTTGATTACAGAGCCCTGAATAAGCTCACGGTCTGAAACACGTATCCCCTGCCCAGGATTGACGAGTTGTTTGACTAGTTGGAGGGAGCTCATTGGTTCTCGAAGTTGGATCTGCGATCAGGATACTACTAGATGCGTATTCAGGAGGAGGACATTCCGAAGACAGCCTTCAACAACAAATATGGGCTATTTGAGCTCACAGTGATGCCTTTCGGCCTCACGAATGCCCCATTCGTGTTTATGAGCCTGATGAACCGGGTATTCGAGGCTTACCTTGACATTTTTGTCATAGTTTTTATAGATGACATCCTAATCTATTTGAGGATGGAGGAGGAGTATGCTCGCCACCTGGCATTGACCTTGGAGAAGCTCTGGGAGTACAGGTTGTATGCGAAGTTCAGCAAGTGCCAGTTCTGGCTGAAGGAGGTGCCCTTTCTGGGACATATTATCAGTGGAGCAGGTTTGGCAGTGAATCCGGCGAAGGTTCAGGCAGTTTGAGATTGGCCACCGCCGAAGACATCCACAAATGTGAGGAGTTTTCTAGGACTTGTCGGCTATTACCAGAAGTTCGTAAAGGGTTTCTCCCGGATTGCTCTCCCACTCACATCTCTGACGAAGAAGGAGACCCCATTCGTTTGGATGCCACAGTGCGAGGCTGCTTTCCAGGAGCTGAAGTGCTGGCTCACCTTGGCTCCTATTCTTACCCTTCCATCCGGGAGGGAGTGATTTCAGGTATACACTGACGCGTCATACCAGTGGATGTGTGTCGTTCTGATGCAGAATGGGCACATGATCGCTTATGCTCCTAGACAGTTGAAGAAGCACGAGCAGAACTATCCGGTGCACGACTTAGATATGGGAGCAGTGATTTTTGCTTTGAAGATCTGGAGACACTAACTCTACGGGGTTCATTGTGATATCTTCTCAGATCACAAAAACCTGAAGTATGTGGACACTCGGAATGAGCTGAATATCCGACAGAGGCGCTGAGTAGAGTTCCTATCAGACTATCAATATACCATGCATTACCATCCCAGCAAGGCGAACGTGGTGGCAGACGCTCTGAGCCGGAGAGCCACCACGTCAGGAGCATAGCCTCAGTTGATGGCTATGGAGCTGGTGGGCATGTTGGAGGAGATGCAGATATCCCTGGTATATGAGGATGATCCAGAGTTGTACAGGGAGTACCTCGCGTCGATGAGTACCACGGACGACATCCGGGATTGCATCAGGGATGGGCAGAGGCTAGATGCGAGGATGGAGCCAATTTTTAGAGCCTTGGAGGAAGGCACGGCTGGGGATTATTTACTAAGAGATGGGCTGCTTTGTTTTAGGAGCAGAGTTTATATACCAGCAGGAGGCCTGATTCGGGAGGACATCATGGCAGAGGCCCATTGCAGCCGATACTCCGTGCACCCGGGTATCACGAATATGGCATCAGATCTGAAGAAGACCATGTTTTGTCCAGGCATGAAGAGGGACATCACATATTTTGTGACTCATTACAAGGCTTTCCAGCTAGTGAAGGCGGAGTGTAGGAGTCCATCCGGGTTGTTGCAGCCACTTCCAGTTCTGGAGTGGAAGTTTGAGGACATAGCCATGGACTTCATCCACGGGCTACCTCGAGCGCATGCAGGAAACGATTCGATTTGGGTCATCATCGACAGGTTGACAAAGGTGGCCAGGTTTATCCCGGTCAGGAAGGATGCTCCGGTAGGTGATCTAGTGCGAAAGTTTGTGGAGCAGTTTTTGCGCTATTATGGAGTGCCCAAGACGATCTTGTCTGATCAGGATGGGCATTTTACGTCCAAGGAGTGGATGTCGGTTCAGGCTTACCTAGGCTCTCGGTTGACATTTAGCACAGTGTTGGGTATTACATCCACAATAACCCAGATTTGTATGAAGTCACCCTTAAACTAAGATGAATTAAGTTTGTATTTGATGCTCTTTTTAGTTGAGTGTTTGCATGACTTATATATCAAGTGTAGACCAATGTCAGTCTACAATGAGTCTCTAAACACAGGACCATACAATGTAATCCCTCATTGTGTGATCCATGGTGTTGACTCATGTGTAGCCTCTCTATTGGGATACACTTCCTTTTAAAGCACTGAGGGCATGGATGGAAATTTGGATGCTGTGTATTTTTGAAGAAATTATGTTTTCAGACTCAAAGAAATTCTAAGTGTTTTTCTCGAGTACTAAGTTTTGTTTTCGAGAAGAACTAGAGTAAGTTCTCGAGTAAGACTCATCATAAATTCGAGTGACAGAAGTTGTTCTCGAGAAAGCATCTTGATGTTCTCGAGAAAGGCTTATGTACTCGATGTAACACCCCTATCCGTCGTATACCATATAGCAGTAGGTCCGGCCGGGGCCCGACGCCATATACTACGGACAGACCGATTGGTTACGCGTTGAAACCATACAACCAATCAAAATGTCCTACACAGAGTCATTCTAGCGGAAGCAATTTATTAAGTTGCACAAATACAAGAACCCTGCCAAGAAAGAATGTCCACTACAGAAATAACAATAGGAATGAAAAAAATACAAAAGTACCGGTCTTATGGCCTTATAAGGTTTGCTTAACAAAACATGTCTTACATACTTCGGCTCGCAGGCCGGCCATACATGAAATAAACGGAAAGCATAAAAGGGTTAGGCCTTCGAGGGCCAGCACCACAACATGGGCTTTAGCCCGCTATTTTTTGCTCGGCTCCACAGCACCTGCAAGCACAAACCACCGCCCGGTGGCAAACAAAAGCAACGGTCAGCTATACTGACCAAATTATAACGATCCCGCCCCCAAAATCGGGGCGGCGATGCTCTTTCCCTGCACTTTATTAGTATAGGCAATATATTAGTGTGAACACACAACATCACAGGCGTAGGCTCGCACGGCCACACACCTCGTGCACACAGGGCACATTCACGGCGAACCGGCCAATGTCACGTTAATTCAAGCCATAGACGTTCCCGTTCCACCACCGCCTCTTGGACGGCCAACCATATGAGCATTTTGCCTTCCTGGCCTTGGTCACGGCAATTTAAGCCATAGACCGCCGAAGACCCTCATCCATGCCAACGGTCCTACCGAACGACATAGACCGGGTACGGTTCCGCCTGACCCGTGCTCATACCGCAACGGCAATTTAAGCCATATGCGCAGGTCAAGACTCACCGAGTCCCGTTTCCACCACAATAATCACATAACCCAGTTATGTTCACGTTGGCTCCCCGGCCATCGTGTTGGCAAAACTCGTTTTCGCCCAGTTTTCCGGGTGCACCTTAGAGTCAATCTCTAAGGCTCCCTGATGCAATCTACCACGTAGAAAACCCGAAAACACTCAAACATCCGGAGTCTTGCCCGGTTCATATGCAATGCAACATCACCGATCCGGACCAACATGTCCGAATAGGCTTCACACACAATGCCTATGTCCATTTACGCATACGGACTCTACATAAGGGGGACTTCACATATCTACCCCAATGAACGCTCCAACTCTTCGCTCACTCGCGAGAGAGGGCTTCCTATGCAAAGGAAAAGAGGGCTTCACATGCCCAAGGATGAGAAATCGTTACCCTTGCATTCTTCCGCGGCGCCATGAAAATCTATGCGGATGAAAAGCACCGCAATCTCCTTGCCTCCGCGGATCCGAAGACGGCTCGCGATTTGGAGCTCCGAATCTCCACCGGCCGCCGGAGTTGACCTCCTTCTTCCTCCTCCAAGCTCTCCCTTCTCTCTAGATTTTAGAGAGAGAGTACCCAAGTGAAATAAGGGTTTCAAAACCCTATTCCCGGCTAAAACCACCCAGGAGCAGCCCCCCACCGTCGGATCCAAAGCCAAGGAAACGAACGGCCAGGATTAGATCTGAAATCACAAAAACTGGGCCGAACACGGGTTCACACACGGCCGTGTGCCTGGCCGTGTAGCTCATTCGCCGTGTCGACCAAAATTGAAAACCAGCAACACGGCATGTGACACGGCCTCCGACACGCCCGTGTCACCTGCGACACGCCCGTGTTGGGACCCGTGTCACGCCCCCCGTGTGCAATCGATCAACACTTCGTAGTCAGAGAGGTACACGGCTTGGTGACACGGCATCAGACACACCCATGTCAAACTAGACACGCCCGTGTTCGTGCCCGTGTCACTGCCCGTGTACCCCACCGTACAGCCCAAGTGTGACACGGCCTGGGACACGCCCGTGTCCTAGGCCGTGTTCCTCCACACGACCATCGTCGACCTGAACTGGTCGACTACACGGCCAGCTCGACGGCCCGAGCTCGACACGCCCGACACGGCCTCCGACATGCCCGTGTCGGGGCCCGTGTCACCTGCACCAAAACTTTGTCTTGGCCAAAAGTGATCCCCGTCGCTCCTACAACATTTTGGGGTGTTATAATTCTACCCTCCTTAAAGAATTTTGCCCACGAAATTAATAAAGGAAAAACAGGACTTAACGTAAATCAGTACCTGAGCGGAACAATTCCGGGTACTCCTCCAGCATAGTCTGCTCCCATTCCCAAGAGAGCTCCTCTCGCCCGCAATTATCCCACTGGACCTTAACCATCCGAATCTCCTTGTTACGGAGTCTCTTGACCTCAACATCTTCGATATGAATGGGCCTGACCCTAGTCGTCAACCCTTCGTCCACCGGCACTTGATCAGCCGCGATCACCTGCGAAGGCTCTTGCACCGCCTTCCGCAACACAGAAATGTGGAACACATCATGTAAACCACCTAATTCCTCCGATAGCCTCAACCGGTATGCCGCTTCGCCGACTCGCTCCAGAACCTCAAAATGTCCAAGGTATCTTGGGCTCAGCTTCTTCAAACGTCTCACCCGCGAAACCCCCTTGAACGGCTTCACTTTAAGATATACCCAATCGCCTACCGTGAACTCCACGTTCCAGTGCTTGGCATTGTAATACTTCGCCTGCCGGTCCTGAGTGATCAATAAGCGCTCCCGAATGATCCGCACTAACGAGGTAGCACTCTCCACCTCCTGCTTCTTGTATAACCTTGCCTCACTCGTTTCAAGCCACGATAACGGCATGCCACACTTCCTACCATACAGGGCCTCGAAGGGCGCCATTTGTATACTTGCTTGGTAGCTGTTGTTGTACGCGAACTCCACCAAATACAGGTGGTCTTCCCAATGCTTACTGAAATCCAGAACACACATGCGTAGCATGTCCTCCATCGTTCTATTGACCCTCTCGGTCTGCCCATCCGTCTGCGGATGGAAAGCTGTGCTGAACTTTAACTTTGTTCCCAGCATCTGCTGCACCAACCTCCAATCATTTGATGTGAACCGTCCATCGCGATCACTCACAATGCTACGGGGCACACCATGCAGTCTAACTATATTATCAACATACAACTTTGCCAATTTCTCCACTGGATCATCCTTCCTATGCGGAATGAAATGCGACACTTTAGTTAACCGATCTATGATCACCTAGATGGCGTCGTTCCCTTTCTGCGACCTTGGCAACCCATGCACAAAGTCCATAGATATGTCGTCAAACTTCCACTCCGATATAGGCAAGGACTTCAGAAATCCTCCCGGCTTTTGGCACTCCGCCTTCACCAAGGCGCACGTTTGGCACTTAGCCACAAACAACGCCACATCTTTCTTAAGCCCCGGCCACCAAAACAGTTTCTTGAGATCACGATATATCTTCGTGCTCCCTGGGTGGATTGAGTACTTGGTATGATGAGCCTCGTACATCAACTCCGCCCGGAGGTTACCCCCGCTTGGGACGCACAACCGATGATCCTTCCTTAACAAACCATCTTCCAATGAAAACTGGGAATTTGACCCATCCAATGCTGCCTCCATAAGCTCCTTCATGGAGTCATCTAACTCCAATGCCTGCCGAACCCGGTCAGCCAGGTCATACTGCACCTCTGTCCAGTTTAACATTGCTTTGGCGCTCGTCTGCTTGTCAACGCAACAGATCTCAAGCTCCTCCAACTCCCATACTAGCCGCTCATCATGCACTAACAACCAGTTGGCTTGGGCGGGAGCCCTGCGGCTCAGCGCATCCGCAACTGCGTTGCCCTTCCCGGGTACATAATGTATTTTGAAGGTGTAGTCCCCTAGGAACTCCATCCACCTCCTCTGCCTCATATTAAGGTCCTTTTGATCCAACAAGTATTTTAGGCTCTTGTGATCGGTGTATATATCGACCCTTACGCCGTAAAGGTAGTGCCTCCATAACTTGAGTGCAAATATCACGGCCGCCAACTCCAAGTCGTGCACCGGATAATTTCTTTCATGCACTTTCAGCTGACGCGATCCATACGCAATCACACTTCCATGCTGCAACAACACGCAGCCTAAACCACTACCTGAAGCGCCGCTATACACCTCAAAGCCCTCGGTCCCACTCGGCGAAATAAGCACTGGCGTCGTGGTCAACCGTCTCTTCAGCTCCTCAAACGCTTGCACGCACTCCTGTGTCCACAAGAATCTCTGATCTTTCCTTGTCAACTTCGTGAGAGGTAGCGCTAACAGCGAGAAGTTCTCTACGAAGCGCCTGTAATATCCGGCAAGCCCGAGAAAACTACGGACTTCCGCGACAGAAGACAACGCAGGCCACTCCCGTATCGCAACAACCTTCGCCGGATCCACCGCTATACCTTTCCCACTAACAATGTGCCCAAGGAACGCTACTGAGGGTAGCCAGAACTCGCACTTGGAGAATTTCGCATAAAGCTCATTCCTCCTCAAAGTCTCCAACACCAAATGCAAGTGCTTGAAGTGATATTCTTCGCACTGCGAGTACACCAATATATCATCAATAAAGACGATCACAAAGCGATCCAAGAAATCTCGGAACGTCCTGTTCATCAAGTCCATAAACACTGATGGCACATTCGTCAGTCCTAACGGCATGACCGTGAACTCGAAATGCCCATACATTGTGCTGAACGCCGTCTTCGGGATATCACATTCCCTTATCCTCAGCTGATAGTACCCCGACTTCAAGTCCAACTTAGAATATACTGACGATCCGACTAACTGATCAAAGAGATCATCAATCCTCGGGATCGGGTACTTGTTCTTTTCCGTCAGCTTGTTCAACTCTCTGTAGTCGATACACAACCGCATATTACCATCTTTCTTCTTAACGAAGAGGACCGGTGCGCTCCAAGGCGACGAGCTTGGACGCACATACCCTTGCTCCATCAGCTCCTCTAGCTGAACTTTCAACTCTGCCATCTCCTTAGGCGCCAACCTATACGGAGCACGTGACACCGGTTTGGCCCCCGGCACGAGCTCGATGGTGAAATCAATCTCCCGCTGTGGTGGGGCTCCGGGAAGACTATCCGGGAACACATCGGGGTATTCGCAAACCACGGGAATGCTATCCAATGTGGACTTTGGCTCCACCGCCCCCACTATTGCGAAGAACAGCTCTGCTCCAGCACGAACTGCCTTTACCACCTGAAGAGCAGACATCAGCGTCTTGCTCAACCCCTTGAGTCCCTCGAATGTTGTCCCCCGCCCAACACCCAGCTTTACCTCCTTCCGGTCACAGTCAATCCAAGCTTTCTGCTCCGAAAGCCAATCCATCCCAAAGATCACGTCGAACTCTACTAGCGGCAGCAATGACGCTAGCAAGTCGAACTCTTGGCTCCCAATGTGAACCTTTACGGCGCACACCCTGTCCGCACGCATCGAGCACCCATTCGGTAGCAGCACATCCAACTTGTCCTTCGCCATCGAAGAAGGGACTCCGATGCGCGATATGAAACTTTCGGACAAGAAGGAATGTGAAGCTCCCGTGCCGGACTATCACTAATCACAACAAAGCCTATACAAACAATATTAGGCTAACAAGCAATAGACAACAATATATAAAGTTAACTTACTGTAAATTAACTCGTACCTGTCACCACGTCAGCTTGTTTGATGGCCTCCTGCTGGCCCAAGTTATAGACTCTAGGCTGAGTCGGAGCATAGTGGGACGCGGTTGACTCCACTGCCTTGCCCTTCTCTTCGTAAGTAGCTCCTTGCTTTCTCTCAGACTTTGGGCGTCCGCTCCAGCAATCGCGGGCAAAGTGCCTCGTCTTTCCACACGTGAAACAAGCGCCCGGGGTTCGATTAGTAGTTGCCCCCGAGGCACCCGTAGAAGAAGCTGGACCTGACGTCCTAGCCTTCTTGAAGAATTTTCGATAGCCCGACTTCGACGTAGTCGGCGCTTTGAATTCTGATTTCTTCCCGCCAGAATCCTTCTTAGCTTGTACATTCTTCATGTCCTTCTCCAAGGACCGGGCCGAACTGACCAGGGTCATGAAACCCTGCGCCTTGGGCCCCGACAGTAGCAACCTTAAATCATCTCTTAGCCCTTCATAGAAGCGGCTCGTCTTTCGCTCCTCATCGGCAAAGGTAGTGCTAGCATATCTCCCCAACCGAGTAAACTCGTGGAGGTACTCGTCTACAGTGCTATATCCTTGCACCAACTTTTGGAACTCGTTCTCCAATGCGATCCTCTGCGTTGAGGGGAGGTATCGAGCCATGAACAGTCTTGAAAACTCCGCCATAGGAACTTCGGCCAACGACCTTCCCCTCAACTGGTGTAGCTCTAGGCCTTCCCACCATAACCTTGCGTCCCCATCCAACAGGAACGTCGATATTGTGGTCTTCTGCCACTCTTCCGTTTTTGTAGCTGTCATCACCCTATTGACTCTTGAGAGCCAATCCTCAGCCTGGGTTGGGGTTCCCGTCCCCGAGAACACCGGTGGGTGGAAGCCCATCACATGCTTCAACTGTCTTTCAGTTGCTCTCCTAGGCAACTCCGGCTCCACCGCCACCTACTCAACCCTTCTAGGCTCCGCCGCTTGGAGCGGCACTTGCTCCCCCGCAGGAGCAGGCTGTTGCACCTGTCTTGCAGGTTGCGCATTAATCATAGCAAAGACAGCTTCTGCCACCAATCTAATGGTCTCGGCAGACGGAGGTGTTGCAGGCGCTTCACTTGGCGCACTGCTTGCCTCAGAACCTGGCCGTTCTGACGGCCCAGCACCACTCCTGGTCACCTATAATCGTGCAAAACACCGATAAGCGACCAAAAATTACTGCAAACAACAATTATAGGAACACGCAGGTTCCTCAAACATGTATATTTTCATTCCTAAGTGGACATTCATGGGTTCTTTTCATGTTATAACGATGATGCACACATTTGCTCACCACCCCTTAAAGTGAATTCGTCCACGAATTCATTTAAGTTTGACCGAAACCAGTAGTCTGATACCAATTTGTAACACCCTTATCCGTCATATAGCATATAGCAGTAGGTCCGGCCGGGGCCCGACGCCATATACTACGGACAGACCGGTTGCTTACGCATTGAAACCATACAACCAATCAAAACGTCCTACACAGAGTCATTCTAGCGGAAGCAATTTATTAAGTTGCACAAATACAAGAACCCTGCCAAGCAAGAATGTCCACTACAGAAATAACAATAGGAATGAAAAAAAATACAAAAGTACCGGCCTTATGGCCTTACAAGGTTTGCTTAACAAAACATGTCTTACATACTTCGGCTCGCAGGCCGGCCATACATGAAATAAACGGAAAGCATAAAAGGGTTAGGCCTTCGAGGGCCAGCACCGCAACATGGGCTTTAGCCCGCTATTTTCCGCTCGGCTCCGCAGCACCTGCAAGCACAAACCACTGCCCGGTGGCAAACAAAAGCAACGGTCAGCTATGCTGACCAAATTATAACGATCCCGCCCCCAAAATTGGGGCGGCGATGCTCTTTCCCTGCACTTTATTTGTATAGGCAATATATTAGTATGAACACACAACATCACAGGCGTAGGCTCTCAAGGCCACACACCTTGTGCACACAGGGCACATTCACGGCAAACCGGCCAACTTCACGTCAATTCAAGCCATAGACGTTCCCGTTCCACCACCGCCTCTTGGACGGCCAACCATATGAGCATTTTGCCTTCCTGGCCTTGGTCACAACAATTTAAGCCATAGACCGCCGAAGACCTCATCCATGCCAACGGTCCTACCGAACGACATAGACCGGGTACGGTTCCGCCTGACCCGTGCTCACACCGCAACGGCAATTTAAGCCATATGCACAGGTCAAGACTCACCGAGTCCCGTTTCCACCACAATAATCACATAACCCAGTTATGTTCATGTTGGCTCCCCGGCCATCGTGTTGGCAAAACTTGTTTTCGCCCAGTTTTCCGGGTGCACCTTAGAGTTAATCTCTAAGGCTCCCTGATGCAATCTACCACGTAGAAAACCCAAAAACACCCAAACATCCGGAGTCTTGCCCGATTCATATGCAATGCAACATCACCGATCCGGACCAACATGTCTGAATAGGCTTCACACACAATGCCTATGTCCGTTTACGCATACGGACTCTACATAAGGGGGACTTCACATATCTACCCCAAGGAATGCTCCAACTCTTCGCTCACTCGCGAGAGAGGGCTTCCTATGCAAAAGAAAAGAGGGCTTCACATGCCCAAGGATGAGAAATCGTTACCCTTGCGTTCTTCCGCGGCGCCATGAAAATCTATGCAGATGAAAAGCACCGCAATCTCCTTGCCTCCGCGGATCCGAAGACGGCTCGCGATTTGGAGCTCTGAATCTCCACCGGCCGCCGGAGTTGACCTCCTTCTTCCTCCTCCAAGCTCTCCCTTCTCTCTAGATTTTAGAGAGAGAGTACCCAAGTGAAATAAGGGTTTCAAAACCCTATTCCCGGCTAAAACCACCCAGGAGCAGCCCCCTACCATCGGATCCAAAGCCAAGGAAACGAACGGCCAGGATTAGATCTGAAATCACAAAAACTGGGCCGAACACGGGTTCACACATGGCCGTGTGCCTGGCCGTGTAGCTCATTCGCCGTCTCGACCAAAATTGAAAACCAGCAACACGGTATGTGACACGGCCTCCGACACGCCCATGTCACCTGCAACACGCCCGTGTCAGGACCCGTGTCACGCCCCCCGTGTGCAATCGATCAACACTTCGCAGTCAGAGAGGTACACGGCTTGGTGACACGGCATCAGACACGCCCGTGTCAAACTAGACACGCCCGTGTTCGTGCCCGTGTCACTGCCCGTGTACCCCACCGTACAGCCCAGGTGTGACACGGCCTGGGACACGCCTGTGTCCTAGGCCGTGTTCCTCCACACGACCATCGTCGACCTGAACTGGTCGACTACACGGCCAGCTCGATGGCCCGAGCTCGACACGCCTGACACGGCCTCCGACACGCCCGTGTCAGGGCCCGTGTCACCTGCACCAAAACTTTCTCTTGGCCAAAAGTGATCCCCGTCGCTCCTACAACATTTTGGGATGTTACACTCGAGTACTTCATGACTCTTCTTCTCGGGTTACTTTCCTTACAGATAATTTCTCTAAGTCTTTTTCTCGAGAAGACTTTGATTAGTTCTCGAGATGTCTATGTTTATTTCTCGAGTAATTTCTGGTGTACTCAAGTAGAAGCCTTCTTGTTCTCGAGTACCAGCTTTTCTTCTCGAGAACAATATTTGTTTTTCTCGAGTACTTTCTCTCTTTCTCGAGATCGATGTTTTCCACCTCCACATTGTTTTACTAAGTCCTTTTCTCGAGTTCACCATAATTATTCTCGAGAACAAAATTCTTTTTCTCGAGTACAACCTTTCTTCTCGAGAAATGCTATGCTGTTTTTTCCAAAAATCTTCTAAGTCATTCTTCTCGAGATCTCTATCATTGTTCTTGAGAACACAAGTCTTTTTCTCGAGTACAATACTTCCTCTCAAGAACTGCTGCTGTTTTCTGAGAATTTTTTTCTAAGCCCCGACAGACATGATTTTCAAATATGATTTGATGTGATTGGTCCACATGACCATCATTAAACATAAGTATGACCATTAGGGATATCTTATAAAAGGTCTTGTCATTCCGACCAACCCTAAGATGCGTAAGAAGGAATTCTGAATCCCTAATTCTCTTTCCTAAATCGGAAGTCGCCGCTCATCTTCCTCATCGCCAAGGGCTTTTGGTCAAGAACGATTCAGAGCAGTCGACTTGCAGATCAAGATATTTTATAATCTACACATCCTCTTCATGATCTTGTGAGTCCAGAAATTTTAGATCAAGGATCTAGCCGAGTCTTCTTCAATATATTCTGACAGAGCCGCAAAGTTCAAGAAAGAAGACCTAGGTAGAAATTTCCAGATCTGAGAGATTTTACTGTTTGTATTTCTTATTTAAAATCTATTCTTGTAGGAGATTATTCTCCGAGTGTAGGAGATTTGTTCTCCGAGTTGTTGTAGGAAGTTTTTATCTTCCGAGTGTAGATCTATTTTGTGGATCTAGTTATAGGAATAATGTTTCAAGTAGTAGGATTGTTTTCAATCCGAGATTAGTGGAGTAGCCAAGTCTAGTGCATTGCTAGATCGGTGAGTGGAAAGTGGACGTTCCCAAGGTTGGAGAACCACTATAATTCTTGGTTTCATCTGTGATTGCTTGGTTATTTTTCTATGCATAGATCGCTAAAATTTTTATTCCGCAAAAAGACGCACAACTCACCTATTCACCCCCCTCTAGGTGATTTAGGTAGACAACTTAAACATTTTTTAATTGGTATCAGAGGGAGGTTGATCATTAAAAGGTTAACACCTTAAAGGCAGAGTGTAGGAGTCCGGCCGGATTGCTGCAACCACTTCCAGTTCCGGAGTGGAAGTTTGAGGACATAGCCATGGACTTCATCCACGGGCTACCTCGGTCGTTTGCAGGAAACGATTCGATTTGGGTCATTATCGACAGGTTGACATAGGTGGCCAGGTTTATCCCGGTCAGGAAGGATGCTCCGGTAGGTGATCTGGTGCGAAAGTTTGTGGAGCAGTTTGTGCGCTATTATGGAATGCCCAAGACGATCGTATCTGATCGGGATGGGCATTTTACATCCAAGGAGTGGAGGTCGGTTTAGGCTTACCTGGGCTCTCGGTTGACATTTAGCACATCCTTCCACCCTCAGACAGATGGACAGACAGCGCACCAACTGGACTTTGAAGGATCTTCTGCGCTTATGCATTATGGATCGTGGGGAGCCTTGGGAGAGACTGTTGCCACTAGTCGAGTTCTCTTACAACAACAGTCATCAGGCCAGTATACGCATGGCACCTTATGAGGCTTTGTATGGATGGAGGTGTATGACCCCTTTATCTTGGGTTCAGGACGAGGAACCCAAGGCTCTTGGCTCGGAGTTCGTGGAGGACACAGATGCTAGGGTGAGGCTGATTTGGGACAGGATGTTGGAGGCTCGGAGCAGGCAGGCCAAGTACTATAACACGCGACATCGTCAGGTGGAGTTCCAGGTAGGAGACCGGGTGTTCTTGAAGATTCGGTCAATGCATGGAGTTTCGCGGTTTCGAAGGCGGAAGAAGCTCAGTCCTAGATACATGGGGCCCTACAAGATTCTGGAACGGATCGGCCCCTTGGCCTACAGGCCGGAGCTTCCGCCAGAGTTAGCGGGACTGCATGACGTCTTTCACGTCTCTTCCCTTCAGAGGGCTCTATTGCGGCTTGAGTAGCTGATCTCAGTTACGGATGGCCCAGTGGCGTTAGATCGGTCAGTCAGCATGGAGCCGGTTAGTATTAACGACACAGTAGTACGGACCCTGCGGCGCAAGAAGATCTCATTGGTCAAAGTCCTGTGGAGGAACCATGGGCAGGAGGAGCACACTTGGGAACCATGGGAACTGATGATACAGAAGTACCCGGGACTCTTCGAGGCAGGTATAATTTCAACTTTCTAAGGGATGTTACATATTTTCCTTTCTCTCTAGAACCCCGCAGGCCTAACCTGAATTTCAGGGACAAAATATTAATTTTTATGTATTGGTATTTGTAACATCTCTCAAACAACTAGACCCCCAAGAGTGGTTTTGTCATGGCAAGGGCATGGCAAAACCCTAGGAAGCCCTAGATGACTAAGTGAACCTAGAAGAGAAGGTGGGACCACCATGGTCTGTAATTAGCACATTTAAATTCTATCCCTAGGGTTTGACTTTAGGGTTTTAACTTGACTCTAGAACCCTACCACAACTTCCCAAGCCCTTTAGGGGGCCTATATGATCACTAAGGACCCTTTAGGGCCAACCCTAGAGGCCAAGTTGATCAAAGTCAACCCTAACCCTAATTAGGTCAAACTAGTTCACCCATGGTCATTTGGTCACCCCCTTAGCTAAAGAGACCCACCTAGACCATCCTAATCCCTAAGGGAGGTCAATGGGTCACCAAGGACCCATTATAGTCAACAAAGGAGGCCAAGTGGACCCAAGTCAACCCTAGCCCTAATTTGATCAAAGTGCCCTTCCTAAGGGTCAAGTGACCTCCAAGGTGCCAAACCAACTCTACCAAGGTCCCCCTATACCTTAAAAGAGGCCAAGGGATCACTAACCACTCCCTAGGGATAGCCAGGTCACCTAAGGTGGCCTAGGGTTGAGCTAACCCACCTTTGGGTCAAATTAACCCAAATGGGCTAACTCAAGCTCAAACCCAAATCCATTTGGGCTAGCCTCATGAAAATCATTTAGATGAGTATATGGGATGTAGCTTGACTGAATTAACCCTTTAATTTCGGCCAAGGTGATTAGGAGAGAGAAAAACTCCACTTGCCCTTTAATGGAGGAGAGAGAAATGGGAGGAAGATTATTAATGGCCAAGGGAGACCAAGAGACCCTCCCTCCACCTTCAAGGGGGCTGATTCAACTCCCCATTTAATCTAGAGAAGGTCAGGGGCCATTTTAGTGGCTGTTCATGGCCGGAACAGTGTATCCACCCATGGCCGAAAATGCCATTAGTGGCCATTAATGGAGCCATGAAGAAAGACCGCTCCCCTCCCCATTCTATTTCTTTTAAAAGCTTCATTGGGCACCAAGGAGTCATTTCCACCCTTTCCCCGGCGGTTTCAAGCTACTTGGCTGTGTTGTTATAGAATCCTGATTGCCTCCACCATCGACCATGGAACACCAACACCAAACCCATCGGCAGGCACGATTGAAAGTCGATTTCTCCCCCTCTCCCTCGGTGTTAGGATCCTAGATCAATTAGGAGAGACATCGGGCTCAATCGAGCCCGATCAAGTGAGAAATTTTCTGGATTTTCTGAGGTTTTTGCACCTCTCGGGTTCGCCGGAAAAGTCCTCTCCGACAGTCGTGCCGCCGCCTGGCGATAGCCACCACCTCAACGGAGGTGGTGGTGGCGGTGGTCGGCCGGGGAGATGGCCAGGTGGCCGGCGGCAACGTTAGGAAGTGGCTCTAGGAAGAATAAATCCTGGACATTGGCGCGCTGGAGAAAACGACCAGATGTCGTCCTTTATGCGCCATGATTTGTGCCGCATAGATTTAATCTTAGGATTAATTATTTCATTTCATTTGATTTTTTGTCATATAATTTACAGTTAATGTTTGTATTTTTAAAAAAAATACCTCGAGGCTTCGAATGAAATAGTGGTAAATATTAAAGTTGTATCCCATGAGGTCTACTTTAATTTAAAAAAAAATTCAACTAATTTGGGTCAGTGGTCTGACCTCAGCACCAAAAATGGTGCAGTTTATACCAAGGGCTAATAAGAGATTAAAATGAGTTTCCTCACCTAACCACATGCCCAAATGACTTGAAATTTGGACAGGGGGTCATTATTATTCATTTCTAGGACATATCAAAAAATGAGAATTTTTGTAGAAAAATTTTCTATAGTTTTGGTAAAAATTTAATAATCATATTATAGTTTAATTAAGGGGTCTAATGACCTCACAAACCCCCAAAACTTTGGTGGATGGTCTTAGGGGTCATCTTGAGTCAATGGTTAAAATATCAACCCATTTGAGTATGTTTTGATTGGGTTTTAGTGTGACTAAATTTTGGGCCCTTAAGGGTGAGTTTAGGGTTTAGGATTCTTGGGGCATGGAGGGGCCAATCCTCACCCAAAGGGGTTAAGGCTCTATCCAGAGTCTGAAGGTCTGTATGGTCACCCTCTCTTATAGTTTGGGGTGGTTAGGGTTGTTGAGCTCTAGTGCCCCAGTTCAAAGCCTTAGATTGAACCTTTTAGGGTTTGTGAAGGACTTAGGGTGTTTAGTCCTTGGTTGGACTTGGGGTTTACCCCATTGGTTTCTAGGGTGGAGTAATGCCCTAGGGTTGTTGTAGGTGGTAGTTAGACTCTTGCATCCCACTTAAATAACTTTATGCCAAATTAGGCCCTTGCAACTTAAGGATTAATTTAGGGGTCCTATGACCATGGATTTCGATGGGATGTTGTTAGGAGTCTATTTTTATAGTCATATTAATCTCTGGAATATTTTACATGTTGTTGGGATGAGTTTACAAGTAGGCTCCTTTGTAATGTGCACTATCATGAGTTTTCTTGAAGAATTTTTATACATAACTTTCTAACCTTGAAATTGCATAAGATTTAGTCAGCTATGTTTTGAGACTATAACAAAGCTCTAGAAATTTTAGTATGAATTTTAGATCAATAATTGGTGTACTTCATTCACAACCCATCAAGTTGCTCTATCTACTTAGGAATTTCTTATGATTTAACCTCTTACTGGAAACTCATGAAATTTAGTCAGATGACATTTTATGACATTGTAAAGCTCTGTAAATGTTTGTGGAATTTTTGGAAGTCTGTTTATAGGTGTTGCTTCACAAGATGCTTGTTTATAAGTTTACTTAATTGATTTTAATTTGGTACCTAATGAGCTAGGTAAACTGTGATCTTTGGTCATAGGTCCTTTCTGGTCATTAAGGTTCAGTAATATTTCCATAATTTTCTAAAGACAAACTCTTTTACTTCCTTCTTAACCCATAATTATTGGATTTATTATGGATAAATTAATTAGATGCCAAAACATTTATGAAAAATTATGAAACTTGGTATTCTCTGATTTCTAGGCATCATATGGAGTTCATAATTTTTGGGTGGTCATAACTTATGTAAATCTAGTACTTTATGTTCAAAATCACCCATGGCCTTAATTTGGGAAAAATTAAATAAATGCCAATTAAATTAGGAAAATTACAAGTTTCTGTAATTAGTCTAATCTTGTCACAATACACCCTTAATAATTATCTTAGGGCATTCAGATGAATATTTATGGGAGTCACCATTCTTGCATGTCTCTTAGCTCACTAGGTCTGCACATAGCAAAACAACAATATCAAGGAATCTTGAGAACTTAGGTATGGGGAAAAGGGGTATGTGATGTACTCAACCTGTAAAGTATGACTGAGGCCATCATTATAGGTTAGATTGTGAGAGCCTGGTTAGCTAGATTAAGGTCGTATCTGGGAGCGACGTATGATCATCCTTCCCTGGAGAGAGAGAGTCCAAATACACTTAGGAATAGCTCAAGAGTAAATCATTGAGTTGGGACAAGGGTAGTAACCAATAACAATAAGTGTCTTGTGAAAAGGAGCTTTGGGCTTCAACCCATCGTAGTTCCTAGTGCCCTCGAGAGACCTTCACAAGGAATGCCCTGGGCAGTCCAAGGTTAACGTAAACTGTAAGAGCAAATTGTTTACAAGAGTAACTAGTCTATACTAAAACTCCACTTACAGTCAACACTAGTTTCAGGGTTGTTAGTTTTGCTTGGTCATTCGAGCGGTATGCTCGATGGTTTTAGTAGTGGGCAGGTTAGCCCGGCGAGCCGATGGCTCGGTAGATAGTTTTTGACGGGCGGGTTAGTCCGGGGAGCCTATGGATCAGAAGTTCTTATTTGCATGTGCATAACATAAGTGGTGGGTCTTTGTTACTTGACAGTCATTCACGCCGACGTCGGTACGTTGACCCGACAAGTGTGGTTCACACTTAGCCCAAGAAAGACTGGTGGTTTTGCCAGCAAGGTACACAGAGGCTCCATGGCGTGCCCTTCACGTTGAGGTGTGCAAAGGTCTAGGTTGGGTGACGTGGATGCCGGCCTAGTAGTTGGGTTGGCCCGACCCACTGCCTCTGTTTTCCACAACGCGAGGTACCTGAGAGTTTAGCTAACTCCAAAATGGGGGAACTAAAGGTCTGTGCACATAGAGTTATGTGTGTGAGTTGCACTTGTGTGATCATAGCATTTCATCCGCATAAAATTTCACTACTCATACTTGCATAAAAACCTGACACCCCATCGTATAACCTAGTATGAGATAGCTTATACGATGGGAGCCTTGCAAAATACCCCTTAACTTATAAGTTTGTATGAGCATTCATATAAGTTAATGTTTTTCTTCAATATAGTTTGCTCTCTTATTGTTATTACTTTACTGCCTTACTTTAATTTTATCTTATTACTGCTGTCCATCTTTATAGTTCTGTGATACCACTGCTAGTTTAGGTCCCCCGCCATCTGCTTTGACACTTATCCACCTCATTATATTCCATATCCTCCTTCCCACACGGTGCCTAGGAGACGCGGGGGGAGGCGGGGATGATAGTTGGCTTAGTCTTATGACTAACAGTCGATGGACCATATTTTTCAGGGGCTCCAGATGGGAGACAGGCAGCAGTTAAATAGGCTGCACCAGCAGGGCACGGTGCATATGGAGGTGGGCCAGTCTAGCATGGGAGCACCCGTTTCTGGCTCTGTGAGTGTTTAGTTTTACTAGCTTCCGCGAGTGACCTTGTAGTGAGGATTCTGATGTACCGGGCATAATCCCATTTACCTTTTTGCTTGTCTTTTTTGATACTCTTTTTATTCTGGGACATCTTGTGATTCATATTTTATATTTATACATATATATATATATATATATGATATGTGGACTTGGC
Source organism: Platanthera zijinensis (assembly GCA_039513925.1). NCBI lineage: Eukaryota > Viridiplantae > Streptophyta > Magnoliopsida > Asparagales > Orchidaceae > Platanthera > Platanthera zijinensis. The sequence goes on along the minus strand of CM077079.1, from coordinate 42,525,417 downwards.
ATTTACTATCTTCTTTTATAAGCTTCCGCATCTTTGGTGATTCTGTTGTGCCGGTAGGGTTGGCGTTTCGTAGTGTCGACCTTCCCGAGCGAAGGTGTCACCGCGAAACGGCGATTTTGGGTGTAAGAACCGGTAGCATAGAAAAAAAAAGGGGTCTTACAAGTTCACCCTTGGGGAAGGGGTGATCGTGCACCTACTTCTCTCCTACAAGCAAAATGACAAAGGAATAGAAAAGGGGGGGACCAAGGGCTGGACACGGAGGTCCCACCACACACTCGGAAGATCTTAGAGCGCTTCCCCTCCCTAGCCAAGAGTCGGGCTAAGGCAACCTCAGAAAGCACTAGAACACTGGGAGACAAGTGTGCATGCCTTCTGAGGTACCCCTTGGGTCCTATTTATAGATTTTTGAAAACGGCCTGCAAATAGCCAACCTCCGTTGTTCCAAATAGCTATGTGCAACCCAACTGGATCTGCCAACAGCGCAACCTCGTTGTTCTAACTGGATATGAGCAGGCCAGCGGGGGAAAATGGTAAAAACACATCACGGAAGACTGGGCTAGTAGTCCCTGAGAACTCTACTCGCCTTGGGCGGCGAGTGCTTGACGGAGCTGGCACTCGCCGCCTCCCCTCGAACCTTGGCGAGCACGAGCCCGGCTAGCCCTGCTCGCCTGCCGCTTGCCGAGCTCCCCTGGGGCGAGTGTGAGCCGGCCCGCCCCACTCGCCCGGAACTCACCACCTTCTCCCTGCCTTTGGCGAGTACGGGCCCGGCTATCCCTAATCGCCTATCTCATGTCCCTCTCCTTGGGACTTGGCCATTAGCTCCTGCCGGCCCCACTCGCTGGATACGGGGTTGTACATTTGGCAAACCCAGTTGGGCTCCACATAGTTGTTTAGAACAACGGAGGTTGACTATTTGCATGCCATTTTCAGAAATCTATAAATAGACCCAAGGGGGTACCTCAGAAGGCATGCTTATTGTTGCCCCGACCTTCTTGTGCTTTCTGAGGTATCCTTAACTCGGTATTTGGCTAGGGAGGGGAAGCGCTCTAAAATCTTCCGGGTGTGTGGTGGGACCTCCACGTCGAGTCCTTGGGTTTGTCCCCTATTCTTTTTCCTTAGTCGTTTGGCTCACGAGAGAGAAGTAAGTGTGTGATCACCTCTTCCCCAAGGGTGAACTCCACAGAGACTGAGTTTTTGGTTTCAACACTGGGAACTTGGTTCCCATAGACGTCGTCAAACTATTGTGGTCTACTCAATGTTCCTGGCAGATTGGACTAAACTCGGTCGTCTTATCCCGCAGAGCGGTCAAGCGCGCTAACAGTCACAAAATAAGAGAGGTAGTGCACACAATGTTTTTAACGTAGAAAAATCCCTCAACTGGGTAAAAAACCACGTGACTAGATCTGTGTCAGTCAAACTCTACTATGAGATTCGGGTTATAAATCTGCTACAAAATCGAGGGAGAAGCGCCGCTCCTCGTTACAATTAGGGATGAGAGAGAGTACATATGTGCTCGGTGGGCGACAGGCTGCCTCACACGAAGCTTAAAACTAGTTTCCTTTGACAACGACGAATGCTCTTGGGCGCCACGCGGATGCTGACAATGGTCGTAGAACGTGCAGAGTAATGTTGGCACAGACTTGTGGGATGTTGCGCATAAGGAGGCTTTTCTGAGCAGCTCTCAGGACTTCTTGCGGTGGACTTAGGCGATTTTTTGTTGGACAGGTGGCGGTTCATAGGATGAATCTGATAGAGCTCTGGTCTGAGGAGGAAGAAAGTAAGGATGAAAAAGATGAGAAATGAAGAAGCCTGAGTCTCTTTTTATAGCCTCCAGGAGGCGGTTATGGTAGTTATGCGGTTATCAGCATACCATAACCACCAATAATATTATTTTAAGCATAGTTTCAAGCGTATATTACATAATATTTACTATACGCAAGTCACCAATAAAATCATGGTCCCCGCACTAACAATGATGGTTATGCTTGTGGTTACCTGCGCAACGAACGGTCGTGATTGTGGCAGGCCGATCAGACAGCAGAGAGTAATGGTGGCGACGCAACCAATGGGAGTACCACCTAGGTGGGCGAGGGAGGCTGCCAGGCCGCCGACCGCCGACGCGGCGCCGGCAGGACGCGGGGAGCGGCTGAACAGGGTTGGCAAGGGTCGGGCGTGGCCGGTCGGTTGCGTCCAGTCGTGAAGGCGCCCCCGCCGGTCGGGGTGATCGGCGTGGTTGTCGCACGTCCGCAGAGGCGCAACCGCGGAGAACGGCCTCCGGGCTGGCTGGGAGCTGGGCCAACTCGGGTCGGCCGACCGACGGAGAGGGATCAATCCTCTTGGTCGGCCCCAGGCAACGCCTTGCGCGGCCACTGATGCGCGACCGCGGGGCGCGGCCCCTTGGCCGGTCGGAAGCTGGGGTGGCTTGGACCGACCGACCGGGTGCGGGAGAGGGAGAGGGGTCGGTCCTCTCAGCCGGCCCCGGCAGTTAGCGGTAAAGGAATCCCGCGCGCGCGGGATCGCACGTTGCAATCATGGGTACATCGGTCAAACCCATGATCCCACCAAGTTAGTGGGAATCATGAGGCGTGGGCTAACCGCATTCCAAATTCCTATAAAAATCATGATGGCCTCATTATTATTGTAACAAACAAAGTTTATTACCACTACTTTTTAGTAACAAACACAATGTGTGATTCAGGGATGAACGATACATAAGCTGGTGGATTGTTGGGTTCGAGTTCCCTCCTAAGAGGATAAAACCCGTGGCGATGATTGTCGAGAGGTTTGTAGAGATATGAATTGAGTTATGGGAAATTTCAGGAATGATTAGAACATTTGTTGCAATCAGCCACTCTTATCTTACTTTCACTTACATAATTATATTAGCATTAGATTTTTTTCCTATCAGTTATAATAAGTATATATATAGAGATGATTAAAATCAAAACCCTAAGGCAAATCGTGGAAATATGAAGCCAGATCACGTGAAAGAAAAATGGGAATAGTTGTCGCATATGTCCTTCTCTCGAGCCGCATGTGCAAACCAATTGGCTCCTCCATCTCTTCTTCCTCCTCCGGATCAAGACTCTCTTGCTAGCAACCTTGGGCGATGTTGGAGCCCGAGATAACAGGTGTGGTGAGTGGAGCCGGAGCCTTTTGGATTAGTTTTCATCCGTTGAGATGTTTTAGAGCCTTATCAGGCAAAACCGACATTGAGAGGTAAGTTTTTGGGAATTAATATTTTAGGTTAACGACAATACTTATGGAATGTAATGAACATAACTCATTCTATTAAAACAAAAAACATTACTCCCTAGAGAATGTAACCACCATGATTCTCACAGATTTTCTCGTAGAGAATAGCGAGTGCAAGGCTACGGTCTTCGACTTCATATCCCTCTCCTCTCAAAGCGGATACAATTATGGCGGAAAACCAGTCTTTGATACCTAAATTTCATGATCGTTCTAAAAATCAGTAAACATAGAAAAAATAGAAAGAGAAACAAGTCGACAAAGGTATGGCTTATAGGGTTTGGGTATCGGTCGCGAGGCCAAAAAGCCAAATGTAGACCTTTTTCTGGATCAATGAGTTTTAAAAAATAGTAAAAAGAATGTTACCCGACGAAAAAGAATGTTACCTAAGGAAGAAGAAATCAATTCTTCGAATCAACTAGGTTGTCCCTTTCAAAATACAGATCTACAAAATTTAGAAGAGGAGGGAGAGGCAAAAGAAGACCAATTAGAAGAGGGAGAGAAAGAAGAAGAGGATGGGGAAGATGGATCAGAAGCACAACTTAGAGATGGAACGATCAAGAGCGGTTGTCACAGGGGCGAGCATCACGAAAAGAATCAGGGTGAGGTCATTTGGAGTCAAATCAGGTAAAACCAGTGTCTAAAGGTAAGTTTTGGGGAATTAATATTTTAGGTTAACGCCAAAAACAGTGGAATGTAACCACCATAACTCATTCTGTTAAAACAAAAACTATACTACTCGGAGAATGTAATCACCATGATTCTCACACCTTTTCTCATAGAGAATAGCAGATACATGGCTAGCGAAGATCTTCAGCCTCATATCTTTCTCTACTCTCAAAGCTATACAGTTTATGGCGAAAAACCAATCTTTGATACCTAAAAATTCATGATCATTCTAAAAATCAGTAAACATAGCAAAACTAGAAATATAAACAAGTGGGCTAGAGTTTGCCATACTAGGTTTGGGCATCAATCGCAAGGCCGAAAAGGCCGATGTAGACCTTGTCACGTATTTTATATATTCGACGGAAATTAGTGCCAACATTCTGAAGCTGAACTCCAAGTCGTCGATCGCTTGTAATAGCGAAGTAGTTCTTACCCACCATTGCCACGAGAGTGCTTCCATTGTACTTGAAGATTTGGAGACGGATAGTAGGTGAAGGGAGACCAAGAGGTAAAGTTCTTGTTGAAAGGAACGTGAGAAGACTAAAGCTCTAGATAGGACCTATCGATATGGGGGCGTTGCTGAAGTGATCAGAGCAGAAGAGCATTGGAAGCCTGAGAAGAGAACGACTAAAATACCTGAGAAAAAAGAGAGTGACGACTCAACAAAAAGGTTGCAGATCTCAAGAATCAGCGGTAAAAAATGAAAAATCAAAACTGTGAAAGAGGAAAACAAGAAGGAATTAGGTTTTACGAGACGATCATACCAGAGGTCTAGAGAATCAAAACTTAAGAGAATTAAAACTTCAGAGAATCGGAACTTCGGAAGGTAACAAGAATAGGGATCACGACCATACAAGAAGGCAGAATTGTTTGATGCAAAAATTCTTCAACACAAAAATCCTTTGCAGACACTGGGAGGAAGGGAGCGAGGGAGAGAACTGTGCGGAGAAACCGTGACAGGCGGAGAAGAGCAAGCACGAGAATTGCATGTTTGTGAGAGGGAGAACTAAGCGGGGAGTGTCTGAAGCTGAACGGCGGAATCATGAAACCTAAAACCTAAATGGAGTTCCAATTTACGAAACTGAAACCTAAAACATAAGTGGCTAAACATATATTATTTAATAATATATAAATATATATTATATTATTTAATTATTATCTCTAAGAAAGTAAATAAGTAATATAAATAAATTACAATAAATAAATAAAATATTATTTCAAAAAAAACTTGCAAGCCAGCTCTCGAGCTCATGAACAAGATTTAATAGGCTCGAGTTCGGCTCAAAAGCAAGCTCGAGCTCGAATCAAGTTTTTTTTAGTCGGCTCATCGAGCTCTTGAGCTGGCTTGACTTAACTTACACCCCTAGTTGGTTCTCTGCTTAACTAAGAACCAAAATGATTGATTCTTAAAGTATAATACAATAAAAATTAAGTTTGTATGGATATTTTATAAATTTATTAGTGAATATAAAAAAAATTTATATTTGTATAGAAAATTATGTATGAAAATAAAAATTTTCATCAATTTAATAAGTATTTTTAGTTATATTTATGCGACAGAGTAGAACTAAGAACAGACAGGAACGGAACATCTTCGGTCCAGATTTGATTCTATATTTGAATATAAGGGTTCATTTTGGTTCCCTAAAGATGGAATCGAACCAATATGAATTGATTCTTTAGTTTTTGGTGGAGCTGATCTGAACTGACACAAGTTGCAACCTTAATTAGTAGAACAATGAGCAATTACAGACCTGCTCTATTTTATTTTACTTTACTTTCATATAGAACTTTCTATTGCACGTGAGGGGGTGTCAGCGATGAATGTATAGTTGTGTGAGTCATTGGGTTATATGTCCAAGGTTCTGTTTGAATGGCCGTGGCTACAGGAAATGTTGTGATGTGAAATTGGTGAAAAAATATAGTACTAAAAAATGATTTAAAAAACACTCACAAGAAAACGATATAGTTCTATTTGGGATGTTGGTGACGTAGGAAAAACTCTATTCACATCTCGATCATTAATGTTCTGAGAGGTTTGGTTATCTAGTAATAAGAAAAGAGTTTGCAATAAAAAATATTTTCGGAAATTTCTGAAAAACAATGAACCCTCACTTCTAGAAAATCTAAAATGAGCTCTTAGAATTTACATGATCCACTTCATAGGTCAGCATCACCCTACTCTTCACTTGCGGCCTTTCTTATCATTATTTTTTTACAACACTTGAAAGGGAAGACATGAGTTTTCGTGTGTGTGGAGAGTCCTCAACCGTTATGTTTACTTTCATGTAATAAGATCTTACCTTAGGGCTTTCACAGACAAAATGTGCTTCAACAAACTCCTAGCAAGAGAGTTAAGTTCAAATCTCGAGAGACTAATTATTCTTTAGATTTACAATGACATAATTATAACATGCAACCAAGAACTGAGATGCATTATGATTATAATTAAATATTAAAATTTCAAATATAAAATAAATATGAATTAGGAAATTATAATTTATCAATAATAAATTATCAAGAATAAAAATACATTTATATATAATTAATTAATTATAATCAAATTTACTATTATAACAAACCGACTTTATTACAACTGTTTTTTTAGTAACAAACACAATGTGTGGTTTTGAGATAAACTATGCAGAAGTTTGTGAAATGTTGGGTTTAAGTTTCCTCCTAGGTGAATAAAACCTGCGATGATGGATGTCGAGAGGTTCGTAGAGATATGAATTGAATTATGGTTAATTTCAGAAGTGATCAGAATATTGGAGCAATTGGCGGCTCTTATCTTTCATTCACTTATATAATTATATTAGTATTAATAAGGATATATTTATATGTTCTCTATATCCGTTACAATTAGTATATATAGAGAGAGAGATGATTAAAATCATAATCCTAAGGAGACCCGTGGAAATATGAAGCCAGAGCATGTGAAAGAAAGAATGGATCGAATAGTTGTTGCATATGTTCTTTTCTCCCTTGGGCCTATGTAAACCAATTGCCTCCTACATCCCTTAATCCTCATACGGATCGTGACTCTCTTGCCGGCAACCTTGGGAGGCGTTGGTGCTAGAGAAAACAATAGTGATGAGTGGACCCGGGGCCTTTTCGATTAGTTTTCATCAGTCGAGAGATTTTAGAGCCATATTAGGCAAAACTGGCATTGCGAGATAAGTTTTTGGAAATTAATATTTTAGCTTAATGTCAATACTTATGGAATGTAACCACCGTAACTCATTCTGCTAAAACAAAAATTTTACTCCCTAGAGAATGTAACCACCATGATTCTCTCACCTTTTCTCACCTAGAATAGCAAATACAAGGCTATCGAAGTTCTCCGGCAGCATATCCCTCTTCTCTTGAAGCCGATATGGTCTATGGCGAAACCAATCTTTGATACCTAAAATCCATGATTGTTCTAAAAATCAGTAAACATAGAAAAATTAGAAAGAGAAACAAACAGGCTAAGGTTCAGCTTATAGGGTTTGGGAATTGGTCACTTGGCCAGAAAGACCGATGCAGACCTTGTCGTGGATCATATAGATCTGCCAAAAATTGGTGGCAATGGTCTGAAGTTAAACTCCAAGTCGTTGATCGCTGACAATAGTGAAACAGTTCTTCCCCACCATAGCCATGAGAGTGCTTTCATTGTACTCGAAGATCTAGATTTGTATAGTAAGTTAAGGGAGAGCATGAGGCAAAATTCTTGTTTTTAAAGGGAAGGGGTGAGGATTAAAGCTCTGGATAGGACCAACCGACAGGGGGGGTTTCTGATGGGATTAGTGCGAAAAATCCTTAGAAGATGGAGAAGAGGATGACTTGGGAACCTGCAAGTCATCTGCCCAAAAAACTTAGAACCAAAAAAATCAAAGAGTTTTAAAAGGAGTAAAAAGAATGTTGCTTGAAAATAATGTTACTTGAGAAGGAAGAAATCAAGTCTTTAAATCAATTAGGTTGGTAATTTGGAAAGACAGTTCTAAAAAAAATAGGATGGGAGGGAGAGGCAGGATAAGAAGAAGAAGAAGAAGAGGGGGAGAAAGAAGAAGAGGAAGAAGAAGAAGATGGGGAAGATGGATCCAAAGCACAACTTGGAGATGGAGTGATCGAGAGCGGTTATTGCGGGGGCAGGCATCGCGAAAAGAATCAAGGCGAGGTCGTTTGGAGCCTTATCAGGCAAAACCAGTGTCTAAAGGAATATTTTTGGTAATTCATATTTTTGGTTAACACAAATACTTGTGGAATATAACCACCATAACTCATTCTGTTAAAACAAAAACTATACTCCCTATAGATTGTAACCACAATAATTCTCACACCTTTTCTCATAGAGAATAGCAGATACAAGTCTAGCGAACGTCTCTAGCTTCATATCCCTCTCCGCTCGTAGCTAATACAGTTTATGGCTGAAAACCAATCTTAGATGCCTAAAAAAAATCTATGATCATTCTAAGAAATAGTAAAAATAGCAAAACTAGAAATAGAAACAAGTGGGATAGTGTTTGGCTTACAGTGTTTTGAGATCAATCGTGAGGCCGAAAAGCTCAATGTAGACCTTATTGTGTATACTATAGATCCAACGGAAATCAGTGACAACAGTTTGAAGTGGAACACAATTTTGTTAATCGTTGACAATAGCGTAGTTCTTCCCCACCATTGCCACAAGTACGCTTCTATTGTACTCGAAGATCTGGAGACAGACAGTCAGTGAAGGGAGACCAAAAGGTAAAGTTCTTGCTGAAGGGAATGAGGACTAATGCTTCAGATAGAACCTACCGACAAGAGGGGTTGATGGAGAGATCAGAGCGAAAAAACATTAGAAGCCTGAGAAGTGGACGACTAAGATACCAGAGAAAAATAAGATAGTGACTCAACAAAAAGGTTGGGGATCTCAAGAATCAGCAATAAAAAAATGAAATATCGAAACTACAAAAGAGGAAAACTAGATGGAATTAGGGTTTAAGAGACGGACATACAAGAGGTCTAGAGAATCAAAACTTCAGAGGATCAAAACTTCAGAGGATCAAAACTTCGGAGAATTAGAACTTTAGAGAATCAGAACTTTGGAAGGAAACAAGAAAAGTGATCACGACCACATGGGAAGGTGGAATAGTTTGACGCAAAAAATGTTCGACACAAAAATTCTTCGCTAACTCTAGGAGGAAGGAAGCGAGGGAGAGAATTGAGCGGCTAAGGCTCTAAGCGGCAAAATCCTTAAAGCCGGAGAAGAGCAAGCGAGAGAACCGTGCATTAGAGAGAAAAGAGAATTAATCAGAGAGCATCTGAGGCTGAGTGGCGGAATCGTGAAACCTAAATCCTAAATGGAGTTACGGTTTACGAAAATGAAACCTAAAACATAAATTGCTAAATATATATTATTTAATAACATATAAATATATATTATATTATTTAATTATTATCAGTAAGTAATTAAATAAGTAGTATAATTAAATTACAATAAAAAATAAAATTATTATTTGAAAATTAAAACAAAACTCACGAGCCAGCTCTCGAACTCATGAACAAGTCTTAATAGGCTTGAATTTGGCTCAAAAGCAAGCTCGGTCTCGACATAATCGAGCTCAAATCAATTTTTTTAGTCGACTCATCGAGTTGGCTCGACTCAACATGCATTCTTGTTGATTCTAAACTTAACTGAGAACCAAAAGGATCGATGCTTAAACAATACAGTAAAAATTAAGTTAGTATCAATATTTTATAAGAATGTAGCCACCATGATTCTCACACATTTTCTAGTAGAGAATAATAGCTAATACAAGGCTAGCAAAGGTCTCCGACTTCATATCCATCTCATCTTGAAGCTAGTACAAATTATGGCAAAAATCAGTTTATGATATCACAAATTCAAGAGAGTCCAATAGTTTCACAGATATTAATGTTGAAGTATTGACTTTTAGAACATAAAAGTCATTTCTGTTGTTCGCACTAATCATTGTACAGTGAAATTGATTTTCTAGTGGAAAGTCGTTGATATTCATCATAACTTAAAAATCCATCGATCCAATGTTTATCTCCATGGGCGGATATTGAGATCGTTAACTCCAGCTTTTCAAAATGAGAGCAATTTTTTCGGTTCAAATGCGATTTTTTCATTTCGTCCGTGATTTTTTTGCCCAAACGATATTTTGTCCGCTGAAGTAATTTTTCGCCCGAACGTGAATTTTTTGCCTGGACGAAATTTTTTTGCTCGACACTATTTTTTCGCACGGACGTAAATTTTTTTCCCAGACGCAAATTTTTCGTAAGGTTGCAGTTTTTTTGGTCGGGCTAGTTTTTTCGCCCGGCGAAATTTTTTCGGCCTGAATGTGATTTTTTCACCTGAACATGATTTTTCTCGCGGACGCGATTTTTTCGGACCAGACGCGATTTTTTCGCTCGGACGTGTTGAGTGCTGTTTTTCGCTTGGCTGCTATATTTTTCATCCGGGCGTGATATTTTCGCCCGGGCGCGATATGTTATGTTCGGGAGCGATATTTTTTGCCCGGGCGAGATAATTTTCGCCCGGGCGGGATATTTTTCGCCCGGGCAGGATATTTTTCTCTCGGGCGCAATATTTTTTGCCTGAACGTGATATTTTTCGCCCGTGCGCGATTTATAGGGTCCGAGCTCGATTTTTTCGGTCCGGACAGGGAATTTTTGTCGGGGCGCGAATTTTTTCCCGAGTGCGAATTTTTTCACTCGGCCGCGAATTTTTTGCCTGGGCGCGAATTTTTCGCCCGGGCGAGAATTTTTCGCCCGGGCGCGAATTTTTCGCCCGGCCGCGAATTTTTCGCCCAGACAATTTTTCGCTTGGCCGCGAATTTTTCGTCCGGCCGCGAATTTTTCACCCGGCCGCGAATTTTTCGCCCGGCCGCGAATTTTTCGCCCGGGCAAGAATTTTTTCGCCCGAGCATGGTTTTTTCGCACAGACATGATTTTTTTGTGCGGGAGAGATTTTTTACCCGGGAGCGATATTTTTCTTCCGAGCGTGATATTTTTGCCGGCGCGCGATATTTCGCCTTGCCGTAATTGTTTTGCACGCGCGCGATATTTTTACTCGGGCACGATTTTTTCGCCTGGGTGCGATTTTTTCGCTCGAGCGCAATATTTTTTGTCCGAGCGCGATTTGTTCGCCCATACGCGATTTTTTTGATCAGCGCGATTTTTTTCCTCAAGCACAATTTTTTGGGCGCGGGAGCGTTTTATTCAACCCAACGCGAGTTTTTTTTTACCCAGGCACATTTTTTTTGCACGGGTGTGAAATTCGTGCACTGGCAAAAAATCCACTCTTGGGCGAAAATTTTCTGTTTAGACCGAAAAAATCGCGCCCGGGCGAAAAATTCATGTCTGATCGAAAAACTCACGTCCGGGCGAAAAAAATTGCTTCCGGGAGAAAAAATCGCACCCGGGCAAAAACAATGAGCCTGGGCAAAAAAATCGCTCCCGGGATAAAAAAAATTACGCCTGGGTATCGATCGCGAGGTCGGAAAGACAGATGTAGACCTTATCGTGGATCATATGGATTTGCCAAAAATTGGTGGCAGCAGTAAGAAGTTGAACTCAAAGTCATCGATCGTTGGAAATAGTGAACCAGTTCTTCCCCATCGTAGCCATGAGAGTGTTTCCATTGTACTTAAATATCTTGAGATGGATAGTAAGTGAAGGGAGATTTTGGGGAAAAGTTCTTATTGAAGGGAAGGGGTGAGGATTAAAGCTCTGTATAGGACAAATCAACATGGGCGTTGCTCGTGGGATCGAAGTGAAAAATTCTTGGAAGCTGGAGAAGAGGATGACTCGGAAATCTTGTTAGTCAGCGGCCCTAACAACTTAGAACTGGAAAAATCAAAGAATAGTTTTAAAATGATTATAAAAATTACATGAAAAAGAAGTGTGTTACCTAAGAAAGATGAAATCAAATCTTTTAATCAAAGAAGAAGAAGAAGAAAAACGAATGGATGAAGCTTGATCCGAAGCACAACTGAAGATGGAACGATCAAGAGTGGTTGTCAATATTGGTGTTACCATGATGATCTAGAAGTAGTCAAACAGGTAGTCTCACTGCCAACACGATATGAGCCTATAGAGTCGCACATAAGAACATTTGGAGAAATTAGAGGAATGTATTGTGTTGATCTTACTCATATGTGATGAGTGAAAGACCAAACACTTGACATATTGGAATTCGTGGAGAGATGAGCTGATTTGTCGAGACCTCTCGACGATTCGTCGAGACCTCTCGACGATTCGTCGAGACCTCTCGACGATTCGTCGAGACCTCTCGACGATTCGTCGAGACCTCTCGACGATTCGTCGAGTCCTCTCGACGATTCGTCGAGTGTGTCGAGACCTCTCGAATTCGTTGAGTCATCAGTGAAAGACTTGATTTCAAGAGCCTAGACGCCTAGAGGGGGGGTGAATAGGTTCTAATTTTCTTTAATAATTTTAGGCAAGTAACTAGATCTATCACTGCATTCAATATACAAACCACAGCATAACATTCACAGCACAGCACAGTACACCAGATTTATAGTGGTTTCCCAAGTTATGGGTACATCCACTTTCCCCCTTCGCCTATCCAGTAAAGAACTGGATTCAGTCCAACTTCTTTCCACTAACTCAGATCCACCGATCTTACAACTCAGAACCTGATAGGTTCCTACAGTCATACTTATACAAGTCCTACCTCAGATTCTTCACAAGAACCATACCTCAGGCAACAACCCTATCTCAGCCTTTATCACCAGGCTTACAACTCAGACTTTCACAAGTCCTACACCTCAGGCTCTAAGCCCTACCTCAGCCTTTATAAACACAGGCTTACAGCTCAGATCTATAAAAGATCTTATAAGGAAAAAGAATATTTAGTTGTTCAGAAATTTCACCCAGATAGAACTCTCAATTGGTGTGAGCTTCTTGATCAATTTTTGAATAAACTGTATACTTCAGATCCAACCTGACTTAGCTTTTTCAAAGCTTCTTGATTGAACAAAATAAGATTGATCTTGACTTGGTGTAGAAGTTGATCTTCAGATAGCTCCCTTCTTAGATTCATAAATAGATCTTAATCTTTCTTGCAGACTGTTCAGAATCTGTCTTCTTAAGGGTTCCCCCTTTCTTGTTGTTGAATTCTCTCTGGTTCTGTGTTGGTTTGTTCCCCCGTAATTTCTTAATTGCTTCTTGTTTGTCATGGATCAGTCCTTTATATAGAGTTTCTCAATGATTACCGGCTGATCCGGTTTGTAACAACCTTCTGACAGTTTTGACAAAGGTGTCAGACTTGCTGTTTATGATAGCTGTCAAGTCTACAGCCGTGACAGTTAATTCTGCAATGAATTTATATCTCAGCAGGGAACACTCAGCAAACAACTTCACATGTGTAGATACAAATAGTCTAAGTGTCGACACAAGTCTTGATGATGTCGACACATCACTCAATGTGTCGACACAGTATTCTTCTTCTTCTCGACACAACTTCTGTTGTATGTGTTGACACAAGTCCTGTGTGTCGACACAACTGCTCCTGGTCTCGACATAGCTGATGCAGACAGATGGCGTTGAGTCTATGTCCAGACATCGTTGAGTGTGTGTCGATACAAGTCCTTTGTGTCGACACAGCTTCTCCTTGTCTCTACATAGCTGTTGCTGACAAATGACATTGAGTGTATGTCCAGCCGTCATTGAGTGTGTGTCGACACAAGTCCTGTGTGTCGACACAAGCCCTTCATACTCAGTATAGCTGTTGTTGATAGATGGCGTTGAGTGTATGTCTACACAAGTCCTGTGTGTCGACACAAGCCTTCTTCAGGTGTCGACACAATTCCTAGGTGTCGACACATGCCTTTATTCTGGTATTGACATAACTCCTGGGTGTCGACACAGCTCCTGCTTCAGGTGTCGACACAATTCCTTACAAGTGTCAACACTTGTACTTAAAAATTTTCCTGCATTTCTTAAACCTGCACACTAGAACTCAAACATCCCATCAAATATAAATTAATGTATATCATTGAGTAAGGGGAGGCTTCTCCAAATATGGTACATAGTTTCCAGTGTACCCAACAATCTCCCCCTAATTGGAGAATTCATAACCCTTAGTCAAAGATATACACCACACATAATAAATCAAAGAAAAATAGATGTTCATACATTTCATTGCAGGGTAATATATAAACATAGATAATAACTAAACTCAATACTGAAAATGATGTCATTCATTAATCAGAAATTGTTTAGGTTTTCATGTTTCTTCATAGAACAAAAATCAAAAGATTACATTGTTCTACATATTAGCCTATCTATCCTAAGATGGACTAGGCTCCTTGATTACTATTCCTTTTCCAGATCTGATCTTAGCCTGCACATTAGGTTCAGTATCATCAGCTGGTTTCTTTCCTTTCAGGTCTTTCTTCTTCAATTCTTCAGCCTTGATCCTTTGCCTTTCAAAATAGTAAAAATGCTTTGGAAAGTACTTGCTAGGCTCCACAGAGTTAACAAGTAACTTCCCAGTTTTAGCACTCCTCATATCCTGAAGTATAGCCTCTTGCCTTGCCTGATACTTGATCTACTTTTTCTCATAGTACCATTTGCCTCTATCATATGTCTTGTCCTTCACAGCTTTCTAGGCAGTTAAAATAATGTTCCTGGAGGTAGGACTCCACTGCTCAAAATCAGGCTTCAGTTCTTCCTGTTCTCTAAACCCTTTCTTGGAAAGTTGTGCCTCCCTCTGAGCTTCCTATGCAGCCTCTGACATTTCTACCTTTTCAATAATAATATTTTGTGCCTCCTATGGAGGGCTATACATTTGCTGAACTTCTTGCTGGACTATGTCAAAATCAGCTGGAGGATAAATGACCTGTGCAACCTCTGGATGATCCCCTTCAATGTAGGCAGGTTGAACACCAGACTCAGTAGTATTATCATCCTCACATAGCGGTGGAAATCCAAGTATAGATTTGATGGTATTAGATACCCATTTTGCATGATCAGAGCTGGCTTTGACTAACATTCTCTCCCCCTTTATGACTTCTCTAGCTATATGATCTCTCAGATCATTCTTTTGAAAACTTACTTGATCAGCTAGATATTCTGTATCTTCTTGGTAGTAGGCTTTGAATTTAGTCAGGTAATCAGAAATAGTCTTTTGAGAAGCTTCAATGGCTGTTTGGACAGCAGCTAGATCTGCTTGTATTTGCTTGGATACTTCAGATTTCAAATCAGTAGCAATACTTCCCAGTTTTTTGAGAATTTCATCATGGGAGTCTTTAAGATTTTCATTTGACCTGAATTGATTTTCTAAAACATATTCTTGCTTGAATGCAATGTCCTTAGCTTCAGTCTTTAACAACTATTATTGTTCAGCCAAATATACTATAACATTACCTCCCTTATGGAAGCAATCTGTCATCTCTTTCTTATTCATATTGACTTCAAATCTGATGGATTTAATGTCTTGAGCCAGCTGGAACTGCATTTTTTTTGACTCATCCACATATTTCTCCAAAGACTGCCTTTGCTCATCAAACTTGACTTATAGTTGGACTAGTAGTGAACTGAAATACATGCCTTGAGCAGGTGGTGGAGTGACTGTTTGTAAGGCTTTCTTATAGCATGTGCTCCTTTTCCTGAGAGAAACAAGTTTTCTCTTTTTAGCCATGGAGGCTTCTTTATCATCAGAAGATTGAGATGAGCTTTCTATATATACAGTTGCTTTATTAACTAGGGCATCCAGTAGCTCCTCCCCCTCAGTTCCTGGTAGTTCCTTTTCTACTATTTGTTGCTTCCCCTCAATCCTTGTTGTAGATAGATCAGGGAACAGTGTTGGGTACATTGGAAAATGTGTACCTGATTTGAAGAAGCCTAACTTAGCTTAATGATATACATCAAGGTGTATTTGATGTTGTTTTAAGTTGACATATGCAGGTGAAGAAGTATTAAAGAATACAGGAAATTATTCTAAGTCCATGTGTCGACACCTGAAGAAATTGTGTCGACACTTCAGAATAATTGTGTCGACACTTGAAGGAAGCTGTGTCGACACAGAGAAAGATAGTCGACCACATTTGTGTCGACACTGGGAAGCAGTGTCGACTCACAGAAAGATAGTCGACCACATTTGTGTCGACACTGGGAAGCAGTGTCGACTAACTGAAAGATAGTCGATCTCATCTTTGTCGACACTAGGAGGATGTGTCGACACATTGAGACAGAGTCGACACACATTGGCAGAAGTCAACAATACTTGTCTCAACACCAGAAGACTGAGTCGACACATATTGGCAGGATTGATATTTGCTGAGTCGACAACTGAAGGCAGAGTCGACACATATTGAGTTCTGAATCTACAACAACTGTGTCGACACACAGGACTTGTGTCGATACACTGCAAAGTCAAGACCAAGTTATTTTCTGAAGAAAGATGAAGTGTTGAGTCGACACAAATTCTCTGTGTCGACTCATTCTCAAGATGAAGTTCTGAAGAAGCTGTGTCGACTTAAAGGCAAACTTGTCGACATCATCAAAGGCTGTGTCGACACCAAAGTTACTTGTGTCGACACATATAGACAGTTGGTCTCGACACTTCCTGACAGTCTGTCTCAACACTTTGCTGACCAAGACTAAGGCACAGGATCTGTTTGAAGACTTGACAGCTATGGGTTGCAGCCAGTTAATTGATGTTGTCAGACTCGTCAGAAGATAGTTATAAACCGGATCAGCCGGTTACCATTAAGAAGGTCTATAAATAGACAGATTCAGAGAGAAGTATCAAGAGATTAACTTTTGGCAATCAATTTGAGAAATCAAATCAAGAAGGAGTAATACACAAAAGAAGATCTTCATCAGAAGATCTAAGAAGACGATCTCAGGATCGATCTAAGAAGAGTTCTATCAAGAATTCAGAAGTGTCATCAAAGGTGTTGGATAGAGAGAGATTCGGCCATTTGAAGAAGAAGAAGGAAGCCATCACTGGTTTCTCAAGAAGCTGTTTGGGAAATCAACTCAGCTAAGTTCAGATTCAAGAAGCTTTGAAGAAAGCTCAGATTCAGTTGACTTCATTCTTCAGCTGATCAAGAACTGCCTTGTCCTTCTCTCTCTCATCAAGGGCAAGTTAATACAAACTTCTTTTCTAATTTCTGTAGGATTTGTCAATACAGATCTGAGTTGTAAGCCTGTGTTATAAAGGCTGAGTGTAGGAGAGTTGATCTCTGAGTGGTAGGGCTATTTGCCTGAGTGTAGGAGAAGGTTCTTCTCTGAGTTGTAGGCCTTGTGATAAGGCTGAGGTAGGGCTGTTGAGCCTGAGTTGTAGGAACCTTTTCAGGTTCTGAGCTGTAGGATCTGTGGATCTGAGTAAATAGGAAGTTTGGCCGAATCTAGCATACTGCTAGATAGGTGAAGGGGGGAAAGTGGACGTACCCAAACCTTGGGGAACCACTATAAAACTGTGTGCAATCTGTGTTGTATGATTTTCTGTGATTCCTGTGTTGAGTGTATTAATTCTGTAATTGAATTCTGCCTAAAAGTGTAAACAAGCATAAGAACCTTTTCACCCCCCCCCCCTCTAGGTGTTTAGGTTGTCTTGAAAGTAAAACTATCAAGTGGTATCAGAGGGAGGTTCCTCAAAAAGGACTTAACAGTCTGAGGTAGATCTGAAAGGCAGAATCAAGATTCAAGAAGATGGGTTCTGGAGAAAATCATAAGGAGTTAGGGTTAATGAAGTTACCCATCTGCAGGAAAGAAATCTTTGGAATTTGGAAAGAAAGAGTCAGATTGTTCATGGAAGCATCTGACCCAAAAATATACATCACAGTTCAGGAAGGACCCTTCATTCCAATGAAGGTATCAGTTCTTGATGCTAATATTCAAACTCCAAAGAGTTATTCTGAAATGACCAAGGATGAAATCATTTTGGCAACCATGGACAAGAGAGCTCAGAATATTATTGTGAGTGCCATAGATGATTCTACATTTCAGAATCTGATTCACTGCAAGACCTCCAAAGAAATGTGGGATACCTTGATTGTCTACATGGAGGGATCTGAAGAAGTAAGACAGGATAGGAAGTCTATGCTCAACCAGGAATATGAAAGTTTTAGACAAGGAAAAACTGATAGCATAACTGAATGCTATAAGAAATTCTATAGAATTGTGAATGAGTTAATGTCCTATGGAAGAGTCTTCAGTACCTATGAACTGAATGACAAATTCTTAAGATCCTTGACAAAGGATTGGGACACAAAGATCTGTGCCATAAGAGAAGTGGCTAAACTGGCAGAGATTTCTCCTCCAACCTTGTTTGGAAAGTTGCTATCCTATGAAATGCAACTTATGGTGAGGAAGGAGGAGGAAAAGAATTCAAAAGGAGAGCATAGAGAGAAGACAGTGGCCTTCAAGGCAGAAGCCACTAGAAAGAATAGGAGGATATCATCATCTCCTCCTAAGAAAGTTGAAGAAGTTAGTTCTGAAAATTCAGAGAATCAGGGTTCAGAAAGCTGTGAGTCAGATGCAGATTTTGCTGCATTTACAAGGCAATTCCAAAGATTCTTAAAGAAGAAGCAGTGGAGGTCTAGGCCCTCCTCATCACAGCAAGTTGATGACTATTATCAGAAGAAAAAGTCATCAAGGAAAGAGAAGAGCATAACAAAGCCCAGCAAGGCCACTACTTCAAAGATTGTCTGCTATTGTTGAAATAGTCCTGGACATGTAGTGGCTGACTATCCTGATAAGAGAAAGGAGTCATCAGACAAGAAGAAGACTTATCAAAAGGGCAAGAAGGAAAAATCATTTGTTGCAAAGAAGGAAAAGAGCCTAACAGATCAATCAACTTCAGAATCAGAATCTGAAGCTGAAGCATATATTGGACTGTATGCTGCTACTGAAGAAGAGGAGTTCATGCAATTGCTAGACTCCATCTATGAACAAGAGGATCATCAGTGCATGGGACTGATGGTAGGAGTAGAAGAAGACATGTGCCAGAATCAGTCTGGTCCTAGTAAGGTACTATGTCCTTCAATAAAATCTGTTTGTAGTACAAGTGCAGAATCAGCTACATCTGCATCAAGTGATGTAAATGCATTTGAATCTGAAGGAAATGTCTATCAATTGATAGATAAGTATGGGGACTTGTTGCAGGCCCTTAAAAAAAGCAAGAACCTGGTTAAATCTCAGGCTTAGGAAATTGCTGATCTAAGGGTAGCTGCAACTGAGTTAGAGAAAGTAATTGATCAGAAGTTAAATGAAATTGCCAAGCTGAAGAATATAACTATTATTCAGATGGGCACAATTAATTATACCAATGATCAAGTGAAGAGTCTGGAGGCCAGACTAAGAATAGAAAAAGATTTAGTGGCTAGTTAATCTAAGACAAAGTCTGTCTTACCCTTGATAGATGAATTTGTGACTCAAAAGGGTAAGGAAGGATTAGGATTCAAAGGTAACCCCAGGGTAGCCCAATTCAAGGGAAAGGCAAAGCTCCTGTCAAGCCACTAAACCTTTCAGTCCCTATTAAGTTTAGAAAGGTGCAAGTGCCTTCTAACCAATATGATCATGAAAATATTCATGGTCATTTTAAGACTAATGTTCTGATTAACAAGGGTGTAAATGCCAACAGGCCTATCCATGTTCATAAACCCAATGGTTATAAGAAATCAGTGGGTGAAGCTACTGCAGCACCAGCAATGGACAGAAATTCTTCTATCAAGGGTGTATCTAGATCTAGATACAATAAGTTTGAATGTTGGTGCTGTGGCAAGAGAGGCCATTTTGCATTAGACTGCTGGCATAACACAAGTGTTAGAAAGAACAATAGTCTACCTGTTAGAAGAGATAATGGTAGCTTTGTTAATGCTAACCTGAACCAAGGACCCAAGACTTTCTTGGGTTCTAAGGGTAAGTAAATCTGTGTTGCAGGAAAGTCCAAGTGGCCATACCCCTATTTGGTACTTGGACAGTGGTTGTTCCAGGCACATGACTGGGACAAAGGGGCTGCTGAAGGAGTATACATCTGTCAAAGATGGACCTAAAGTGATCTTTGGTGGATCTGAAAAAGGAATCATCAAAGGGTTTGGTAACATTTCTTCTAACCTAATTACTATCACTCAAGTGGCTTATGTAAAAGGTTTGAAACACAATCTAATAAGTATAAGCCAGCTGAGTGATTTAGGATATGACATTTCATTTGTTAAGGATGGATGTCATATCAAAAGGTCAAGTGATCAAGAGATCATATTGACTGGGTTTAGGAAGAGAAATGTATATTGTCTTAATTTTGTATGTGAGAATAAGGCTTCTCCCATCTGTCTTGTAGCTGATGACAATGCTTCTCATTATGTTAAGTGGCACAAGAGATTGTCTCATCTTAACTACAAGACAATTGGCCAACTCTTTAGCAAAGAGTTAGTGAGGAATGGTCCTCAAGTTAAGTGTATAAAGGAAGGAATATGCTCAGCTTGTCAAAAGGGCAAGCAGACAAAATCCTCCTTTCATAGCCTTGAAAACAAGGATTCTGTGAGGTGCTTATACCTCTTGCATATGGATCTTTTTGATCCTATGCCAGTTCATAGTCTAGGTAGGAAGGTCTACACTTTTGTGGTTATAGATGACTATTCTAGATTTACATGGGTGTTCTTTCTGAGACAGAAATCAGAAACCCCAAGTGTCTTACTCAATTTTGTGAAGCAAATTCAGAATGAACTGAATAATACAGTGGTCAAACTTAGAAGTGTCCATGGTACTGAGTTTCAATCTGAAAGCATGACAAAGTTATGTGAAGACTTTGGGATTTTCCAAGAGTTCTCCTCACCTAGAACACCACAGCAAAATGACATTGCTGAAAGAAAGAATAGAACATTAATTGAAGCTGGTAGAACACTATTGAGTGACACCTCTCTTCCAGAATATTTCTGGGCTGAGGCAGTAAACACTGCTTGTCATGTAATCAATAGGGCTTCTATCACCAAAAGCCACAAAATGACTCCCTATGAGATTATGAAAGGCAGAAAACCAAATCTATCCTACTTTAGGATCTTTGGTTGCAAGTGTTATATACTTAATAATGGCAAGTCATATTTGACTAAGTTTGCTGCCAAATCCCAGGATGGGATATTTGTTGGGTACAACACAAATAGTAAGGCCTATAAAGTCTTCAACTTGACTACTCAAGTTGTAGAGGAGTCTGTTCATGTTGTATTTGATGAAACAAGATTAATCAACTATGAGTTGTCTTGTAGATCAAATGATTCAACAGGTATAAGCAAAAGTATAGACAAACTCTCCATTGCTGAAGTAACAAAGGAAGATGAAGCATTGGAAAATGAAGGCTATTGTCCAGGGGGAGTACAAGACTCAATAGGAGCTGATGAAAACCAAGAGGTTCAGTATGAAGAAGGAGCTGGAGATGTTCAACAAGAAAGGAATCTACCTCCAGCTACAAGACATTTAAGAGATCATCCAGCTGATCAGATTATAGGTGATCTAAGATAGGGAGTGCAGACTAGAAACAGAAATCAAAGCACAGACCTGCATTCAAGTTTCCTGTCTCAAATGGAGCCTAAGAAGTTTGAAGAAGCCATCCAAGACCAGCACTGGACTGATGCTATGCAAGAGGAGCTGAATCAATTCAGAAGGTGCAATGTCTGGGAGTTTGTTCCTAAACCAAGAGGTCACAACATAATTGGCACAAAGTGGATTTATAGGAACAAATTGGATGAGAGTGGAATAATAGTGAAGAATAAAGCAAGATTGGTTGTAAAAGGATACAGACAGGAAGAAGGGATTGACTTTGATCAAACCTTTGCCCCAGTAGCAAGGCTGGAGGCAATCAGAATGTTCCTTGCCTATGTAGCCTATCAAGACTTCAAAGTGTACCAGATGGATGTGAAATCAGCATTCCTGAATGGTGATTTAAAAGAGGAAGTCTATGTAGAGCAGCCATCAGGTTTTGTAGATCCTCTTAAACCTGATTATGTCTATAAGCTTAGAAAAGCTTTATATGGGTTAAAGCAAGCCCCAAGGGCTTGGTATGAAACCCTGTCTACTTTCCTTATTGAGAATAAATTCTCAAGAGGAAAAATAGACAAAACTTTATTCCTTAGGTAATCCAAAGGTAAGATCATCTTAGTTCAGATCTATGTTGATGACATAATCTTTGGATCTACTGAAAACAACCTTTGTAAAAAGTTTGCCAAACTTATGCAAGGGAAGTTTGAGATGAGCAGTATGGGAGAACTTAAGTTCTTCTTGGGACTCCAAGTAAGACAGACTGATGATGGCCTATCCATATCCCAGTCTAAGTTCACCAAAGAATTAATTAAGAAGTATGGTATGGAGTCATCCTCCACTATGAGAACTCCTATGGGAACAAGTATGTATATATGCAAAGATGATGCAGGTAAACCTGTTGATGAATCTTTGTATAGAGGAATAGTTGGTTCACTACTATATCTCACTGCTAGAAGACCAGATATTATGTATGCTACATGTGTCTATGCTAGGTACCAAGTCTGCCCTAAAGAATCTCATTATATTGCAGTCAAAAGGATTCTGAGATATCTTAAGGGCACACCTAATCTAGGCCTTTGGTACCCTAGGAATAGAGATTTTCTACTAACAGGTTATTCAGATGCAGACTTTGCAGGCTGTAGAGAGGATAGAAAGAGTGCAACAGGTACTTGTCAATTTTTGGGAGGAAGATTGATATCTTGGAGTAGTAAGAAGCAGACCAGTGTGGCTATATCCACAGCTGAGTCAGAATATGTTGCTGCTGGCAGCTGCTGTGCACAACTATTGTGGATACAGCATCAGCTTAAAGATTATGGTATTCAAGTAAGTAGAACACCTCTTTTGTGTGATTCTAAAAGTGCAATTTCTATTGCTAATAATCATGTTTCTCATAGTAGAACTAAGCATATTGAAATTAAATACCATTTTCTTAGAGAACATGTAGAAAGAGAAGACATCACATTGGAATTTGTTAAAACAGATTATCAAATAGCAGATGTATTTACTAAGCCACTGAATGAAACAAAATTCAATAAATTTAAAATTGAATTAGGCATGCTGACCATTGATTAGTTTATCAACAAACTTACAAGTAACATATTAGACTATCAAGTGGTCTCAAGTGGTATTGACAAAAATATAAATTGGCTAAGTAAAATAGTGTCGACACATTCAGTGATAATGTGTCGACTCAGTGAAGTCATAACGACTAGTCAGAGAATATGTGTCGACACAGAGAATTTGTGTCGATACTTAAGAATCAAATAGTTGACTCATCCAGGAATGTAGTGTCGACTTCACCAGAATAGTGGTGTCGACACTTACAGATTTTGTGTCGACACTTATCCTAAGAGTCGACACAGAATTTCTGATGCTCTACTATGTCTCTCAGGTGTCGACATATCCACAATTGGCGTCGACACATAGTAGACAGATTTGTTGTCAAGACAATAGAAGTTTGTGTCTACACATTCCATCTGTGTAGACACATATAGACTGTTTTTGCCCGCCTTTTGATCTTCTTTCAATAGAAGGTATAAATAGGTCAAGAACTTATTCTGTCGACACGCTTACAAGGTTTTCGAGACTGAAACCCTGTGTCAACATTCTCTCTCTCTCTTCTCTCAAGATTTCTCGTTTGATCAATGGCACCAAAGGTTGCAGATAACGTCAATGAAGGATATGAGTTGGTGCGCAATGGCTTTGCGGATGCTCCGACAGATGTTCAAAGGATTGTCAATCTAATTTCTGAGTCTGGATTAGAGTTTCTAGTTTCTGAACCGACAAATATCTAGAAGAAGGAGGTGATTGAATTCTTTACCTATGCATCAGTGGATTCAGATGGTCTCAAGATCAAAGCCACAGTTCATGGGTCAAAGGTGAAAATTACCCCAAGAAGTTTAAGAAAGATTCTCCAATTACCTATCATTGAGAATGAAGAAGAAGTCCCTGCTTCTAAGTCAAGAGAGGCTCTCCAATGGTGTGGATTGGATCCAACCCTGAAGATTGGAGCTGCTTTCAACAGAAAAGGGATGAATCAACAAGGAAAAATTTTGTCTGAAGTGGTTGGCAAGGTGATTCTGTGCAAACCAGGTGGACATGATAGGATTTCAGCCTATATGTTTAGCCTAATGACCAGAATTGTGTTTACAATTCCAACTGACTGGTCAGCTGTAATATTTGATAAAATCAAGAAAGGAATCAAGAAGCCAAATCTGGCTAGAATTATGAGTTTATACCTGATTGGAGTGATCCCTGAGGTTATGCAACAACTGCCTGGGACAAAGATTAATCACATGAGGAAAATGGATACAAGATTATTTTCAAGATGGGATAGGGTGCTGTCTAAAGATGTGCCTGATAAGAGCAGGCAGGACACCCTTGTGAGATCCCCTGCACATGATCTAAGCACTGCCCAGCATCAAGAAGAGCAAGTGAGAAAGCAGGTTGAAGATCAGCCTGAGTCTGTTCAAGCTCACACTCCTGCCCAGAATGTATCTACTTCTGAACAGGTAAAGGGAGAGCAAGTGAGTTTTTCTGCCAAGGTCATTCCTAATATTTTTACTCCTGCACAGGTACAGGGGGAGCAAGTGCATTCTCCTACCCAGGAAATTCGACATACTGAACAAGTGCAGGAGGTGCAAATGTCTGACCATGTGCAAGAGGAAGACCAAATTGACCTATCAAAAGATTTGAATATTGCAGATCTGGATGATTCAACATCAGAAGGAATACACTCTAGATGAGTTATTTCCAAATGTTGAAATTGCTACTGATATAGTAGAGGAGGAGCAAGATATGTAGAAGGTACTAGACATGGAGATAGAGCAAGAAATAGAGAAAGAGTAAGAAATTGAGGAGGAGCAAGAAGTTGAGGGGGAGCCTGTGCATGTTAAGGCTGAATAACAAGGCACTGAGACAGATATTCCTCTTCTTTCTCCTGACAGAGTTCAAATTGACAGTTCATCTGATTTTGAGAATGAAGAAGCCAGACTGGCTAAGAAGAAAAAGCTCATGGTCTTTAAGAGAAGGAGCAAAAGCTATAAGCAGACTCTACAGACTACAACACTCCAATCTCCTTCTGAATTCAATTATAACAAGTTTATGGTAGATTTGCAAGTTAAGTTAGATGACCACAGGTTGGCTGTTGAGAAGTATGTTGATGAGAGAAATAAATCACTTCAATTTGACTTGGCTCAAGATATTAAATCTATTAGATTTGAAGTAAATATGAATAAGAAGGAGATGACAGATTGCTTCCATAAGGGAGGTAATGCTGTGGTGTTTTTGGCTAAACAACAGCAGTCTATCATCCCTAAAGTGAATGATAATTTGGCTGAATCTCACCAAGAAATTATTGATGAGTTGAAAAAGACTACTACAGGGCTGACTGAAGCAAGAGCAAAGGAGATGGAAGAGTTTGATAAGAAACTTCAAGATGCCATTGAATCAGTTAAAACTGCTATCACCACATCTCAAAAGGACATATCTGATAAGCTTCAAAGGTTGAAACCCTATTTTAAAGAGGGTGTGAATTATTTGGATGGTCAGATCAGATTTCAGAAGGAAGATCTAAGAGATCATATTACTAGAGAAGTCATAAAGG
Organism: Platanthera zijinensis; assembly: GCA_039513925.1. NCBI lineage: Eukaryota > Viridiplantae > Streptophyta > Magnoliopsida > Asparagales > Orchidaceae > Platanthera > Platanthera zijinensis. The sequence goes on along the minus strand of CM077079.1, from coordinate 42,499,895 downwards.
GGGAGAGGTTGTTAGTTCATGCTGGATCAGAGCACACCAAATGGGTGACAAATAGTATTCGAGCCACATTGGGATATCCACCTTTTTGTGATGATGCTATGGTGGTTGAGTCAGGAATTCAAACAAGTCTACTTGAAGGCAATCAACCTGAGATTGCCCAAGTCACTTACCCTCCTCCAGATTTTGATATGATTGATCAGCAAGTTCAGGATATGTATAGTCCTCCAAAGGAGGTTACCAAGGTTATTATTGAAAAAGTTGATAAGCCTGATGCCAACTTGAAAGAACAGCAAGATGCTCTACTATCCAAGAAAAGATTTAGAGAGCAGGCTGAACTTAAGACAGATTTTGAGCAGTGGAGCCCTACTTCAAGAAATATTATACTAACTGCATGGAAGGCTGTAAAGGACCAAGAACATGAAAGAGGAAAGTGGTATAATGAAATGGAATGGCAAAAGTTTGAAGCTAGGCAGGAAGCCATAGTACAGTTCAGGAGAAAAGCCAATATGGGAAGGCTGCCACCAGATGCTCAGGAGCCGAGCAAGTACTTTCCAAAGCCCTTTCATTACTTTGAAAGGTAAAGGCTCAAGGAAGAAGCACAGAAGAAAGCTGAGCTAAAAGGCAAGAAGCCAGCTGAAGTTGCTGAAGTTCCTGTGAAGGCTCAAATCCAATCTGGCAAAGGAATTGTCATAAAAGAGCCTGATCAGTCTTAGTTCTAAGTTCTTTCAAATGTGTTTTGTAATGTTTTGTTTAATCATTCAATGTAAACATCTATAATCAAACATTACCAAGTTATAAACAAAATTTTGTTTGGAATCACATATTCATGTTCACTCTGTGATGAATTGTTAATATTTTGTTTATATTAAGTATTCCTGTAATGTCATACATCATCATATTATTTTTTTTATATAAATGGTGTATATCATTAACTAAAAGGGTTATGACTTCTCCAAATAGGGGGAGATTGTTGGGTACATTGGAAAATGTGTACCTGATTTGAAGAAGCCTAACTTAGCTTAATGATATACATCAAGGTGTATTTGATGTTGTTTTAAGTTGACATATGCAGGTGAAGAAGTATTAAAGAATACAGGAAATTATTCTAAGTCCATGTGTCGATACCTGAAGAAATTGTGTCGACACTTCAGAATAATTGTGTCGACACTTGAAGGAAGCTGTGTCGACACAGAGAAAGATAGTCGACCACATTTGTGTCGACACTGGGAAGCAGTGTCGACTCACAGAAAGATACTCGACCACATTTGTGTCGACACTGAGAAGCAGTGTCGACTAACTGAAAGATAGGCGATCTCATCTTTGTCGACAATGGGAGGATGTGTCGACACATTGAGACAGAGTCGACACACATTGGCAGAAGTCAACAATACTTGTGTCGACACCAGAAGACTGAGTTGATACATATTGGCAGGATTGACATTTGCTGAGTCGACACCTGAAGGCAGAGTTGACACATATTGAGTTCTGAATCTACAACAACTGTGTCGACACACAGGACTTGTGTCGACACACTGCAAAGTCAAGACCAAGTTATTTTCTGAAGAAAGATGAAGTGTTGAGTCGACACAAATTCTCTGTGTCTACTCATTCTCAAGATGAAGTTCTGAAGAAGCTGTGTCGACTTAAAGGCAAACTTGTCGACATCATCAAAGGCTGTGTCGACACCAAAGTTACTTGTGTTGACACATATAGACAGTTGGTCTCGACACTTCCTGACAGTCTGTCTCAACACTTTGCTGACCAAGACTAAGGTACAAGATCTGTTTGAAGACTTGACAGCTGTGGGTTGCAGCCAGTTAACTGATGTTGTCAGACTCGTCAGAAGATAGTTATAAACCGGATCAGCCGGTTACCATTAAGAAGGTCTATAAATAGACAGATTCAGAGAGAAGTATCAAGAGATTAACTTTTGGCAATCAATTTGAGAAATCAAATCAAGAAGGAGTAATACACAAAAGAAGATCTTCATCAGAAGATCTAAGAAGACGATCTCAGGATCGATCTAAGAAGAGTTTTATCAAGAATTCAGAAGTGTCATCAAAGGTGTTGGATAGAGAGAGATTCAGCCATTTGAAGAAGAAGAAGGAAGCCATCACTGGTTTCTCAAGAAGCTGTTTGGGAAATCAACTCAGCTAAGTTCAGATTCAAGAAGCTTTGAAGAAAGCTCAGATTCAGTTGATTTCATTCTTCAGCTGATCAAGAACTGCCTTGTCCTTCTCTCTCTCATCAAGGGCAAGTTAATACAAACTTCTTTTCTAATTTCTGTAGGATCTGTCAATACAGATCTGAGTTGTAAGCCTGTGTTATAAAGGCTGAGTGTAGGAGAGTTGATCTCTGAGTGGTAGGGCTGTTTGCCTGAGTGTAGGAGAAGGTTCTTCTCTGAGTTGTAGGCCTTGTGATAAGGCTGAGGTAGGGTTGTTGAGCCTGAGTTGTAGGAACCTTTTCAGGTTCTAAGCTGTAGGATCTGTGGATCTGAGTAAAGAGGAAGTTTGGCCGAATCTAGCATACTGCTAGATAGGTGAAGGGGGGAAAGTGGACGTACCCAAACCTGGGGGAACCACTATAAAACTGTGTGCAATCTGCGTTGTATGATTTTCTGTGATTCCTGTGCTGAGTGTATTAATTCTGTAATTGAATTCTGCCTAAAAGTGTAAACAAGCATAAGAACCTATTCACCCCCCCCCCCTCTAGGTGTTTAGGTTGTCTTGAACGTAAAACTATCAAACAGTTCCTCCAAAGTTACCTCCTGTTGTATCTGAACAGGAGGAACAATGTTGGCTTGAGAAGCAAAAGGTTCTCCCTGGACATCTATATCTTTATCCAGGGCATTCTCTATACAGGAGATGCTCACTTGCTCATCTTGAGTTGTATCTGTCATCTGCATATCTGGTGCTTCATTCTCAGCAGTGATCAGTGCTTCTTTGTTTATGCTTGATACAATGTCCATCACTGTATCAGCAACATACTCACTCTCCAGAGTAGCTTCAGCAATGCCTCCCCCTTGGGCAGGTAGCTCAGGTTGTTCAGTGTCTTGTACTGTTAATTCAGTGTTCTTTCCCCTGGAGTGGAGGCCATCTGATTCTCTGGTTGCTGGCTGCTCTCCACTTGAGCTTGGCCTTCTTTTTCTTATTTGTGTTCATCTGAACTGAAGACTACTTCTTCAGAATCACTGGAGGATTCTGCTTCCTGAACAATTGCTTTCTTCTTCCTATCCTTCTTGACCTGTTTCTGTGGAGTAGAAACCTCTTTGGTCAAACATCTATCCCATCTGGATAGAATCCTCACATCCATCCTCCTCATATGATTGATCTTGGATCCTTGTAGTTGATTCATAATATCTGGGATAGTTGAAGCTAAACATAAGATTAGGATTCTACCCAGATTTGGTGAAGGATCAAGCGCATACCCAACTGCACCAAAAGCCCGGACTGTTGGAGAGGGCGCTACTTAATTTCTTAAATAAGTAGCAAAGCGCCACGGGTCAAGTGAAGGAATGCCGGACCCAACAATCCCCCCGGCGTCCAACACAACCCGTCGGCTCATAGGTGGGGTTACCACATGGCCCACACAGCTCAGAGGTGGGGTTACCACATGTCCACGGTTGCCTGACCCACCGGACCAACACAGATAGAAGGGAAAAATTAGGATTTAATAGCCCCCCCCCCCCCCCGTCTTGAACCCGTAACCTGGCTCTGATACCAATTGAAGGATCAAGCGCATACCCAACTACACCAAAAGCCCAGACTGTTGGAGAGGGCGCTACTTAATTTCTTAAATAAGTAGCAAAGTGCCACGGGTCAAGTGAAGGAACACCGGACCCAACATTTGGCTTCTTAATTCCTTCCTTGATCTTGCCAAACACTACTGATGACCAGTCTGTTTTTACATTGTATATGACTCTGGTCATTAGGTTGAACATGAAGGCAGATATGCTATCATGTCCACCAGTCTTGCAGAGAATCACCTTGCCTATGATTTTTGAAAGAAACTTACCTTGGGAATTCATCCCCTTCCTTGTAATTGACGATCTTACCTTTGTATTTGGATTCAATCCACACCAATTTAGTGCATCCTTTATCATAGATAAAACAATGTCATCATCTTCTTTAACCCAGGGAAGTTGAAGCGACTTCCTGATCGTCTTAAGTATGAGTTTCACTCTTGAATCCTGGACTGTGGCTTTGATCTTCTTTCCATCATAATCCACAGTTACAGACGAGTAAAATTCAAGAACTTCCTTCTTCCAAATTCTTGTAGGTTCAGAGACCAAAAACTCCAAACCATTTTTGGAAATTAGGGTAATCACACCCTTGATGTCCTGAGAAGCTGTCTTGAATCGCCCGCGAACCAGCTCATATCGTTCATTCACCTTGTCGTCCTGGTGTGGCGCCATTAATGAGAGAGAGAGAGAGAGAAAGAAGAGAAAAGAAGTGAATATTTATGTCGACACAAGGTCTAGGGTAGAAAATTCTGAAAGCGTAGTCGACCAGATTTTATCTTCTTCTATTTATAGAGTACTGGTAAAGGGTAGGTCAAGAGACACGCCTTACTTAGTAATAATACTAGTCGACAAAATTTTACATGTGTCGACATAAAAGACTTAGATCTCGACAAAACTTAGTTTTAGTCGACACGTCTATGTGTCGACATACTTGTGTCAGTATCAATACGGGCTAGTTAAGTCTCGACAAAGTGTGTCGACACCAATTCTTATGTCGACAGAAATACTGTTTCTGTGTTGACACATCATACTGAAAGTGTCGACACAAACTTTCTTACTTACCCAAATTTCCTGAGAAATTTTGTGCTTACACATTCTATTTAGGAAAGTTTGTGCTGACCTATTCTAGGCTCAACATACCTAATTCAATTTTAAAATAATTGAATTTAATTTCATCCTGAGGTTTTGTAAAAATATCAGCAATTTGATTATTTGTGTTCACAAATTCTAGACTAATATCTTACTTCTCCACATGTTCTCTGATGAAATGAAACTTAATTTCTATATGCTTAGTTCTATTGTGTGAAATAGGGTTATTAGAAATAGAAATAGCACTAGTAGAATCACAAAATAGTGGAATTCTACTTACTTTGATGTCATAGTCTTCAAGTTGATATTTTATCCACATCAACTGTGCACAACAGCTGCCTGCAGCTATATATTCTGACTCAGTAGTTGAAATTGCTACACTTGTTTGCTTCTTGCTGCTCCATGACACCAGCCTTCCACCTAGGAATTGATAAGTTCCTGTGGTACTTTTCCTGTCTTCTTTGCATCCTGCAAAGTCTGTATCTGAGAAGTCTGTTAGTAAGAAATCTCTATTCTTAGGGTACCAAAGACCTAGATTAGGTGTGCCCTTAAGATATCTCAAAATTCTCTTAACAGCAGTATAATGAGATTCCTTTGGGCATGCTTGGTACCTAGCACAGACACATGTTGCATATATGATGTCAGGTCTACTAGCAGTCAAGTAGAGTAGATAACCAATTATCCCTCTATTTAAAGACTCATCAACTGGTTTCCCTGCCTCATCTTTGTCTATAAGCATACTTGTTCCTATTGGAGTTTTCATGGTGGAAGCTGAGTCCATTCCATATTTATTAATCAACTCCTTGGTGAACTTAGATTGAGATATGGACAATCCATCATCAGTCTGTCTAACTTGAAGTCCCAAGAAGAACTTCAGCTCACCCATACTGCTCATTTCAAATTTCCCTTACATAAGTTTGGCAAACTTTCTATAAAGGTTATTTTAAGTAGATCCAAAGATAATGTCATCAACATATATCTGGACTAGGATGATCTTGACTTTAGATTCCCTAAAGAATAGAGTTTTGTCTATCTTTCCTCTAGAGAATTTATTCTCAATAAGAAAAGCAGACAAGGTTTCATACCAAGCCCTAGGGGCTTGTTTCAAACCATATAGAGCTTTCCTAAACCCATATACATTGTTAGGATAGTGAGAGTCTACAAAACCTGAGGGTTGTTCAACATAGACTTCCTCTTTTAAGTCATCATTCAGAAGTGCTGACTTTACATCCATCTGATATACCTTGAAACCTTGATAGGCAGTATAGGCCAAAAACAACCTTATAGCTTCCAGCCTTGCCACTGGGGCAATGGTTTGATCAAAGTCAATCCCTTCTTCTTGCCTGTAGCCTTTTGCTACCAGCCTGGCCTTGTTCTTAATTATGGTGCCATTCTCATCTAGTTTATTTTTGTAGATCCACTTGGTTCCTATAACATTGTGATCCTTTGTTTTAGGAACCAGTTCCCAGATTTTACATCTTTTGAATTGATTCAGCTCTTCCTTCATGACATCAATCCAGTTTGTGTCTAGCATAGCTTCTTCAAACTTCTTTTGTTCTATCTGTGATAGAAAACTTGTACATAGAACTGTGTTCATGCTCTTGCTCCTGGTTAGAACACCTTGACTTGCATCACTGATGATTTGGTGAGCTGGATGATCCTTCAAGTGTCTTCTTGCTGGAGGAAATCTGCCAACCTCTTGGCCTTCTTCATTTTCCTCATCCTGATGCACTTCACTATTTTCTTCTTCATCCAGTGAATCTTATTCTCCCCCTAGACAACATGCATCCTTTTCTTCATCTAGCCTAGCAGGTGCTTCTTCATTAATAGTTAGCTTGTCCAGGCTGTCCTTTAAACCTGTAGAACTACCTGAAGAGCTAGACAATTCACTGTTAATCAACTTAGACTCATCAAATACTATATGGACAGATTCTTCTACAACTTGTGTAGTCAAGTTGTAGATTCTGTATGCCCTACAGTTATTTTTGTACCCAACAAATATCCCTTTTAGGGATTTGACAGCAAACTTAGTTTGGTAGCGCTTACCATTAACTAGGACATAACACTTGCTACCAAAGATTCTGAAGTAGGAAATATTTTGTTTTCTGTCTTTCAAAATCTCATAGGGAGTCTTCTTATGTTTCTTATTGATGGAAGCTCTATTGAGTACATGACATGCAATATTTACTGCCTTAGCCCAGAAGTACTCAGAGAGAGTAGTCTCACTAAGTAGTGTTCAACTTGCCTCAATTAGAGTCTTATTCTTTCTTTCAGCAACTCCATTTTGCTAGGGAGTTCTAGGTGAGGAGAACTCCTGATGAATCCCAAGTTCTTCACAGAACTTTGTCATAAACTCAGACTAAAATTCAGTTCCATGGTCACTCTTGCTTTTGACCACTGAAATGTTAAACTCATTCTGAATTTGTCTAACAAAAGTCTGGAAGACAGTAGGAGTTTGAGATTTCTCCCTCAAGAAGAAAACCCATGTGAATCTAGAATACTCATCTACAATAACTAATGTGTATACTTTCCTATCTAGACTATAAACTGGCATAAGACCAAACAAATCTATATGCAAGAGATATAGACATCTCATTGAATCTTTGGTGTCAAGTACTTGGAAAGAGGACTTCGTCTGTTTGCCCTTTTGGCAAGCTGAACAAACACCCTCTTTAATGCACTTGACCTGAGGATTATTCCTTACTAACCCCATACTAAATAGCTGTCCTATTGACTTATAGTTTAGATGAGCCAGCCTCTTATGCCATTGGACACACTGTGATGCTTTCTCACCTGCAACTAGACAAATGGGTGAGATGTTATACTCACAATCAAGGTTAAGACAATATACATTCCCTTTCCTAGTGCCAGTCAGAATGATCTCTTGATCACTTGACCTTCTTATTTGGCACTCTCCTTTGAGGAAAGAGATGTCATAACCTAGATCACTAAGTTGACTTATGCTAATCAGGTTATGTTTCAGACCCTTCACATAAGCTACTTGAGTGATAGTAATAGAATTACTAGAAATGTTATCAAATCCTTTGATGATTCCTTTTTCAGATCCACCAAAGATTACTTTGGGTCCATTCTCTATGGGTGCATAGTACCTCAACATTCTTCTTGTTCCAGTCATGTGCCTGGAATATCCACTTGGATTCATCTACATCAAATAAAGATTTACCTATCCTCAGAACCCAAATTGTTATTGGGTCCTAGGTTCTTGGTAGTTTGAAATCTATCATGCTTATCTGCAGCTTTTCTGACAGGTAAGTTGTTCTTGTTTTTAACACTTGTGTTGAATCAACAATCCATGGCAAAGTAGCCCACCTTGCCACAACACCAACACTCAAATCTATTGTACCTTCTCTTAGGTACAGACTTCAATACATTGTTGCCAGCAGTCCTTTTAAGTGTAGGTGCTGGAATAGCAAACCCCAAGGTTTCCTTAAGAACCAGATGAGTTTTCTAATAGAGTGGCCTATTGGCATATACACCCTTGCCAATGAGATGTCCATACTCACAGTGACCATGAGTAATATCATGATCATACCAGTTTGTAGGTTGCATCACCTTCCTAAAGAAGATAGGGGGCTTTGAGGCTAGTGGCTGAACTTAGGCTTTGCCTTTTTTATGAGAATTGGTGGCCCTTGTTCTTCCCTTAAAGCCTAAACCTATCTTTCCTTTTTGAGAAATGAAATTGTCTATTAAGGGCAAGACAGACTTTGGCTTAGAGAATTTAGCCACTAACTCCTTTTCTTTCAGAAGTTTTGCCTCTAGATTCTTTATGTGATTTTCCTTGAAGGAGAGTGTGCCCATCATAATAACAGTTATGTTTTTCAGTTTGACAACCTCATTCAATTTAAAATCCAACATCTTTGTTGAATCTGATGCAGCCTGCTTAAGAGATTCAATTTCCTTAGCCTGCTTCTTGATAAGGAACTTGCTCCTCTTCAGAGCTTGCAACAAACCACCATACTCATCAATGAGTTGATGTACATCCCCCTCAGATTCAAAACCATCCACACCTCTTGATGCAATTTCTTCCGATTCTGATCCAGTATAGTAATCAGAAGTTGAGGGAGAACTGTATACCTTACTTGGACCAGGCTGATTCTGTCATTGATCATCTTCTTCTAGAGCCATCAACCCTTTATAGCAATATTCTTTAACTCCATTTATGGAGTCCAGCATTTGTAAGAATTCTGATTCCCTAGAATCCTATTCTGTAGAGAACAACCCAACATATGCTTCTGCATCATCTTCTTCTCCAGATTTTGAGGATAAAGAGTCTGTCCAACTCTTCTTCTTCTGAGAAACAAAGGATGTCTCTTTCTTTCCTTTTACTTGATGTTTCTTCTTGTCCTTATACTCCTTCCTCTTGTCAGGACAGTCAGCTATGACATGTCCTGGCCTGTTGCAGCAATAATAAATAACCTTAGAATTAGTTTGTTTACCAGGATTTGAGGCATACTTGTCCTCCTTGGAAGTCTTCTTTTTCTTGTAATAATCATCCTTGGAAAAGGATGTTGAAGGCTTGGTTCTCCATTTCTTCTTTTTCATAAACCTTTGAAACTGTCTTGTAAAGGCAGAAAAGTCCTCATCAGAGGTGTGGCTTTCTGATGTACTGATGTCAGGATTTTCTGCTTCTGCCTCAGCACCTCTTCTTGATGGAGAAGGAGACTTTCTCCTGCCCTTTCTTGTGCCTTCAGCCTTGAAGGCTACATATTTATCTTTATACTCAGACCTGCTGCTTTTCCCTTCCTCCTTTCTGGCAGTGAGATGCATTTCATAAGATAGCAACTTTACAAACAATGTGGGTAGAGGTGTATCAGCAAGCCTTGCCACCTCTCTGATGGCACATATCTTTGTATCACAGTCCTTGATTAGTGACCTGAGAAACTTGTCATTCAATTCATATGTGTTGAAGACTCTTCCATAGGTCATCAGCTCATTTACTATTCTGAAGAACTTCTTGTAACATTTTGCTATGCTGTCAGACTTGGCTTGTCTAAAGCTTTCATATTCTTGATTCAGCATAGATTTCCTATCCTCTCTAACTTCTTAAGTTCCCTCTATGTAGACAATCAAGGTGTCCCATATCTCCTTAGAGGTTTTGCAATGTACCAAGTTATGAAATGTGGCATCATCTATAGCACTCACAATAATGTTTTGTGCTCTCTTGTCTAAGATTGCCAGGATGATCTCATCCTTAGTCATTTCAGAAAAGCTCTTTGAGGTTTGTAGATTTGCATCAAGAGCTGATACCTTCATTGGAATGAATGGACCTTCTTGTACTGTGATGTAGATTCTTGGATCAGATGCTTGCATGAACAACCTAGCCCTCTCCTTCCATATCCCAAAACTTTCTTTCCTGCAGATGGGCAGTTTCATGGATTCAAATTCCTTCTGATTCTCATTTGAACCCATTCTTGCTATCTGTTAATTGCCTTGGAGATTCACTCAGACTGTTAGGTATATCTTTGAGCAACCTCCCTCTAATACAACTTGGAAGACTTGATTTCAAGAGCCTGGACACCTAGAGGGGGGATGAATAGGTTCTAATTTTCTTTAATAATTATAGGCAAGTAACTAGATCTATCACAACATTCAATATACAAACCACAGCATAACATTTACAACACAACACAGTACACCAGATTTATAGTGGTTCCCCAAGTTATGGGTACATCCACTTTCCCCCTTATCCTATCCAGTAGAGAACTGGATTTAGCCCAACTTCCTTCCACTAACTCAGATCCACCGATCTTACAACTCAGAACCTGATAGGTTCCTACAGCCCAGACTTATACAAGTCCTACCTTAGATTCTTCACAAGAACCCTACCTCAGGCAACAGCCCTACCTCAGCCTTTATCAACTCAGACTTTCACAGGTCCTATACCTCAGGCTCTCAGCCCTACCTCAGCCTTTATAAACACAGGCTTACAACTTAGATCTATAAAAGATCTTACAAGAAAAAAGAATATTTAGTTGCTCAGAAATTTCACCCAGATAGAACTCTCAATTGGTGTGAGCTTCTTGATCAGTTCTTGAATAAACTGTATACTTCAGATCCAACCTGACTTAGCTTTTTCAAAGCTTATTGATTGAACAAAATGAGGTTGATCTTGACTTGGTGTAGAAGTTGATCTTCAGGCAGCTCCCTTCTTAGATTCAGAAATAGATCTGAATCTTTCTTGCAGACTGTTCAGGATCTGTCTTCTTAAGGGTTCCCCCTTTCTTGTTATTGAATTCTCTCTGGTTCTGTGTTAGTTTATTCCCCCGTAATTTCTTAATTGCTTCTTGGTTGTCATGGATCAGCCCTTTATAAAGAGTTTCTCAATGATTACTGGCTGATCCGGTTTGTAACAACCTTCTGACAGTTCTGACAAAGGTGTCAGACTTGTTGTTTATGACAGTTGTCAAGTCTACAGCCATGACAATTGATTCTGCAATGACATTATATCTCAGTAGGGAACACTCAACAAACTACTTCACATGTGTCGACACAAATAGTCTAAGTGTTGACACAAGTCTTGATGATGTCGACACAGCACTCAATGTGTCGACACAGTCATTCTTCTGATTCTCGACATATTTTCTGTTGTATGTGTCAACACAAGTCCTGTGTGTCGACACAACTGCTCCTGGTCTTGACATAGCTGATGCAGACAGATGGCGTTGAGTGTATGTCCAGACGTCGTTGAGTGTGTGTCGACACAAGTCCTGTGTGTCGACACAATTGCTCCTGGTATCGACATAGTTGTTGCTGACAAAAGGCGTTGAGTGTATGTATAGACGTCGTTGAGTGTGTGTCGACACAAGTTCTGTGTGTCGACACAAGCCCTTCATACTCAGTATAGCTGTTGTTGATAGATGGCGTTGAGTGTGTGTCGACACAAGTCCTGTGTGTCGACACAAGCCTTCTTCAGGTGTCGACACAATTCCTGGGTGTCGACACATGCCTTTCTTCTGGTATCGACATAACTCCTGGGTGTCGATACAGCTCCTGCTTCAGGTGTCGACACAATTCCTTACAAGTGTCGACACTTGTACTTAGAAATTTTCCTGCATTTCTTAAACCTGCACACTGGAACTCAAACATCCCATCTGAAAGTGAGGAAAAGATCTACCTTAACTCTAGAGAGGGGGTGAATAGAGTATTTTTAAAATAATTTACAATTAAAAATATAAAGCAGTGGAAGACTTAATTTATGTATATGTGTAAGGTGCTTGTTTTGAAATAAAAACTAAAGTAAGAGCTAAGAAAACACACAGCACACAGCAAAGTCAAACACACAGCAACTAGATGACACAAGGAACTATAGTGGTTCCCCAACAACCTGGGTACATCCATTCTTCGACCACCCTTGGTAGGAATCCACTACAGGAATAGTTGATCAGGTGTCATGGGCACCAATGAGCTTTTGATAAGGTGCTCAAAAACTAAAACTAGATTTTTTGATAAGGTGTCTTGCCACCACTGAGTTTTGACAAGGTCTCAGAAACCAGTTTCAGAAATTTTGAAGGGAGTTTTGAGAAACCCTTTTACAGGAGGGAAAGGAAAAAAGAAAGAAAGAGTTGAGTTGTTCTTCTCTGTCAACAATCTGAGAGAAGATAAGTGGATGATGATGTCAAAGCTCCCCCTGAGATCTGTAAGAGTTCAGGAAGGTGAGCGTTGCTAGGGTGATAGGTCTTCAGTTGCTTTAGATCTCCAACAATTGATGATTTCAGCAGATGCTGAAATGTTTGATGTCTGGAGTTCTTGATGTTGAAGCTTTTGAACACTTGAGGATTTGGAGGAGTTGAGTAGCAGAAGATTTCCTCCACAGAAAACTTCCTTGTGTTCTTGAAGATTTGGAATTCAGTAAATTTGTAAATCTCAGAAGATGAACTCTTGATCAGAGAGTTTTTTTTGTTCACTCTTCTGTGTCTCTTTTTTAATCTAATTCTGCTGTATATCTCTTGTCTCTATAATTGTATTGATCTGTTGTATTTTCAAAAAACATATACTAAAGGAGTATATCAGATTCTGACTTAGCTGGCCGTTACTCAGTCATAAATGACTTCCATAATTGACAAATGTATCTGGGGAAAGTCCTAAGCAATATTCCATTTAGTCCTTCCTTGAAAATTGCATCAGATTGCTTGAAACGTCTAGAGAATCCTTTGAAATAAATGCAGGAAATAACTCTGAATGAATCTGAAAGATTTCCATAACTGTTCTTGAATTTGAATTCTGAAAGCGTCGATCTCTCACAAAAATCGTCGATCTGATCTCTACGATTGTTGAACTGAGCTCAGAGATTGGATTTATACTAGAGACAGAAAACGTCGACCTGAGCTCTACGATCGTCGAACTGAGCTCAGCGACTTTGAAAATAGCTGAAGACAAAACGTCGATCTGAGCTCGAAGATCGTCGACCGGAGTTCGACGACTTCCAGAGTTGAGCTCAGAGAACGTCGAACGGAGTTCGACGTTTCGTCGAACTGAGCTCGACGAAAATTGTCTTGTCTCAATACTTAGTCCTCATCTCTGAGTGGTCCTGGGGGCAGCTCCAAACCTAAGTTATAATCCCTAGACTCATTCTAATTTTACCTTTTCAACTATACAACTAGGTCAAACAATTTTCCTAATAACATAGTGATCCTTGCCCAAATTAGTAATAGGGTGTTCCAACAATCTCCCCTTATTTTGGTTAGGATTACTATTTACAGGACATAATCAGGAAATACAGAATCATACATACAGAAATAAAAGCTAAACTAACAATACAGAAAAGATAATCAAAGCAGCATTGCAGAACTCAAAAGGAATGTCGGCAAATGTTCAGATATAGATGTACTGTCTGCTTACAGAATTCATTTCCTTTCACTACCTTTCTTAAATAGAATCTCCCTGTTAGGATTGAGAGCATCTTTCTTTGATCTTCTGTCATCTTCTGCACCTAAGGAGGTTTTGGATCTTGGCCTTGGGACAACAGCCTCAGGATGCAGCTTCATGTAATCTTAAGGATCAAAGAACTTTCTTAAAGCATATCTCTCTAGTTCTGTCTTTCTTTGTTCTGAAAGAGTAGTAATATTAGAAGTATCTTTACCTTGCTCTCTGGCCTTTTTCAATTGATCTAAAGCAGCAAGTTCCTTCATCCTGGCAGTCCATGATAAAGGATTGTTTTCTGGATCCTCAAAAGGGATTGAAGGTTCAAATCTATTTATGGTTTTTGAATCAGTAGATGTCCTTGTAACAACTGTATCTCTGAGTTTGTAAGGGAAAGGACCTTGAGTTGAATCTATATGCCCTTGTCCTTCCCTTTACTGTCTAGAATAAGTTCTGTGCTCTCTCTGATTTCCTCTGTATTGAATTCTTTTAGAATGATAGCCTCTTTGATGTTGACTTCTGGGTTGATATCTTTGAGAAGGTTGAGAAGAACTATACTTTGAAGCAGATCCAGGTTGAGAAGCAGATCCTCCACCAGTACCAGCATCTGGAGGAGGAGGAGGAGGAGGATGAGATTGAGAAGATCCTTTCTCATATTTGTGAAGTTTTCTTCTTTTCCTCATAGCCTTTAACTGATTCTTAGAATATTGCATCCAAAGCTCTGTTATTTGAGAATCATGCAAAATATAGTATGGTATATCATTTACATCTTTGGCCTTAGTAAGGGGAACTCTCATCATTGCTTTGCTTCTTGCTTTCCTTTTCTTAGAGATGGTGCAGCCAGAATCATCAGAGTCAGTGTTAAATTGATCACTTTCTGAACTCTGGGGTCTATCATATAGATCATCAATGCTTTTGATATACTCTTCTCTTTGTTTAGACTTTTCAGCAGATAGAATAGGAGCAGAATCAAATGTAGTAGCAGCAAGAGCAGAAGGAACTTCTGGAGCAGTAGGAGCAGCAGGAACCTCAGAAACAACAGGTTCTTCTAGAAAAATAGCAAGTTCAACAGCAGAAGCAACATCAATAGGATCAGCATGCAACATATCAATATCATTAGATTCAGCACCTTCAGCAGCAGCAGCAGCAACACAATCAGAACCTTCCACAGCCTTAAGAGAATTTATATAAGATATGATCAGGCTGGGATCACAGACAGTAATAGGCACAATGGCCTTAATGAGGTCTTCAACTCCTAGAGTTGGTAAGCAGCTTCTGTAAAGAAGATCAAATGCTGACAACAGTGACCTGAAGTCCACTATGAGTACTGGTTCTGGAGCAGCAGTGGAGATTTGTGATAGCAGCAAATCACCTAGAGCAGCAGGCATTACCTCAGCTTCATAGGGCATCTCCCCTTGCCTTGATTCAGTGATGACTGGATCAAGGCACCCCACAGAAGGGATTGCCTGAGGAGAGGAGAGAGAGTTTAGCCTGTCAGATAGCTCCTTTATTGAGTTCAGGAGTGGAGCCATGGTGGTCTCCAGCAGGCTTACTAGCTTGGGGGCCAGTATCCCATATAGCCTATCTGCCAAGGCTGATAAATCCACTTGCTCAAGTGGGACTTGAGTAGAGGTGGAGGATGGAATTGCTTGAACTGTTGGTGAATGGGCTGCAGTTTATGCTGTGGTGGATGGTATAATTGATGGTTGAGAGATAGGGATGGTGGAGATGGATGGTATGGGTGTGGAGATGGATGGAGTGAAGGATGGTTGGGAGAGTATATCATGAAGAAGTTATTGGTAGGAGGAGGTAGAAGGAAGCTCAGGAGGAGTGGAAGGGGAATCATCCATGAAGGAATCTTCCAATATGTTGAAGGATGGAATGGTAAGAGGTGGGTAGTAGTAGAGTGGATGGAATGATTCTGAGGTGGTTAGAGGTGAAAGAGGTGATGAGATGGTAATGGGGGAAGAGATGGTTATGGTTGTGGAGATTGTTATGGTTGATGTGGAGGTGGAGGTAGAAACAAGAGGTGGAGAAGGAGGAGCAGAGGTGGAGGCAGGCAGTTCTTCCATGAGGGCTGGAGCCTGAGGGGAAGTGACTATAGGAGTCCTTGTGCCTGAAGCTATAGTAGTCCTGACAGGTTTGATGATCTGCCTGTCCCATTTCCCAAATAGGGCACAGGTTAGTCTTTTAGATACATTGATGTGCATCCCATTTGAGACCAGCAGTTCTGGGCACCTGGAGTGCAGGAATACCCCTAAAATCCTCCCAAAATTGACAAAACTTTTATTAATTTTCTTCTTGATCAAATCAAAGAAGATTGTTCCCCAATTCATATGTTTCTTGTCCACTATAGCTCCCATCAGACAGAACTGATACCTTGATATGGTATCATGTGC
The DNA here is from genome assembly GCA_039513925.1 of Platanthera zijinensis. NCBI lineage: Eukaryota > Viridiplantae > Streptophyta > Magnoliopsida > Asparagales > Orchidaceae > Platanthera > Platanthera zijinensis. The sequence goes on along the minus strand of CM077079.1, from coordinate 42,483,785 downwards.
TGAGTTCTTAGCCAGCAGCACTTTCCCCACAACATCAGCCAAAAATCTAAATTCAATGGATAGATTCTTTTTCAATAACTTATTAGGGTTTGCAGCAGAGTGACCCATTCTATCCAACATAGAATCAAATTCTTCTCCAAACATATCAGTAGAATCATCTCCAGTGCTCAGATGAAATACTTCACTTAGAAGAGTAGGTGATAAAGATACCTGAGTCCCGCTTATAGTACCGACTATAGTATTTTCATCCAGATTATTTGCTGTAAAAACCCATTTCTTTATCTCATCTGCCGCAATCTTCATTCTGGTAGACATAATATGCACCAACTGTTGTTCTCTGAATAGTTCCAGAATGTCTTTGAATATTTGATCCCTCCCGTCAAACGAATACATATCGATATCAAATCCATTATCAAACTTCATCTTAGCGAGAGCGGAAACGTTAACAGCCATTGTATACCTGCAAAAATTAACAAACACGACCAAGTGTAGTAGAGTTTGGAGAAATTGCAGAGAATATGAAAGCGCAAAAGAAGAACGACAGCGAAAGAATGATTTTTATATTAGGGTTCGACGCCGGAAAGGAAGGATCGTTGAACTCCGTTCGACGATCTGGGCTTCTTAATGGAATCTGAAGAGTCTACAATATCGTCGATCTCCGTTCGACAACATTGGAGAGCGCCAAACTCCGTTCGACAATCGTTGACCAGAAGAAGAATAGCTAAAGCTAACAGACGACGCTGAACTCCGGTCGAAGATTTGGAAACGTCGATCTCCGTTCGACGCTGTTTGGGAAAAACATCGAGCGCAGTTCAGAGACAAAACAGAACCTACCGACACTAGAAAATATAAGTTTTTAGCCTAGTCTTGGTCTGTTTTTAGATTTTCAAAATCTTGGGATTTATTTTAAACTTCCTCCATCTAACATTCCTAACTGATTTAGGAAGAAGGTGTGTTTCTTTTCATCCAAAGGTTTGGTGAAAATATCTCCCCTTTGCAAATCAGTTGGGATATATTGAATTTCAATTTTATTTTTCTCTACATTGTCTCTTAGAAAGTGATGCCTAATCTCTATATGTTTTGTCCTACTATGGAGGACTGGATTTTGTGCTATAGAAATAGCACTAGTGTTATCACAAAATATTTTTGACCCTTCTAAGTTGTATCCATAGTCTAGGAGCTGGTTTTAAATCCACAGAATCTGTGAGCAACAACTGCCTGCTGCCATGTATTCAGCTTCAGTAGTTGAAGTGGACATTGATGTCTGTTTCTTACAGAACCAGGAGACAAGTCTGTCACCAAGGAACTTGCAAGTTTCACTGGTGCTTTTCCTGTCTACTCTACATCCAGCATAATCAGCATCTGAAAATTCAGTTAATTCAAATCCTGAGTCTTTTGGATACCAGAGTCCTAGATTTGGACAACTTTTCACATACATAAGAATCCTCTTAACTAATGTTAGGTGTGACTCTCTAAGGCTTACTTGGAACCTAGCACATATATATATAGCAAATATTATATCAGGTCTACTAGCTGTAAGGTACAATAGAGAGCCAATCATTGCTCTATATGTTGTCTGATCAACATGTTTACCATGTTCATCAGTATCTAATACAGCATTGGTAGGCATAGGTGTTTTCATACAAGATTCTTCAGACATACCAAATTTCTTAACCAATTCTTTTGCATACTTGGTTTGAGAAATAAATATGCCTTCAGCATGTTGTTTGACTTGCAATCCTAGGAAGAAGGAAAGCTCACCCATGCTACTCATTTCAAATTTAGAGTGCATCAGGTTGGAAAACTTTTTGCACAAATTTGAATCAGTAGAACCAAAGATAATATCATCTGTATATATTTGTACTAGTAGGGTATGGGACTTATGGGTTCTAATAAAAAGAGTTTGGTCTACTCTACCCCTTATAAAATCATTTTTCAGAAGAAAGCATGCTAAGGTCTCATACCATGCTCTAGGAGCTTGCTTGAGACCATATAATGCTTTATGCAATTTGAAAACATGGTCAGGATAAGTTGGAGAGATAAAACCTGGAGGTTGTCTAACATAGACTTCCTCTTTGATGTCTCCATTGAGAAATGCACTCTTCACATCCATTTGGTAGACCTTGAATCCTTTGTGAGCAGCATAAACAAGGAATATTCTTATGGCCTCTAACCTTGCAACTGGTGTAAAAGTCTGGTCATAGTCAATTCCTTCTTCTTGAGAGTAGCCTTGAGCAACTAGCCATGCCTTGTTCCTTACAATAACTCCTTGATCATCCAACTTGTTTCTGAACACCCACTTTGTTCCAACAATTGAGTGATCCTTAAGCCTTGGTACTAGCTCCCAAACTTTGTTCCTCTCAAATTGATGTAGTTCCTCTTGCATAGCAATGATCCAGTGTGGATCTTGTTCTGCATCTTGAATGGATTGAGGCTCAACTTGAGATAAAAAGCAGGTGTGCATCAGGTTCTGGTTAACCTGATTTCTGGTTTGCACACCAGCTGAGATGTTTCCAATCACTTGGGAGATCTGGTGATCTCATGTTGTTACTAAATCAATAGGGGGTGTTGATTGTTCACCAACCTGTGTTGTTGTTTCCTCTTGTGGAACAACAACTGGCTCTTCAGAATGGTTTTCTCCAAGATGTTGAACATCAAGATGTTGAGTATCCTCTTCATCTTCACTGATTTAAGCTCTTTGTTGGATAGGTGAATGTACTGAATCCTTTTCTACAATGTGTAACCTGTCCACATTTTCTGAAAGAGAGTGTACCTATAATGGTTCTATGGTAGAAGTAGACTTCTCCTTGTAACACATGTTAGTCTCATCTAAAGATACATGAACAGATTCTTCAATTTTAAGAGAAGTTTTATTATAAACCCTATAAGCTTTACTGATCATGAAGTATCCAAGAAACACTCCTTCATCAGCTTTAGCTTGGAATTTTGCTAAATACTTCTTATCATTATTGTGAATATAACAAATACAAAAAAAATTGAAATAGTCTACTTTAGGTTTCTTCCCTTTGAGCAATTCATAGGGAGTCTTGCCCTTCAGATTATGTATCAAACTTATGTTCAACACATGGTTGGAGGTGTTCACTGCCTCTGCCCAAAAAGATAGAGGAAGGTGAGCATCTGTCAACAATGTAGTAGCAGATTCAATTAGGGTTCTATTTTTCCTTTCAGCTACCCCATTTTGTTGAGGAGTTCTAGGAGCTGAGAAAGTATGCCTGATCCCTTCACTCTGACAGAACTCTTGCATAAGAAGAGAATCAAACTCTGTCCCATGATCACTTCTGATCAGGGCAATGTGAGTATTGGACTCAATCTGTATGCATTTGAGAAAATCTGTCAAACATTTAAAGTTATCAGACTTCTTCCTCAGAAAGAATACCCAAGTGAATCTAGAGAAGTCATCTACAATCACTAAAGTATAATATTTCCCTCCTAAGCTTTGCACTGTAATGGGTCCAAAAAGATACATGTGTAACAGATACAAAATCCTTGGTGAATCACTCTTATTAAGTGACTTAAAACTATTTTTAGTTTGCTTGCCTAATTGACAAGCCCTGTAGAGTCCTTCCTTCTTGTAGGGGCCAGAAGGTAGTCCTCTAACAAGGTTATCCTTGGACAGCCTAGCAATGGTTCTAAGGTTTAAGTGTTCTAGTCTCTTATGCCATAAATCATTTTGTTTACAGACTGAATTAAATAAGCAGATATCTATGTTGGTTGAAAGGAAATCTATAAGATAAATGTTACCTTTCCTTTTACCTGTTAACACTGTTGTGTTATCCTCTGACTTGATCTGGCATAAGGATTTGTTGAATGTCACTTGATATCCTTCATCACAGAGTTGACTGATGCTGATTAGGTTGTGCTTCAGTCCTTCCACATAAGCCACCTTCTTGAATGTGACTGAGCCAATCTGAACAACACCATATCCTTTTGTTTGACCAAAGTTTGAATCTCCAAAGATCACTTTGGGTCCAAGTTTGGCTTTGAAGGATGTGAGATTGTCCTTACTCCCTGTCATGTGCTTTGAGCACCCACTAGCCAGATACCATTGTTGGTTCATTGTTGGATAGGTCTTCACCTGCACATAGACAATTTATATGTTTTTGACCCAGTTTACCTTGGGTCTAGGTTGATAACCTTTAAATTAAAAAATGAAATACATCCCTGGCTGACTCTTATATCTTTCAGCATGATATCTCCTAGGAGGTACTATCCATTCAGTATAAGGGTTGAAGCTTTGGGATGAGGGACTTCTAGGATTGACTTGAGATTTACCTCTGAAAGAAGGTTCAAAGCTCTGAGCTCTGTTCGACGATCATCGACCTGAGTTTGACGATCTTGGGTCAGATCGTCGAGCTCCGTTCGAAGATCGACTATACCAGAGTTCAGAGTTCAGAAGTCGTCGATCTGAGTTCGACGATCCAGCCTTGGATCGCCGAGCTCTGTTCGACGATCTTCGAGCTCTGTTCGACGTTTTCTGTTCAACTTGATTTTCCTTAGGTAAATCTGGATTCTTCCTAGCTACCTCTACAACACCCTTTCCTTTATCATAAATAAATTTAATTGGGGTTGTTAATACTATAGGTTGGCTGGATGAAGCACCCAAGCCCAGTGTACTGTTGAATCTTGAGTTCATTGTGCTTGTGATGTCCATCAGTCTGATGCTTCTCCCATTAAGGGATTCTTCAAACTTCTTTGCCTGGGATAACTCACTTTTCAGTGAAGCTATCTCCTCCCTACAACATTCTAACTCCTCAGAGAGTTTGAGATTGTCTGATTTTAAGGTGCTATGTTCAGACAATTTTTTTCTGAGAGAAATAATTTCTTTCTCAGACTTTAGTAATTCTAAACACAGTGCCTTAAATTCAGACCTAAAGTCCTCTGAGTCAAAGTCAAAGGAGTCTATTACTTGGTCTTCTTCAGTTTAAGTTTCAGATTCTGAGTCTGATCCTTGTTCTGCATCAGAAATTTGCTGAGAGGCATTGATAGCCATCATGCAGAATTCCTTTTCTTCAGTATCATCCTCATCATCACTTGAGCTTGATGAGGCTTCTGATTCCTCTTCAGTATCACTCCAGCTTTCAGCTACAAACCCCTTCCTTGTTTGTTTATTTTTGTTGGAGGAGGATTTGTTGCTGTTGTTTCCTCTGGAGTCCTTATCTTTTCTCCTATCTTTCCTGTCCTTCTTGTCCTTATTCTGATTTTCTGGACAGTCAGACACAATATGGCCTGGTTTCCTGTATCCAAAACAGATTATTTCTTTATTATTTGATTTGTCAGACCTTGGCTTCTCATGCCCTCTGGATGACCTCTTTATTAAATCTTTCCTGGCCATCTTATAGAATCTTTTGGCCAACAAGCTCATCAATTCTTCATTGCCTGTGACCTTATCTTCAGGCATCTCTTATATGGCTTTGAAAGCAATGGTCTTCTCCTTTCTGATGACTGGAGAAACAGTCTTTTGCTCTTCTTCCCTATTCTTGATGAGCAGCTCATAAGACTTGAGCTTGCCCAAAAGAGCTTCAGTAGTAATCTCAGTTAGGCTTCTGGCATCCTTGATTGGCCAGATCCTTGAGTCCCAAGTGCTAGGGAAGCACATTAGGATCTTGTCATTTAGTTCAGTTAGTGTGATCTCCTTATCCAATGTTTTCAACTCACTGACTATTAGACTGAGCCTGTTGTACATAACTGCAACTGACTCAGCTTCTCCTTTCTTGAAATTCTCATATTGAGATATGAGATGGGATCTCCTGTCCTTCCTTTCATTAGCAGATCCTGAGACAATTTCAGATAACTTGTCCCATATATCTTTTGCTGAACTGCATTCAGCCACCTTTTGGAATATCTCATCAGACATGGTCTGAGCAAGGATATTCATAGCCTTTGCATCTGTAACTTTCCATTTCTTTATTTCTGTATCTGTTCCTGAAGGAGGTGGAACAACACTTGTACTTGCGATCACTGGGGGTCTTGGACAAACTGTCAAAACAGAATTAAAAATGTCCTCATCAATAGAATTCATGTAAATCTTAATCCTTGCCTTCCAAAGTGCAAACTTAGATAGGTTGCACACTGGAGGTCTGGTGCTAGCATAATCTTTGTTCTGTGCCATGGTTTTGTTTGAAAATAAATATAATACAAAAAGTAATAACTATCCTCTATAGAAGGTTTATCTTATCAAGGATCTTTTGGTTCAGGTGTTAGCCTGTTCAACCAATTTGTTGAAGATTCAGATGTTGAATAACCAACCTCCCTCTGATACCAATTGAAAGTGAGGAAAAGATCTACCTTAACTTTAGAGGGGGGTGAATAGAGTATTTTTAAAATAATTTACAATTAAAAATATAAAGTAGTGGAAGACTTAATTTATGTATATGTGTAAGGTGCTTGTTATGAAATAAAAACTAAAGCAAGAGCTAAGAAAACACACAACACATAGCAAAGTCAAACACACAGCAACCAGATGACACAAGGAACTATAGTGGTTCCCCAACAACCTGGGTACATCCACTCTTCTACCACCCTTGGTAGGAATCCACTACAGGAATAGTTGATCAGGTGTCCTGGGCACCAATGAGCTTTTGATAAGGTGCTCAAAAACCAAAACTAGATTTTTTGATAAGGTGTCTTGCCACCACTGAGTTTTGACAAGGTCTCAGAAACCAGTTTCAAAACTTTTGAAGGGAGTTTTGAGAAACCCTTTTACAGGAGGGAAAGGAAAAAAGAAAGAAAGAGTTGAGTTGTTCTTCTCTGTCAACAATCTGAGAGAAGATAAGTGGATGATGATGTCAAAGCTCCCCCTGAGATCTGTAAGAGTTCAGGAAGGTGAGCTTTGCTAGGGTGATAGGTCTTCAGTTGCTTCAGATCTCCAGTAATTGATGATTTCAGCAGATGCTGAAATGTTTGATGTCTGGAGTTCTTTATGTTGAAGCTTTTGAACACTTGAGGATTTGGAGGAGTTGAGTAGCAGAAGATTTCCTCCACAGAAAACTTTCTTATGTTCTTGAAGATTTGGAATTCAGTAAATTTGTAAATCTCAGAAGATGAACTCTTGATCAGAGAGTTTTTTTTGTTCACTCTTCTGTGTCTCTTTTTTAATCTAATTCTGTTGTATATCTCTTGTCTCTATAATTGTATTGATCTGTTGTATTTTCAAAAAACATATACTGAAGGAGTATATCAGATTCTGACTTAGATGGCTGTTACTCAGTCATAAATGACTTCCATTATTGACAACTGTATCTGGGGAAAGTCCTAAGCAATATTCTATTTAGTCCTTCCTTGAAACTTGCATCAGATTGCTTGAAACGGCTAGAGAATCCTTTGCAATAAATACAGGAAATAACTCTGAATGAATCTGAAAGAATTCCATAACTATTCTTGAATTTGAATTCTGAAAGCGTCGATCTCTCACAGAAATCATCAATCTGAGCTCTACGATCGTTGAACTGAGCTTAGAGATTGGATTTATACTAGAGACAGAAAACGTCGACCTGAGCTCTACGACCGTCGAACTGAGCTCAGCGACTTTGAAAATAGCTGAAGACAAAACGTCGATCTGAGCTCGAAGATCGTCGACCGGAGTTCGACGACTTGCAGAGTTGAGCTCAGAGAATGTCGAACTGAGCTCGACGAAAATTGTCTTGTCTCAGTACTTAGTCCTGATCTCTGAGTGGTCCTGGGGGCAGCTCCAAACCTAAGTTCTAAGCCCTAGACTCATTCTAATTTGACCTTTTTAACTATACAACTAGGTCAAACAATTTTCCTAATAATATAGTGATCCTTGCCCAAATTAGTAATAGGGTGTTCCAACATCATCAAATACAAATTGATGTATATCATTGAGTAAGGGGAGGCTTTTCCAAATCTTGTACATAATTTACAGTATACCCAACAATCAGCTGATTCGTCGAGTGCATCGAGACCTCTCATCGATTCGTCGAGTCATCTCATCTATTCGTCGAGTCATCTCTGTTAATGATTCATCAAGTTATTACATTAGTTTTGGGTCTGCGGATAGCGACAGTTCAAGCATGTTTATACTCTTGGGTATATATATATATCTGTTGCATTAGGGTTTCAATGTATGAGTTAGGGTGAACCCAAAACTGACGGAAAGTGTTTCCCAAAGTGTTGATCTCATCGCTCCCATAAGCCCCATTCCGACGTCCGCCGCTGTCGCCTCTCCTTATGCAAACATAGCAGTCTGTGGAGACGCATAAGGCTTTCCATTCTCCATCTTGGATCTTGTTTGATAAGGTGTTAGTGTTCTCCCCATTCATGTGAATACTTGTAGAGCCACAAATCCATTTTTGCGTGAACTCACCCACGGACCAAGAACTGTTCTAGAGCATCTTGATTGAGAGCCGACTCAATCCCACTCAGGTATACTCCTATTTTATATTATACAAACTTCTTAATCAATGTTTCTTGCAAGATCCAAGTTTCTCTTTAGAGTTTTCTTGAACTTTATTCCGCTGCGCACATTTGAAGTGCTCTTTAAAAAACCCTATAGTGGTATCAGGGGGAGATTGTCGATGATCATTGTTTCTGAATTTTTCTTCATATAGTGTGTGTAGATCTGGAGATTTAGAAGTGTTCTAAATGCCCAGATCTATTTTTTGAGTATCAAATGCTGATGGTTTTTGAGTGAAATCGGTGGTAGTTTTTCAAAAATTGGTTGGTGTGCTTCCCCACATCCCGCAGGGGCTCTGCCCCTTGACCCCACTCACTACTCGGTCAGCAAGACCTCCGCCAGGGGAGCTACCTCTTAGACCCCTCCAGGGGCGCAACCCCTTGGAACCCCGCTAGGAGCGCTTGTGATTTTGTTGCAATTTTGTAAATGTGCACAATAGTTAATTGTTTGTCATGATCAAATGTTAATCGATTATTATAAAATCCCTTATCCAATATTAAGTGTGTGGATGCCTTCCAATGGATGACACTCTTCATGCATCGATTGATGAAGTGTGGGCTTGCCAAATCAAGGTGCATTAATATATCTTGGCAAGGGTGAGAGCGGATAATTATGATATCCCACTGTGGACATCGGGTCCAACTTAACTAGGTGACCTCAAAGGTTGAGTGCCCAAAGGCATAGGGTTTGCATGCACCATATGATGGATACGAGTAAAGAGTTATTCACCAACCAAACAAGAGTTGCATGATGATGCAACTGGAAAGTGTTGCCTACCTAAATAACCACATTGTGAGAGAAATCCAAAACTGACTCATAGTGTTGGTGAAATACATATCTTGTTCACTAGAGAGTAGCTCGCATAAACTCTCCGAATTGATATTTGTACAACCCCGTATCCGGCGAGTGGTGTCAGCAAGAGTCGGTCCAGCCATTTTGGCACAGCCCAAGTCCCAGGCGAGTCGGCAGGGAGGCAAGGGCTCTATGACCTCGCCGACTCGCCCAGGCGGGAGGGAATATGTGAGGGGCGAGTGGAGCAAGTAGGCTCGCACTCGCCCCAGGATCTCGACAAGTAATAGGCGAGTGGGACAGACCGGGCCCGCACTCACCCAGGGTAGAATGAGGCGGCGAGTGCAAGCTCCATCGAGCACTCGCCACCCTAGGCGAGTGGAGGTTTCACAGGGCCACTCTCCTAGTGGTGTATGTTGTATTCTTACCATTCTAATCCCGATCTGGGTTGTACAGAGCTGTTTAGAACAGCGGAGGTGCGCTATTTGCAGATCATTTTTAGAAAACTATAAATAGACTCAAGGGGGTACCTCAGAAGGAATGCTTACTTCTGCCCTGGTCTTCTTGCGCTTTCTGAGGTATCCTTAGCTCAACACTTGGCTAAGAAGGGGAAGCGCTCTAAGATCTTCCGGGTGTGTGGTGGGACCTCCATGCTGGAGCCTTGGGTCTATTCTTTGTGCTGAGTCTTTGGTTTAGTTTGTGGGAGAGAAGTAAGTGTGCGATCACCCCTTCCGCAAGGGTCGAATTCCATAGAGACCGATTCTTTGATTTCAACATTTTGATGCGGTAAGCGTGGAGCGTGCTCAGCACCGAAAATAATATGTGAGATCGATGACTAGAGGAGAAGGACAAGGTTCTAGAAGGGCTGACTCGCCACCCCTCCCCCTCTCGCAACCGTCGGGATGATCGAAGAGTTTAGGCAGGAGGTGCTTAGCCTCGTCAAGTTCGTGTTGGATGCGCGCGTCGAGTGCTCGACGACGGTCGTCCCAATCACCGCTGACCTAGCCCTAGGAGAGGACACCCCAGTTAGGCAAGCCGGGATGGAGGTAGCGGAGGAGGGGAGTGGGCAAGATCTACCTGGGAGAGTGTTGTTCCCCGGTTCGGCGAGCGCGGGCCAGATCGATGAGGTAGAGCAGCAAGATCGCCTTGCTCGCCCGGTAGGGGGTCGCAACCCCTTCAGTGAGTTGGTTTCATCCACCCCAGTTCTAGAGGGGTTTTGAGAGCCTGAGATGTCCTACTACACCGGGAAGGATGATCAAGTTCAGCACATCTAGTGGTTCGAGGATGTTATTTCAATAAGGCAAATGTCAGATGCCTTTAAGTGTAGGCTCTTCTCCATCACCCTCAAGGAGAAGGCAAGAGATTGGTTCCACCAGCTACTGACCAGCTCTATCTACTACTTTGAGCACCTGTGCCGGGGGTTTATGCTGAGGTTCACCACTTCCAAGAAGAGGAAGAAGGAGTCGGAGTCCATGTTCCTCATCAAGCAGGGGGTGAACAAGACTCTAGGGATCTATGTGGATCGGTTCCAGGAGGAAGTCCTCCAGGTGTAGGAGATACCGAGTCACACCCTCATGATGGCCTTTACCTTTGGGCTACAACAGGGGTTCTTCAGGATGGAGCTGAAGACGGTGTCGCCTCTCTCCTTCGTGGAGTTGATGGAGAGGGCAGCTAGGGAGGACGACGGGGAAGCGTCGAACCTGGAGTTCGCAAGGAAGTTGGCTAGGTAGACCATAGAGGAGGAGGAGCCAGGAAGTGGAAAAGGACAGGAAGTGAGGAGAGTTGAGCCTAGGCGGAGAGAGAAACAATAGCAACAACAACAGCCGAGGTGGGGGCGTCAGGAGCCGGACAATTGGCTCGATTGGAGGCAATAGTAGTGGCTTGACCAGGGGCAACAGAGAGGTTTCCATGGAGGAGACAACCGTCAGGGGTGCCAGGGCTAGTTCAACCCTTCAGGCTGGAGCCAAGGACAGTGCCCCCCCTCCCCGATCAACATCAGACTATAGTGATATCCCTGGGGAGGAGGAGAGGCCACCAAAGGAGGAGGCAGGAAGGCAGAATGGGTGGGCCTTAAGTTATTGGTGATGACTTGAAGTGCTTCTGCTCATAAATTGTGTACGTAACCCCCCTTTTTCTAATATGAATTTTATTGACACTCTTAATCTCTCGCAATGAAGTGTATGAACAGATTAGAAAGTCTACCTAAGTCCCGAGCTTTCTCCCGCTGTTAGGCTCTCACCTAGATGATAGGGCAGGGGTCCTCAGTGGACATTGTGGTTGCTCTGGAGCTAAATCCCGAGCTTTCTCCCGCTGTCAGGCTCTCATTTAGTTGGTAGGGTCGGGATCCTCGATGGACATTGTTGGGTATTATATCTACAATGGACTTGATTTGAAGAAGCCCCTGAACAAGCTAAGCTGAATTGACAATGTATTTGACGATCTTCTATCAAGTTGTGCTTGCATCTATTCCATGCTAAGTACACACCAATGTAAGGGTGTAGTGGGTCAATATACACGGGTCTGCGCAACGTAATCCCTCGTTGAGTAGATCAGTATGTTGAATCACGTGTGCTCTCTCTATTGGAGTGTACTTATTTTCAAGTACAGGGTTAAGGTAGATCAAGAGCAGAAGAAGGAGCAAAGATGGGTCAAAGACCAAGTCTTCAAAGGAAGGAAGAGAAAAATCTTCTAAGTCAAAATCGACGGGAATCACTAAGTCATTCCCGCCGACTTCGACGGGAGTCACTTGTGATTCCCGCCGAATTCGACGAGAATCGTTAATGATTCCCGCCGATTCGACGAGAATCAGTCTGAATTCCCGCCGAATTCTTCCGGTTGATAGTTTTCCAACAGGAATTCTGCCAAGGCAGAATCGACGGGAATCGTGAGTGATTCCCGCCGACTTCGATGGGAATCACCAACGATTCCTGCCGATTTTGCCTTAGGCAAATTTACTCCGTTCGCTGGACCGAACCAAGATGTCGTGCGCTGTTTCGGCCGGGGCTAGGGTTTCTCCTTGTGGGTCCCACAACGGTCTTTAGGGTTGGCCTCTTGTATATATATACCATTTTGAACCTCTACAGACAACTATTCACGCGAAATCAAAAGTAGCGGACGTCGTGCCCTAGCCGATCGCGAAAATCGTCGATCGCATGTAGCCGCTCGCAAGTTCGTCGTCGCCGTTGATCTCAGTGCTTCTTTGATCTTCCGACGACAGTATCGAGGCAAGCCGAGCGTCTCACGCATCTCTATTGAGATCTCTTGTCTTTCGATTTGTTGAATGAGATTTGTTCTCCATTCCGAATTGGTTGAGACGACTGATCCATCTGAGATCGTTCGTAGACCTTGCTTGCTTCGTCAAGAAGTTTGGATCTACAAAGCATCGCCACCGCAATCACTTGTCGCCGCCGATCTTGAGAAGACTCATTCTAAGAGAGAACTCCGGTTGTGGACTCTTCGTAATTTTCGTGCAAGCTATAACGAACGAAGAAGGACATCGGAATCTCCAAAATCTTTGTTTGTATTTTCTTTTACATTCAGTTTTGGTTTGTTGTAAAGGAATTTTCATTCCTTGTTGTAAGGGTTGGGTGCAACTCGTGGTGGTGGAGTTGTGACTCCTTTGTTGGAAGGGTTCCTTCCGTAGTGTGAGGATTGGACTTCAATCCGTTTGGAGAAGTGACCGAGTCTTCCCTTGGTGGGAGATAGGTCGAAGGGGGAAAGTGGACGTACCCAAATCGGGGAACCACTATAATTCTTTGTGTGTTTTTTTTGCTGTGTTTGTTAATTTGTGCAGGTAAAATTAATTCCGCAAAAGACTGCATGACACCTATTCCCCCCCCCCATAGGTGGATTTAGTCGACACTAGAGACTTTCAGACATCATTCTTGCTCTGGGGTTAGGTCTCGAGATTCTCCCATTGTCAGGCTTCCATCTAGTTGGCAGGGCTGGGGTCCTCTATGGACATCTTTCTTGCTCTTGGATTAGGTCTCGAGATGCTCCCGCTGTCAGGCTTCCATCTAGCTGGCAGGGTCGGGATCCTCGATGGACATCATTATGACCCTGGAGTTAATTTTCGAGATACTTCCGGTGTCAGGCTTCCATCTAGCTGGCAGGGCTAGGATCCTCGATGGACATCGTTATGACCCTGGAGTTAAGTCTCGAGATACTCCCGTTGTCATGCTTCCATATAGCTGGCAGGGCCAGGATCCGCGATGAACATCATTCTTGCTCTGGGATTAGGTATCGAGATGCTCCCGCTGTCAGGCTTTCATCTAGCTAGTAGGGTTGGGATTCTCGATGGACATCGTAATGACCCTGGAGTTAGGTCTCGCGATGCTCAAGCTGTAAGACTTCCATCTAGCTGGCAGGGCCGGGATCCTCGATGGACATCGTTATGAACCTGGAGTTAAGTATCAAGATGCTCCCGCTGTTAGGATTCCACCTGGCTAGTAGGGCCGGGATCCTCGATGGACATTTTTCTTCCTCTGGGGTTATGTCTCGAGATGCTCCCGTTGTTTGGCTTCCATCTAGCTGGCAGGACCGGTTTCCTCGATGGAAATCATTATGACCCTGGAGTTAGGTCTTGAGATGCTCCCGCTGTCAGGCTTCCATCTAGATGTTAGGGCCGGGATCCCCTATAAAAATTGTTTTTCCTCTATAGTCAAGTCCCGGGCTGCTTTTGCCAGTCACCACTAGGCAGTTGAAGCTACTTGGGATAGAGGCTGAGGAAACATGAGGCCCAACACTTTTTGAGTGAGCTGGAGGTGGCGAGATGGGATCTCGGCAACTACCATGTGGTGGTGCTATCCGAGCGGGGCAGGGTCAAAGATAGCGAGTTGAGATCTCGGTAGAAGGGCAGGCCGAGGCTATGCTCGCCAACTACACTCCATCCCATAGAGATTTTAATTAGAAAATCTCGAAGAAATTTCGGGTTTGGAACAAATCTCTAGAAAGGAGATATCTCGCAGGCGAGCTAGGTGTTCATGGGGCCAACAAGGTGAGTGGTCTATTGCGCAAAACTATGTCAACAAATTACAACGACAAGTGTACCGTATCGAGAGTAGAATTGGTTTAAAGAAAACAAGGTCGTATTAGACTCGGGGTGATCGAGTAATCCTACTTTGAAAGATTGTTATTATCTTATCAATAGATATTTGAGTTGGGATTGCGAAAAGTAAAAACTAGAAATGTTAACGGAATTAAAACGATGTATTAAAACTAGCGTCTTGATCTTTGAATCACCTAGAAAATAGAAAATAATGGGATGAAAATAGAAATGTAATTCTCTTGTTGAAGAGGACTTGATCGTGGAGGTTCCTGAAGCATGAACACCCCCCTTTTGAGAATTAGGTTCAACTAAGCTTAGGTGTATCGACCAAACTTTCGTTCTCAAATCGCATCACCAAGGACTTGCTTTAGGTAGTGAACCTCGCTATTTGATTTTACTCCAATCCAAAAGAGTTACGTTGTCCTCTTTCAAGGGTTGAGTTCTACTCCTTTTACCTATGAGTGATCGATTCGTCTTACGAGCCACTCAGCTAACTAAAGAGCGAAAACAACATGAAAACCATATATTGACGATATAGCTTCATAGTAAAAATTGATCAAAGGTAAATTGTTGGCGTTCAACAATTAGAGGAAAACCATTCTATAATCATAAAAGAATTATCTCATCATCGGGTCTGTTGAAGCCAGGGAAATCCCGACCTTAGAATCGGACTAGGCGACCTAAGGCTACCGATCTCGCGGTAAAGTCAGACGGCCCTCAGAAGCGGTAACAAGGAGGATCTAAAGAAACAAGACCCCAGGCCGATGCGGCAGGAAGGTCCCACCACGTACCCAGCTGCTCGTAAGAAGCAGCCCCTTCACAACCAGAATGACCGAGCTTGGTACGAAGGAGATGCACGAGCTAGGGTTCGCGAGTAACTATCCGAGAATCTCTGGTCCTCTCCTTCGTACCCCTGGAGTCCTATTTATAGGGAAATCCAAAGAGGGGGGGGGGGGGTCATACTTATACCCCCCACCCTGACGACAATACGACTTCCTGAGGAACTCGCACGGGATGGGAGAGTATCCCGCCTTAGTCGCCTACCGGGCGAGTATGCGTTGGGAGCTCGCCATGCTCGCCCAGGTCTTCTGCTGGCTCGCGTCTTGATCTTGACTCGCCTGGACTGGTTGACTTTGACATTTGCTTAGCTGGCTAAGGTGGGGCCCCTCCTCGTCGAATATGGGTTGTACACAATCCCCGCTCTTTTTGAGCAACGCAAGAGCTTGGAAAGAAACATCCAACACTTATTCGGCAAGCTGCTATGCCGAGTATCTGCTTGCTCGCCCTGTCTACTGCTCGACAAAGTCTATAAATAGGGGGGCCTTGTTGCTGGGACGGATCCCCGAAACTCGCCCACCATGTCGGATGCCAACGCCAAGCTTCTTGAATACAGACTCGCCACCCTGTCTGGCCTCCTCGACATCCCCAGACCGAAGAGGCCGCGCGAGGGAGATGTCGCGGCCGATTTTCCACCGCTGAAGAAGAACAAAATCAAGAAGCCCAAGCCACCTGCCCCCTCAGCGGTCGACTCGCCTTCGCCATCCGGGTAAGTTGCAGCGGTGACTGCCGAACTCGCACCCTCCGCCAGTACCCAAAAGCTCCTCAATGACCTTGGTCTGGGCGATGCTCCGGACTCGGTCGCCCTCGGCCCAGACAAGAATCCCAAAGTCGTCAAGGGGTCGACGACATCCCAAGCTGAAATCGTCACCGTAATAGGTCGCCGCTCCAACCCCCTTTCCAATCGTTAATCGTCGTGCTTTCCGCTGATCCGGCTTTCTTGTACAAACTCCCCTTTGGACGACGTTGACGCGCCACTGGATGTCGCCGCCCTGATCTTCGTGCCGCTGCTCTCCCTCGCCGCTGGTAAACCCACCCGAACCGCGCATACTATCTGGATCAATATCGCTACGAAGAAGATGATGGGGAACTCTTTGGCGAGAGGAACCCCTCCGGTAAGTAAGGGTCTTCTGGCGAACAAAGATCTCCCGGTGAGCAAGGATCTCTCGACGAGCGAGGATCTCCCGGCGAGCAAGGATCTCCCGACGAGTAAGGATCTCCCGGCCTCCTCCGTGCCAGACTCGTCATTGCCAGCGGCGAGCACTCCCTTACCGCCGCCACCACCTCTGGTCGCGGCTTCTGAACAGGCTAGGGGCACTATCTTGCAGCCGCCGCCGCCCTTGTCCGCCAAGCAGAAGGTGGCTTTGCAGCGACATCTCCCGCCTTCTCCGTCGAAGACGTCGCAATAGCCGGCGAGCTCATCGCAGGCTCCGCCCCCCGCCGAAGAAACCAGATAGGCTGCGGTCGAGTTATTTTCCGCCGCGGGTTGGGGACCCCGAACATGGAGTACGCAGGCAGGGGGTCGCGGTCAGGGCAGACCAGCCGACCACCCTGGAGGCTCAACCTCGGGTAGGCGAGATATCTCCGGTCTAATTTCTCCACCGCGCCGGTCTCGGTCTCCTCTCCGAGGTGAGCCCTTTATCACTTGCTACTTTAGATCTCATTTGGGGTACCGATTTCTGATCGCGACTTATCTTCTTGAAATGACAGATCGCCCGACGACTCCTGGGTCGGCCTTCATCGACGCCATCGGGTTATCGGGAAGCGAGTACCGTCATGTTGCAGCCCGTGCCTACATGGAGCAGGAGAGCAAGTTCGATCAGCTCGCCATCTACGACCCTAATCGACGAATCTCGGCTCTGGAGGCGCGAATGGCCAAGGTGGAGGGGATTCAGACCACCTTGGAAAGCTTCGAGGCTCGCCTCCATATGGTGAAGGAGAATGATCGCCAGCTGGCGTTAAACAACCACTGCCTTCAGCTCGTCCTTGACGAGTTTGCTGGGATTCGAGCGAGCATGGGTTCTGTGGTGCGGCTGATAAGGATGGAGGAGCAGCTACGGCTTGGTGATGACGTGATGGCGCTGGCGACGGAGCACTTCTTGAGGGCGCGCAAGATGGGCTGGGCCGGGCGACATCCTCATCCTCCGGAGCGGCCACCTAGGATATAGATTTGTTTTTTGTTGAAGCTGTATTCGCCATTCGGCGATATTGTAATGAACACTATTGACCACTTAAATAAAAACGAGCGACTATGTATCTCACTATTCGTTTTGCCGCGACTTTATATGTTTCCATGGTATCCCGAGTTTACTTGTGCAGGTCTTGGTGAGCGCCGCAGTGCTTCCGCTTCGTCGCGCGAGATAAGTCTGATGTCGCTGGTGCGCTGCCCCTTCCCTCGCGCGACGTCGAAAACGGCAGAGATCCTCATCTCCTACTCCTCTCTTCCGAAGGAACCTTGAACGGGTGACCGAGATTAGATAGTTAGAATCATCTATTCTAACTTGGGTAACGAAATTCCCTCCACTTGTGATTTCCCTCTTGATAGTCTTATGGTGGCTAAGCGTTGGTGTTATTTCGGTAGCGTTGAATGCATCGTAGTAGCCTCTAAATCGATTATCATTTACTTACTAGTTGATTTAAATTTGTTTGGGTTTGGCGAACCTCACTATTTTTGTTGGGGGAGATCTTCCATGTTTTGGATCGTTATTTTTGGATATATCTCCTTTGGTACAACTCGCTCGACCGGACGCAATATTCGTCCCTTTAGCGTGATCGGATCTTGGCTTATTGCCTTTGTCCTTTCACACCACGGGTTGCTATCCATATTTTAGTTGTTGCTTGGTTTCACGTTGTGGAAAGTGCGGACGTAGATTTGGGAGCGGGTATAAGTTAATTTATCGAGAGGTTATTTACGTGACTCCATTGATCTCTGGATATCTCCTGATATCCCTACATCAATTTGGTATCAGAGCCAGGTTCAAGTCGATTTCTTAATCGACTCCCGCCTTCCGCGTCGTTGCTTGCTCGTTAGTAGTCAAAATCAGAAGAAAAAAAAATTAATCATCTACTTGCTAAGTGCTGTAAGAAAATCAAAAAAAAATTTATTTTTATTTAGTAATTAAGTGGGTTTTAATTCTACTAAGTTTGTCTCAAACTTGTGTCTCCATTTTGCATGCGCACTAGATCAGGGACGGAGTATTCCCCCACATCTTCCACCATGGCGGATGAACGGGATGATGTTCGTGATCTCACAGAGATTGAGGTGCCCCGACAAGATCTCACGGAGCAAATGATGGCCCTTAGGGAAGCGATTCACGGGATGGGTCTAGCGCAAGGGGGACCACGTAATCCTCCCGCTAACCCTCGGATGGGAGGGAACCACAATCCTTATCCCAATACTAATCCCAACCCTCCAAATGAGTATATTCAGCGAGCACCGTATGAGTTTGATCTCACTCGAGCCGTTCGAGTCAAACCACCTTCCTACGATGGATTGGGGGACCCCCAAGTCTTCCAGGACTGGATCATGGAGATGGAATGTTATTTTGAGTGGTATACGCTGAATGATGCGGATAAGGTGCGGGTAGCACGAATGAAATTGTTTGGGCGCGCCAAAATATTCTGGCTAAATGAGGAGCGTCGTCTGAGGATAGAGAATGGGGCTTTGCCCATAGGATGGGATGAAATGAAAGCCAAACTTACCGAGCAGTATGTCCGCACGTACCATCGAATCCAAATGTTTGATTATTTAGCTACCCTCACTCAGGGGAATAGATCGGTCTCAGAGTACATGAGCCTGCTAAAGGACATGATGGTTAGGTGTGACGTTAAGGAGATGCCCGAGGTAACCCTCTCTAGGTTCCGAAAGGGGCTAAACTCCGACATCCAAGGAAAATTACTGCGTTATGGTCACACCGACCTGCACGTCACCTTTAACGCCGCCTTAGATATCGAGAAGCATAATATGCTTAAGGGTAAGACGCGTTCGTTTCAAAAGGGAAAGTCCATCTTAGGACCACCTCCCGCGACCACCACGAAAGATAAAGGAAGATACCGATCCCCCGATTCGGCCTCTATTGTGGTAACGGCTAGAAATAATAGAAACCCCTCAGGTGAGAGAGTCCCCGTGGGTCGGGTCACCCGGGCGAACGTCACTTGTTTCGCGTGCGGTATTCAGGGGCACTACGCTAGTGACTGTCCTACCAAGCCCAAACCGTTATCCTTGCTAGATTCCACTGGCGGGTCTGACGACCTCACGTTCGAGGCGGGGGAAGAGAGTGATTCGGACGGAATACCTAGTGATATGGAGGACGACTCCCATATGATGGTGATGATGTGTATCCTGGCAACCCCCAGAGCGTTGGACAATTGGAACAGAACGAATATTTTTACCTTGAACTTCAAGTGTGGTGAGAAGTGGTGTCGGTTGATTATCGACAGTGGTAGTTGTATGAACGTCATATCTGAGGCTGCAGTGAAGCGTATGTCTCTATCGGCTGAACCCCACCCACACCCATATAAGGTGGCTTGGGTGAACAAGTGATCCCTCCCGGTGTCGAAACGATGCTTGGTGCCCCTTACCATCAAGGCATATTCGGATAAGATTTGGTGTGACGTCATCCCTATGGATGCCTGTCATGTGTTGTTGGGTCGCCCCTGGTTATATGACCACGACGTCACCCATTTTGGTAGGGCAAACACCTACGAGTTCAAGTTCAATGACCGCACCGTCATCTTGAAGCCCGCCCCGCCAAAGGACCCATCGGTCCCCTCCAAGGGTACGGTCGTCCCGGTTGAGAAGAAAGCCTTAAGCTTAATAGGCCGGAAGGAGTTTAAGAGAACCTCTTTCATGGACGGGGTCCTATATGCGCTAGTTTGCCTACAAGCTAAGGAAGAGGTGGTCTCTTTTGAGGGTTTACCCCCGGCGTTAAGAGAACTTTTGGGAGAGTTTGTGGATGTGTATCCGGACGATCTTCCGTCCGAGCTACCACCCATGAGAGACATCCAGCATGTGATAGACTTTATCTCGGGTTCCTCTTTGCCCAACCTTCCCCATTACCGACTAAATCCTTCCGCGCACCTAGAGTTACAAGCCCAGATTTCGGATTTATTGCAGAAGGGTTTTATCCGCCACAGCATGAGCCCGTGTGCCGTTCCCGCCTTACTTGCCCCCAAGAAGGACGGTTCGTGGAGGATGTGTGTGGACAGTAGAGCGATTAATAAAATCTCTGTCAAGTATCGCTTTCCCATTCCCCGTTTAGACGATTTGTTAGATATGTTGGCCGGAGCCTCGATCTTCTCCAAGTTGGATCTTCGGAGTGGCTACCATCAGATCCGCATTAGGGAAGGTGACGAGTGGAAGACTGCTTTTAAGTCTAAGGAAGGGCTCTACGAGTGGCTTGTCATGCCGTTTGGGCTTTCTAATTCCCCAAGCACTTTCTCAAGGATGATGACCCATGTCTTCCAACCCTTTATGGGAAAGTTTATCGTGATATATTTTGATGATATTCTGGTCTTTAGCACGTCCACGATCGACCATGAAACGCATTTGAAGATCATCCTTACCACGTTGAGAACGGAGAAATTGTTTGTGAACATTAAGAAGTGTGCGTTCCACGTGTCTTCGGTTGAGTTCCTCGGCTTCATAGTGAGCTCGAAGGGAATCCGCGTGGATCCAAGGAAGGTGCAAGCCATTAGAGATTGGCCCGAGCCCGCCAACATTAGGGACGTTCGTAGTTTCCATGGGCTCGCCACATTCTATCGGTGATTTATTAAGGATTTTAGCAGCATTATGGCCCCCATAATCGAGTGCCTGAAAAAAAGTGACTTTATTTGGTCAAGCTCGGCCACTAAGGCGTTTCAATTAATTAAGACGCGTATGTCGGAGGCCCCCCTTCTCCGACTACCTGATTTTTCCAAGGTTTTTGAGTTGTCATGTGATGCGTCAGGGGTGGGAATTGGTGGTGTGCTGAGCCAGGAAGGCCACCCCGTGGGGTATTTTAGCGAGAAATTGGCAGGCCCGAAACTCAATTATTTTAATTACGATCGGGAGTTTTACGCAGTCATCCGCTGCCTCCAGCATTGGCGACATTATTTGTTGCCTAAAGAATTTGTCATTTTATCCGACCATGAGGCGCTAAGGTTCATTAACTCCCAATCCAAGGTCAGTCCTAGGCACGTCAAGTGGGTCTCCTTCCTCCAGGAGTATACATTCATCATAAAACACCTTAAGGGTACCCTAAACCGCGTGGCCGACGCCCTGAGTCGTGTATCATTATTACTAGCCACGTTAGAGGTTAAGGTGATTGGCTTTGACCGAATTAAGGATGAGTGCGTCAACTGCCCGGATTTCAAGGATATCTACTTCTCCACCCAAGACAACGAGCTGTCAACCATTACTTCGTTTTATATTCGTGACGGTTATTTATTCAACCATGCGAGGCTATGCATTCCCCGCTCCTCCCTATGCCACTTTATTGTGTGGGAATCGCATAGTGGAGGGTTAGGGGGACATTTTGGCCATGACAAGACGATCACGTTAGTGGAGGATAAGTTCTATTGGCCCAGTCTTAAGGCCATGGTTAATAAAGTTGTAGGAAGTTGCCGTGTGTGCCAATTGGCTAAGGGGAACAAGACAAACGCGGGGCTTTACACTCCTCTTCCGATTCCTTCTATTCTGTGGTCGGACGTTAGTATGGACTTCGTTCTAGGCCTTCCGGTCACTTTTAGACGTCACGATTCGATATTAGTTGCGGTAGATCGTTTTTCCAAGATGGCCTATTTCATCGCTTGCAATAAAACCAACGACGCATCACACGTTGCGCAATTATATTTTAAGGAAGTAGTGGGTCACCACGGCATTCCGAAATCTATCGTTACGGATAGGGATGTAAAATTTACGAGTTATTTTTGGAAGACCCTTTGGCGAATTATGGGCATCAAACTCCTGTTTACTTCAGCTTACCATCCGCAAACGGATGGGCAAACAGAAGTTGTGAATAGAAGTTTGGGCAATTTATTACGTTGCCTTGTGGGAGACCACAAAGGTACTTGGGACCTAGTCCTTCCCCACGCCCAATTAGCTTACAACATTTCCCGGAATAGGTCCACGGGAATGTCCCCTAACGAGATCGTGCACGGTTACAAGGCACCTGTGCCTCTTGACTTAGTCCCTTTACCACCGTCATATAAATCAAGTCAATTCGCACAGGATTTTACGTCTCATATTCATGACTTACACACGCTCATCCGGGAAACGTTAGTCACTCAATACGCGTCTTATCAAGCTTCCACTAACATACATAAGAGAGCGTCTGTTTTAAAGGTTGACGATCTGGTCATGGTACGTCTAATCCCTGAACGGTTGCCTTCGGGCACCATAAAAAAATTGGCGAACCGGCGAGCGAGACCTTTCCGAATTTTAAAGAAGCTGGGGGAAATGCTTTTCTGTTAGAGTTACCACACGATTGGGGAATCTCCCCTATTTTTAATGTTTCTGACTTAACACCATATGTTGCTCCGCCACCTGATTTATCTCTCTCTCCGTTTAGTTCCACTGAAAAATCAATTGGGACGGGGGGTGAGTGTAATTCTCGATCGCCCTCTTCATTGGTCTCCAACGGAGGTACGTGGTTGGATGATGAAAAAGATTTTCCGCAGTTGTTGCATAACGCTTTTCCAAGTTTTGCCAGGACACATTACATGCCGGAAAGGATTCTTCAAGATGATGTACTATGTTCTACAGATGGTGATGTGCGCCGCTTCTTGATCCGATGGCGCAATCGGCCAGCCTCCGATGATTCTTGGGTTCTTGAGTCGGAGTTGGCCCGGTTGGATGATGCTCTCCTACGCCAGTACCTGCGAGTCAACTCATCGGTGATGAGTTCTTTCGGGCGGGGGAGGGTTGATGGAGACTACGGCCCACAACATGCGGAGGCAAACGACAACACGGACGCGGAAGACCCTCCGTCATCTCCACCAAGGGATTTGAGACGCTACAACCTACGCCCGCGGCGCAACACTCCCGATAAATAATTTAGAAGTCGTTATTTATATTGCTCATTGTTTGGGAGCACTTATTTTCGTATTTCAGAACATTTAAATTTCTGCTATTGGGCTGCAAATAGCCGGATTTTGACTTAAGCCTATATATAGGCTTGAGTGGTGTTTATTTTGGGTAGAATGAAAAGAAATAGAAAACCCTAAATTTCCCTTTTCCTAAATCCCTCTCTCCCCCCTTCTCTAGCCGCCGGCCTCACACCTCCTTCCCGGTCTCTTTATTCTCGGCCGCCCCTTCATCGCCCCTCTACAAACCGCCGCCTTCCCCTATCCGATCACTCCCCCTCTCCTCCATATCTCACGGCCTCCTCTCCCTCTCCACCAAGCCGCCACCCCCTCCGATTCCCCTCTCCCATCTCGGCCTCAACCCGACCGCCCCTCGTCCACTTCCCACAAGAAAACCGAGAGCCCCTTGCGGGTCGGCTTCCCTCTCTCCCAGAGGATTCGTGTGGTTGGAGAAGTCTTTGTAACGGCTTAGGTTTGGCGTGACGCTTCTACGGTGGTGATCCTCATCTCCTACTCCTCGCTTCCGAAGGAACCGTGAACGGGTGACCGAGATTAGATAGTTAGAATCATCTATTCTAACTTGGGTAACGAAATTCCCTCCACTTGTGATTTCCCTCTTTATAGTCTTGTGGTGGCTAAACGTTGGTGTTATTTCGGTAGCGTTGAATGCATCGTAGTAGCCTCTAAATCGATTATAATTTACTTACTAGTTGATTTAAATTTGTTTGGGTTTGGCGAACCTCGCTATTTTTGTTGGGGGAGATCTTCTATGTTTTGGATCGTTATTTTTGGATAGATCTCCTTTGGTACAACTCGCTCGACCGGACGCAATATTCGTCCCTTTAGCGTGATCGGATCTTGGCTTATCGCCTTTGTCCTTTCACACCACGGGTTGTTATCTATATTTTAGTTGTTGCTTGGTTTCACGTTGTGGAAAGTGCGGACGTAGATTTGGGAGCGGGTATAAGTTAATTTATCGAGAGGTTATTTACGTGACTCCATTGATCTCCGGATATCTCCTGATATCCCTACATCAATGGGTGGCCGGAGGAGCTCGGGTTGCATGAACGGCTGTTTTGAGTAGCTCCTAGCTTCATGTAAGGGTGGTGACCGGGCTCCACGCTGGCGAACCTGACTTGTATGGACGTGACAACAGGATATTGCACAGAAAATCCCCCATAGGTCTGCCGCAATCCTACAAAATTGAAAATACATAATATTAGAGTAGTAAATATGATTCTTAAGATTTAATTGTAAAACTAAAAAATAAGGGGATTGTTAACCGCAGACCAAGAATGGCTATTCGCAGACCAAAAAACGCCCCTTCAAAATGTGTTAAGTATTCCCACCGGTTTTTAAAATTCCTTATTCACAAACCTAACCTAAATCCCCAATCACCCGATACTTTCCTCCGCATTCCGGACGAAGACCGCCTGCTCGAAGTCCGGTTGCTTGCCGATGTTGGCCACCCGCTCGCTGACGAAGACCGGCCGCGCGCCGACGAAGACACCCCACTCGCCGACGAATTCTGCCCGCTCTCCGACTTTATCCGCCTGCTCCGACCCTGCTCTGATCTGCCTGCTCTGTCCCTGCCTCGAAGTCCGGCTGCTTGCCGATGTTGGCCACCCGCTTGTCGACGAAGACCTGCCGCGTGCCGACGAAGACAGCCCACTCGCCAATGAAGTCCGCCCACTCTCCGACAAAGTCCGCCCGCTCTCCGACTTGATCCACCTACTCCGACCCTGCTCTGATCTGCCTGCTCCATCCCTGCCTTCTAGGTCATGGTCGCTGCACCACCCAATCGGCTCCTCCCCTCACCGACGAAGTCCCCCACTGTGAGTACAAATACCCTATTCACTTTGTTGTTCTTCACCACCTGATTCTAGGTCACGTTCGATTCTTCACTTTGTTGTTCTTCACATTTACCACCCGATTTTGGACTGCAATGAGCATTGTTTTTCTTCACTTTGTTGTAGGTGAAATTTTGGCAAAGTTCTTGAAGACCAATGGATTTTGTCCCAACTACAGAGACCAGCAAAGAAAATGTCTTCGCATATTGTAATGATCTAAATGTTTTCTCCAAATTTGTATATGTGTTAGGAGCAAATATTTATACTTTTTTTTGCATAGATATGACTACACACTTTCAGTCTAATGCTGTATTTGGGTCAAGAGATGAGTTAATTGCGTGGGTACGAAATGGTTGCAGAACACTTAGTTTTGTTGTCACCATACAGAGTTCTGGTAAATTGGATGGTAGACCACGCCCCCGCGTTATTCTGGGCTGTGATAGAGCGGGATATGTTCGTGAAAGTCAGAATAAAAAGGGATGGGTTAAGAAAAATTTGAGAAAAATCACCACTAAGAAATGTGGGTGTCCCTTCTCTATTAAAGGGTAAAAGGAGGTTAATGTTGAGGAATGGAGAGTAGAAGTTTTAAACGGTACTCATAACCATAGAGTCGTTCATTTGGAGGCGCATCCATATGCTGGGAGGTTGGGTGAAAATGAGGAGAAATTGGTTGAAGTTATGTACTCATCAGGGGTTAAATCGAGAAAAATATTAGTTGCACTTAAAAAAAGAAGTCTGAACAATTCTACCACAATGAGAACAATTTATAATCAAAGAGTAGCACTTCAGAAAAAGGATTTGGGTGGACTGATTCAGATTCAATTCCTATACAAGGGTATTACAGATGCGGGATATGTTAGCTTCAACATGGTTAATGAGAGTACTAAGCAGTTGGAAAGATTGTTCTTTGCACATCCCACAGCTATCAAATTAAGTTCTATGTTCTCTTATATCTTTCAGCTAGATTGTACGTACAAAACTAATCGGTATCGTATGTCGTTACTTTCAATTGTGGGCATGACTTCTACAAATCAATCTTTTTTCTCGGCATTTACACTTATGTCAAATGAGATGGAAGATAACTATATTTGGGCCCTTGAATGTTTTAAATCAATATTGGATTCAAGTGCTATGCCGCTTGTTTTTATTACCGACAGAGAGTTAGCCCTTATGAATGCTTTGAAGGTTGTTTTTCCACATTCAAGGAATATTTTATGCCAAGTTCATATACATAGAAATATTTTGGGGCACTGCAAAAAGTTTTTACAAAAGATAAAGAGTGTGAAACTTTTTTGGGTGTATGGCAGAGATTAGTTAACTCAAATACGGAAAATGAGTTTAACATACAGTTTAATGCAATGTTAACCGTGTATGCAGAAAAATATCCTAAAGTGTTCGCATATGTTCTCACTACATGGATTAATCCATTCAAGGAAAGTATTATATGTGCATGGGTAGATAGATTTCTACATTTGGGAAACTCATCTACTAATCGGGTAAAGAGTGGACATAGCCAGCTGAAAAAATTTCTTGAAGTTTCTATTGGTAACTTGACTACTGTTTGGCGTACTTTTGACCAAATGATATATTTGCAGCACACGGATATAAGAAGATCCTTTGGGCAAAGCACCATCCAGATTAGCACTTTATATACAGGATCTTTGCACACATCTCTAGTAGACATATTTCTTTGTCTGCACTTGGGTTCATTAAAGAAGAAGAAGACCGTGTAAAATCGGGTATGTATGCAAAAGCTAGTGATTGCACACATAAAAAAAGATATTCAATGGGATTGTCGTGCGCTCATGAATTGGAACCTTATATTACTCAGTCCTTACCATTTCCATTATGCATGTTCCACATACATTGGAGGCTCTTGTCATTGGATGAGAATACTAATATGGATCAACCGGATGACATATCTGTTGAATTTGAAGGGATAAGCCGGAGATTCTATGCTGCAAGCTCCAAACAAAGAGAAGAAATAAAAAATAAAACTTCGTGAGATTATGGATCCAACCTCCTCTCAAACAGTTGAGCCTAAAATACCTTTAAAGTTAAAGGGCCGGCCGAAGGGAGCTTACAAAAAACTAAGTGAGGACCCAAGGTCTACTAAAAGGAATCCTTCACACTTTGAGCACGTTTTAATAAATGAGAAAGAGAAGACAAAACAACAACACAAGGCAAAAATGACGGCTAGAAAAAGAACATGTTACTCATTTCGGAAGCCTACGCTTACTACCACTCAACAATTTTTTGTTGATGTATGTAGGCAAATGCCGGTATATATAGGAGATCATATAACAGACGTGATTAATGTTCTTGGTGACGGACATTGCGGCTTTCGAGTGATAAGTCGAGCTATGGATATGGGGGAGAATTGGGCCCAAGTGAGGTTGGACCTCTCTAGGGAACTACAAATTAAGGAGAACATGTACAATAATATTTATGGTGTATCGAGATTCGAGTGTTTATTAGCATCCCTTGATTGTGCTCAAATACCAGCACCGCAAGAGAAATGGATGTCAATGCCGGATATGGGCCTTGTGGTGTCATCTTGCTACAATATTGCATTGATCCAGCTTTCAACATTTCAAAGTCTAACATTTCTTCCCTTAAATTCTGGACCACCGGCTACACCAAGGCTAGTATGTATGGGCTTTATAGATGATAATCATTTTGTACACTTGATGTTGCGCGACGGGTGTCCATTGCCACGTCTTGTCTCGCCGTGGAGAAGGTATCGGGATCCTATTGCTGAATAATGGGAAGATATATTTATTTCAAGATTGGAGACTGTTGGGTATTGTATTCACAATGTACCTTGCTTTGAAGAAGCCCCTGGACTAGTTAAGGTGGATTGACTGTGTATTTGATCATTTGGTTTCAAGTTGTGCTTGCAGTTATTCCACGCTAAGTACACACCAATGTCAGGGTACAGTGGGTCAATATACACGGGTCTGCGCAATGTAATCCCTCGTTGAGCAGATCAGTGTGTTGTCCTACGTGTACTCTCTCTATTGGAGTGTACTTACTTTCAAGTACAGGGCTGAGAAAGATCAAGAGCAGACAAGGAGCAAGGATGGGCCAAAGAGCAGCTCACAGGTTAAAAGACAAAAAATCGTCTAAGTAGAAATTGTCGAGAATCACTAAGTGATTCTCGCCGATTCGACGAGAATTACTAGTGATTCTCGCCGAATCGTCGAGAATCACTCGCTGATTCTTGCCGATTGCAGCCGGCTGTCTCAACGCCGTCTTGATTTCTGCTTAAGGCAGAATCGTCGAGAATCACTAGTTGACTCTCGCCAAATCGACGAGAATGACTTTGCATTCTCGCTGATCCGTCGAGAATGAATATTGATTCTGGCCGATTCTCTCCGGTTGGCTTTATGTTCAGCCAGAATTCTGCTAAATAGAATTCGGCGAGAATCATAAGTGATTCTCGCCGATTCGTCGAGAATCACCTATGATTCTCGTCGAATTTTCCTTGGGCGAAATTCTAGTGCTCGCTGGACCGGACCAAGTTTCAGGCGCTGTTTTGAACCGGTCTTAGGGCTTCTACTGGTGGGGCTCACAACGGTCATAAGATATGACCTACTGTATAAATACTGGTGTATTTCGATCATTACAGATACCTAACATACAAGAACAAAAACCGAGCCGCCGACGTGACCTAAATCGCGAAGCTCGTTCCGTCGCCGTCGCCGCTCGTGCTAGTTGGACGCCGTTGTTGATCGTGGGTTCTTCCTGATCTCCCGGTGACAGAAGCTCTGCCACGCAACGCGTCTCACGAGTCCTTCTTGAGAACCTTTGTCTCTGGATTTGTAGATCGGGAATACCTTCCCTATCCGAATCGATCGAGATGATTGATCCAAGAAAGACCGTTGGTAGACCTTGCCGGCTTAGCTACGAAGTTTGGATCTCGAAAGCATCGTTGCCGCTCTCCTTTGCAGCCACCGATCTTGATAGTATCGCTGCCGCAATCTTTGCCTCCGCCGATCTTGAAAGAATAGCCGCCGCACTCTTTGCTGCCGCCGATCTCGGGGAGATCCTTTCCAAGTGAGAGCTAAGGTCGTAGACTCTTCGTCATCTTCGAGAACGCGTCATTGAACGAAGAGGGACACCTAGCGCTCCAAAAGTAGTTTGTATTTTTTATACATTCCATTTTATTTTTGTTGTAAAGGAACGTTGGTTCCTCATTGTAAGGGTTGGGTGCAACCCGTGGTGGAGGAGTGGTGACTCCTTCGGGTGGAAGGGTTCCTTCCGTTAGTGTGAGGATTGGATTTCAATCCGGTTGGTGAAGAGACCGAGTCATCCATTGTTGGGAGATAGGTCGAAGGGGGAAAGTGGATGTACCCAAATCGGGGAACCACTATAACTGCTAGTGTCTGTTTGTGATGTGTTGTTTTGTTTACTTGTGCAGGTAGAATTTTAATTCCGCTAAAATCGCTGCAAGACACCTATTCCCCTTCCCCCCCCCCCATAGGTGAAGGTAGTTGGCACTAGGTGGACTTTCAAGTGGTATCAGAGGGAGGTTGCTCATCAAAGGGGTTAACACCTCGAGTAAGTTCCTACCACTAGTGTCAAGAAGAAGGAAGATATCTACTATGGACGGACTCAAGTACTCAGGCAAGATCCCAGTGTACACCATGCTAAACTTTGCTATCTGGAAGGAAAGGATTAGATTTTACATGGAAGCAGTCGACCCTCGACTCTTCATGGTTGTTGAGGAGGGACCTTATATTCCACTAAGGCCTCCACCATTGATCCTACCAAAAAGGTGCCAAAGAAGCTTTCTGAAATGGACAAGGACGAGATGGTGCTGGTCGGACTTGACAAGAAGGCACAAAACATACTGATCAGCGCTGTCGATGACTCCATGATGCAGAACTTCAACAACTATAGGACAGTCAAGGATATCTGGCACAGCTTGATTATCCTGATGGAGGGCACAGATGAAGTGAGGGATGATCGGAGATCCCGCCTGAATCAGAAATATGAGGCCTTCAGGCAGGGTCCCAAGGAAAAGATTGGAGTTATCTTCGAAAACTTCCTCATCAATGCTCTCAAGGGATACGGAAGAGTGTTCACTAATGGCGAACTTAATGATAAATTCCTTAGGTCCCTTACTAAGGAATGGGACACGAAGATCTGCGCCATCCGAGAGTTTGGCAGATTAGCTGAAACTGATCCTCAGATACTCTTTGGGAAGCTCATGTCCTATGAGCTCCAGTTGAACACGAGGAAAGCTGAAGAAGAAGCAGAGAAGGCTGCAGCCAAGGAAAAGACTGTGGCCCTAAAAGCCATTCACTCCAGGAAGAGCAAGGGTGCTGCTTCATCCCGTGCGGGGAAAAAGGATGAGGAGGAAGACTCCAAGCCATACTCCTCCGGCTCAGAGTTGTCTGAAGAAGACTTCTCCCTCATCACCCGAGAATTCAAGAAGTTCCTCAAGATGAGGAATCAAAGAAAGAGAGACGGCTCCTCCTCCAGAAATCAGAAGAAGAATTATTCTTCTTACACGTATGAATCAAAACCGAACAAACATCGTAATACTGACATCATTTGTTTTGGATGCAATAAGCAAGGACACGTCGTGGCCGACTTCCATCAAGGCAAGAGAGAGAAGGGGAAGGGAGAAGAGCACAGGACCTCTAGAGATAAAAAGAAGGAGAGGAGCTACATCACCAAAAAGTCAAAGACACTGAGTGAGTCTGATTCCTCAGACTCCAGTGATGATGAGGAAGCCTACTTCGGGCTGGTGGGTCGCTCTGACTCAGAAGGAGAATGCCCCCCATTCACTGGGAAGGTAAAAGCTCGTACCCCCCTCTCTGACTCTGACTATGAGTCTCTTAATGATGATCTCGAGGACAGCCCATCTGCCCGAGAAGCTGAGCTCCTCGAAAAGTATGAGCTTTTGCTCAACACCCTCGAGGAATGCCGCAAGAGATTGAGGGCTCAGAAAAAGGAAGTCAAATTCCTTAAGGTCGAGGGTGTCTCCCTAAGGGAAGAGATCACTAGCGTGATTTCTCTCCGACAGGAGCACCTGGACCTGATCTCTAAGCACTCAGAGTCTCTAAGTCTCCTTGACCTTAAACAGGAAGAAATCAATAAGTTGGAAGAACAACTTACGGCAGAAAAGAAGATTGTCCAAAGCTTCTCTATGCCAAAGACTGTTCTTCCACTGGTTGATACCTTCTCTGCTCAGGCTAAGGGGGCTGGCTTGGGGAATGTGGGTGTGCCTGGTAAATCATCCAGGAGAAATAAAAAGCAGAGGAGAAATAAGGCTGCTAAGAAGGCCTTTACTGCAAAAAAGGGAAAGGCCCCACTCAACCCTTTTGTATTCAGGAAGCCTGGCTATCCCTGCAATGAACAGGACTTTGAGTTAACTTATGGCCACTTCTTCCGGCCCTCGGTTGAAAATCCCAAGAGCCGGTATGAGGGGTTGTGTTGGAACACCCTATTACTATTTGGACCAGGATGACTATATTTCTATAGGGATTGTGTGCTGTGACCTCCATGTTGTTATAAAGGTCACATAGGCTAGTTAGAGTAGTCTTCAGCTCGATGCATAGTCGACTTCAGCTCGACGCATAGTCGACTTCAGCTCGACGCAGAGTCGATCTCAGCTCGACGCAGAGTCGACCTCTGCTCGACGCAGAGTCGACCTCAGCTCGACGCAGAGTCGACCTCAGCTCGACGTGGAGTCGACCTCAGCTCGACGTTCCGTCGAACCCAGTTCTGCTTACAGAAAACACTCTCTGGCCGACGTGTGTCGTGCTCAGATCGACGTTTTTCTGTGAGCTCGACGCCTTCCAGACTTCCGTCGATTTTGGATAGGAATTCAAATTCCTTCTGACAGACAATTAATGCTGAAGATTTATTGGCCGTTACAGCATATCTGGTGCATGGCTCAAGGAATTTTCTAAGGAATGTCTGCCTGTCATTTCCTTTAAGGCATAGACAGTTAAGGAAAACAATTAATGCTGTCTTCCAACGGCTATCAAAGTAAAAGGAAGAAGAAGACTCAGATATTCATTCATTCAAAAACAAGAACAGCATACAGAATACAGAATAACAATACAGGACTTTAGTTGCTCTCTGTGACATTGTGTTGAAAAGCTAACTCACAGAAAATCTGATTGCTTCAGACACCTCCATCCAACTCTCTTGGATCATCCTTTGCTGGAGCAAATCAGATCTTTGAAGACCTGTCACCCTTGTGCAGAGCTCTCCTTCCTGAACCTCATCTTGATCTCAGGGGGAGCTTTGACAACAACTTCAGATCCACTTCTGCTTCTCTTTGCTTGTTGAATAGAGAAGACAACATCATCTCTTTTTCTTTTTCTTTCTGTACAGGGTTTTAACTCCCTTCAAAAGTTACTTTTGGTTTTGCTGAAACCTGGTCAAAATCAGCTCTGTTGGTTTGTGAGAACCTGATCAAAAACTCTCTGGTGCTCAAGACACCTGATCAACTCATCTTGAAGTGGATTCCTATCAAGGGTGATAGAAGAGTGGATGTACCCAGATTTGGGGAACCACTATAGCTCCTTGTGTCGTCTGGATTGCTTATGCTCCTTGTGTTTTGCTTTGTGCTGTGAATACCTTTTTACTCTGATTATTTACTCTAGCACCTTACACTAAGTAAATTCAAACCTTCTCTACACACAAGTTTTTATTTGGAAAATTATTTTAAATAACTCTATTCACCCCCCTCTAGAGTTAGGAGTGATCTTATCCTGCACTTTCAATTGGTATCAGAGGGAGGTTGATCATTTATACAGGCTAACCCCTGGATCAAAGGATCCCTGATAAGATCATTTCTCTCAAAGGATTATCTTCCTTAGTTTTACTTCTCTTTAAAACTCATGGCACAAAACAAGGACCTTGCTAGCACCAGACCTCCTATGTGCAATCTATCTAAGTTTGCACTATGGAAGGCAAGGATTAGGCTTTACATGAACTCTTTTGATGAAGACATTTTTAACTCTGTGTTGACAGATTGTCCAAGACCTCCCACAGGAACAAGCACATCAGCTGTTCCTCCTCCTTCAGGAACTGATGCTGACATAAAGAAGTGGAAGGCAGCAGATGCTAAAGCCATGAACATCTTGGCTCAAACCATGTCAGATGACATTTTCCAGAAGGTAGTTGAATGCACTACTGCCAAAGCAATCTGGGAAAAGCTGTCAGAAATTGTATCAGGTTCTGCAGATGAAAGAAAGGATAGGAGATCCTACCTGATCACCCAGTATGAGAATTTCAAGAAGGCAGAGTCTGAGTCAGTTGCTGACATGTACAACAGACTGAGTCTGATCATAAGTGAGCTTAGATCACTAGAGAAGGACATATCTCTCACTGAGATAAATGACAAAATACTGACTTGTTTCCCTAGCTCTTGGGACTCAAGAATATGGTCAATTAAAGATGGAAGAAATGTCTGTGAGTTATCCACAGAAGCTCTTCTAGGGAAGCTCAAGAGCTATGAGCAATTTATTAAGAAGAGAGAAGAAGAGCAGAAGACATCCACACCAACAGAGAAGGCTGAGAAAACTATTGCCTTCAAAGCTCAGGAAGAAGAACCTAAAGAAAAGGTGTTGGGAAATGAAGAGCTTATGAGCCTACTGGTCAAAAGGTTCAATAAGATGAGCAAAAAGAATTTCAGAAGATGGTCATCCAAAGACAAAGACAAGCCAAGGTATGATAGATCTAATAGTAAAGATATTATCTGCTTTGGCTGCAGGAAACCAGGACACATCTTCCCCAACTGTCCAGAAAATCAAGACAAGGACAGAAGGGACAAGAAGGAAAGGAAAGATAAGAGGAAGGATAAGGAGTCAAGGAAATACCATGACAAGCCTTCCTCCAGCAACAGCAAGCACACCAGAAAAGGATTTGTGGCTGAATCCTGGAGTGACTCTGATGAGTCTGAATCATCATCCAGCTCCAGTGATGATGAGGATGATGCAGAGGAAAAAGGATTCTGTATGATGGCTATCAGTGCATCTCAAAAGAACTCTGATTCAGAGCCTGATGCTGACTACCCATCTGATCAGGAACTTACTGAGGATCAGGTAATAGATTCATTTGACTTTACTTCTGATGATTTTAAATCTGAGTTTAAGTCTATGTGCATTGACTTGATTAAGTCTCAAAAGTTGATTAAAACTCTCAGAGAACAATTAATTGAATGCAAATCCATTAACTCAGATAATCTTAGACTCTTAGAAGAGTTGAAGCAGTGTGGGGAGGAGATAGCTTCACTGAAAGGTGAGCTATCTAAGGCCAAACAATTTGAAGAAACCCTTAATGGGAGAAGTATCAAATTGATGGACATCACAAGTACAGTGAACTCAAGATTGAATGGTTCACTGGGCTTGGGTGCTTCATCCAGCCAACCCATAGTGCTGACAACTCCAATTAAATTTACCAGTAACAAGGGTAAAGGAGTCTTGCTAGTGGCCAGAAAGAATGCTGACTTAACCCAGGAAACTGGACAAAAAGCGTCGAACGGAGCTCGACGAACGTCGACCGGAGCTCGACGTAATCGCAAGAAAACGTCGAACTCAGGTCGACGCCCTCTACCCTCTGAACAAAGCAAGACCTTGCCGTCGAACGGAGCTCGACGCACTCACTTGAGTCCGTCGACCGAAGCTCGACGTGCGTCGAGCCGAGTTCAGAGCAAAACCCAGTTCTCAAGGGTTAATTCAAATTTCAATTCTAGCTCCACATCTCATTACTTTAACCCTTATGCTGAATGGATCATACCTCCTAGGAGATATCATCCTGTAGGCTATAAGAGTCAACCTGAGGTGTCCTTCATTTCAGAATTTAAGGGATATCAACCTAGGCCCAAGATTAACTGGGTCAAAAACAAATAAGCTGTTTTTGTGCAGGTGAAGACCTATCCAGCATCAAACCATCAATGGTATCTGGATAGTGGGTGCTCAAAGCACATGACAGGGGACAAGGACAACCTCACTTCCTTCAAAGCCAAGCTTGGACCCAAAGTAATTTTTGGAGACTCAAGCTTTGGAACTACAAAAGGATATGGGGCAGTCCAAATTGGCTCAGTCACTTTCAAAAAGGTGGCATATGATGAAGGACTCAAACACAACCTGATAAGTATCAGTCAATTGTGTGATGAAGGATATCAAGTAACCTTTAACAAAGCCATATGCAAAGTCCAGTCAGTGGACAACACAACTGTGTTGACAGGTAACAGAAGAGGTAACATTTACTTAGTGGATTTTCATTCACCTGTAGTAGATATTTGCCTGTTTAACTCCATTTCAAAACCAAACATCTTGTGGCATAAAAGATTAGGACATGTGAACCTTAGAACCATTGCTAAGTTATCCCAAGACAACCTTGTTAGAGGACTACCTTCTGGTCCCTACGAGAAGGAGGGACTTTGCAAGGCATGTCAATTAGGCAAGCAAACTAAAAACAATTTCAAGTCACTTAATAAGAGTGACTCACCTAGAATTTTGTACTTACTGCACATGGACCTTTTTGGACCAATTAATGTACAAAGCCTAGGAGGGAAATCTTATGCTTTAGTAATTGTAGATGACTTCTCAAGATTCACTTGGGTGTTCTTTCTGAGGAAGAAGTCTGATAACTTCAAGATTTTGACAGATTTTCTCAAAGGCATACAGATTGAGTTCAATACTCACATTGCCCTGATCAGAAGTGATCATGGGACAGAGTTTGATTCTCTTCTTATGCTAGAGTTCTGCCAGAATGAAGGTATCAGGCATACTTTCTCAGCTCCCAGAACTCCTCAACAAAATGGTGTAGTTGAAAGGAAAAACAGAACCCTTATTGAATCTGCCACAACATTGTTGACAGATGCTCACCTTCCTCTAACCTTTTGGGCAGAGGCTGTGAACACCTCCAACTATGTTCTGAATAGAAGCCTGATACATAAGCTAAAGGGTAAGACTCCCTATGAGTTACTCAAAGGGAAGAAACCTAAAGTAAACTACTTCAAAATTTTTGGTTGCATTTGTTTCATTCACAATAATGACAAGAAATACCTAGCTAAATTTGAAGCCAAAGCTGATGAAGGAGTGTTTCTGGGGTACTCCTTGACTAGCAAGGCTTATAGGGTTTTTAACAAGTGCACAAATAAAATTGAAGAATCCATGCATGTTACATTTGATGAAACTAACATGTTTTATAAGGAGAAGGAGACTTCTACCATAAGCAATTTGCAGGAACACTCAATTTCAGAGAATCTGAGGCAGCTTACCATCACAGACAAAGGGTCATCACCTTCACCAATTCAACAAGTCACTGAACTTAGTGACAATGAAGAGGAATTTCAAGTTCTGGAAAGTTCAAAGGGCCAACAGAGTGAAGAACCAGTTGTTGTTCCACAAGAGGAAACAACAACACAGGTTGGTGCATCATCAACACCCCTTGTTGATCTAGCAACAACAAGAGATCACCCAATCTCACAAGTAATTGGAGATATCTCAGTGGGTGTGCAAACAAGGAATCAAGTCAATCAAAATATTATGCACACCTGCTTTCTTTCTCAAATTGAGCCTCAAACCATACAAGATGCAGAGCAAGATCCAAACTGGATCATTGCAATGCAAGAAGAGTTGAATCAATTTGAGAGGAATAAAGTTTGGGAATTAGTACCAAGACCAAGGAACCAGCAAATTGTTGGAACAAAATGGGTATTCAGGAACAAATTGGATGATCAAGGAATAATTGTGAGAAACAAGGCAAGACTTGTTGCACAAGGATATTGCCAAGAAGAAGGAATTGATTATGACCAAACCTTTGCACCAGTTGCAAGGTTGGAGGCCATAAGAATCTTCCTTGCATATGCAGCTCACAAGAGATTCAAGGTATATCAGATGGATGTCAAGAGTGCATTCCTCAATGGAGACATCAAGGAAGAAGTTTATGTAAAGCAACCTCCAGGTTTTATCTCTCCAACTTTTCCTGATCATGTATTCAAACTGCATAAAGCTTTATATGGTCTCAAGCAAGCTCCTAGAGCATGGTATGAGACCTTAGCTTGTTTTCTATTGGAAAATGATTTTAAAAGGGGTAGAGTAGACCAAACTCTTTTTGTTAGAACCCATAGGTCCCACACCCTACTAGTACAAGTTTATGTAGACGACATCATATTTGGGTCTACTGATTCAAACTTATGCAAAAAGTTCTCACAACTTATGCACTCAAAGTTTGAAATGAGTAGCATGGGTGAGCTTGCTTTCTTTCTTGGATTGCAAGTTAAACAACATGTGGATGGCATTTTCATTTCTCAAACCAAGTATGCAAGAGAACTGGTTAAGAAATTTGGAATGTCTGAAGCATCCTCCATGAAAACACCTATGCCTACAAATGCTGTTTTAGATGCTGATAAATCTGGAAAACCAGTTGATCAGACAAACTATAGAGCAATCATTGGCTCATTACTTTATCTAACAGCTACTAGACCAGATATAATGTTTGCTACATGCATTTGTGCTAGATTCCAAGTAAGCCCTAGAGAGTCCCACCTCACATTAGTTAAGAGGATTCTTAGGTATGTAAAAAGTTGTCCTAATCTAGGTCTCTGGTATTCACATGACTCAGGATTTGATCTAACTGGATTTTCAGATTCTGATTATGCTGGATGTAGAGTAGACAGGAAAAGCACCAGTGGAACTTGTCAATTCCTTGGTGATAGACTTGTCTCCTGGTTCTGTAAGAAACAAACCTCTGTGTCCACATCAACTGCTGAAGCTGAGTATATGGCTGCAGGCAGTTGTTGCTCACAGATTTTGTGGATTCAAAACCAGCTCCTAGACTATGGCTACAACTTAGAGATGTCTAAAATCTTTTGTGATAATACCAGTGCAATATCAATTGCACAAAATCCAGTTCTCCATAGTAGGACTAAGCACATAGAAATCAGACATCACTTCTTAAGGGATAATGTAGAAAAGAAGAAAATTGCACTAGAATACATTTCCACTGAATTACAGAGAGGAGATATTTTCACCAAACCCTTGGATGAAAAGAAGCACTTCTTTTTCCTCAATCAGTTGGGAATGCTAGATGGAGACAGCTTAAAATAAAACTCCAAGATTTTGAAACCCATAACAAACAGGAATAGGAAAAATTTCATTTCAAAATTTCCTGTCTGAGTGGTTGTTCTGAGCTCTGAACTAAGCTCGACGCTGCGTCGAACTGCGATCGACGGTCCGTCGAACTCCAAAGCGTCGAACGTCGAACTCAACTTCTAGCGTCGAACTAAGTTCACAGCTCCCTGGCTTCTTGAGTTTCTCTCTCCCCGGTCGACGTCTTCGTTCAACGTCGACCTGAGCTTGACGTATAGCATCAGCCCAAGCGTCGAACGTCGACCTAAGCTGGACGTTGTTGAGTCGTTTCAGTTCTCCTAGAGCCCTTGAGCGTCGAACTGAGCTCGACGTTCTTTCCTTTTCTGCGTCGAACCCTAAGTATACAATCATTTTTTTCTCCGTCGTTCGCAGTTGCGCATTCATATTTCTCTGCTCAAGCTTTCTCCCTCCAAATACTATACTTTTGATCTTGGAAGGTATTCTTTCTTTTGCAGGACAATGGCAATCACAGCAGGAGCTCTGGCGGCCATGAAGTTCGACTCTGGTTTCGACATTGACTTCGATTCTTTTGATGGATCTCCACAACACTTTCTGGATATACTGAATCTTTTCAAGGAGCAGCAACTAGTCCACTTTATGTCTACCAGGATACCCCTTCCAGAATCAGAAATTAAAGAATGGTGTCTTACAGCAATCGTTTCAGATAACAACTCTTTGACTGGGAAGATTTCAGGAAATGAGGTAGCCATCTCACCTCAAGTCATTACAGAAGCTTTCAACTTTGCTGCTGGAGATGATGACATAGAACTATCAGTGGAAGAGTATACTTTGATGCTGGACAGGATGGGGCATGCTGCTGGTAACCCCTCTAAACTCCTTAAAATTAACCTAGCAATTGAGTATAGGTTATTAGCAGATATAACTGGAAAAGTGATCTGTGCAAAGAGGACTGCACATGATGCAATAACAAGGCATCAGTTTTGCCTTATGGCTGCACTAATGGATAAGAAACATCCCAACTGGGGATTAATTGTGTTTGAAATGCTTAAGAAAAAGTTGGATAAAAACTCTGTCCATTTTGGAAGAGTTCTTGGGTTGATTCTCAACCACTGCTGCCCCCAACTGCTTGTGTCCTCAAAGAAGCACATCAATGCTTCCAAGAGGCTCACATGTGCTCTAATTGGCAAATGGGACAGGAGAATTGTGAATCCCAGGGCTGCTGCAGCAATGAAATCCTCTGCAGACACCAGGACTGTAGAGGTCTCTCACCCTCAGTCCACTGGTCCAGAAGTAGGGACCATGCCAGCCCCCTCTCTCACCCTTCCATCCACCTTCATCCCCTCAACCACAATTATCTCATCCACTCAAACTCTCCCCTCCTCCATATCTATCATTGCCTCCTCTCTTCCACCTCACACTACTTTCCTCCCCATAAACTTGGATTCCACCCCTCATGAGGATCTCTTTTCTTTTGACATGCATGAAGACTCCTTCATGGATGCCTCTACCTCCTCTCCTCATGACTTCCACCATCCCTCTACTTTTTCAGACTTACTCTTCTCCTCCATTCAGGAACCAGTTACACCTCCACTGTCTACACCACCCTCCACCTCCTCTACATTCTCAGTTTGTGCTACTCCCTCTACCTCTACTCAAGTTCCACTTGAGCAAGTAGCTCTCTTGCCCTTGGCCAATCAGATCTTTGATCTCTTGGCCCCTAGGCTCTCCTCCCTTTTGGATGCCAAGCTGGCTCCTCTCCTTCTTTCCTTGAGAACTCTTTCTGCCTCTGTCTCCTCCCTTTCCTCTCAGTTGGCATGCCCTTCTTCTGGGGGCCTAGAGTCAGCTACCACTGATTCTAGGCAGGGGGAGATGTCAGCAGAAGAAGAGCTGCCTCCTTCTTCAGTTCAGCTTGCTCAGACTTATTCAGAGACAGTATCAGTTGCTTGTTCAGAGACAGTGTCTGTTGCAGAAGATCAAATAGTATCTGAGGCCCCTCCTCCAGTTTCAGCTCAGCAAATCAGC
The DNA here is from genome assembly GCA_039513925.1 of Platanthera zijinensis. NCBI lineage: Eukaryota > Viridiplantae > Streptophyta > Magnoliopsida > Asparagales > Orchidaceae > Platanthera > Platanthera zijinensis. Next base: position 42,443,654 of record CM077079.1, on the reverse strand, counting down.
AGTGCCTTAGACATTCAGTCTTTGGCAGCTTCTGTTCAGAGCTTCTCTCCTCCAGCTTCAATACAAGAAGACCTACCCATGGCACCTGAGGCTCCTCCTCAAACAGAAGAACAGCTTCAAGAAGATCTGTCCAGGGCTATTGTCCCTTTTCAGAAGGCCTTGACTTCTGATATAGCAGTGGTAGCAGTGGCTCCTGCTAGTGTTGAAATTGATTTGTTAGCTCCTGTTGAGACTTCAGGTGAAGTGATTGAGACACCTGATGCTGCAGAGGCCCATATCTCCCAAGCCCTTCAGGAACCAGCCTCTTCAGCCTCTATGGCTCCTGAGGCTGTGCCCTCTCCTGCAGTGGTTGCTTCCTCCTCCCCACTGACAGCAGAGCTTCCTTCAGTCTCCTCCTCAGCAGCTCCAGCCTCCATCAGCTTTCCAATCTCCAAAAGAAAGTATATAGATCCATATGAAGAATCACAAAGTTCTGAAGATGAGTTTGCTACAGATTCTGATGACTCCTCTGCAACTATTGCAAGGAAGAGGAAAGCCAGATCAAAAGCCATGAAAAGAGTACCTCCTGCCAGAGCTACAGATCATGACATTCCCTATTACATCAAATATAATTGTGAAATCACAGAGCCATGGATGCAGTACTCTCAGAATCAGAGAAAAGCTATGAAACAGAAGAGAAAATTCAATGAGGGACCAACTAAACCAGTCCATCAGCCTCCACCTCCACCTCCTCCAGATGCAGGTGCAGGTACTGGTCTATCTTCCTCTTCAGCACCTTCAGCTCTACATGGAAAGACTTATCAAGCCAGAAGACATCAAGGAGATAGCCAGTAAAGGGGAGGTCAACAAAGAGGAAATTATAGAGGCAGGCAGTCCAGAGGAAGATCAGGCTCTCAACCTTATCAAAGGGGAAGATCCATTGATCCAACCTCTGGGCCCTATCCTTACAGGCCTAGAGTTGACCTCACCCCAAGAACTTCTCAAGAAACATCCTCTAACAAATTTGAACCTGCAGTACCTTTTGAAGATCCCACCAAAACTCCTGCTTACTGGAAAGCTAGGATGACAGAGATGGCTGCTCTAAATGAAATTAACAAAGCCAGAGAAAGAGGACTGGACACCTCTCATATCAGTACTATGTCAGAACAAAGAAGAGAGGAATTGGAAAAGTATAGCTCAAAGAAATTTTTTGATTCAGACAGATACATGGAACTCCACCCTGCAGCTGTACCACCCAGTGCTAGAGATCAAAAGTCTTTAGGTGCAGCTGATGACTACAGATCCAAAAAGGAAGCTTCCAATCCAAACAGAGAAATCATCTTCAAAAAGAGTGATCAAGACAAAGCATCAAAGGACAAGTAAAGTAAGGTATTCTAACACTTTCTATATACTGGACTCAGGACATTTGAACAATTCTGCTGCTATATAGTGTTTTATATATGCTGCTTATTATTCTGTCATGTCTGGCTGTATTATATTGTGTTGTATCTGCTTTATTTTTTTTTCTTTTCTTTGAATCCCTAAAATTCATGTAAATAGTAATCCTAATCCAAATAGGGGGAGATTGTTGGAACACCCTATTACTATTTGGACCAGGATGACTATATTTCTATAGGGATTGTGTGCTGTGACCTCCATGTTGTTATAAAGGTCACATAGGCTAGTTAGAGTAGTCTTCAGCTCGACGCATAGTCGACTTCAGCTCGACGCATAGTCGACTTCAGCTCGACGCAGAGTCGATCTCAGCTCGACGCAGAGTCGACCTCTGCTCGACGCAGAGTCGACCTCAGCTCGACGCAGAGTCGACCTCAGCTCGACGTGGAGTCGACCTCAGCTCGACGTTCCGTCGAACCCAGTTCTGCTTACAGAAAACACTCTCTGGCCGACGTGTGTCGTGCTCAGATCGACGTTTTTCTATGAGCTCGACGCCTTCCAGACTTCCGTCGATTTTGGATAGGAATTCAAATTCCTTCTGACAGACAATTAATGCTGAAGATTTATTGGCCGTTACAGCATATCTGGTGCATGGCTCAAGGAATTTTCTAAGGAATGTCTGCATGTCATTTCCTTTAAGGCATGGACAGTTAAGGAAAGCAATTAATGCTGTCTTCCAACGGCTATCAAAGTAAAAGGAAGAAGAAGACTCAGATATTCATTCATTCAAAAACAAGAACAGCATACAGAATACAGAATAACAATACAGGACTTTAGTTGCTCTCTGTGACATTGTGTTGAAAAGCTAACTCACAGAAAATCTGATTGCTTCAGACACCTCCATCCAACTCTCTTGGATCATCCTTTGCTGGAGCAAATCAGATCTTTGAAGACCTGTCACCCTTGTGCAGAGCTCTCCTTCCTGAACCTCATCTTGATCTCAGGGGGAGCTTTGACAACAACTTCAGATCCACTTCTGCTTCTCTTTGCTTGTTGAATAGAGAAGACAACATCATCTCTTTTTCTTTTTCTTTCTGTACAGGGTTTTAACTCCCTTCAAAAGTTACTTTTGGTTTTGCTGAAACCTGGTCAAAATCAGCTCTATTGGTTTGTGAGAACCTGATCAAAAACTCTCTGGCGCTCAAGACACCTGATCAACTCATCTTGAAGTGGATTCCTATCAAGGGTGATAGAAGAGTGGATGTACCCAGATTTGGGGAACCACTATAGCTCCTTGTGTCGTCTGGATTGCTTATGCTCCTTGTGCTTTGCTTTGTGCTGTGAATACCTTTTTACTCTGATTATTTACTCTAGCACCTTACACTAAGTAAATTCAAACCTTCTCTACACACAAGTTTTTATTTGGAAAATTATTTTAAATAACTCTATTCACCCCCCTCTAGAGTTAGGAGTGATCTTATCCTGCACTTTCAGGTTGGCCTTCCCCCGCAACTTTGGCGAGAGTGTCTTCAAGGCACCTTATGAGGAAGTTCAAATGGAGGATTATTGCCACTTCTCAAGCGGCCATAATAGGAAGCAGGAACCCAAGGCCAAGCCTGTTACACTGAGAAACCAGGAGGTGAAGAAATCATGCGACTGTTGTCATCATGATGCCTCCACCTCCAGGTCCGAGGCCCTAGCTGAACCTCCCGTTCCAAGGGTGAAGCAGGTGCCTAGGAGAAAGTATAACATATTTGACTGCTGGTGCTGTGGCAAAGTTGGTCACTTTGCCGTGGATTGCTGGTTTAATCCGAGGAATAACGAGACTCCTTATGTTGGTAATGCGAGGCAGACCACTCGTAGGGCTAACTATCCGAGGGGGAGTATGCTAACGAGGAATCTAGGACCCAAGTTCGATTGGGTTCCTAAGGGAAATTAATTCTATTTTGCAGGAATGTCCAAAGGCCGCCAAAACTCCCATATGGTACTTGGACAGTGGATGCTCCCGGCATATGACCGGGATAAGAAGCCTACTGCGTGATTACTCTCCAGTCGAGAATGGATCCAAAGTCATCTTTGGGGGATCAGATCGAGGAGTCACCAGGGGTTACGGTATGATTTCCAACGGTATAATTTCTATCACCAACGTGGCTTATGTTGAAGGGTTAAATCATAACCTGATCAGTGTAAGTCAGTTATGTGATAAAGGTTATGACGTTAAGTTCTGCAAGGATAAATGCTTGATAATATCGTGTGCCTCTTTGGAGACGGTATTAACAGGCATTAGGAGCAGAAATATCTTCTGCTTAGATTTTCTTAGTTTAGATTCATCTACCCCCGTATGCCTTGTAGCAACAGGCAGTGCATCTCTTTGTGAACAATGACACAAGAGATTGGCACATATTAATTTCAAGACAATTAGTATGCTGTTTTCTAAAAACTTAGTAATGGATGCTCCCATCATTAAGTGCATCAAAGATAGCCCCTGTCCTGCATGCTAGAAGGGCAAACAGACTCGGGCTACCTTTAAGGGCATCGTTGACAAAGACTCCTCCAGGTGTCTTTATCTTCTGCATATGGACTTGTTTGGTCCAATGTAAGTTCATAGCTTGGGAGGCAAGTTTTATACGCTAGTGATTGTTGATGATCACTCTCGGTTTACTTGGGTGTTCTTCTTAAAACGCAAGTTAGATACGTTTGACATCTTCACCAGTTTTGTCAGGCAGATTCAGAACGAACTTAACTGCTCGGTGGTGAAAATCAGAAGTGACCATGGAACAGAGTTTGAGTCTGGTGCTATGACAGAGTTCTGTGAAGAATATGGTATCTTTCATGAGTTTTCCTCCCCGCGTACTCCTCAGCAAAATGGGGTTGCGGAGAGGAGAAATAGAAGTCTCATTGAAGCTTGCACGACAATGTTGAATGACGCTTCTCTCCCAGAATACTTCTGGGCAGAGGCTATCAATACGGCGTGTCATGTACAAAACCGGGCCTTGATCAACAAGAATCATCATAAGACACCTTATGAGCTACTGAAAGGCAGGAAGCCAACCATGTCCTATTTTAGGATCTTTGGCTGTAGATGTTATGTACTGAATAACGAGAAGTACCCGCGTACTAAGTTTGGTGAAAAATGCTTCGAAGGCATATTCATGGGCTATAGTAGCCATAGTCGGGCATATAGGGTTTTCAATAAGAAAACCCTAGTGGTTGAAGAATCAATTAATGTTGTATTTGATGAAGGAAGCTTGCTTAATAGCAATTCTTCCAGCAGTATTCTTGAAGATGCAGGTGCAAGACTTGAACAGCTGAGTCTTGATGAGACTGCTAAAGATGTAACTCCCAAGTACGTCAAGGTTTCTACCTCAACGTCAACTAGAGAAGTTGAAAATCAGAATGGAGCAAACCTCTTAGAAGAAGGAGAAGCTCAGGAAGATGTCAGAGCTCCTGATGCCAGACTCCTAGAGCTCCGACACGTGAGGGATCATCCTAGAGATCAGATCATCGGAGATCCTCGTGACGGTGTCAGAACTCGAAGAGGTACTATTAACGAGATTTTGCATCTTAGTTTCCAGTCACAGGTTGAGCCAAAGAAGTTCGACGAGGCGAACAGAGATGCGGCGTGGATATTGGCCATGCAAGATGAACTGCATCAATTCTAATGATGAAACGTCTGGACGCTGGTTCCCAGACCACAAAAGCAGAATGTGATTGGCACCAAGTGGATCTTCAGAAATAAACTGGATGAACACGGTGTCATCATAAAGAACACGGCCAGGCTGGTGGCTCAAGGGTACAGACAGGAGGAGGGGATTGACTTCGACCAGACCTTTGCACCAGTGGAAAGGCTCGAGGCAATCAGATTGTTCCTAGCGTATGCTTCGCACAAAGGATTCACTGTCTATCTGATGGACGTGAAATCTGCCTTCCTCAATGGAAATCTGAAAGAGCAAGTATATGTCGCACAACCCCCAGGTTTTGTTAATCCTACACTTCCCAATCATGTATATTTTCTTAATAAAGCTTTATATGGCTTAAAACAAGCTCCTCGAGCTTGGTATGAGACTCTGTCTAGTTTTCTTCTTAAGAACAAGTTCTCTAGAGGAAAAATAGATAAGACATTATTTCTTAGGGAAGTCAAAGGCAAGATCTTGCTGGTGCAAATCTATGTTGATGACATTATATTCGGCTCAACGAATAACAATCTTTGCAAAAAGTTTTCTAAACTTATGCAAGGAAAGTTTGAAATAAGGAGTATGGGAGAGCTAAAGTATTTCTTGGGACTTCAAGTGAAACAGCCTGAGGATGGAATTTTCATTTCTCAGATGAAGTTCACAAATGAAATCCTCAAGAAATTCGGAATGGAGAATGCAACCTCTATGAGGACTTCAATGGGATCCACCATGTCTCTGGACAAGGATGAGAAAGGGAAACCTTTTAATGAAACCAAATACAGAAGCATTATTGGATCCCTGCTCTATCTTACTGCAAGTAGACCGGACATTATGTTCTCCACATGTGTTTGTGCCAGATATCAGGTGAACACTAAGGAATCTCACTATGTCGCTGCAAAGCGAATTCTTAGATACCTTAAGGGTACACCTAATCTTGGCTTGTGGTACCCGAGAAACAATGATGTTGAGCTAATAGGCTTTTCAGATGCTGATTTTGCAGGAAGCAGGGATGATCGGAAAAGCACTTCCGGGACGTGTCAATTCCTCGGAAGAAGGCTTATATCATGGAATAGTAAGAAGCAAAATTATGTTGCAACCTCCACAGCTGAATCTGAGTATATCTCAGCAGGTAGCTGTTGCGCACAACTGCTATGGATCAGAAACTAGTTAGCAGACTATGACCTTCAGTTCAAGGAAGTACAACTGTACTGCGACTCCTCCAGTGCAATTGCCATTGCGAACAATCCGGTATCGCACAGCAGGACGAAGTATATTGAAGTGCACTACAACTTCATTAGGGAGCACGTGGAAAACAAGGACATCTCTCTCTGCTATGTCCCCACGGATAAGCAGATTACAGATATTTTCACAAAGCCACTAGATGAGGCCAAGTTCAGTCTCTTCAAGACTGAACTGGGGATGCTAAACTATGAGGAATGAAGTCTACAGAAGCTCCAGGCTCGTACATCTAGGGGGAGCATCCGCAAGAAACTCAAGTGTAAGCCCAAATGCCAGAATTGAGGGGGAGCATTGTGGCGAGTGCTAAAGTCTCAGATTTGTAGAAGCCAAAAAGGGGGAGATTGCCCTCTCGGCTAAGGCGCTAAGGGCTAAGGTGCTCTCGCAAAGTTTGATCCAAATGCTCTAAAGATAATGGTATGGAAATTCTTTCTCAACTGATTATTCAGTTTATATTTTTCTTCCATCCGTTCTATTCACCTTAGCTTGTAGGGTTTAGGCTTCTTCAAATAGGGGGAGATTGTTGGGTATTGTATCAACAATGTACCTTGATTTGAAGAAGCCCCTGGACCAGTTAAGGTGAATTGACTGTGTATTTGATCATTTGATTTCAAGTTGTGCTTGCAGCTATTCCACGCTAAGTACACACCAATGTCAGGGTGCAGTGGGTCAATATACACGGGCCTGCGCAACGTAATCCCTCGTTGAGCAGATCAGTGTGTTGGCCTACGTGTACTCTCTCTATTGGAGTGTACTTACTTTCAAGTACAGGGCTGAGAAAGATCAAGAGCAGACAAGGAGCAAGGATGGGCCAAAGAGCAGCTCACGGGTGAAAAGACGAAAAATCATCTAAGTAGAAATCATCGAGAATCACTAAGTGATTCTCGCCGATTCGACGAGAATCACTAGTGATTCTCGCCGAATCGTGGAGAATCACTCGCTGATTCTTGTCGATTGCAGCCGGCTGTCTCAATGCCGTCTTGATTTTTGCTTAAGGCAGAATCGTCGAGAATCACTAGTTGACTCTCGCCGAATCGATGAGAATGACTTTGCATTCTCGCTGATCCGTCGAGAATGAATATTGATTCTGGCCGATTCTCTCCGGTTGGCTTTATCTTCAGCCAGAATTCTGCTAAATAGAATTCGGCGAGAATCATAAGTGATTCTCGCCGATTCGTCGAGAATCACCTATGATTCTCGCCGTATTTGCCTTGGGCGAAATTCTAGTGCTCGCTGGACCGGACCAAGTTTCAGGCGCTGTTTTGAACCGGTCTTAGGGCTTCTACTGGTGGGGCCCACAACGGTCATAAGATATGACCTACTGTATAAATACTGGTGTATTTCGATCATTACGGATACCTAACATACAATAACAAAAACCGAGCCGCCGACGTGACCTAAATCGTGAAGCTCGTTCCGTCGCCGTCGCCGCTCGTGCTAGTTGGTCGCCGCTGCTGATCGTGGGTTCCTCCTGATCTCCCGGCGACAGAAGCTCTGCCACGCAACGCGTCTCACGAGTCCTTCTTGAGAACCTTTGTCTCTTGATTTGTAGATCGGGAATACCTTCCCTATCCGAATCGATCGAGACGATTGATCCAAGAAAGATCGTTGGTAGACCTTGCCGGCTTAGCTACGAAGTTTGGATCTCGAAAGCATCATCGCCGCTCTCCTTTGCAGGCGCCAATCTTGATAGTATCGCTGCCGCAAGCTTTGCCGCCGCCGATCTTGAAAGAATAGCCGCCGCACTCTTTGTTGCCGCCGATCTCGGGGAGATCCTTTCCAAGTGAGAGCTAAGGTCGTGGACTCTTCGTCATCTTCGAGAATGCGTCATCGAACGAAGAGGGACACCTAGCGCTCCAAAAGTAGTTTGTATTTTTTAAACATTCCATTTTATTTTTGTTGTAAAGGAACGTTGGTTCCTCATTGTAAGGGTTGGGTGCAACCCGTGGTGGAGGAGTGGTGACTCCTTTGGGTGGAAGGGTTCCTTCCGTTAGTGTGAGGATTGGATTTCAATCCGGTTGGTGAAGAGACTGAGTCATCCATTGTTGGGAGATAGGTCGAAGGGGGAAAGTGGACGTACCCAAATCGGGGAACCACTATAACTGCTAGTGTCTGTTTGTGCTGTGTTGTTTTGTTTACTTGTGCAGGTAGAATTTTAATTCCGCTAAAATCACTGCAAGACACATATTCCCCCCCCCCCCCATAGGTGAAGGTAGTTGGCACTAGGTGGACTTTCAGAGACTATTAAAATGCAATAAAATACACAAGAGGAGATAGTCAATTTGGATGGTTAGTACTTTTGAGGTATGTTAATACTCATTATAATATTGAGTTTAATTTCTTATTGCAATTATTGATTAGTATCAACATGAGTGTTAATAATGTAAAGATATTTTTTTACAAGTCAGTGACAAGGTGCTGGTATAGTTGAGCTCTTGTGGTTTTGAGCTACATATTATATATTTTGATGGACTTTATATTTTTTGAGCACTTGGGGTGCTAGTGCTTCATATTTTTGATGCAGATTATATATATTTTGATGGACTTGATATTTTTGTGCACTTGTGTTGTCAGTGCTTTATATTTTTTGATGCAGGTTATGTATACTTTTATGTAGGCTCCAATTTTGGTGGTACTTGTGGTGCTGGTGCACATCTTGATATTTTTTTACTTTTAAGATTGGTCTGCGAATAACAATGATTTCTGCGAATAACAAATTTAAGAGTCTTTGAGCCTGCGAATAGTAATAATCTGCGAATAGCCATATTCGGTCTGCGTTTAACAATCCCCAAAAATAAATTTTAAAAAACGTCTAAATATTTAATGAAATATTAGCTCAAAATGATGACTAAATTACTAGTCATCAAACACCTTCATACTTAAGTTTTTGCTATTCCAGAGCAAAAAAATGAGAGTATTCATAACATATTAATAAAATTTTCAATTAAACTAAAACTTATTCAATCAAAAGAAAGTTAAAAATAAACTTTATGAATTTACAAATTAAGTCCTAAATTATGAGTCTCAATTGAAAAAGAGTAAGAGATTTAGCCAAGATTTCTCAAGTAAAATAACTAGCTAATAAGATCGGATAATTTTTCAAACATAATTAGATTAGAATTAAATCAACTCTTTACTTAAAAAAAGCTTAAAATAAAAATTCAAACTACTATTTATGCTCTCGATCACAAAATTCTAATTTAAACCTAAGGAAATTTCATTGGCTGACAGATTTGGGAAAGCAAAAGATATGAAGAGGACTTTGATTGAAGGTGATGAATTTTATCCTCTCACCTCATTATCACTTTTTTTATATAGTATAAGTAATACCAGAGAATGATATACTATTATCCTATAATTTTCCACGACATATAAACATTTTTCCCTCTCTTCATATAAATTTTATTTTTGGGTTGCATATGTTTAGCAGAGAATAAAAAACTAACATCTCTTTATCTACATGACATATGATCTAACAAGAAATTAAAAAAAAGGAAAAGGCTAAACAAATTTTAGATTTAAGTTAAAACTTAGAGAGCAATTATAGTAAGTTGAGATTTCCTAAGCGTCTAGAACATAAAGTGAGAATAATTAAAATCTAAAGTTGTTAAACAAAGAATCACAAAATTGAAATTAATTAGAATGAAAAAGAAAAAGTACTAGAAAAAATTACTCTAAATACATTAAAATCATAAAATATTCCTTAAAGCTAAATCACATAAAAATTAAATCTAACAAACTATGATAAAATAGAAGATTAGCAAATTAAAAATAGTAAAAATATTTATGAATAAAATCAAACTAGATTTTCTGAAATAACAAAAAGTTAAACATGAGTTTATTAAACAAAACAATTTTTTTCAAATTTTTTAAATCTTTGAAATTAAATGGCTCAACTCCATACTTAATATCAAACCTAATCCTCAATGTTTAAAACTAAGTATGCAATGGAAAAAGAAATATGATAAAACAAATGATAATAATGTTTTTTGTGAATTTATTTAAAAATATAATAAAGAAAGAGATAAGTAAGGAGTGCATCCCAAGAGCGCTTTGTTTTTGCCGTCTTTGAGCTAGGCGGTTAAGGGTTAACTAAATGGATATTTAAATTTAAAATTTACGACCAACTCCCTTAATTCTCGTTGTGGGACACATACCGAAATCTGTTGTTCAGTGACTCCTCCGTAATATTCTTGATTCTTCCTTTGTTTTTTTGTTAGCTTGAAATTGTAATTCAAAATTACCTATACATACCTGAGATAATTTGGAAATTTGAAGATGAGCGAAAAATGGATCATCGAAGTTGTTTAATTGCAACGGCTCATCTACTGCATGAGAATCGTTAGAATAAGAATGATCAAAAATAAATGTATCCGAAATAATTTCACAAGGAGGAGTCTCTTGTGAAATAAAGAGATTAAGTTTTGGTTGTTTACCTTCTAAAATTAAGTTGCTTCCCGGAAAATCAAACACAACACTAATGAGACTAAATTCATGAGGCAAAACATTTTCATGAATTAATTTTTCAAAAATAGTGATTGATGTGTAATGAAATTCATGAATAAATTGAGTGGAATCGGGCGAAGATGGAGTGGAAACATGTTCCTCTTCAATTTCATCAGGTGCCTCCATACTTATCGATTCTTTGTTCGAAAGGCTTCTTGCTCATGTGAATAGTTATCTAAATTTGGAGCAAAGAAATTAGACGTATTCTAGTGGTAGAAGAATAAATTTTTTGCGGAGCAAAGATGGAGGAATGTAAATCTTGAATGAATGAACTTTCTTCATTGCAGCGAAGACTCTCCTTGTCATCACGCCACCATAAATAGTTAACATCGGTGAATGAAGAGAATTCATTAGAGTTATGATTATCATTAGAAAAATCATTTTCATAGAAAATAGAGAAATTATTTTCAAAAGAATTATTATCTCCGTAAGATTTTTGAAAATTATTTTCACAATTAAAGTTTTGAAAATTTGGAGAACATGGAACATTTTCATAATTAAAATTTTTCTCAAAGAAAATACAAAAATTATTTTCATAACGATTATAAAAGTTGTCTTCATAAGAAAAATTATTTTCATAATTATTATAAAAATTATTTTTACAATTAAAATTTTGAGAATTATGAGTTTTAAAATAATAATCGTTATGACAAAATTTTTTATTATTGAGATTTTGAGAATAATTATTATAATCATATTCCTCAAAGAAATATTTTGATTATAATAATGCGAATTAAAATAAGAGCATTTATAACTACAATGATTTTTACCAAAAAATGGCAAATAATATTGTGTTTTCTTGCAGCTTCTAATATATTAAGTATATTTTGAAGCTCGCTAAGAGTAGCAGTCAAATGAGATAACATTTTATAAAAATAAAAAGAAACAATTGCCTACTTAAATGAATGAGATTTGAGTGAAAAATGAAAAAGTGAATTGAGGGTGAGAGAAAGAGGACGATAAAATTAATAACTATTTCTTTTTGAAAAACTTGATTGCGCAAAACTATGTCCGCAAACGACAACGACAAGTGTACCGTATCGAGAGTAGAATATGTTTTAAAAAAACAATGGCGTATTAGACTCGGTGTGATCAAGTAATCCTAATTTGAAAGGTCGTTATTATCTTATCAATAGAAATTTGAGTTGGGGTTGCGAAAAATAAAAAATAGAAATGTTAACGGAATTAAAACAATGTATTAAAACTAGCGTCTGATCTTTGAATCACCTCGAAATAGAAAATAATGGGATGAAAATAGAAATGCAATTTTCTTGTTGAAGAGGTCATGACTGTGGAGGTTCCTGAAGCATGAACACTCCTCTTTCGAGGATTAGGTTTGATGGGTACCCCCTAATTTATAGAGGATTATCTTAACTACCGCGCACCAGATCTCATTACCGCGCGGCGGATCCAAACTACCGCACAACGGATCCCAACTCCCGCACGCTAGATCGAGCAACCACCGAGCGCCGGATTCCGCAACCGCCGCGCGGCGAATCGCAACCGCAGCCGCCGCCATAATGGGCGGGTGGCGCCCGGCCACCCATGGTCGGCCTCCCCCCTTTGCGGCCGGCGTCCGCAGCCAGCCGCCCCCTTGCAGTCGACCGCCCATCTCCGGCCGCCTCCGTGTGGCCGGCGGCCGAAGACGGCCGCCCGTGGCCGACCGCCTCCTCGCGGCCGGCCGCCCCCTCCGGTCGGGCGGCCTTGGTCGGCTGCCCGGGACCGGTTTCCTGCAGCCAGTGGCCCCCTCCCTCGGGCGGCCGCCGGCCGACGTGCCTCCTCCGACCACCATCGTGGGTCGGCCTTCCCTCCACCGTCCGATCGCGGCGGGCCATTACGGCCCTCCGATTGCTACGAACGATCACGGCCCTCCGATCCATGATTAACCACCATAACCACCCCAACCACCTCGAAAATCCTATATAAGCACCCCTGATAGTTCATTTGGGGGGATCCTCCTTCATTCTCTCCTTCGTTCTCTCTCTCTCTCTTCATTTCTGCTTCTCCCCAGAGGTTCTCTCTCTACGCTCCTCCTCTCCTCCTCTCCTCCTCTTTCACTCACTAATCTGGCAGGTTCTCCTCTAAGCGCTGCCCAAAGAAGAAAGAGTGAAGTGCCGACTAAGACGACCTTCCTCACACTGAGGGATAAAGTGCAGGCATCCTATGGAGCGCAAGCCTGAGGAGCAAACACTCAAGAAAGACGCACGTCAGGGTGCGTAAACTCCTAAGCGATGGCATGTCACTCAAGGAGAGCTCTCTCAACCTCCCAGTATTTGTAACGAGCCGCGGCCTGCTGCCCTCGCATTCTCTCTACAAGAACACTATAACATAGGCAAATAGTGGATCTTGGCTGGCACAGACCCGACCACGTGGGTTTTTCCCCTTTCCGGGGTTTTCCACGCTAAAGTTGTGTGTGTACAATCTCTCTTTTTCTAATTTGACTGTGTGCGTACTCGATCGCCTGGGGCTAAGACGGACTGATCCAGAACCGGTCTACCGAAGGCATTGAGCGAACCGTAACAGTTTGGCGTCGTCTGTGGGAAAGCATTCCCAGCAAGCGTGAGAAGACTCAGAAGTTTATTAGAGCGTGATAGAATGGTCGAAAAGAGCACCCAAACGACTAGGGGGTTGATCTGGCGTTAGTAGGAGGATCAATCCGCGTCGCAGTCTCTAGCGAACTCGCCACCGCAAGAGGTCAACGCAGCGCCTGGTGCAGCGGCGCCCGAAAATGGGCGCCCCCACCAGACATCCAGGTCGAGATGCTCGCCCTCTTAAGGCAACTTGCAGGCCCCCACGTGCCCGCAGGGGCCCCAACTCAGGAGAATCTACCAGTACCACCAGCAGAAGGCCAGAGGGCCGTTGAATAACAATCAGAGTCGTTGAGGCACGACAGAACTGAGCATCCCGTTCTCCACGTCAAGGCAATAGGAATCGCCCCCCTCCGCAGCAATCAGCAGCAGTAGGCCCCGGCGGAGCCAGGCGCAGGAATGACTCGGGAAGCATTCCGCAAAATGTTCGAAGAGGAATTTGGACCCGTCGGCCGACGAACAATGGCGGCGCGACGCCCCGCTCGGGGGGCATCACCCTTGGCTCCAGAGGTACTGGCCTATCCCGTCCCTCAAGGATTCAAGATCCCCCACATTGAGACGTACGACGGGGTGGACGATCCTTGGGAGCACATCAACCACTTCTACAAGATCCTCGACCTCTACAACGCGCCCGATCAACTGCTTTGTCAGGTCTTCCCTACCACCCTCAAAGGGCAGGCCCACACTTGGTTCCATTCCCTCCGAGAGGGGTCCGTCAGAAACTTTCCCCAGCTGAGCCAGCAATTCCTCGATCAGTTCATGGCCAACCGCAGGATCACAAAGGATCCATCCCACCTCTCCGGCATCCGGCAGAATAAAACCGAGACCTTAAAAAAAAAATTCCACCGATTTACTGCGGAAGCGAGACAGATCCCCGGGGTAGACCCTGAGCTCCTTCGAGGGGTCTTCCTCGGGGGACTCTGACCAGGAGGATTCTACTCTGCTCTAATGCGGGATACTGTCCCCAGTTATGCAGATCTGGTTCACCGAGTGGAAGCTCAGATAGCCGTGGACGAGGCCATTGAGGCCAACCGTCGATAGTGTGAAGGAGGCCAAAAGAGGCAGAAGCAGCAGGAGCAACCCTCCGGAAGACGAACAGAGAGGCACGACGAGAACCATCGCAACGAGCATCGCAATCAGGAGCCCAGGAGAGGCCAGTATTACGGGCCTCCCCGGACTTATACCCCTCTCAACACCACTCGCGCCAACGTCCTATATGTCATTCAGGACGATCCGGTGCTCTAGAGGCCAAGGGCGCTCCCGCCCAACCCAAGGGCTAATCCATCAAAGTACTGCGACTTCCATCGAGAAACCGGGCACACTACTGAAGAGTGTGTGAAGTTGAAAGATGAGATAGAGCGTCTTGTTCGGCAGGGGATGCTCGGGCGTTTTCTGCAAGGATATGTGAAAGAGCAGCGCGGAGGCGCGCCTGCGCGGAGGGAACCTCCACCTCGCGTCGAGAAGCGCAGGGGGAGGGTAGGTCGTCTGGATTATTGAAGTCATCTCCGGCTTTCCCTTTCCCGCGGTCAACTCCATCGCCGCTCCCCAGGAAGACAAGGCGGTTGGAATCATTCCTACCATTAGCTTCGCCGAGGAGGACCTCCAGGGCCTCCGGACACCGCACCAGGACCCGCTAGTTATTATAGCAGAAATTGGCAACCCCAGCTTGCGCGTAAAGCGAATTCTGGTGGATAACGGCAGCTCGGTAAATGTTATATTCATGACTGCATTAACCAGTATGGGAATCCAAAGGCAGAATCTTTGTCCAGCATCAGGCCCCATTTACGACTTCAACGGGGCACCCATGTCCGTAGCAGGCACCCTCACCCTTCCGGTGACACTAGGAGAATTTCTAAGGCAGATTACACATGACATACAGTTTGAGGCAATCGATACAGAATCGCCCTACAACACGATCTTTGGTCGCTCCCTCCAGACAGCTTTCCAGGAAGTTTCGTCAATCCCGCACCTCGTGATGATGTTTGTCAGGCCTGCTAGAGTTGGGGTCATCAGGGGCATCCAGGACATGACACACTCATGCTATCTGCACCAAGCGTGGCCGGAGGCCATCTCAGGAACCAGCATCTACTGCGTCTAGAAGGCCACTCTGGAGAAAAGCCAGAACCGAGGCAAATGCGCCTCCCAAAAACATTTCTTTATATCTAATCACCTAAGGACAACTATAAAGTCGCGATGAAAACCCTCGTGCACAAACTATCCTGCTTACTGCATTTCCGTTTTCATACTAACTCTTGCCATGCAGCAAACACGTCAGAAGGACATCGCATCCCTCAGACCCTCCTGAGGCTAGGATCGTCTGTTCCTCAAGACGGTCCGGGATCCATCGATATGCGACCCGCTTGGCGGTTCGGAATCCGTCATTGTGCAATGGCACGACCAGGCTAAAGAAAAAATAAAACAACTAATCTCTTTACATTTTTATACTGTGATTGCGATGTCACTAACTCCTAAAACTTGCAGGATCGATTTGGAATCCATCCCTTGGGGTCCGGCGAGCAACTATAGCACGATTGTCTCGATCCCCCTACCGCAGTTCAAAGGTTCGCCCTTCACCCATCCAGCGGATTGCAATGTCGTCGGGAATGAGCACCCCTGGTTGACCGTGGCCCATAGCGCGGCAGCCTCGGCCTAGCAACAGGTTGAGATGTCACATGGGGACCGAATACCAAGTCCCATATAGACTATAGCACGGTGGCCTCGACCTTTCTCCTATGGAAGAAATGCTCACTCTTCTCCTAAGGAGCGGGTCGCGACATCGTCAGGGACCAGCTCCCTCAGTTGTGCGCATCCTACAGCGCGATAGCCTCGACCTTACTCCACCGACGCAAGGACCCGACCTTCGCTTCGTAGTAGGTTGCGACATCGTCCGGATCTTCGGGGCGCCACGCCTCAGCAAATACTAGGGTACATCAGCTGCTCGCGGGGGTTCGAATCGACCATGTCCTCCTACCGACAATAGGCCGAAGATTATGACTCTTCACCTGCATCCGAAGCTCGACGCCGCGCCATCCTGGGAAAGCCCCCACGATCGGTGTAATTAGAACCTCAGGGTCCATCAGCTGCTCATGGGGGGTTTGAATCGACCATGTCCTCCTGCCGATAATAGGTCGAGGATTATGACTCTTCACCTGCATCCAAAGACTGACGCCCCACCCTCGCGACTTGTTCCTAATTAAGCTACAATCGCAACTAAATAAGGTTCCGGCCTCGCTGAATCCACACCTAACCAACCATAGCCATACTGTCGCGGTTCAGGGGTACACCCTTCGTCCTCCAAGCGGTTTGCGACATCGTCGGGGACCATCTCCCCTAGTTGTGCGCTGCCAACAGCGCGATATCCTTGGCCTAACAACAGGTTACGGTATCTCCAAAGGGACCAAACGTTGAGTCCCCCGCAGACTGTAGCACGGCGGCTTCGACCTCGCTCTCATGGTGGCAAGGCTCGCCCTTCTCCTACGAAGCAGGTCGCGACGTCGTCGGGAGCCAGCTCCCTCAGTTATGCGTAGTCCGCAGCGCGATGGTATCAAATTCTCTACCCTGGAACAAGGGGACGCCCTTCGCTTCGTAGTAAGTTGCGACGTCATCAGGGTCTACGGGGCCACGACCCTCCAATGCCACCGGGTTCACCGCAACTTACAGGGGTTCGAATGAATATGGCCTCCCGCCGACAATAGGTCGGAGCTTCCATAACTCTTCACCCCCATCCAGAGCAAACACTCTTCCACCGCTCAGGGCCTGCCCCTCGCGGTTGGTGCTTGGCTAAGACAATAGTTGGCCGCAACAGCCAGAAGTAAAGGCAATGACGACCACTCAACAAACATATCAACAAGTCAAAGGAGTACAAAGGTACAAATCAAAAAAGTACAAAGGTACGAATCGACGGAGACAAGCCCACAAATTCAAAGAAGTACATGTATATAAATAAATAAAGAGCATCAAAGAGATATTGCTGTCACTTAACGGCCTCACCCTCCTCAGCATCGGAGCCCTCCTCCTCTGACAAATCCTCAAGCCCGAGGCCGACAACATCGCATCCCTGTTTATGGGACACCATCCTAAGGGTCTTCGCCATCCCCTGGTAGAAAGCGACTTCCAGCAAGTCCTCCATCTATGGCTCCACCTCCTGAATCCACACGTCCTCGCGGACCTCCTCCGATATCAGATACCGGTCTCGCATGTAATCCACAGAGTCCCGGTACTCTGCCAGACCAGCCGCCTTCAACTCAACCTCCCGATCCGCGGAGGAAAGGCGCATCACCTCCACCCTGGATAACTCCAGCTCTGCCCGAACTTCATCTAGAATACGCAAAGTCTCCTCCGTAGCCATCTTCTCGGCACTGTGCGCAGCTCTGGCGTCCTCCAGCTCGCACCGCAGCTCGGACCCAATCTGCCGAATTCGCGAAATATCGCGCTCTCGTCGCCCTTTCAGATCCGAAAGGGCACACTTCGCCTCCCGAAGCTCACCCTGAAGGGCCATAAACTCGTCCTTCCTGCTCACGTAGTGGTCATTCCACGTAAGTGCAATGTTCGTCTGAGTCTCCATCTGCAAAAGAAAAGGGATAAGTTAGAATAGATTTCCTCAAAAGCCACTACTCGAAACTTGAGATCATACGTACTGCATTGTTCATCGCCTCTAAGGAAGAGGAGACCCTCTTTCCTTTCACCACCTTCCGCATCGCAGCCCACGCTGGGGAAGCCTGGGGGGAAGAGGACCCCAGGACCTCAAGATCTGCATCATCCGGCTCGCCTCCCGCTCTAGAGCCGCAAGGAGCATCTCCCTATGAAAGTACATCCTGTCGCAGCAGAAGACCAGGACCCGCCTCCTAGACTCCACAACCTCCAAGCACTAGCTTCCTCTTCCTATCACGGGAGAGAGGAATGGAGGCAGCACGTCCCAAATTAACAGACAGCCCGCAGAGCAGCAGGCGCTTCTAATCGACGAAAGTAGAAATGCTGAACAAGATATTCCCTAGCTTTCAGGGCTCCACAAAACCAAGGACAGGAGTAAACTCCCGCTCGTGTCCTCTAGGACTCCAGCAATAGTCCGGAAGCACACTCCACACCTCTGGTAATCCACCTGGGTTCTCGACATATCCAAACAAGGCATTCCCATGGAGACGATCCGCCCAGTTTTTGAACTCCAACAACCGCTTGTTGCTGAAGACGTCCATGCGGCCCCCGCCGTAAGCACGCACCTCACACCAATCCTTGAAAATATCCAAGGAAAACCTCGATCCGTGCTCGTGAAAAAACGCGATCAACCCCATGATCCGCGTCATCCCAAGAGGGGTAAACTGCGACACAGGAACGTCGCAGAACTTCCAAAACTCTGCAACTTTCTTGCAAGGCGGAAGGCGAAAGCCGCACCGAAGAGACGACTCGCAAAGGGTCATCCAGCCACACGGAGGGTTTTGCACCCGCTCTTCGAGACTACGGATCCGCACCTCCAAATCGGGGGGCAAGTTGAAGAGCCTCCTCCAAATAGCTACGTGCTCGAGGGAGAGACTCGAGCACAGCCGCATAGGACGGCTCTGCGCGCACCGTTTGGAAACCTGAAAAAACAGAAAAGTAATTAAGGTCGGTAAAGCAAGTCTAGCACGATTAAATCCTAAACATGTGCCCGATCTGCGAGAATCGAGTAGCACGCGCGTGCCGCGCACGTCTCCAGCCCACGCAAACAATATGCACTAGTGGGAACTGCAAAGAATGCACACATTGCGCCCACACATTCGAGCCACACACGTGAACAAAGCACGCACAAAATCAGCCCGTGCACGCATCATCTGCATGCACAAAGCACCGCGCGCGGGAATTTCCCGCACACGCACGAGCACGCACGGGCGCCTGCGCGCCCGGACAGCGCGCGAGCGAGCGGCCGCACCGCCCGCGCTCTGCGCGCGGCCGAACCGCACGCGAGCGCGCGCCCGCACAGCGCGTGCCCTGCATGTGGGTTCAGCCCCGCGCGTGCCCTGCGCGCGGGTTCAGCCCCGCGCGTGCCCTGCGCGTGGGTTCAGCCCCGCGCGCGGGTTCAGCCGCGCACGCAAGTTCAGCCCCGCGCCGGGTTCAGCCCCGCGCGCGGGTTCAGCCCCGCGCGCGGGTTCAGCCCCGCTCGCGGGTTCAGCCCCGCGCGCGGGTTCAGCCCCGCGCGCGGGTTCATCCCCGCGCGCGGGTTCAGCCCCGCGCGCGGGTTCAGCCCCGCGCGCGGGTTCAGCCCCGCGCGCGGGTTCAGCCCCGCGCGCGGGTTCAGCCCCGCGCGCGGGTTCAGCCCCGCGCGCGGGTTCAGCCCCGCGCGCGGGTTCAGCCCCGCGCGCGGGTTCAGCCCCGCGCGCGGGTTCAGCCCCGCGCGCGGGTTCAGCCACGCGCGCGGGTTCAGCCCCGCGCGCGCAGCGCGGGGGTCGGACCCCGCTCCCGCACGCAACGCCTACATACGCGGGGCGTGAGGGGCCTCCTCCCCTCCGGCGTCGTCTTGTGCCCGGACCTTTCCCTTGGTCAGAGTCTCACCTTAGCACTATCGCCGTCGCCGCCCATCTCGGTGTTTGCACCCATTCCGGCCATCGCCGCCAAGCCCCGTCGCAAAGAAAAAAATTCCCGCGCTTTCCATTCGCTCCAAGACGAGGGAGTTTTGGGGGGCAAATGATGGGTACCCTCTAATTTATAGAGGATTATCTTAACTACTGCGCGTCGGATCCCATTACCGCGCGCCGGATCCAAACCACCGTGTGGCGGATCCAAACTACCGCACATCGGATCCCAACTCCCGCACGCCAGATCGAGCAACCACCGCGCGCCGGATCCCGCAACCACCTCGCGGCGAATCGCAACCGCCGTCGCCGCCATTACGGGCGGGCGGCGGGCAGTGGCCGGCCCCAGCCACCCATGACCTCCCCCCCTTGCGGCCGGCGGCCGCAGCCCGCCGCCCCCTTGCAGCCGGCGGCTGCGGCCGCCCGCCCATCGCCGCCCGCCTTCGTATGGTCGCCGGCCGCGGCCGGCCGCCTGTGGCCGACCGCCTCCTCGCGGCCGGCCGACCCTCACTGGTCGGGCGACCTTAGCCGGCCGCCCGAGACCGGCCACCCGCATCCAGCCGCCCCCTCCCTCGGGCGGCCACCGGCTGGCGCGCCTCCTTTGACCACCATCATGGGTCGGCCTTCCATCCACCGTCCGATCGCGGCACGCCATTACAGCCCTCCGATCGCTACGAACGATCACGACCCTCCGATCCATGATTAACCACCGTAACCACCCAAACCATCTCGGAAATCCTATATAAGCACCCCTGATAGTTCATTCGGGGGGATCCTCCTTCATTCTCTCCTTCACTCTCTCTCTCTTCATTTCTGCTTCTCCTCAGAGCTTATCTCTCTACGTTCCTCCTCTCCTCCTCTTTCACTCCTAATCTGGCATGTTCTCCTCTAAGCGCCGCCCAAAGAAGAAAGCGTGAAGTGCCGACTAAGGCGACCCTCCTCACTCTGAGGGATAAAGTGCAGGCATCCTACGGAGCGCAAGCCCGAGGAGCAAAAACTCAAGAAAGACGCACGTCAGGCTACGCGAACTCCTAAGCCGCCTGTCACCCAAGGAGAGCTCTCTCAACCCCCCCAGTATTTGTAACGAGCCGCGGCCTGTCTCCCTCGCATTCTCTCTACAAGAACACTGTAACAGAGACAAATAGTGGATCTTGGTTGGCACAGACCCGGCCACGTGGTTTTTTCCCCTTTCCGGGATTTTCCACGCTAAAGTTGTGTATGTACAATCTCTTTTTTCTACTTTGACTGTGTGCGTACTCGATCACCCGGGGCTAAGACGGACCGATTCGGAACCGGTATACCAAGGGTATTGAGCGAATCGCAACAAGGTTCAACTAAGCTTAGGTGTATCGAACGAACTTTCGTTCTCAAATTGCATCACCTAGGACTTGCTTTAGGTAGTGAACCTCGCTATTGGATCTTACTCCAATCCGGAAGAGTTACGTTGTCCTCTTTCGTGGGTTGCGTTCTACTCATTTTACCTATGAGTGATCGATTCATTTTATGAGTCTCTCGGCTAACTAAAGAGCGAAAACAACATGAAAACCATATATTGATGATATAGTCTCATAGTAAAAATTGATCAAAGGTAAATCGTTGGCATTCAACAATTAGAGAAAAATAATTCTAAAATCATAAAAGTATTATCTCATTAATGGGTCATCTCAATCGAGCACTATAGAGAATTAGCCGCTCATGGGGATGGAGGAATCATTCGCATAAAAATGTGACATGGTCGAAAAGAGCAAACTTGACAAAAGAAAAAATTAGAAAAAAAAATAAATAAAACTGAAATTTTTTTGCTTAGTAAATAGAATTTACGAGAAATGAAATTGCAGAATTACACGTTCGGGAAAGTTTTAAATTAAATAAAGAGAGACATACAAGATTATAAAAGACCAACTACAATCGAAGATAGGAAACCAAGGCAACTTGACGAGCGATCCCGGGATGAATTTCTCGAACATTCTCTCTAAATTTCTGTCCAAATCTCAATGGTCAAATCTGAATGCTCAAATCTCAATTTAATGAATGCCCCCTGCCCTCCTTTTTTTCTCTCCTTCCCCTGATGATGCTTTTATAGACTAGGAAAAGAAAAAGGCCATGGGCGGGAGAGGTGCTTGAGGCGTTACAAGGCAGAGCTAGCGAGCTCCTTCTCGCTGGTGTTTCCTTCATAGAAGCTGTACTCGTCGAAATTGTCGAGCATATTTCGACCTACCGTCAGCTTTAGGACGCATTTTTGCCCATGGTTCCAATAGTTATGGCGCGAGTCGAGGTGGCGAGAAGAGCAAGAAGAGGGGAGTAAGAGTCAGCAATGAAGGCAATAGCCAAGGGGTTGGTGAGGGGGCCTACTTATAGAAAACAAAATTAATTGCCGAGCCGGCCGGTCAGTCCGGCTCGCCGACCCTGACTCGCCGACCCTGACTCGCCGACCCCTGCGAACCGTTCTATCCTATGGCGAGCCGAATCTAAAATGCAACGTGTTATGCAGAATCAATAAACAATGAAATCTTAAAATTGTCCCAAGTTATTAGAGACAGGGGGTTCTCGCAATTCAGAAAAGGAAAGTACAACAAGGAGAATTATTTTAGCATGCGCGAGCTGGGGGCTGGGGACGAGTGCTGGTAAGCTCAGCTAGGGAGCCATTTCCACCTTCCGCGGTCTCGCATCCCCATCCACGGAGGTCGGCGCGGGTTGTTTAACTCACGGACCAACTCCAGATCATGGTGAATGAACCGCATGTTCTCGTTGATCTTGTCCATGAGCGGGGTGGGGGACCTCATCCCGCTTGCCGAGCCACGCTTCGCCTCGTCCGCGAGCAGCACGTAGTCCCGCTCTAGTGCCTTCAGCCTCTGCTCGCCGAGATAATTCTCCTCCTGCATCCTGTGCAACGCTCCCCCTACTTCTTGAAGACCTCAACAACTCGCTTCCTCAGCTCGGCAGAGTCTAGCGAGATGTCCATGAAGTTCTCTATCGCGTTGGGGGAAGGGGGTGGCGAGTGTTGGGCTGGCTCAGGAGATTCTTCAGCCTAGGATTGGCCGGGAAGATTTGCAAAGACAAATAATCAAGATGAATGTACAACAGGCGAGTGCTTCAAAAGAACTAGGCGGGATGGTCCAATAGAAGTGGAGCTTATGGGACGGGCTCGGCTGCCCTCGATGGGTGAATGAGGGGGCCAGGCTAGGTCCTTACCGCGACCTAGAAGTCGAGTTCTTCGGGGGATGAGCTCGAAGCTCAGGATCGGGATAGACCTGGCATCTCCCCCCCCCCCCCCCCATGCGAGTGCAGGTGCAGGTGTGGGCTGCCAAGAAGGTTCGCGAGTTGGCGACTCCTGCCTCTGCGATTCCGGCCCCATGATCCCGAAAGGAGGCGACGGGTCGCGCAGGCGAGTAGGGGGAGTTTTGGGTCGCGAGTCGTTAGGGGGAGATTCAACTCGCGGCGTGGAGGCTTCGCCGCCGGTCTGATGGTTATTTGGGTCAGCATGGACCTCGATGATCTCCTTTCCCTATGGTTTGGGGGCTGGCCCAGTGTTGAAACACCCAATTACTAATTTGGGCAAGGATCACTATGTTATTAGGAAATTGGTTTGAACTAGTTGTATAGTTGAAAAGGTCAACTTAGAATGAGTGTAAGGCTTAGAACTTAGGTTTGGAGCTTCCCCCAAGACCATTCAAAGATCAGGATTCATTACTGAGACAAAGACAATTTTCGTCGAGCTCAGGTCGACCAAACGTCGAACTCAGTTCGACGTTCTCTGAGCTCAACTCTGCAAGTCTTCGAACTCCGGTCGACGATCTTCGAGCTCAGATCGACGCTCTATCTTCAGCTATTTTCCCAGTCGCTGAGCTCAGTTCGACAATCGTAGAGCTCAGGTCGACGTTTTCTGTCTCTAGTATAAATCCAATCTCTGAGCTCAGTTCAACGATCGTAGAGCTCAGGTCGACGATTTCTGTGAGAGATCGACGCTTTCAGAATTCGAATTCAAGAACAGTTATGGAATTCTTTCAGATTCATTCAGAGTTATTTCCTACATTTATTGCAAAGGATTTTCTAGCCGTTTCAAGCAATCTAATGCAAGTTTCAAGGAAGACTAAAAGGAATGTTACTTAGGACTTTCCCCAGAGACAATTGTCATTTATGGAAGTCATTTATGACTGAGTAACGACCATCTAAGTCAGAATCTTATATACTCCTTCAGAATATGTTTTTTAATATACAACAGATCAATACAATTATAGAGACAAGAGATATACAGCAGAATTAGATTGAAAGAGACACAGAAGAGTGAACTATAGAAACTCTCTGATCAAGAGTTCATCATCTGAGATTTACAAATTTACTGAATCCCAAATCTTCAAGAACACAAGAAAGTTTTCTGTGGAGGAAATCTTCTGCTACTCAACTCCTCCAAATCATCAAGTGTTCAAAAGCTTCAACATCAAGAACTCTAGACATCAAACATTTCAGCATCTGTTGAAATCATCAATTGCTGGAGATCTGATGCAACTGAAGACCTGTCAACCTAGCAAAGCTCACCTTCCTGAACCCTTACAGATCTCAGGGGGAGCTTTGACATCATCATCCACTTGTCTTCTCTCAGACTGTTGATAGAGAAGAACAACTCAACTTTTTCTTTCTTTTTCCTTTCCCTCCTGTAAAAGGGTTTTTCAAAACTCCCTTCAAAAGTTTTGAGATTGGTTTCTGAGACCTTGTCAAAACTCAGTGGTGGCAAGACACCTTATCAAAAAAATTAGTTTTGGTTTTTGAGCACCTTATCAAAAGCTCATTAGTGCCCAGGACACCTGATCAACTATTCCTGCAGTGGATTCCTACTAAGGGTGGTAGAAGAGTGGATGTACCCAGGTTGTTGGGGAACCACTATAGTTCCTTGTGTCATCTGGTTGCTGTGTGTTTGAATTTGCTGTGTGCTGTGTGTTTTCTTAGCTCTTGCTTTAGTTTTTATTTCATAACAAGCACCTTACACATATACATAAATTAAGTTTTCCACTGCTTTATATTTTTAATTGTAAGTTATTTTAAAAATACTCTATTCACCCCCCCCCCCTCTAGAGTTAAGGTAGATCTTTTACTCACTTTCACCCAGAATCTGGGGTAGAGGTCGGGTCGCGGTAGGCCGACTCGGCAACTTTTGGAGTTGGCTTGGCTTTCTTTGTAGGTTGAGGATTTGAAGAATCGTGTGGCGAGGTGCTGGGATTTATGGCGATCAGGCTGGCAGCGCGAGCGGCGTTGAGCTCGCGAGCATGGTCCAGCCTCTCGTGAAGCTCTTTGGAAAGAGGCATCTCAACAAGATCAAAGTAAGGGGAATGGAAAAGGTCTCCCAGGTATGCAAGCATGTATATATAGCCGTTGGTGGATCCTTCGAAAAGATCCCCTTGAGCTCACTGACCCACTCGCTTATCTTTTGGGGTTGGAGGTTTATTTCTGGGTTTGGGACCATCTCGCAAAGAGCGAGGATTGCGTACAACCCCGTATCTGGCGAGTGGTGTCAGCAAGAGTCGGTCCAGTCATTTTGGCGCAGCCCAAGTCCCAGGCGAGTCGGCAGGGAGGCAAGGGCTCTATGGACTCGATGACTCGCCCAGGTGGGAGTGAATATGTGAGTGGCGAGTGGAGCAAGTGGGATCGCACTCGCCCCAGGATATCGACAAGTAACGGGCGAGTGGGGCAGACCGAGCCCGCACTCGCCCATGGCAGAATGAGGCGGCGAGTGCCAGCTCCATCGAGCACTCGCCACTCCATGCGAGTTGAGGTTTCACAGGGCCACTCTCCTAGTGCAGTATGTTGTATTCTTACCATTCTACTCTCAATCTGGGCTGCACATAGCTGTTTCGAACAGCGGAGGTGCATTATTTGCAGTCAGTTTTCAAAAAACTATAAATAGACCCAAAGGGGTACTTCAGAAGGCATGCTTACTTGTGCCCTGTTCTTCTTGCGCTTTCTGAGATATCCTTTGCTCAGCACTTGGCTAAGGAGGGGAAGCGCTCTAAAATCTTCCGGTTGTGTGGTGGGACATCCATGTTGGAGCCTTGTGTTTGTTCCTTGTGTTGAGTCTTTGGTTGTTTAGTTTGTGGGAGAGAAGTAAGTGTGCGATCGCCCCTTCTCCAAGGGTCGAACTCCACAGATACCAATTCTTCGGTTTCAACAATATTGAGGGTTATCAATTTGTTTAAAATAGTGAGAGTATTTAACTAAAGCCCACATTAAAATAAAGATGTATTTTGATAAATAGTAATAAGTTTTTCTTTGTAAATTCCTTGCAGAATTTCCATAACAAGTGGATCTCACTCAACCCTGTCCCTCAGAGCTATCCTTGAGAAGGACAAACAGAGTGTGACTAAATATTTGGACTAGTATAGGAATCAGAGAATTTTTCTCAAGTAAGAGCGTAAGATCTATGTCTTGAAAGTAGACCCCCCTACTGAGCCAAATGCCTCTGCCCCTCGGGCAGATAAGATGCTTATAAGAAGTATGGTGACGACTCCTTAGATGTCAAATACCTCATACTTGCCACCATGAACTCTGAGCTTTATAAGCAACATGAGAACATGGGTTGTAAAGAGATTGACGAGCACCTTAAAAAAATATTTCAAGGGAAAGAGAGGTTTGACGTCACCAATACGTTGTTTCGGTGCAAGATGGGAGATCGAGACCTAGTATGGACTCACGTACTCAAGATATTTTGGGTATATAGAGAACCTTGAAAGACTAGGTTTTCCCTTATGTGCGAACAGATAAGTAGAAACCGAAAATTGGAATAACAGAAATTTGTATTATCCAAAAAGATGAGTATTACAAAGGTATGACCTCCCTTTTATAGAATGGAGGAGATGAGAGGGATTACAAGTAAGCAATATGGGACTAAATAATTACAGGTTTAACAAAAACAAGCCGAACAGGCCACGCAGTTAGACGAATAGGCTAACCGCCCGGCAACCAACAGAAGGAGAGAACAAGCTGCCATAGGAGAGCGCCAGACCGCCCGGTCTCCAAGTTGCCTGAGACGAAGCGTCAGATCGCCCAGACACAAAACAATAACAGTCCGGCTACCAAGCCGCTGGAGACAAACTGCCAGACCGCGTGGTCTCTAATCCGCCAGTGCCAGACCGCCAGACTGTCCGGTCTCCATACAGCAACACTCCCCCTCAAGCTGGAGCATATATATCGATCATGCCCAGCTTATCGCAAATGTGAAGAAAGGAGACGTACACCGGCTTGGTGAAAATATCAGCCAACTCTTTATCGGAGGTGACGAACATAGTACAAATTTGTTCCTTCAAAATCTCTTCCCGAATAAAGTGGCAGTCGACTTCAATGTGCTTTGTTCTCTCATGGAAGACCAGATTTTTGGAGATGTATATAGCGGCTTTGTTATCACAAAACATAAGTAGAGGATGGTTGTAGACCTCTCCTAGGTCAAGCATGAGAGCCTGTAACAACTTCAACTCACATGTGGTCGACGTCATACTTTGATATTCTGCTTCTGTACTGGACCTGGAGACTACAGACTTTTTCTTGCTCTTCCAGCTCACAAGGTTTCCCCCCACAAAGGTGTAAAAGCCTGATGTTGACTTGCGATCTCCTTTGTCATCAGCATAGCTCGAATTTGAGTATACGGTCTCCTTTATCCTCAGGGCAGACTGTAGACAGCACTCCGTTGGAGCTTACATGAATTGTCTAACCTTGCCTACATCATAGGAGATGTCAGGTCTCGTCACCGTAAGATATATGAGTTTACCAACCAGACGTCTGTATCTTGTAACATTTGAAAGAGGAGGAGAGTCATTCGTCCAGGTTTTATCTTCTCTAGTCTCCATGGGGCATCGGGCAGGTTTATCCCCAGTCAACCCTGCCTCTTTTAGCAAATCAAGAGCATACTTGCGTTAGGAGAGGACTGAGGAATTGGGCTTCTGAGAGATCTCTATCCCCAGAAAGTATTTTAGAGAGCTCATATCCTTTGTGACCAAGTGTTGACGAAGATGCTTCTTTGTTAAGGTTATCCCAGCTTGGTCATCTCCAGTGAGAAGAATATCATCCACATAAACCGCAAGAACTACCAGACCCAGGGAGGTCTTGCGAATGAACAAAGAGTGATCCACAGAACTTCTCGTAAAGCCCACAACTGCCATAATCCCACTAAACTTGTCAAACTAAGCTCGAGGGCTTTGCTTTAGGCCATTGATAGCCTTATTTATCTTGCATACCTGTGTATCCTCCTGAGCAACATACCCTGGAGGTTGATCCATGTAGACATCCTCCTGAAGATCCCCATATAAAAAGGCATTCTTTACATCCAGTTGGGAAATGGGCTAATCCATATTGACATCCACTAAGAGGAGGACCCTGATAGTGCTGAGACGAGAAACTTGAGAGAAGTGTCAAAATATTCAACACCATAAGTCTTGGTAAAGCCTTTGGCAACAAGGCGGGCCTTGTAACGATCCACACTGCAGTTTGGACTGAACTTCACCACAAAGACCCAGCGACAGCCAACATCTGTGTCGAAGGGAGGAAGAATAAGGGTCCACGCACCCCGTTTAGGGAGAGTAGTAATTTCCTCATCCATGACATACTTCCAATGAGGAACAGTAAGGGCCTCCTAGTAGGAATGGGGGGTGGAAGTGGCAGAGACAATCAATGCAAAAGCCCTACGAGAAGGGGTAAGATGATCATAGGAAACAACAACAGCAAGTGAGTGCTGGGTACATGCCTGAACCCCTTTGCGAAGAGCAATGCGAAGATCCAGGTCAGCGGGTTCCTAAGTATTCGGAGCATGCGTGGCGGAGAGAGCTAGCCCGGGAGTAGAGAGCGACGGCAGCAGAGAAGAGGGACATAGAGGAGGAGAGGAGAGAGAAGGATACGATGGAGGCGGTGGAGGTGGAAAAACCTCAGTAGGGGTCTATGGGTTGGAGGGAACAATAGGATAATCAGAATCCTCGGGAAGAGGAGAGGAATCGTTAGAGAAATAGGGAGCATTCTCGAAGAAGGTAATGTCGGCGGAGACGAACTTCTTGCGGAGAATGGGGTCAAAACAACAATAGCCCTTCTGGGTGGTAGAGTACCCCAAAAAGACACATTTGGTGGAGCGAGGGGAGAGTTTGTCACGGGTGGCGGAGGAAGCGTGCACAAAAGTTGTGCATCTAAAGATATGTAGATGGAGAGGAAAAGTTTCCTTGCCTGGATAGAGAATGGAGAATGGGGTTTGACCGTAGAGAACCGTGAAGGGAATGTGATTGATGAGATATCAAGAAATGAGAATCGCATAGCCCCAATAGGAGAGAGGGACCTGCATCTGCGTCATCAGAGTACGAGCGACATCAAGGAGGTGACGGTTTTTGCATTCCGTCACTCCATTTTGTTGTGAGGTATAGACACAACTTGTTTGATGGACAATCCCATTGTTGAAGCCAAAATTTGACCTCAATGAAAGTTTGAAACAAGGGGTATAGTCAACACCTACTTCTCTCAAGCTCCGACCTCTGACTGACAGTAATGGACCAGAAACTGACCCAAAGCCTCAGCTGGGAGGTCCTACCTCTTACCCGGAAGATCCCTGAGTGCTTCCCCTCCAAAGCCAAATGCTGGGCTAGGAGCTCTCAGAAAGCACTAGAAAATCTTAGGAAAATATGAAAGCTTGCCTTCTGAAGAGCCCCTGTGGGTCTATTTATAGCCTTTGGTGACCTGAAATTACTAAATTACCCCTGACTGGTTTGCCAACAACCAAACTCCGCTGTTCTGAGGATCTAAATGTAGACCATGGGGGTATATTGGTAATTTTACCTGAGTGCATCCAGGTAATTTCACCCTGGGCCTTACCCGACAGTAGCCTTCCTGTCGAGAACTGAAGGCTCTCGCATTTACTTTCTGCCGAGAACTCCCATGCCCTCACTAGGCGGGAGCTAAGAGAGTATTAATGAATATTAAAAGTTGTGCCAGCTCCCGCCCTCACGAGTCGCAAGCCTTCTCGCCCTCCTCTGGGCGGGAATATGCCTCGGCCGAATCGCGGCCTGTCTTGACGAGCGTCGAGCTCTGCTTGACGAACTGCTTACCTGAGCGCGAATGTTCTCGCCTGCTCCTATGCAAGAGCTATCCTGTTCCGAACCTGTTCGACGATCGTCGAGCCCTACTCGATGAGACCTTAGCAGAGCTCAGCAAAATCTGAATAGAGGCGTTGAGTTAGCTTCCCTCACTGAATGCTTCTGGACTTAGAGAAATTTCGCTGGCTATTGATGAAATCTACCCTAAGCTCGACAAAAGTTGAGCTCAACCTTGACTGGGCGAGAGAGTTCTCGCCCATGATGTTCTTGCCGAGGGACTGCTCTCGCTCCTCCTTTTGTCCTGCTCCCAAGTGGGAGCTTTCTTGTTCAAAACCTGCTCGACGAACGTCGAGCCCAGCTCAACGAGACTTGAGCTGAGCTCGATGGAGGTCGAGCTTAATCCCAACTAGGCGAGAAGGTTCTCGTCTATAGACTTCTCTGAGTCTTTCTTCACCAAAGGCTAGCCCAAAGCTAGCCCATACCCGACCCTTGGTGCTTCTGGGTCCCACTCAGTGAATATGGGGTTGTACATAATCCCCGCTCTTTTCAAGCTAGCCCTGCGCTTGAAAAGACACGTCCAACCCTTTATATTCGTTGAGCATGTGTTGTCCTAAAAAGGAATCTTTTGGTGGGCAACCCCACGACTATATTTATATATTTGCTGATAGTCCCAAATTTATCCCTGTTGTCGTCGCCCCCCTGTTTGAGTTCTCGCACGGTCTCAAAATGCACCCTGAACGCGCTGAGAAGCCGCTATCGCAAGACCTTCAAGACCGCATTGATGCGGCACAGGCGCGAGCCCGCGCCAACAGCTCCCCGGTAGCCCCTTGGCTGGCGAGAAAGGAGTCAACCATTGAGCCCCCCAGCTCAAGAAAAAGAAGAAGAAGAAGAAGTCGGTCAGGCAAGACCCTTAAGAGAGAATCGAGCCTCGTCTACCCCGACCCCAGGCCATGCAGATGATCCTTTTCCCCCGCAGAAGGTATGTCTCCTCGATTTGCCTGCTAGCAAGAACTGTGAACTGTTGAAGAAAAGAAAGAGCGATAACTGATATGTCGCACTTCTCGCAGGAGGCGATTCAAGATGTCGGCACCGGGTCCCCATCAGCGGCCATAGAGTTAGCACCTCTCTCCCCTAGGGATCCACCATGGATCCCGGAGGCCACTCCTCCGGCTGACCCTCCGAGAACCCCAAGTAACCTTTACCCCCACTTTGTCAAGCCTTTTCTTTTCAATTTATTCTTCCACCGCTAGATGCCTTCTCGCAGCGTCCGCTCCCGCAAGCCCGAGCCTTTGCCATCAAGGGAAACGAAATAGTACACGCTAACACTATCAACCCGGCGGTTGATCTCGCCCTCCTGGATGGAGGAGTGGCCTCTGAACCCTTTGCTCCTTCACAGGGGTCTCGCCCTCCCGCGATAGAGGACCTCTCCGCCCCTTCTCCGGGCGAGACCGAGACCGTTACGCGTATGGCCTTACACCCGAGGCGAGGCAAGCCTCTCCACCTCCTCTTTGGAAAGAAACTCGAGGGGGAGCCAGGACCCTCTCGCCCGTCATCGGTTGATGGATCTCACCATGTTGTAGGTACGCGAGAATTAACCATTTCCTCTGCTTCTGCCCTTGTTATGACTGGAACCATCTTTATTTTACCAGGTTTTATGGAGCCCAGGGCGGGAGCTAAAGAGGAGGAAGATGAAGATGAAGAGGAGGTTAGAGAAGAGTAAAGGGAAGACGCCAAGAGCTCCCCCTTCCCCTCTTCTGATGAGATGGAAAAGTTTCTGGACGCCGCCGGGAATGGTAGGAATCGGCAAAAGAGAGTGGTGGCACTCTTGTCGAAGCTCGCGTGGCGGGATCGGGACAACTCCTCTGCAGTGAAGAAAATCTGTGGGATGGTGGAGCGGCGAATGACGGTCATCGAGCGGGACTATGCCCACCTCCTTGGTGAGACGGAGCGGCATGATACACTTATCGCCGAGACATCTCCGGGGCGGTATGTCGTGCGAATTTGGGACCAAGCGCGCCTGATTACCCTCAGGTGCACCGCCCTGACGGCCTATTTTAACCCGCGAGTGCTTCCAAGGACGGGAAGACGGGGCCTAGGACGATGGCGCTAGGAGCAATACTGAACTATGACATCTCGCCTCCCTTATTCCCCACCTCTCGGCCTACCCTTCTTGAATTGTTTATCGGACAATAACTTGAATGCCTGATTATTTTTATTATGTGGCTCTCGTCCGGCGAGAGCCCCTTTTTCATTTTTATTTCTCCTTCTGCTTTTCGGTTTCATGCTTTATTTTTGTGATGCTTGCATGAATACTAGCTTCCCGTTCGTTAATCATCATCTTATCTCTGGGCCGGGGTCTCTCCTAGGGGTTCCCGCCCCCTGCTAGCTTAGGCAGCCATAGCGTGTCAGAGCAAGAAGTGAGGCACCGACACCTCGGGACCTTACGACCGTACCCCCGCCGTCTCTTTGGAAAAATGATCATTACTGCGTTTTTCTATAAATAGGCTGATCCACCTACCACATTTATTTATCTGATCTGAAACCCTTACCTCAATCCTTTTCTTTCTCGCGCCTCTCTGCAAATTCACTTGCTTTCACCTCTTTCTCCCGTTCTCACCCTCTTCCTAGCAGTTCTCGTCATGGACTTCTTACTCACGATGCTGGGCGAGAGCAAAGGTCGTTCTAACTGTGCGCAGGACGTCCAAAAACACAAATTTCCTCCTTATCGCCTGACCCTAGACGAATATCATCTGATAACTACCAAATACATCCTCGCTGGGTTCACTGTGATAAACCCAGATAATAATGACAGGGTCAATCTCGCGCAAGCGGGGGAGCTCGTTATCCCCCTGGAACACTTTGAGGTGGGTTTCCGCCTCCCCTTTGGCCAGAGATACGCCAAGCTCTCCGATTTTATGGGGTGGTTCCTGCCCAACTTAACCCTAACTCGGTCTCCATCCTAGTAGCTTTCATCTGCTATATGCGGGTCGAGCGGATAGAATTCAGCCGGCCCATTTTTCGGAAGCTATTCATCTTCCGGTCCAAGAGCGGAGGGGTAGTCTTCTTCTCCAGGCAGCTGCTCAAGACTTGCTACCTCGCCAACAAGAACCATCATTGGTGCGAGAAGTTCATCTACATCTCAGGCGACTTCGACAACGTCCCTATCGCGCCCGTCCAGTATGACGAAGCAGCATAAAAGCCACCCACTCTCGGGTCGCGCAAGAGCGCCATCCTCGAGTTCTTTGGGACCAAGGACTTCGACGTCCAGTTCCTTAGACGGGACCTTGATTCCCTTCATCCTGTACCTCCCGGCAAAGGTTTGCTCTCGACCTGGCCATGCAATTTTATACTTTAAGATGTAGAGCTAACCGTTGTTGATCTCGCAGGTGAGCGAGAAATCCCACTTCACCAGCCATTGGACGAGACCAGGGCTTTGACTGACCCCCTGGCTCTCGCGAAATCCTCCGCGCTCGCCTGCTGAGATGAGCCAGCTCCCCCTCCGAGCCTGGTGCCCAGAAGCGAAAACCCAGTGCCTTCTCCTCTTCCCCTCTTAAAAGACCAAGGCCAACTGCTACGGACAAGGGTAAGTCCGTGTTGGGATCTCCCGCCCGATCTTTTGCCAAGCGCCTATCAATAGTAGGCGAGGCGACTACTACTAAGGCTGTCGCCAAGGCTCCTGCCAAGAACCTGTCAGCCACAAGTGGAGCTGGTGATGAGAGGGCGGCCACCGAGACTTCTACCCAAGTCCCACCCAAGCAGATGTCGAAAGGGCATAAGAACTTTGGCTTCGGCAAGAAGTTCCTAGATGCAGAGGGGAAACCCTTGATTTAGTGGGATCCTAAAGCCAACCGGGCCTCAATATCTACTCTCCTTCCCAGCTAGACGGAGCAAGACAAAGTCACCGGCGATGCCTTCGCGTTGGCCTACGGCCTCAACAGTCGTGAGGATGCCGACCACTTTGACCCTTCGCCCACCTGGCTCTTTTCCTTCGACTCCATCTGGGCCTTGATGCGCGGGATTCCGCTCGTGCATATGTGCGCGCTTTGAAGCATCATCATAGATAGCAACTTCTCCGACATGCACAAAGCGAGAGATGAGGCGGTGGACAATACGGCCGTCCTGAAGGCCGAGCTGGCGGATGCCCTGCGGCTTCTATCTCTTCGCCTAGCTGATGAGGTAAGCGAGATCCTCCAACGCCTCTCACTCCCCCCTTAGTACATAATTCGTTTTCCTCCTTTATATGCTGACGAGCTTTCTTCTATGTACATGACTCCACCCAAAGATCGCTGTCTCGCGCGAGGCTGGCCGGTCTGGAATATGAGAACGCCCTGCTAAAGTTACAGCTCCAGTGCGCGGAAGCGGCTGCGATCCTGCCTCCTCCCTCGCCGGATGAGAGGCTAAAGAGTCGCTACTATTCGGAATATGACATCGACAAGTTGTTGCAAGTCAACGCCCAATCAACGACCGAGTTAATGATAGAGACGCTGTGAGATGCGGGATGCCTCAATGAGGGAGGCGATATCATCTCCGCCTGCAGGATCCTTCCTTGACTTTTCGAGTCTCTCACCAAGCCTGCGGGAGCACCCGATTCCCCGCCTCTGGATGTCCTGAAGTCTCCTGTTATAGTTGGCGAGACATCCGGCGATAGCTCTGGCGAGAGTTCTGGCGGGAGCTCTACCGAGAGCTCAATCGGGGAATCCGACGGAACCTCCTAAAGATCCTCGCTGCCCTCCTTGCTGTTGAACTCTCTCTTTTTATTCTTTTTGAATGCGCGAGATGTTCTCGCATGTAACCCTTTTTTGTAAACACATTCATATATATGATCAATTTTTTTCTTCTCTTACCTTCTCATAAAGGCGATATATATTTTGTCTATTGCTTGTAAAGTGCGTTCTCACCGAGACCCTAGGCCCCTAGGAGATTCGCAACCCTTAGCAATAGATTAACATGTGGAACCTTGTCGAGAAGGAAAGTCCAAGCGTGATTTTTTCGAGTGCTCCCCTTCGAGATCCGTTTGCCAAGAGCCCTCTGCCTAGAGTGCTGACCATAGGTTTTTAAGAGGGCCGCCCTCCTTATGCAATACGCGAACAAATGGAGTTTTGCCGAGAACTTTCCGCTGTCTGGTCAAGAGCTTCCCGCCCAGGGTCCCTTGCCGAGAACCCCCTTTGTCGAGAACCTCTTGTCGGGAACCTCCTGCCCAAATAGGTGGGGGACACTTACCTTCCTCCCAGGTTCTGTAAGACTTCCAAACTTTCCCTGAGCTCTTTACGATCTCTTTCCCTGGCCCCCCAGGTGTGTCTCCTATCCTGCTCGGCTGATGAGATCCCGGAAAGTGAGTCTACCCAGGGTTGAGCCTCGCTCGGGCTGATGCAGAAGTTTCCAAACCGAAGTATCTCCAAGAACAAATCTTTTCCCCCAGGTGTGTCTTCCGCCCTGCCCAGCTAATGAGAGCCTGAGCAACGAGTCTACCCGGGGCCGAGCAGTGCTCAGGGTATACCTTACCCCCACAGGAGAGCCTTCGGACCTGCTAGCTAGTGAGAGTATGCGCAGCGGGTCTACTTGGGGCCGAGCTAGGCTCGGGGTAGTGCAAAAGTTTCCAAGTTGAAGTATCTCCAAGAACATTTCCAAGACCAAGTCCTTTCCCCCCAGGTGTGCCTACCGCCCTGCCCAGCTAATGAGAGCCTGGGCAGTGAGTCTACTCAGGGTCGAGCAGCACTCGGGGTATCCCTTGCCCCCACAGGCGAGCCTTCGGACCTGCCAGCAAGTGAGAGCCTGCGCAGCGGGTCTATCTGGGGCTAAGCCAGGCTCAGGGTAGAGCAAAAGTTTCCAAGCTGAAGTATCTCCAAGAACATTTCCAAGACCAAGTCCTTTCCCCCCAGGTGTACCTACCGCCCTGCCCAGCTAATGAGAGCCTGAGAAGCGAGTCTACCCGGGGCCGAGCAGCACTCGGGGTATCCCTTACCCCCCACAGGTGAGCCTTCAGACCTGCCAACTAGTGAAAGCCTGCACAGCATGTCTACTTCGGGCCGAGCCAGGCTTGGGGTAGTGCAAAAATTTTCAAGCTGAAGTATCTCCAAGAACATTTCCAAGACCAAGTACTTTATGCCCAGGTGTGTCTACTGCCCTGCCCAGCTAATGAGAGCCTGAGCAGTGAGTCTACCTAGGGCCGAGCAGCACTCAAGGTATCCCTTACCCCCACAGGCGAGCCTTCAGACCTACCAGCTAGTGAGAGCGTGCGCAACGGGTCTACCTGGGTCCTAGCCAAGCTCGGGGTAGTGCAAAAGTTTCCAAGCTGAAGTATCTCCAAGAACATTTCCAAGACCAAGTCCTTTTCCCCCAGGTGTGCCTACCGCCCTGCCCAGCTAATGAGAGACTGAGCAGCGAGTATACCTGGGGCCGAGCAGTACTCAAGGTGTCCCTTACCCCCATATGCGAGCCATCAGACCTTCCAGCTAGTGAGATCCTGCGCAGCGGGTTTACTTGGGGCCGAGCCAAGCTCGGGGTTGTACAAAAGTTTCCAAGCGGAAGTATTTCCAAGAAAATTTCCAAGACCAAGTCCTTTCCCCCCAGGTGTGCCTACCGCCCTGCCCAGCTAATGAGAGCCTGAGCAGCGAGTCAACCACGGCCCGAGCAGCACTCAAGGTATCCCTTACCCACATAAGCGAGCCTTCGGACCTGCCAGCTAGTGATAGCCTATGTGGTGGGTCTACCTGGGGCCGAGCCAGGCTCGGGGTAGTGCAAAAGTTTCCCAGCTGAAGTATCTCCAAGAACATTTCCAAGACCAAGTCCTTTCCCCCCAGGTGTGCCTACCGCCTTGCCTATCTAATGAGAGCCTGAGAAGCGAGTCTACCCAGGGCCGAGCAGCACTCGGGGTATCCCTTACCCCCACAGGCGAGCCTTCAGACCTGCCAGCTTGTGAGTGCTTGCACAGCGGGTCTACATGGGTCCGAGCCAGGCTCGGGGTAGTGCAAAAGTTTCCAAGCTGAAGCATCTCCAAGAACATTTCCAAGACCAATTCCTTTCCCCCCCAGGTGTTCCTACCGCCCTGCCCAGCTAATGAGAGCCTGAGTAGCGAGTCTACTCGGGGTCTTGCAGCACTCGGGTATCCCTTACCCCCACAAGCGAGCCTTCAGACCTGCCAGCTAGTGAGATCCTGCACAGCGGGTATACCTGGGGCCGAGCCAGGCTTGGGGTAGTGTAAAAGTTTCCAAGCTGAAGCATCTCCAAGAACATTTCCAATACCAAGTCCTTTCCCCCCAGGTGTGCCTACCACCCTGCCCAGCTAATGAGAGCCTGAGCAACGAGTCAACTCGGGGTCGAGCAGCACTCGGGGTATCCCTTACACCCATTGGCGAGCCTTCGGACCTGCCAGCTAGTGAGAGCCTGCGCAGCGGGTCTACTTGGGGCCAAGCCAGGCTCGGGGTAGTGCAAAAGTTTTCAAGCTGAAGTATCTCTAAGAACATTTCCAAGACTAAGTCATTTCCCCCTAGGTGTGCCTACCACCCTGCCCAACTAATGAGAGCATGAGCAGCGAGTCTACCCAGGGCCGAGAAGCACTCGGGGTATCTCATACCCCCATAGGCGAGCCTTCGGACCTTACATCTAGTGAGAGCCTGCATAGTGGGTCTACCTGGGGCCGAGCCAGGCTCGGGATAGTGCAAAAGTTTCACAACTGAAGTATCTCCAAGAACATTTCTAAGACCAAGTCCTTTCCCCCCAGGTGTGCCTACCGCCCTGCCCATCTAATGAGAGCCTGAGCAGCGAGTCTACCCAAGGCCGAGCAGCACTCGGGGTGTCCCTTACCCCCACATGCGAGCCTTCGGTCCTTCTAGCTAGTGAGAGCCTGCGCAGCGGGTTTACCTGGGGTCGAGCCAAGCTCGGGGTAGTACAAAAGTTTCCAAGCTGAAGTATCTCCAAGAACATTTCCAAGTCCATGTCCTTTCCCCCCAGGTGTTCCTACCGCCCTGCCCAGCTAATGAGAGCCTCGGCAGTGAGTGTACCCGGAGCCGAGTAGCACTCGGAGTATCCCTTACCCCCACAGGCGAGCCTTCGGACCTTTCAGCTAGTGAGAGCATGCGCAGCAGGTCTACCTGGGGCCGAGCCAGGCTCGGGGTAGTGCAAAAGTTTCCAAGCTGAAGTATCTCCAAGAACATTTCCAAGACCAAGTACTTCCCCCCTGGTGTGCCTACCGCCCTACCTAGCTAATGAGAGCCTGAGCAGCGAGTCTACTCGGGTCTGAGCAGCTCTCGGGGTATCCCTTACCCCCACAGGCGAGCCTTCGGACCTGCCAGCTAATGAGAGCCTGCGCAGCTGGTCTACCTGGGGCCGAGCCAGGCTCGAGGTAGTGCAAAAATTTCCAAGCTGAAGCATCTCGAAGAACATTTCCAAGACCAAGTCCTTTCCCCCCAGGTGTGCCTACCGCCCTGCCCAGCTAATGAGAGCCTGAGCAACGAGTCTACCCGGGGCCGAGCAGCACTCGGGGTATCCTTTACCCCCACAGGCGAGCCTTCGAACCTGCCAGCTAGTGAGAGCATGCGAAGCGGGTCTACCTGGGGCCGAGCCAGCCTCAGGGTAGTGCAAAAGTTTACAAGCTGAAGTATCTCCAAGAACATTTCCAAGACCAAGTCCTTTCCCCCAGGTGTGCCTACCGCCCTGCCTAGCTAATGAGAGCCTGAACAGCGAGTCTACCCGGGGCCGAGCAGCACTCGGGGTATACCTTACCCCCACAGGCGAGCCTTTGGACCTGCCAGCTAGTGAGAGCCTGCGCAACGGGTCTACCTGGGGCCGAGCACGGCTCGGGGTAGTGCAAAAGTTTCCATTCTTTCATAATTTCACAATAGGTAAAATAAAAACAGGTTAGTGAATGTAATATAGTAAATAACTTTGAATATACAATTTCATCTTCCCCCCTCACTTATGCGTAGAAGAATTTTAAGTCATCACCGCTCTAGGTGTGGCTCATGGACCTCCCCTCCACGTCCTGGAGGCGGTAACCTCCCGTTCTCAGGACCCTTTCAACAATATAAGGCCCTTCACAGTTTTAGTTGAACTTACCCACGGGGGTCTATCTCCCCGCAACATCAACTTTCTTTAGCACCAGATCCCCCTCCGCGAACTGTTTGATTCTGATATGTTTGTCAAAGTATTTCGCCATCTGCCATTTGATCTCCTCCTGCCTGATAGCTGCAAAATCGCGCAACTCTTCCACTATATCCAATGGGTGGCGCAACTCCCCTTCATTCTCCAACCTCCAAACCTTGTTTCCTTCACCCGCGGCCGCAACCCATGGGGACTGAAACTCAAACTCCACGGACAGGACCGCCTAACACCCATGAGAAATTTTGAAGGGGGTCTCATCAGTGGGCGTGTTCGGGGTTGTCCGCAAGGCCCACAACACTGAGGGGAGTTGTTCCACCCAACTCCCCCTCAAGTTCTCCATCTTCTTCTTGAGAAAGCTTACGATGATTTTGTTCACCGCCTCCACCTGGTCATTGCTCCTTGGGTGGTGGATCGAGGAAAACCTAAGGTCTATCCCCAGTTGGGTGCAGAAGCTGATTAACTCCTCACTAGCAAACTGGTCGGGGGCCATTGTCTGTCATTATTGCCTGGGGCAACCCGTGTCTGCATATGATCTCCCCCCAAAAAAAATTCTTGATGACTTAGGAGGTGACCTTGGCCAGCGTCTTGACCTCTAGCCACTTTGAAAAGTAATCAATCATGACCAGAAGAAACCTTATCTGCCCACTAGCCAGAGGGAAAGGCCTAACTAGATCCATCCCCCAGATGCCAAAAGGCCATGGCGTTGTGATGCTTCAGAGCCTTTGAGCAGGCAAGAGCTGTAGGGGGCGTTCAGTTGACACTTTTGGCACCTCCTCGCAAACTTGGTCGCATCCTTCCTCAGGGTATGCAAGAAATACCCTTGCCTGACCACCTCGCTTCCAACGTCCTACTCCCCGATTGACTACCGTATTTGTCGGAGTGTACCTCCTCCAGGATCCTTGGGATCTCATCCTCTATCAAGCACCTTACAAGGAGCCCTGACAACATCTTCCGATGCACCCCCCCCCCCCCCTTCGAGCATCAGGTAATAAGTTGCTTTGTGCCTGAAGATCTTCGCATCCTTGGTCCCTTCCGGAAGCTCGCCAGTGGTCAGAAAGGTCACGAATGGATCCACACACGAGGGCTGCCGATACACTTCCATCAACTCTCCTTCCTCGATCGTCGGTCGGAATAGCTCGGTTAGGTTTCCTCCTCCCCGAGATCCAAACTTAGCCAACCGATTGGCTTCTACACTCTCCTCCCTGGGAACATGTTGGATTGAGAACTTCTGAAACCCTCCGATGATCACCCTTACCTTGGATAAGTATTCCACAAGGGTGGGCTCCCGGGCTTCAAACTCTCCTCAGATCGGTGATACCACCACCAATGAATCCGTGAATACCTCCACATCATGGATCTCAAGCTCCATTGTAAAACAAAGGCCGGCTATCACGACCTCGTACTCCGCTTGGTTATTAGTGACCGGGAAGTGCAAGACCACAGCTTGTTCAATAGTGACCCCCTGATGTCTTATCAACACTAATCCTCCCCCAATGGAATACTTCCTTGAAGTCCCGTCAACCATCATCTTCCATGCCCCTGTGGCCGTGGCTCCTCAACCCCGACCTCAACAACATAGTCAGCTAAGGAGTCATCCACCACTTGTGCCTTAATGGAGAGCCTTGGCACAAACAAGATGTAAAACTCACTCAATTCAATAGACCACTCTGCCAACCGCCCCGAGTGTTCCACTCCTTCAAAAATCTTGTGAAGGGGAGAGTCCATCACCACTTTGATCGAATGAGCTTGGAAGTATGACTGAAGCTTCCTAGCCGAAATGATTAAAGCATACGCTAGCTTTTCTAAAATTGGGTAGTGGAGCTCTGCCTTCTTCATGATCCTGCTAACATAGTAGATAGGCAATTGCTTCTTCCCCTCTTCACTGACCAGAACAGAGCTTACGGCCTCCGCTCCTACCCCGAGATACAAGGCTAGATCATCCCCCTCCTTTGGGCTTTGAAGTAGCGGCGCCAGGGAGAGTTGTGTCTTCAGCATTTGGAAAGCCTCTTCACACTCGGTGGTCCATTCAAATTTTTGATTGCCCCGCAGCACCTTGAAGAATGACGAGCATTTCTCTCGCGACCTGGAGAGGAACCTGCTTAGCTCGGCCAGTTTGTCTGTCAAGCGCTGGACCTCCTTAGCATTATGTGGTGACTCTAGCTCTAGGATGGCCTTCACCTTATCTGGGTTAGGCTCTACCCCTACTGAGGTCAGAAGATGTCTAAGGAACTTCCCTCGACTTGCCCCGAAGACACACTTCAGGGGGTTCAGCCTCATCTTGAACTCACGTAGGGTAGCGAATGTCTCCTCCAGGTCACGTAGGTGCGAGTCCATACCCTTGCTTTTGACCATGAGATTGTCAACATAGACCTCCAGGTTCCTCCCCCTCTGGCTTTGGAAGACTCGATCCATCATACACTGGTAGGTAGCTCCCGCGTTCTTTAGCCCAAAGGGCATTATTTTATAGTTGAAGCATCCCTCCCTCGTGATGAAGGAGATGACCTTGACATCGGGAGGATGCATTTGGATCTGGTGGTAACCTAAAAAAGCATCTAAAAAACTCATAATAGAAAAACCAATGGCTGAATCAACCAGCGCGTTGATCCGAGGCAGGGGGTAGCAATCCTTGGGTCATGATTTATTTAATAAAGAAAAGTCTATACACATGCGCCATTTTCCACCCCCCTTTTTTACCATTACCACATTAGAGATCCAGCCCAGATACTGGATCTCCGAGATGAAGCCGGCCTCCAGAAGCTTCTTGACCTCCTCGCGTATGGGCTCCTCCAGCTTGGTAGCTATGGTCCTCATCTTCAAGAGAATGGGGAGCGTCCGGGAATCCAAGTTCAGGCGGTGGAAGGCTACATCTGCATTGATGCCCGACAT
Organism: Platanthera zijinensis; assembly: GCA_039513925.1. Lineage (NCBI taxonomy): Eukaryota > Viridiplantae > Streptophyta > Magnoliopsida > Asparagales > Orchidaceae > Platanthera > Platanthera zijinensis. Next base: position 42,401,697 of record CM077079.1, on the reverse strand, counting down.
GTCAACCGCGCTCCAAGCAAAAATGTCGACGTTGCCCTAGATGCAAGCCCGCATCCGCTCCTGGTCCTCGGGGTGTAGGCCCCCGTTGATCCGGACCCTTTGCACCTGGCCGGCGCTGGTGAAGACTTCCATCTCCACCACTTCCTCAGGCGGCTCCAGCCGCGACTGCTCCCAGTCGGCCCTTGCCTCCTTTTCCTGCCCAAGCTCTTCCTCCCCTCCTGCTTCCTCAACTTCCATCGCCTCACCTAGGCTCTCCTGCAGGCCCTCTTGCTGCTCAACCTACCCGCCCCTTGGGGCCTCAATCTCAACTCCTCCTCCTCACTCTTCCTCTACTCCCTCCTCCTGTCGACCCCCTTGCGGATCCGACCGTTCGTCCCTCTGAACCTCATGCACGGCTTTTCCTCCCTGCTCCTCCGCAATCTGCTCGCTCGCCTCCTCCAGGCTCACCTCCTCCCCTCTGACGATCTCTTCCTGCACTGCCATCTCCCTTTCTAACTCCTCTGCCTCTGCCATCCAAGATATGGTGTTGACCACCATCACGTAACATTTCCTTGCCACCTTCGGGTACCCCTGATCCTAACATGCACCCCTCCGTTGTTGAACTTGAGGCATTGGTGGAATAAGGAGGGGACGCAGTGAAAGGCACTGATGAGGGGGCGCCAAAAGATGGCATTATAACTGTTTGGGGCGTCAACTATAACGAACCGATAGTTTCGTGACACGCCCCTTAACTTCACATGCACCCCTACTCCTCCTTCTACTCCTTCCTCTCTCCTGAGAACCCAAACAATGGTCCGTCTAAAGCTAGGACCCTCTTGGCCTCGACCTTCATCTCGTCGAAGGACTTCTTAAAGATCACATTCACGGAGCTCCCGTTGTTGACCAGGATCCTGGAGACCGTGAAGTTTTCCACCGCCTTCTGGATCACCAAGGCGTCACAGAATGGGTCCTCGAAGTTTGGCATGTCTGCCGATGAAAAAGTAAATTTTTCCTCCGGAGGGGGGCCTGGGAGGTCGAGGCGACCCCCCTTCGTAACATGGTCTGAAGGCTCCCCTTATGGGTTGCCTCAATCCCAACTCCGCCATGGATCACCCCAATCCCTCCCCGGGTTCCTACGTCTGTCCGGTCCTCACACCTGTCTTCTCCCGCTTCCTGTTGAACCTCCATGATCCTTATCGGTGGATCCTGCCTCCCTATCCCCCTGTCCTCTCTCATCTCTAGGAACTCTGGGCAGGTGGCTGTCGCGTGACCCTCCTCCTTGTGAAAGTCACAGAAAGGCAACGCCACCCTTCCCCCTCTTTCTTCTCTGCCTCCTCTTCTTCCAGCTCCTCCCCAAGCTCCTCTCCTTCCACCTCTACCTCGGCCGACCTCCATCGCTTCTTGCTACGGCGGAAAATGACCCATCTGCCCCTGCCTCCATGCCGGCTGATCAAACCTCCTTGTCTCATGGAAGTTGTCCCTTCCTTGGAAGCCTCCACCCTACCCCTAGAAGCGACCCTCTTGTGGCATCCAACCCAACCGGTTGTTTGGCTCCCGAGCTCCCATCCTTTATGTTGCAACTGCTTCCCCTGCTACCCCTACTGCCACTGTTGCCCCTGTCCTCGGGGCTTCTCTCTCCTTCTCTCTTCCCTCTGCTCTCTCTGCCTTCCTGCTCCAGATCCTTCACGTCATCCTCTGCCAACCTGGCCAGCTTCCTAGTAAAAGATGGGTTGGCCCTTTTGAAGTCTATCTCCTTCGACGCCCTCTCCATAAGCTCCTCAAAAGAGAGGGGGCATTCTCTTCAGCTCCATGCTAAAAAATCTCGGCCTAAGCCCTAGGGTGAAGGCGAGCATCAGTGCATACCCTGGGACCTCCTGGACCAGGAGGATCTCTTCCTGAAATCGGTCAACATAGTGACCCAACGTCTCATCTTGCTTCTGCCTCAACGCGAACAGGCACTCTGCCTCCTTCTTCTGCTTCTTCGATGTCGAGAACCTCAGCAGGAACCCTCGATGCAGATCCTCAAAACTATTGATTGAACTTGCCGGCAACTGGTAGAACCAGTCCCGGGCCTTCTCCTTCAATATAATGGGAAAGAGCCGGCATTTGAATGCGTCTGTCATCTGCCTTATCGAAACAACATCCTCAAACCACTGCACATGCTGCACAGGGTCATCCTTCCCCAAGTAATAGGACTTTTCGGGCTCCCAGAACCCCTTCGGAACAAGAGCCGAGATGATGAGCTCACTAAAAGGGCTCCTGCCCCCTGCCTGCCAAGAAGCCACATCTCGCAGTCTCGGCTGGCTCTCTCGGTCTGCGCTGCCTTTCCCGGGGAAGAGCACTCACGCAGCTACATCCCTCTTGCCGACCTCTGCCATCACCTCCTTTCCGGGACGCTGCCCGGGAGCATTCTCGCCTAAGTGAGGGACCGCCTATACTGGAACCTGAGGCGTAGCCCACTCACTCCTTGTCGAGAAGGCCAGGTTGATGGTCTGCAAGACCTCTCTCCTGAAGTCCTCCAGCATCTTCCTTGTTGCCTCCTCTCACCGAGAGGGGGAACCTCTTGATCCTGATCTTTGCCTTCACCTCCGTCCATAGGACTCAACTCAAGATTTTCTTATACTGGCTACCTTCCACGCTCACTGCACAAGAACTGTTGAAGCTAAAATTTGACCTCAACGAAAGTTCGAAACCAGGGTTATAGCCAACACCTACTTCTCCCAAGCTCTGACCTATGACAGGCAGTAAAGGACCAGAAACCAACCCAAAGCCTTAGCTGGGAGGTCCCACCTCTTACCCGGAAGATCCCTGAGTGCTTCCCATCCAAAGCCAAATACTGGGCTAGGAGCTCCTCAGAAAGCACTAGAAAATCTTAAGAAAATATGAAAGCTTGCCTTGTGAAGAGCCCATGTGGGTCTATTTATAGCCTTTGCTGACCTGAAATTACTAAATTACCTCTGAATGGTCTGCCAATAGCCAAACTCCGTTGTTCTGAGGAGTTAAATGCAGACCCTGGGGTATACAGGTAATTTTACCTGAGGGCATCCAGGTAATTTCACCATGGGCCCTACCCGGCGGGAGCCTTCCTGCCGAGAACTAAAGGCTCTCGCATTTACTTCCTACCGAGAACTCCCCCGCCCTCACTAGGCGGGAGCTAAGAGAGTATTAATGAATATTAAAGGCTATGCATGTTCCCGCCCTCACGAGGCGCAAGCCTTCTCGCCCGCCTCTGGGAGGGAATATGCCTCGGCCGAATACCGGCCTGTATTAACGAGCGTCAAGCTCTACTTGAAGAACTGCTTACCTGAGCACGAGCATTCTTGCCTACTCTTATGCGAGAGCTCTCCTGTTTCGAACATGTTCGACGATCGTCGAGCCCTGCTCGACGAGACCTGAGCGAATCTCGGCGAAATCTGAATAGAGGCGTTGAGTGAGCTTCCCTCACTAAATGCTTCTGGACTTAGAGAAATTCTGCTGGCTGTTGATGAAATCTACCCTAAGCTAGACAAAAGTCGAGCTCAACCCTGACTGGGCGAGAGAGTTCTTGCCCATGATGTTCTCACCGAGGGACTGCTCTCGCTCCTCCTTTTGGCCTGCTCCCAAGTGGTAGCTTTCTTGTTCAAAACCTGCTCGACGAACGTCGAGCCCAGCTCAACGAGAACTAAGCTGAGATTGACGCAGGTCGAGCTTAATCCCGATTGGGCGAGAAGGTTCTCGCCTATGGACTTCTCTGAGTCTTTCATCACCCAAGGCTAGCTCAAAGCTAGCCCAAACCTGGCCCTTGGTTCTTCTGGGTCCCACATAGCGAATATGGGGTTGTACACCCATGTTGCATACAGAAAGATGAAAAGGCTTGACTAATATACTCTTTAGCGTTATCAGAGCGAAAGATTTTAATTGAAACACCAAACTGATTTTGAATTAAATGATAAAAAGAGGTCCATACATTGAATAATTCAGAGCGATCTCATAAGAGATACACCCAAGTACATCTAGAAAAGTCATCAATAAAGGTTACAAAATAAGAACTACCCCGACCAACGGTGAGGGTAGGAGCAGGACCCCAGACATCGGAGTGAATGAGATCAAACGAATGGGTAGAGCAACGACCTTGCTTCGGTTGGAAGGAGGAACGGTGATGCTTTCCAAGCCGACAGGCATCGCTGTTGAGAGGAGAACTATACGGAGGAAGGTGGGGCAAAATCTGAAGAAGAAGTCGTTGAGGAGGATGACCAAGGCAGAGATGCTACTGTAGAAGATCTATAGAGGAGGAGGAGAAGGTGGACATAGCAGAAATATTGTCAATGAAGTAGAGGATGCTGCTCTCAGTCCCAGTAGTAATCATCAGTTGGGAGCTCGGATCCTGAAAAGAATAAGAAGTTGGAGTGAATGTGAGAGAGCACTAGAGTTGCTTGCATAAAGAGGTAACTGATAATAAATTGCACAGAAACTTTGGCACATAGAGAGTGTCCGCCAAGCAAAGAGACGGAGTGACATGAACCACTCTCGTTCCATGGACCGGGGAGGGAGAGCCATCAGCAACGAGAACCGTGGGCAACCGATCATGTGTTTCTAGGAGAGAAAAGCACTGAGGATTGTCCGTCATGTGATTAGTCACATCAAAGTCTATCAGCCATTTACCTTGAGTAATCACGTGGGCACTACCTGATGACGTGACCACCGAGGCGGACGGCTTCGAGGAGGAGGTAGAAAAGAGTCGCCAGAGGGGCGAATATGCGGATGTTTCATCCAGCAGCGTTCCATGGTATGCCCGGTGCGGCCACAGTGAGAGAAGAGGAAGCGGGAAGGGCCACGCCCGCCGGACTGGTGATTGCGGCTACTAGAGCCACTCCATTGAGTCTGGTGAGCATAGTTGTCTGGTGGTGAAGGAGAGGACAGAAGGGGACGCTGAAGTAGAGAGATAACTGCGACAATGTGTGCAGCAGTGTCATCCAAGGTAGGAGAGTTCGCCTCGCCCAAAATTTGCTGGCAGATCATGTCGTAGGACTCAGGAAGTCACAGAAGATAGCATACAACCAAAAGTTCCTGGAAGTGCTTGTGTTGCTCGGCCAAATCCGTAGAGAAGGGGCGATTCTGAAGAATCTCAGCCCCGAGAGTCTGAACTTATTGATAAACGATAGCATGAGATATAGAAGGACATGCAAAGAGGTCCGCATATAAAGTATAGATGCGGGACGTCTGAGCCCCCTTCGAGTATAGAGTAGTAAGATGAATCCAAGCCGTCTTGATCGTCTCATCATGACGGATGATGGGAAGACATTCATCCGAAAGGCTGTTAGCTAGCCAAGTGCGCACAAGCGCGTCTCTAGCATCCCAGTCGTTAAACTCAGTGGAAGTGAGAGGAGGAGGGTCATCAATGAGATGGTGGCGTTTGCGTTGTGAACGGAGAAGGAAGGTGAAGGAGACACTCCAATCTGGTTAGTTGGGATCGATGAGTTTGGAGACGGTGCCAAGATTCCCGGATGGAGGAGGAGGCGGATTGGCCACGGGAGTAGCGGTGGTGGTTGAGGTACTGGAAAGAGTCATGGAGGGAAGACAAGAAGATGCGCTAGAAGAAGCAATAAGTCGCGTGAACAGTGAGCAGGAAGTGCGGCTAGGAAGGTCGCAGCGGACAAAGAACAGAAAAGAAGTCGCGTGAGAAGAAACAACAAGCCGCGCGAACAACAAGCAGGACGTGCGGCTAGGGAGGCCGCAGCGGACAAAGAAAAGATTCTGCAGCGGTCATGGTGTCAACACACCAACGACAAGGAAGGCCACAACCAAGAAGCAGAGCAAAGCAGAGGGAAAGAAGTTGCACAGATAGAGAGAAGGCCACGCCAATAGGAGATAGAGAGGACCACGCGAACTGGAAGGAGTTTGCGAGAAAGGCAAGCAGGTCGTGCGAATAGAGCAGAGACCGCACGAACAGAAACGGGCCGTGCTAATCAAAGGACATCGCGGGGAGAAGAGAAGCAGAGCAACCGTGAAAACAAGTCGCGGATAGAAGAAAAGAGAGGCCGCGCACACAAAGGGCAACGACAAAGAGGAGAAGAGAAGAAAAGTCGCGCAAACAGACTGCACGAAGAAGGGCAAATCGTGCGGTCAGAAGAAGGCACCGAATTAGGTGGAAAAGGTCAAGTCCTCTGATACCATGTGCGAACAAACAAGTAGAAACCAAAAATATGAATAACAGAAATTTTTATTATCCAAAAAGATGAGTATTACAAAGGTATGGCCTCCTTTTTATAGAATGGAGGAGATGAGAGAGATTGCAAGTAAGTAATGTGGGACTAAATAATTATAGGTTTAGCAAAAACAAGCAAGACAGGACGCGCGGTTAGACGAATAGGCTGACCGTCTGGCAACCACCAGAAGGAGAGAATAAGTCGCCATAGGAGAGTGCCAGACCGCCCGGTCTCCAAGTCGCCTGAGACAAACTGTCAGATCGCCCGGATACTAAACAGTAACAGTCCGGCTACCAAGTCGCTGGAAACAAACCGCCGGATCACGCGATCTCTAATCTGCCAGTGTCAGACCTCCATACCGCCCGGTCTCCATACAACAACACCTTAGGCCAAGAGTTGGCTACTGATCTGATCCTACAATCGTTGTCTGACAAATATTGGCAGTTTGTCTTGAACTACAACATGAATGAGATGGGCAAGACATTGTCTGAGCTTTTAGGCATGTTAAAAACTGTAGAGATTAATATGAAGAAGGCCAAGCCTGCTAGCCTAATACTGATGGTGCATAAAGGCAAGGGCAAAGCCAATGGGTTCAAGAAGACTAAGGTTGGACCCAAGTCATCTCTTGACCCTAAGTCTTCAACACAGAAGAAGGGCATGACAAAGGAAGGGAAATGCTACCACTGTGGCAAGGCTGGTCATTGGAGGAGGAATTGTCCTTCTTATATTGAAGGTCTGCAGAAGATGAAGGGAGATATGAATTCTGCTTCAAGTATTTACGTTATAGAGATAAACCTTTCTGTTCCTTCATCTTGGGTATTGGATACCAGATGTGATTCTCATATTTGTACAAATGTGCGGGAACTAGGAAGGAGGATATTGCTGGGTAAAGGAGAGGTGGACTTACGTGTTGAAAATGGAGCAAGAGTTGTTGCCGCTATCGTTGGTGTCTACCGTCTTTCTTTGCCCTTAGGGCTAGTAATAGAACTAGATAACTATTATTTCATTTCTTTCATAACTAAAAACATTATATTTGTTTCATGTTTAGATATGAAAGGCTTTTCATTTATAATTAAGAACAACTATTATTTAATTTTTATGAATGATATTTGTTATGTTGTAGCCCAAATGTTTACTGGTTTGTATGTTTTGAACATAGACCATCTGATCTATAACATAGAAAATACTAAAAGACTAAGTACGAATGACTCAAATCCTACATACCTTTGGCATTGTCGTTTGGGTCATATAAATGAGAAACACATATCTATGCTCCATAAAGATGGACTGCTTGACTCATTTGATTATGAATCATATTTATTAGGCAAAATGACTAAAGTCCCTTTCACTGGTCAAACTGAGAGGATTGATGATCTATTAGGTGTAATACATAGTGATGTATGTAGACCCATGAGTTTTATGACTAGAGGTGGGTACTACTACTTTGTTACATTTATTGATTATTTTAATAGATACAGATATGTGTATCTTATGAAGTGCAAATCTAAAACCTTTGAAAAGTTCAAAGAGTTATAGAGTTAAGTAGAGAATCAGTTGGGAAAAAGGGTTAAAACACTCTGATCTGATCGAGGTGGTGAATACCTAAGTCATGAGTTTCGTGATCATTTAAAAGAGTGTGGTATTGTATCACAACTCACTCCACCTAGAACACCATAATATAATTGTGTGTCTGAGAGGAGGAATTGTACTTGTTAGACATGGTGAAGTCGATGATGAGTCATGCAGATTTATCTGTTTCCTTTTGGTGTTTTGCTTTAGAGACTGCTTTCACACTAAATCGTGCTCCAACGAAAATGATTCAAAAGACATCATATGAGTTGTGGACTGGGAAGCGTCTTGGTATATCCTTCATGAAGATTTGGGGGTGTGAGGCATACGTACGACATCAAATGCTTGATAAGCTGGAACTCAAGTCAGATAAGTGTTATCTTGTGGGGTATCCTAGGGAAACCAAAGGGTACTACTTCTACCTATCATCTGAGGGCAAAGTGTTTGTCATAATTATTGATGTCTTTTTAGAGAAAGAGTTCTTATCTAAAAAGACTACAAAGTTGGAACTTGAAGAAGTTTAGGAACCACAAACAATGAATGAATCAGAATTGGAACCTGAGCAAGGACTACAAGTTGTCATAGCTAGAGAGCCTGCTCAGAAAGCACAAGTCTTACATAGATCTGGTAGACCTAGATTTGAGTCCGAGAGATATGGATTTCTCGTGTCTCAAATAGGTAATGTGTTGCTTATGGATCATAATCATGAGTCTACAACCTACTAAGAGGCTATAAATGGAACGAACTCCAAGAAGTTGCTTGAGACCATGAAATCTAAAATGGACTTCATGTATGCAAACCAAGTTTGGACCTTGGTTGAATAACCTGAAGGGGTACGACCCATAGGGTGCAAGTGGTTCTTCAAGAAGAAGACCGACATGGATGAGAATGTACAAACATTCAAAGGGGTGATTAGTGGCTAAAGGTTTCAAGCAATTTCATGGTGTTGACTATGATGAGTCCTTTTTCCAATGATATACAGACTTTCAAAGGGGAGAACTTGTTGTCGTTGCGCTGTATTGGCGCTAACGGCAAGGACCCGAACGCGCCTCGCATGAACACGAACTTGTCGGTCCAATGATGGACCTTATTCAGATTCTCCACCAACATGACCCTGACACTTGATAAGAATATGATGTCATCGCTTGTCGTCTTGAGATTCAGGATCTTTTGGAAGGCGACGAGGTTGAACTCAATCCCCTCTGCGTGCATGTAGCACGTAAATACGACCAACACGTTGATGTCGTTGGAGTTTATCTGTGCAGGAATGAACCTGGAGTGCTTGAGCACCTGGACCACCTCTGGCCACAGGGAAAGTCGCAGACCTGCCTCAAAGTGTGCAAGGGAAGCATGAGCTCGTCCCTGAATAATGTGTTGATCCCTTAATCGGACAAGGGCCGCCTCGTCGAGAAGCCCTGTGAAGAAACTACCCCTTGAAATTGTCGAGCTCTATGGAAGTGTTCTTGACCTGAGAGAAGTTTTTGGAACCCCTAGTTGGATTTGGGCTAGGTTCACTGAGTTAGGATATGACCCAACATGTATAGATCAGGGTCATGACTATGTCCTAGATTCTAGGTCAAGTCCTTAGAGTCAAACAGTACAAAGGACCAGCCTTCAACACTGCCAACGACTCAAGACTTAGAGAAATCAAGTTTTGGAAAAAGGAGATCTACGTTCGTCGATCTCCAATCGACGATCGTCGTGCTCAGCTCGACTAACTCAGAGACAATTCTCTGAGCTGACCTCGATGAACTTAGATCTCAGCTCAACGAACTCTGGACAAAGTGATAACTCCTCTAGTCAAACTTTAGTCAATGAACTAAAGAACATCAGCTAGACGAACTCTGTCTTCAGGTCGACTAACACTTCAACTCTCAGAGCCAAAGATCTCTCAACGCCATAGTTGACTCAGCGCCACAGTTCACTCAAAGCCAAAGCTCACCCAGAGCCCAAGATCACTCAACTCTCTCAATGCCAGATCAATACTTCAACATTCAACACCAGAAAATATTCTAAGTCCAGACTGCAGACTCAGCTCGACGATCTCAGACTTCAGCTCGACGAACTTGATGCACAGAAGAAGAAAGTTAACAAGCAACATTCAGAGTTCGACGATTTTGGATCTCAGCTCGACGAACAGCTATTCTCAGCTCGACGAAAGCCACTCTCTGGTCGACGAACTCAAAGCACTGAATCTACCAGTTTATGTAGTGCAGTTGTTCGTTGATCCCAGGTCGACGAAAGTTGATCACAGGTCGATGAAAAGCTGTTCTCTGGTCAACGAAAACTGTAAGACATATTGTTATTTATTCTTTCCTTTTCTGTCTCCTTATTGCATATCTATTATGGGTCGTTAATTCCCTAGATAATCAATACATTTGAATAGAGCCATTACTGGCAGCATTGATTGCAAATATCCCCCATGGAATTAAGTGCTTATATCTCGGGATAGACATATAATAGAATATATGACAGCACTCTTGCCGTTTTCATTTTCCAAGATTTCGGCTAAGCATTAATTGCTGGTTTTTGAATTCGACCTTGAGGCAGTTATAGAGCAGATAATCTTTCATCCAAATAGAACAACAAGATACACAGAACAAATCAATCAACGGCAGTGCATACAGCTCTCTCTGAAGAAATCAACTGCTCTCAAAGAAGAAGAAAGAACAACAATCACTATCAAGAGTCTTTCTTCTCCTTCTTTGTTTTCTGGGATCTCAAGTGACAAAAGTATTCAAATCAGTCAAAGGATTTCAGAAAGTAGATCTTACAGAAGAAGGCCTACTCACCCTTTGCAAAGCTTCCACTCCTGAACCATTCAAGATCTCAGGGGGAGCTTTGACAATATCAAAGAATCCACAAAGTCTTCTCATTTTGATTTGAGAAAAGAAGACTTCAATCAACCTCTCTTTCCACCTCTGTACAGGGTTTTAATTCCCTTCAAAATTATTCTGCTAGCAAGTCTCCTTCCAAAAGACTTGGGTTGGTTTTTGAGCACCTGATCAAAAGCTCATTGGTGGCAGTCACCTGATCAAAACCTGTAGTGGACTCCTACCTAGGGTGGTAGAAGAGTGGATGTACCCAAGTTTGGGGAACCACTATAAAATTCTTGTGTTGTCTGTGTGGCTGTGATTTTCCTGTGTGCTTGTGCTATGATATATTTTGTTGTGTAGCTTAGTTATCTTTTCTCTAGTTCACTTACTGCACTAGTACACTCATACACCTATATCATAGTAACATATTTTGTTAAAGATTTCTTATTTCTGCAAGACTTGAAAAGATTTTAAAAACTCTATTCACCCCCCCCCCCTCTAGAGTTATTCAGAGTTTACCCTATCTTTCAGAAGTAATGGCCGACAAAGTTTGCGATGTAGTGCGCATGACTTCTCTCTCCTTTTACACAAACCATGGCGTCGAACGAGGCGAGAAGGGGTTCCTGAAAAAAGACTGTGTGGATGAGCTAGCGAAATCCCAGTACCAAACCCCCCCTATTTATAGATATTCCACAACGAAATAGGTCAACCCCCAATTTGCGATCCCCAATCAGCGAAATAATGAACTTGCCAATTGGAATACTCACGTCGCTAGTCGTGCCAAAAAATAAGAAAACTTGAGAGAATAAAATTACAAGCAACGAGCATCATACAAAAAACATCCTCTCCATATACATAAAGTCCCTTTACTCTGCAATTACACACGAATACAAAACTCAAGAGCCACAAAGGCGATACATCACATCTCCGTGCGAGTACAAAAATAGGCAAGAAAAGAACTCTACAAAATGGGCCTGAAAAGGAAAGCAAAAAAAAACTTAGAGTGAAGTGTGGCTTTGCCCCCATGAAAGTCTATATTTTAAGAGTAGTTAAACACCTAGAGGGGTGAAAAAGTTTTTATGTCTTTTGGAATCTCTTTTTGCTTTGGTGTGTTGTGATTTAATTTTAGATTAGCTTTCAAAAACACACAATAACACACAAGTTATTTATAGTGATTCCCCAAGATCTGATTACATCCACTATCTCTCCCACCATTCTAACAGTGTGTTAGACAAGATCAACTTCTCCAAACTCAGCTCAATGAGCTTATAACATACATCCCTCAGGATCTCTCAGACTCCACCAAGTCCTACCTTAGGCCCAAGGCCCTACACTCAGAGATATAATCTCCTACAACTCAGTAATCTGCACCAGATTAACTATCTCAGACTTTATCCAAAGTCCTACACTCAGGCTAGGAGGTTATCCCTACACTCAAATCCATTATAGGATCCTACCTTAGAGAATAACTCTCCTACACCTCAGGCACACAGGCCCTACCTCAGATTCACAGAAGGATCCTATAACTTTATCTTTATAGTTTAGGCATATAACTTAGATCTGTTAAGATCTTATAGATGAAGTGTTGGTTGTTTTGATAATTGACTCCAGAGTAGTGATCTCAGAGTCTGCCTCTTCCTGAACAGAGAAGTCTCAGTCCTATCCTCTTCACAACACTAAGAATGGATCTTCAAGGTTGTTTTACTTGTGTTGTGAAGTAACCTGCAGAACTCTATATTTTCAAGTATTTTGAGCAGAAGAGTTGAATGTAGTGGGCTTGAAGATGACCAGCAACTTAGGCTTGCTGTGCTCCTCCTTCTATCTTAGAGAGTGAACTTTCTGAACTTGATGTTGAAGATGTGGCAATCAATAGTTAACTGTCTGAACTTTTCAGACCAACAGTAAGAGTATTTTCTTCAAGCTCTACAACTTAGTCGAGAGGAAGAAGATGAAGCTCAAAGCTCTTGTTTCTAAAAAGTTAATTTCTTTCTTCCTCGGAACTCTACTTTTGTATTCCTCCATCCAACAGCTCTTTGCGCAGTAAGACTGGCTGGAAATGGCAACTGCTCCATCACTTTTGCATTTATAGCTATACTAAAGGCAAGCAGCGCCTTTTGTCTTCTAGCAAGAAAATTCCATGATTTTGAATTTCTTCTTACGTCAGCATGACTCAGCACTTCTGGACTTAGTAAAATCCAGACAAACTTCTCAGGCATTGAGTGAAGCCTTGTCACTCAACGCAAAAGTACTTAGAAGAATTCTGCACCTCAGGCGTTAAGTGATCCTTCATCACTCGATACAAATAGACTTTTGTAGTCTAATAACTTATGCGTCGAGTGAGCCTTCATCACTCGATGCTTCTGGACTTGGTTGAATTTCCTTGTTGAGTAGACGTTGAGTGAACAGCCTTCACTCAATGCTTCTGGACTTAGATGAATTTTCTGTTGAATAGGCGTTGAGTGAACAACCTTTACTCAACGCTTCTGAACTTGGTTGAATTGTCTGTTGAGTAGGCGTTGAGTGAATAGCCTTCACTCAACGCTTATAGACTTAGACAGATTTTCTGTCTGCTCTTTCTGAGGCTTGACTTCTTGAGCTTCTGTCAATGCTTCTGCTCTTCTGTCATTGAGTGAAGTAAGTTCACTCAATGCTTCTAGACTTAGTGGAATTTCTTCCTGTCCAGTAACCAGTCTTCTTGATTCGGATCGTTGAGTGATCTGCCTTCACTCAATGCTTCTATCCTTACCCAAATATTTTGTTGAGTTTGTGTTGAGTGAACTGCCTTCACTCAATGCTTTTGGACTTAGCCAGATATCAGGTTGATTTTTCGTTGAGTGTACTGCATTTACATAATGTTTCTGGACTTAGACAGATTTCTAGCTAGCAATATTACGGCTTTGATTGTATGTAGTTCTCTCAATTCTTTTGCTCTTCTTGCATCGAGTGAACTGACTTCACTCGATGCTTCTGGAATTAGCCAGATTTCTGTTTTGCCAGCATCTTGCCTTGAGTCCAACAAGTATTGTGACCCCGACTGTAACATCCCGACAGGGTATAATAACCTAGAGAATTCCGATTTGAGTTCTGTCAATTCTTACGACTTCATATAGTAAATACAATCTCATTGGAACTCGTTGCGTCGCAATTCGAAGTTTAATGATGAATATCAGCAATTTGACAGTTTTAGCACGCTACGACACGCAGATTTTGGATAACCAGCTAACTAACTCTGATTTGACCCCAGTCAGTACCATTGGGCCCGTGTGGTCAACACAAAGTCAACCAAGTACGTCCCGGTCAATTTCAGTAATGAGTAGTCAATCCATGGAAAAATCAAGCATAATCGTGCACCGAAAAGCGTGCGCACACAAATTATGACATGACACCCTAACTTTGGCCCAACTCCCGATGTCTTGGACCTATTTTGACTTTGAACAGCATGGGGGACCCACCCTAGGGTTGACTTTGGTCAAACCCTCCTAAAAATCCAATTTTTTGGGAATTTTCCAAAAGAGGTACACACCTCTTCATTAATGGTTTAGGGACCTACCCCCTCACCCCTCGGTCCACCAACCAGCAAAATTGAAAGGAGGTGGACCATGGGCCAAGATAGGCCTAATTCCTCCTTCCCCCTCCTCTTTTCTCTCCTTAGGAACCAAGGCCCAAGACCACCCCCTCTCCCCTTTGGATGGCTACCACCTACGTACCCTAGAATGCAGCCACCTGGCCAGGGCATGGAGGGGAGGAGAGGAGCTCCTCCCCTTATGGGATTAATCCCACGTCAGCTAGGGGATGGGTGACCACCCTCCCCAAGCCTATAAAAGGCTATGCCCCCTTCCTTCCTCCTCACCAACCCAAACAAGCCCAAGGAGCCCTCACTGGAACCCTAGGTCACCAGGAAAATCCAACCCAAGCCAAGATATCCGCCGCCTCTAATGGCAACTCAGTTGGGTCCCTACCAAGCTCTTCTAGATTAGGTTGATGCTTCTCCCCTCTCCCTTCCTTATCTTTGTAACATTTTGCATGGGCCTCCCGGCGGCCGGAGCGCCGCTGACACCACCCGACCCATGCTCTAGGTCGGATGGTGTCCGTAGGAGGTTATCCCATCCAAGCGCAGGAAGTGGTGCTGGGGGAGGGTTAAACCAGCAGGGATGACTTTCCTCGGTGGTGGAAGGCTGAGGTGCCGCTGGAAAACACCGCTCCGGCGGCACCCGAAAAACCGAGTCTTTCTCTATATGTGGCTCCGGTGGCGACCGGTGGTGGTAGGATGTCGGGCCACCGGTGGAGAGGAGCTCTGCCCCCGGCATGCCAGCCGAGGTGGTTTTATGGCTGGAATAGGCACTAGATAGGCAGGGTGGTGCAGTGGCTCTGGGAGTAGAGCCACCGCCACCCTGCTCTCGGGTTTTTGAATTCCGATAGTGGCCGGCGGCGGCAGGCTGCCGGACCTCCACCTAGAGACTCGTCGGCCCCCAACGAGTCGATCGGGGGTGGCGCTGGTGCCCGATAGTTGGCAGTCAGTGGTGGCAGAGGGCCACTGCCTCCTTCTCCGATGGGAAGAGACCGTCGTCGTTTATCTCATAAAATGAGATGAATGGCTGTGATATCATCGTCCCCCCCCCCTCGCCTCATCTTTTGTGTCCTCCACAGCGGATCCACTGTAGGGAAATGCTGGCCATTCCCTTGGTATGGTGCAATCCTAGCTGCAGGATCAAGTTGATCTACTAAATGCAGACCAAATTTTTGGGATATAACCTTGATTATTTTTTATAAAACAATATAGGCTGCTAGGGAATAAGTGTTGAACATGAAAGTTGTTCCACTCAATAAAGCCTTTCTTCACAAAAATTTTGAGAATTTTTGGAATAGATTTAGTACTTTTAAAACCTTGGGAGGAAAATTGGAGTTTTTCAGATTTAATTGAAGCATAGGGTCGCGCTCGAAAGTTAATGCATCCGATTTCTCGAAACAAAAAATTGAGCACGCGACCATCCTTGTGTGTTAAATAATAGGTTCAAATTATTTTACCGACGAGAAAGTCTGAGGAAAATTCTCAATCTCAGAGTATTCCAGGGTTTCATCGAACCACTAAGCACCTCAGCTTTATCTGATGCGAAGATCTCAAAATAACTTGGGAAAGTTTGAAGAATGCAAATACGAGCAATCATGCTAGACAAATAATAAAGGTGTAACCCTTAAATCCTTCGAGTCTGATTAAGCCACAACAATAAAGGATGTAATAGAACTATTATCAGATCTGATTAATGGGTGAAACCCCAACTAAACCTCCTGAGAATGGAGATAGAATTGAAATAAAACTTTTGGAAACGGAACTGAAGCCTCCTGAATGGAGTGAATGGACTACTAATCCTTTTCTTTATGTTTTATTCCAGACTTATACTGATCCAGTTCATTTAAGTTCAATACTTCCTTTTCAGTACTCCAGTCTCGTACTGTTCCTATTTATTTACCTTTAGTTCAATTCTTTAAATACTATTCCAGTCTCGTACTGGTCAAGTTCTTTTTAATACTTACTTTCAGTTTTGCTCATTCAAGTTCAGTACTATTCCTGTTTTACACTGGTCCTATTTCATTACAGCATGTCAATTCTATCGCTTATACTAACAGCAGCTTCTATTACCGCACTTTTGTTTCTGTAATTTACAATTTTAACCATGGGTCCTGCCCTAACGGAAAGTTATTTGATAGGTTGAGCCTTAGTTGGGAATAACATGAGTTGAGATGTTCCTCCTAAGTTAGCCCCAAATAAAGTGCTCTCACGCTCCTTGTCAAAAGTCGGGCCAAGTGACGTTTGCTTGAATTATTTAAAGCATAGTTGGGCAAGACTTTATAGACCTGGTGCATGCTAGCAAAATTAATAAATTTGATTGCTTATAAATTGCTTGCGATAAATTATGGCGGGTTAGTCACTTCTGCAAACCGATCGTACCGGTGCGGGAAGTTTGACGACTAAAAGAGACAGGGAGATGAATACCACGGGTGACCAGCATTTATATTTTTTCCCTGTTGGATTTCCTCCACTGGTCGGCCAAAATGTCGAATCGCCGGATGTTGCTCATATCCAAGAGTACACATGGTTGTACGTAAGGGCCTGGGCTGTGCAGTACGATCATCCCCAGAAGTGGCATGACTGGCCACTATCACCGACGGCCACATCGGTGAGGCCTGCGGGGCTCTCTACCCTGCTTGAAAAAAAAGCGGTCCATACTATATCGACATAGGGTATGTGTGCGCGACTGTGAAGGCCTGTGATGTGTGTGCGACTGTGAATGCCTGTGATGTGTGTGCGGCTGTGAATACCTGTGATGTGTGTGCGGCTGTGAATGCCTGCGATGTGTGCGCGATTGTGAATGCATGTGATGTGTGCGCGGCTTGAAGGTCTGTGAAGTTCGTTCAAGTTTTGAACATCTACTGTGTTGCTGCGCTAGTGGAGCCAAAATTATAACTGATATAATTTAGTACTGTTAATCTAGTTGTATCGCATTGTATATCTTTTAATTGCTCCTAGACTACTTATGGAATGTGTTGGGGCTGCGGTCCGGAATCGCCCCCGCGCTGCGGTGCTATGCGGTAATGGCTTAACTGGCTGCCCCGTGGATCCGCCCGAGGACCTTTGATATAAAGATTAGTTGTGCCGTCCTCCATCAGTCCGGGCTTTTGGTGCGAGTGGTTGCGCTAAGTCCTCTCAGAATGTTACGCTAACTCTCTCTTACTTCGACTATCTTATATTGTTGGGTGCATGCGTTCGTCCTCTTGATATGGATCCGGGAAGGAGATTTGATTCCACTTAGCTCTGTGACTAACAGTTATCTTAATAACCATTCACAAGAGATGGAGAACCATAGGGATCAGTTGCTGCAAGACGACACCCCCAGCTGATAGGTCCACCAGAGCAAAAGTACCCTCGTCGTTTCCCGAGTTTCGAGACGTGAGAGCTGGCTAGCAGAGTTGGAGAGAGAGAGGAGTGATTAGCTATAAAATTGTATGCCTATGGGCTTTGTGTGTGAATAGTAGCTACGGACTTTTGCATTTTCTGTTAAATATATATTGTTATACACATTTGATGTGCTCCCCTGTTAATGCCTCCTCAATACTCTATGATGTGATGTGAATGTTGTGATTCAAGCCAAGTAAGACAGCCAACTAGTGCTTGGTAGTGTGGGATGTTACCCCTTAAGGAGCACAGGGTGGACGTCTTTGGCAAGTAAGATCCCCTATGGCCCGACCCAGGCAAAGGTTGGGGGTCTTACAAATGGATCAGAGCGATCACGATCTGTCCTAGTGGAATAGTGTCAGGATCCCTCTGTCCCTCGCTTCGTTCTTTGGTTTGGGATGAACCATGCAGCGGAAGCCTGGTAGACCCTATTATAGAGGCTTAGGGATTCTGGACTATGCAATAGCACACTCACGCACTTTCATTTTTGTTTTATTAGTGTTTTGCAAATTTCCCCCATTTTTTCAAAATACTTACACTTATTTCCTATTAATTCTCAAGATACCGGAGTCCAGTAACGGGAGATCCTCCTCCATAGGATATGCCCCTGCCACACCACCTTTAGACCCGGTTGCTCCTGTAGCTATACTGTTCGTCGAGGTAGACTTCGGGCAAACTTTGAAAGCTATTTTAGCGACTTTTCGGACGGCTTTGGCACAGCCACCACAGTAGTTGGTGGTACCCACTGAGTTACTGATGACCTTTCGGGGGCTAATGCCTCCTACCTTCAGAGGCACGGAGACTGCCATACAGGTAGAGGAGTGGGTTGGGCGTGTAGAGGAGCTGTTGGTAGGAATGATGTGTATGGCAGTAGCTGCAGTGTCACTAGTTATGACCTTGTTAGAAGGATATGTTATATATTGGTGGAGAGAGGTCAGCCGCTCGATGTATAGGGGATGACTGCTGAGCACGATCCTACGGGGGGGAGTTCTCAGAGGCTTTTCTGGAGCATTTCATCTCGGACATCGATCGATCTTTGTTGTAGGAGAGGTTCTTGCACATCCGACAGGGTGACCGGATGGTGCCAGACTACGAGAGAGAGTTCATCCACCTGGCAAGTTTTGCTGGGAACTTAGCAGCCACAGACATAGATGGAGCTGCTCGCTTCTACCGAGACTTACGATATGACCTTAGATAGACCTTGATTATGATCTCTCAGTCCACCTTCCATACCATAGCATTAGAGTTAGATCAGAGGATGGTGGCCTAGCAACGTAGAGGACAGGTTGAGGTCCCCAGAGGTAAGGGACGAGATTGAGGAGTTGCTCCATACTGATAAGAGATAGACTACAGACATAGACAGCGCAGGCAGCCATATAGGAGCCCACCAGCACCCTTAGCACCGCAATAGGAGCCCAGGCAAGCTCTAGTACCCCAGCCCATGCTAGTAGCTCGACGAGATGTTCCCTTTGCCGAGAACTGCTTTATGTGCTAGTAACTAGGAAACATGAGGGCATTTTGCTTGCAGGCTGTATGAAGGTCAGGATTAGGAGCTGTTCAGGGAGGACAGGCGGCACGAGGATAGGGCCAGAGAGGCCGTAAGGGTAAAGCTAGTAGGAGAGGTCAACAGGGCCGAGCAGCACCTATGGAGGCTTATGTCTTAGACCTCCAGCATGGACCACCCCCGATGTAGTGATAGGTATATATCTTAGATGCTAGAGATACGTCAGATATTACTACCTATGTATTATCCTTCGAGCATGTATATATCTATATCCGGTATATGTTTTGTTAAATGATGTCCATATCTACTCCCTACTTCTTCATGACTACTTCTGGTAAAAGGATACCCCGCAAAAACTCTCTTTGATACTGGAGCAACACACTCCTTTGTATCTCAGGACTTTATTACGTCTAAGAAAAATGTCGTCTGCTCGTCTATGTTGTCTATATAGATTCATCTACTAGTCGAATCAAATATGACATATATGGAAAAATGCTCATTCCAGGTTGTGATAAGGGACCTGGAATTCGATATTTACGCGACGATCCTAGAATAAATCGGATTCGACCTTATACTGGGAATGGATTGGTTGGCCGAGAATAAGGCCTAAATAAACTGTTCAGCCCGAGAGGCCAAGCTTCAAAACCATGACGGACAGGTCATTACGCTGACAGGTATACCCTCCATCTCTCATATTGTTTTGACCTCCGCTCAGACTGTAAGGTCAGTCCGGAAGAAAGATGAAGTATTTCTGTAATGCCTCCATCCGTCACATGGAATATAACAGAGGGTCCGGTCAGGGCCCCACGCCATATTTCACAGACAAACGGCGGAATCGCGTATGAATGTCAAAATCCTTTCTACTCACATCTTAACTCAGAGCATTCTAACGAAAGATTATAACTTGCAAGAACTCATCATGTTGAATGTCCACTAAATATATAAATAACACATTTATAAATATCACTAGGAATGTATACAAGCACAAACGCTCATGACCTTAAGGCCTTATATGTTTCTCTTTACAAGTGTGATTTCATACATCAGCACGCAGGTCGGCCACACATGAAAATATAGTTCTTTGCACGGCCTTCAAGGGCCTACAAGCAGCAAGGGATTCAGCCTGCTCAATCCAAGTAAGCCTGTCAGCACTTGCATATGGATATCCACCCCAAGGGTGATAAACAAAACAACGGTCATCATTCAGCTGACCAATTATAACGACCCTACCCATTACCCGGGGTAGTGTTTCCTTACCTGCATGCATCGCAATCATAACATATATATTTATATATCACAACAAGTGTTCTCATGCACAACATCATCACAAATGTCGGACTTCGTGCCAGACGCTCCGTGCACTTAGGGCACGCTTATGGTGTACCAAATCATCCTTAGTACCACCACCGATTAGAGGTTCTTAACTTGTTGGCTATGAGCATTAGTCTACTACAACATGCATGCTGGAGACATCCTCGCCCATCCCAATCAGAGGTGTTCACCTCACGGCAACCATTGAGCATTTTAGATCGACCCACCACTATGGTGTAATAACTCGGGATTGGCCCGCAGCCCCCCATTGCATTGCCACCAATCAATCTCTCACAACGCAGGTACAGGTAAGCCCTTTCCCATTGCTCAACACGTCAATAGCGCATATCTTGACGCGGGTCGGCTTTCCCTTTCCTGTTCAACACACAGCTCATGCAGAGCCGCTTTCCAGTTCAGGACATAGCTCATGCAGAGCATACAATTTATGCAGCGCACACAACACAAGGAGCTCTCACAGAACTTCCTGGGTATGGAAGAATTCACAATTCACAGGTACCCTCACAAGCTCCGTACAATACTCGTTTTATACAAGGAGTCTTCTCCGGTTCGCAACATAAACATCACCAATCCAGACCAACCGTTCTAATGGGCTTCACACAACATGCCTATTCCGTACTACATATTTCCGGATCTAGATGCAGACTCAACCAGGGATATCAACTATCAACCCGCTGGAATCGCTTACGCTTTCCACCTCTTGGTGGAGGATTCCATGCACATGCATAAAGGAGGACTTCACTTGTCCAAGAAGGAGATCGTTACCCTTGACGATCGCTTTGGAGCCATGGAAATCTAGCTGGAGGGAAATCACCGCAATGTCCTTGCCTCCACAAATCTGAACTCGGCTCTCGATTCAGAATGTTGAAGCTCCTCCGGCAGCTGGATTCCTCCTTCCCCCTTCTTTCTTGCTCTCCCCTCTCTCAATCTCTTTAGAAAGAGAATGGCCAAATATAAATGAGAGTTTATCAATCAACTCCCGGCCATATAACAGCGGGAATAGCCCTGGACCATTGGATCCAATTTGAAGGAAATGAACGGCCACGATACGCCCTAAAAATCAATTTCTTGGGCTGAACATGGCTTGTGACATGCCCGTATCACAGGCCGTGTGCCTAAAGCGGCAAAGGAACCGACTCAACCAGACCAAGACACGGCCATGGGACACGCCCGTGTCCCAGGCCTTGTGCTAGACACGGATTCAGACACGCTCGTGTCCAGCCCATGTTCATCTGTCTACACAGACTTGGCCAGAACCCGAGAAGGACACGACCATGGGACACGCCTGTGTCACAGACCGTGTGCCCAACCGACTTGCCTCTCGAGTATCGTAGACTGCATTTCATCGAGATCATTTCGTCGAACTCACGGGACACGGCCCTGGACATGCCCGTGTCACAGGTCGTATGCCACACTCGACACCCACTCGAGACCCACTTGAGTACACAGAGCAAGACACAGCCTTGGACACACCCATGTCCCTGGCCGTGTTGCCCAGTCTACAGTCCAATGAGATTTTTGGGGTGTTACAATCCTCCCCCACTTACAGAAATTTCTTCCCAAAATTTAGCTCAACTGTAGACACCAACACAACCACTCCTTTGTTGCACTTTTTACAAAACGATCCGGGTTTAGAGCTCAGAGGCCGCAGCTTGTCTCGCCCCACGGCATCGAACAAATACAAGTCTTTAACAAACATACATACAACATGTACTTTATTACATCACGACAACAGTAAAGTACACTCTTTATTTTATTTCTGCCCGCATCCTTCATACTCCGCTTTATAGCCTCCTATAATTCCAGATTATACATGTGAGGCTGTTATTCTTCACGATTTGAGCTTTGCGGCTCCTGTAATTCGAGAGTGTACACTCGAGGTTGCGCCTGGGACGCAGATGACTCTGTCACTGCCTTGCCATTTTCCTCATAAGACACACCTGTCTTTTTCTCACCCTTTGAAGGGCCACTCCATCAATCACTGGCTATATGTCCCTGTTTCCCATAATTAAAACATGTACGTGTCTCAACACGTCCTTGCCCATATGTTGCTTCTGAAGCAACATTCGACTGAGTTTGTTCACCAGGCATGAACCTCTTCTTGTCTCGTTTCCTAAACTCTTATTTTTTCGACTGCGGATCTTTGAACTCTGGATTTTCCACCGCCAAGTTCTTCTTGTCCTTCACCCGTTTCAAATCCTTCTCCAGCGCACGGGCTGTATCTACTAATGCTTGGAAGCCATGGTTCACCGAACTCAGGAGCGCCAACCTCAGCTCATCACAAAGTCCCTCATAAAACCTATTCGTCTTTTGTGCCTCCTCAGCGAAAGTAGACCCCGCATAGCTCCCCAGCCTGGTAAACTCATGCAGTTAAGTTTCAATACTACTCTCACCCTGCACCAGACGTTGGAACTCATTTTCTATTGCAATTCGCTGCAACACTGGCAAATACTTTACCCAAAATAATCTTGAGAATTCCTCGATCGATATCTCCCCTAGGCCTCTGCCTGCCAAGTGGTGCAATTCCACTTCATCCCACCAAAGCCTCGCCTCTCCTTCCAGCAGGAAAGTGGCTAGCATAACTTTCTGCCCCTCTTCAGTCCTGATTGCTGTCAGGATCCTCTTCACTCTTGCGAGCCAGTCCTCGGCCTTCATTGGGGAACCCGCCCCTACAAACATAGGTGGATGAAAATCCATAAACCGTTTCAGTTGCTCATCAGCTGCTTGCTCGTCAATCAGAGCCTAGACATGCTCTTGTCTCGCACCAAGCCATACTAGCACCATTGCAGGCCTTGCCTGCCCAATAGGCTGTGCATTTAGAGCTACGAGCAATGCCTTAGTAAGTAAATGTATGGTCTCTGCCGAGGGAGGAGGTGTGGGCACCTCAGCTAGTGCCACACTCTCATCAGAATGCTGGGGCTCATACTGCCCAGCTCCACTCCTCGTCACCAATAAGTGTACAAAACACCATTAACATCCATTCCAAAACGGCAACCATGCCTAGTATACACGCTCACGCTCCTCAAATACATGTATTGCATTCCTAGTGGACATTCTTGAGTTAATTATGTTATCCCTACCAAACCATATCCTCTGATACGAATTTGTAATGCCTCCATCCATCACATAGAATATAACAGAGGGTCTGACCGGGGCCCCACGCCATATTTCACAGACAAACGGCGGAATCACGTATGAATATCAAAATCCTTTCTACTCGCATCTTAACTCAGAGCATTCTAGCAGAAGATTATAACTTGCAAGAACTCATCACATTGAATGTCCACTAAATATATAAATAACACATTTATATATATCACCAGGAATGTATACAACCACAAATACTCATGGACTTAAGGCCTTACATGTTTCTCTTTACAAGTGTGATTTCATACATCGGTATGCAGGCTGGCCACACATGAAAATATAGTTCTTCGCACGGCCTTCAAGGGCCTACAAGTAGTAAGGGCTTCAGCCCGCTCAATCCAAGTCAGCCCGTCACCACCTGCATATGGACATCCACCCCAAGGGAGATAAACAAAGCAACGGTCTGCATTCAGCTGACCAATTATAACGACCATACCCCTTACCCGGGGCAGTTGTTCCTTCCCTGCATGCATCACAATCACAACATATATATTTATATATCACAACAAGTGCTCTCACGCATAACATCATCACAAATGCTGGCCTTCGTGCCAAACGCTCCGTGTACTCAGGGTACGATTACGGTGTACTTAATCATCCTTAGTACCACCACCGATTAGAGGTTCTTAACTTGTTGGCTATGGGCATTGGTCTACTACAACACGCATGCTGGAGACATCCTCGCCCATCCCAATCAGAGGTGTTCACCTCACGGCAACCATTAAGCATTTCAGATTGACCCACCACTGTAGTGTAACAACCCGAGATTGGCCCGCAGCCCCCATTGCATTGCCACCAATTGATCTCTTATAACGCAGGTACAGGTCAGCCCTTTCCCGTTGCTCAACACATCAATAGCGTAGATATTGATGTGGGTCGTCTTTCCCTTTCTTGTTCAATACACAGCTCACGAAGAGATGCTTTCCATTTCAGCACACAGCTCATGTAGAGCATACAATTCACGCAGCATACAAAACACAAGGAGCTCTCATAGAACTTCTTGGGTATGGAAGAATTCACAATTCACAGGCACCCTCACAAGCTCCGTCCAATACTCGTTTCATACACGGAGTCTTCTCCGGTTCGCAACATAAACATCACCAATCCAGACCAACCATCCAGATGGGCTTCACACAGCATGCATATTCCATACTACACATTTCCGGGTCTAGATGCAGACTCAACCGGGGATATCAACTATCAACCTGCTGGAATCGCTTACGCTTTCCACATCTTGGTGGAGGATTCCATGCACATGCATAAAGGAGGACTTCACTTGTCCAAGAAGGAGATCATTACCCTTGACGATCGCTTTGGAGTCATGGAAATCTAGCCGGATGGAAATCACCGCAATGGCCTTGCCTCCACAAATCTGAACTCGACTCTCGATTTGGAACACTGAAGCTCCTCCGACAGCCGGATTCCTCCTTCCTCCTTCTTCCTTGCTCTCCCCTCTCTCTATCTCTTTAGAAAGAGAATGGCCAAAGATAAATGAGAGTTTATCCTTCAACTCTCGGCCTTATAATAGCAGGAAAAGCACTGGACCATTGGATCCAATTTGAAGAAAATGAACGAACGCGATCCGCCCTGAAAATCAATTTTCTGGGCTGAACATGTCTTGTGACACGCCCGTGTCATAGGTCGTGTGCCTTAAGCGATAAAGGAACCGACTCAACCAAACTAGGACACGGCCATGGGACACGCCCGTGTCCCAGGCCGTGTGCCAGACACAGCTTCGGACATGCCTGTGTCCAGCCCGTGTTTATCTGTCTACACAGACCTGGACACAACCTGAGAAGGACACGTTCATGGGACACGCCCGTGTCACAGACTGTGTGACCAACTGACTTGCCTCTCGAGGATCGTCGACTGCATTTTGTCGATATCATTTCATCGAACTCACAGGACACGGCCCTATACATGCCCGTGTCACAGGCCGTGTGCCACACTCGACACCCACTCAAGACCCACTCGAGACCCACTCGAGACCCACTCGAGTACACAGAGCAGGACACGGCTTTGGACACGGCTTTGGACACGCCCGTGTCCCTGGCTGTGTTGCCCAGTCTATAGTGCAATGAGATATTTGGGGTGTTACAATTTCTTATTAACTTTGAAATGGAGAATAAGAATCAAGTACTCGCCGAGGTGTCGGTGGTACGTGATTTTCTGGATGTGTTTCCAGAGTCCCTCCCAAGTTTGCCCCCACAATGAGAAGTTTATTTCCAGATCGAGCTTGTGTTCAGAGCTCGACCATTATCCCGAGCATCTTACCGGATGGCCCCCAAGGAATTGGCTGAGTTGATAATCCAGCTTCAATAATTGATAGATGCTGGATTTATCCGCTTGAGTTCCTCGCCCTGGGGAGCCCTTGTACTGTTCGTAAAGAAGAAGCATGGGACACTGTGCTTGTGCATAGATTATAGGGAGCTAAACAACCTTACTATATGGAATACGTATCCACTTCCAAGGATCGACGAGTATTAGACCAATTGTATGGAGCATCAGTGTTCTCCAAGATGGACCTAAGATCCGGTTATTATCAGCTTCGGGTCTGGGAGGAAGATATCCCCAAAACTGCATTTAGCTCTCGCTACAGACTATATGAGTTTATGATAATGCCTTTCGGGCTCACCAACGCCCCCTCCGCCTTTATGGCTCTAATGAATAAGGTATTCGAACCCTTTCTAGACCTTTTCGTGATTGTCTTCATCGATGACATCTTGATCTACTCAAAAACCAAGGCTGATCATTCTAAACATCTGCGGTTGGTGTTACTTAAACTTTGGGAACACTCTCTCTTTGCCAAGTTCAGTAAGTGTGAATTCTGGTTGGAAGAAGTCGGATTCTTGGGCCAAACCATCAACAAAAATGGAGCGGCGGTGGACCAAGCCAAAATCCAAATAGTTCAGAACTGGCCGCCACTTAAAACGGCAGCAGACATTTGAAGTTTTCTCGGTCTTGCGGGTTATTACAGGAAGTTCGTGGAAGGATTCTCTAAGATTGTGTTACCCCCTCACTTCCCTCACCAGGAAGGACGTTACGTTTCGGTAGATGCCAGAATGCGAGGCTGCGTTCGTCGAATTGAAGAGACAGCTAACTTCTACTCTGATCCTCACAATCCCCTTAGGGATTGAAGGATTCCAGATATATACAGATGCATTCCTAAAAGGATTAGGAGTTGTTTTAATGCAGCACGGTAAGGTAGTGGCTTATGCTTCTCGTCAGCTAAAGCCACATGAGTTGAACTACGCAGCTCATGACTTGGAATTAGTCGACGTCGTCTTCGCCCTTAAGATATGGAGGCACTACTTGTATGGGGTAAGGTGTGAAATCTTCTCCGACCATAAGAGTCTCAAGTACATCTTTACCCAGAAATAATTGACTATCCGACAGCGCCGGTGGTTGGAATTTTGATGTGATTATGATTCCGCTCTCCAGTACCACCTCGGGAAGGCTAATAGGGTTTCCGACGCATTAAGCTGCCAGCCCTCGACAGCTGGGAGCTGGATGGAATGAATTCCAAAAGAATGGTTTCAATCTTTGTTAGATTTAGAGATTACCCTTGTTACTTGTAGAGATCCGGAAGAATACCAAGCACAGCTTTATTGGATGGAGATCCAATGTGATATTCGAGATCAAATACGAGAAGCTCAGAAGGTCAACTCGGAAACAGTCACAATCATCTACTCCCTGCAATACGGGGCACATGATGAGTTTAACCTATACGATGGGATCTTGCAGTTAAGACACCGTAAATTTATTCCCTCTACTGGGGGATTCGAGATGAAATCCTTCGAGAAGCGCACTAGTCAAGGTACTCTATCTATCCTGGTTTGGTTAAAATGTATATATATCTGCACGGGACTATTTACTGGCCCAGAATTAAAAGAGACGTCACCAACTTCGTGGCTCAGTGTCAGACATACCAAAAGGTTAAGACTGAATGTCGCAACCCAGGAGTCCTGTTGCAGCCCCTGCCGATACTAGAATGGAAGTTTGAGGATATTTCCATGGACTTCGTTCACGGCTTACCCCAATCTTATGCCGAAAATGACTATATATGGTTCTTCATAGATCGGCTTACCAAAGTGGCATGGTTCATTCCAAACTGGCAGGGCGGAAGAGTGGACATCCTGTCCAGGGTTTTCATAAAACAAGTAGTTCGGTTTCACAGAGCATCAAAGTCCATTATATAAAACCATGATGGAAATTTAACATCCAAGGAGTGGAGGTGGGTGCAGGCATACTTGGGGACCAAGTTGGCCTTCAGTACCATCTTCCACCCGCAGACAGATGGTGAAAGTCTTTAATTCCAAGGTAGCTAAACACCTAGAGGGAGGCGAATAGGTTTTCTAGTCTTTTAAGATTTTCCATCCACTTAGTGTGTTGTGATTTAGTTTCTTTTGCTTTCAATACAATCACACAAATGACACAGTAGTTTTATAGTGGTTTTCCAGATTATGGGTACGTCCACTTTCCCTCTCACCTTTCTAACAGTGTGTTAGAAAAGGCTCTTCTCCAAAACTTAGCTCCTTAGAGCTTACAACACAAATCCCTTAGGATCTCTCAGTCTCCTCCAAGACCTATTGCTCGAGCACAAAGCCCTATAACTCAGTGATCAAAAGATCACCTACCTAAAGCCTGATGCAGGCTCATATGTTTGACAACGAATAGATCTACAGACTAGCACGAATACATCTCCACAATACAAATCCTATATTTTCACAATCGCTCTATGCTGCACCACGCTAATTAATTCTATCAAGTATATGCTAGCGTACGGGTAGCCAAACTGATTAGGGCCGAATAGAGGCGATAGGCAATATTCTTTCCGGCTAAAAGGACCTACCCGATCCGAACGAGCGGTGTTGTACCAAAAGAGATCTACCAAATAAAATACGATTGGAAAAAGGTAGATCTCTCCCAACAAAAGAAAACGAAGGTTCGCCAAGCCTTTCTCAAAATTAAAGGAAATTAAGAGGGACAATAAAAGCAATTGAAAGATCACCATGATATAATTTTTTTGCTATCAAAATTTCAACGCTAAGAATCTACCACCACTGGAATTAATCTAGGAAGAGAAACACACAATCGGTAGAAAGGATTCGTTACCCTATCAGAATGGATGATTCTTATTTCTCTACTTGGATTGTTCTTCAACGGCTCCGCCGGAGTCACGTCGGTTGGAGATATACTTGTCTGCCTTCGTCGCGTCACGCCGGAGTTGGAATCCACAATGAAAATCTTTGCCTTGGCCGGTTTCTTCAAGGAGGTGTGTTGAATGGTTGGTTTGTTGGAGGTCGATTTTGAGGGGAGAAAAGGAGTAGGAGAGAGTTATTAAGGTGAGAAAAGAGGAGGGAAAGAGGGTAGGAGTCTTGTGGATGAATTCCACAAGGAGGAGAGGGAGGAGGGTGGCCAAAATTGCCAAGGAAGAGGGGGAAAGAGGGATGGCCGAATTTTGCCAAGGGGGAAGGAGGTTCTCAAAAGATATTTAGGGGGATTATTTTCTTATTCTTCTTCTCTCTAATCAATCCTTCATAACATGGCTACATATAGCCTACACCACTCAATCTCCCTCCATTCAAAATTCAAAATTCAAAATTCAAAATTCAAAATTCAAATTGAAAATATGATGGTTATATGTACCCATCATAGCACATGAAATGAAATAATTAAAACAATACATGATGGTTATAAGTACTCATCATTACACATGAAATGAAAATTAAAACAAACATAAAAATGACTTAATAATTATTAATAATTATTAATAAAATATTACTAATTATTAATAAATCTTTTTGCGCCCCGGGCGGATATTATGGCGACACTCCACTTGGTCATCATGACGCCGCAAATCTTTATTTGAATGCGGAGAAAGTTCTTCTGTAAGCGTGCCGTCACCATCTTCAATATGTTGAGGGTTGTCGTCTCCATTAATCCTCCCCCGCTCAAAAGTACTCATCACCGATGAGTTGGTCTGAACGTTCCAGTGCAGGAGAGCATCATCCAAAAGAAACACGTGGTGGAAAACAGCACCACTTGGAGAGGAGAGCACTTCAACCTGGAGTATCCTATCATGCAAAAAGGTGGTCCTAGAGAACCTCGGAAAAGCATTAGGCAATAAAGGATAACAAATTTCTACTTCAACAACCAGCGTACCTCCAGTGAAGACCGATGAAGAGAGCGATTCAGGCACAAACTCACTGCCCAAACCATAAGAAAACAAAGTGGAACCAAACGGACAAGCAGATAATTCATGTGGTGGAGAAACATATAGCGTTAAATTAGAAACATTAAAAATAGGGGTAATACCCCAATCAGTGGATAACTTCAAATGATATGCGTATTCTCCTAATTTCATTAATATCCGAAAAAGGTCCAGTTCGCCAACTTGCCAACTTTCTAGAGTGCCCAAAAGCAACCGTTTAGGTACGAGACGCACCACAACTAACTCAGAAATCATATAGTAAGACGCTCTTTTATGTAAGCTAGCATGACTTTGATAAGATATAATTTGTTTGGCGAGCATTTTACTAATATGCTTATATAAAATGTGATCATGATGAGCATAAACTTGTGCAAGCTTATTTAATATATTCAATGGAGGTAACAGAACTAAATAAGGTGGCACCAACGGAACTAAATAAGGTGGCACCAGCGGAACTACATCAGGTGGCACCAATAGAATGAAATCAGGTGGCACAATAGACGGCCACATCACTAACATATACTCAGATATTTGGTTATTCTTAGAAAGTTGAGAGGATACAGAGCTATCAAAAATTATATCATGGCCAAACACAAATTCCATCAATGCACTAAAACTTGTACGATGAGACATTTCCAAAGAAGGGGCCCGCAGGGTTGGCAAAATAAAACGACTCAGATCAAACATACCAAACTCGTGTCCTAAAGGGTCCACTAAATGAGTCAACGAATCAGGTGGGAGAGTTGGTAAAACTAAAACCGGGAGAGAGTTAAAATCATATTCAATTTCATGCAACGAAGTCAGCATCAGGGGACGCTCATCCAGACCTACTTCAATAACGTCTTCCAAAAGTATAACTCTCTTACATGGAAATTCTTCCAACACATTAGACACGTCATCCAATTCAGAATTAGTAAAGGCCTCAGAAATGAGAAAAATCAAACCCGACATAAATTTTAACTCAGAGTGAACTTCAGATAATTGAGATAAAAATAAAGAACTATCGTTTGGGTTCATAGCGCTAAAATCATCCAAACATAAACTTCTCACATAAGGTGAGTCTTCCCAATCAGTTGGAACATCCTTTAAGTCCGGGTCATCAATAATAATATTGAAATCCTCACTTACATGCTCCTTAGATAACTTAGGTATATTCTCAGTAGGTGTAATCGTAGGCTCTAACACGACGGGGATTGTAGTTTGGAGAGGGCTCTCAATACTAGGGTGATCAGTCACAACGCTAGTAGGGCTAGTAATAGGCAATGTACTACTCTCACAGATCCGAATATCATCATCATCCCAAACATCACCTTCTAGATCACTAGGGATTCCCTCAGACTTAGATGCAACAGAATAGTCGGGCACTAACGAACATGTCAGAATACTCTCACCTACGAGGTCATCCTCAAAATCCAGAGATAGTATATCAACATCAGCATCCTCAGGGGTATCAATCACTATCTCTAGGGGCTTAGATTTCGAGGCTAACGGAGGCATAACCCTAGTGATAACATCTATCGAGTCCACAGCAAAAAACCTATTAGGAGAGGTTTCCCTAACGGGGGGTGGTGATCCTAATACGGCCTTTCCGGTCTGACATGAGTGAGCTTTATTCCTAGGAACATAGTGCTTCTCAATTTCTACTACCGTAATAAAAGTGGTGTCTAGATCGGTGTGAAAATAACGCAGTAATTTACCCTGGATGTAGGGGTTTAACCCCTTACGAAACCTAGAGAGTGTGATCTCTGACAACTCCTTCACACACTTCTAACCATCATATCCTTAAAAAGACGCATATAATCTGAGACCAACTTGTTCCCTTGTTTAAGGTTAGTCAAATCATCAGTTATCTGTCGCTTGGTCTGGATGTTTGGTTTATAATCATTCCTAATGGCAGGTATGGATCTAGTGCCAAAACTATACTCTCTTATAGGCTTGGTGTTAGCAGGGCGAAGGTAGACCGGATCAAATTGATCTGAGAGTAAGCTACGCATGTGCGGCCAATCATAACGATAGCTACCAACATGATGCTCTTTGTTTAATCAAAACAACTGGGCTTGACCTACTAATTGCTCTCGGGCAAAGTTAACCTTTTTGTGGTCATCCCATAAGTGGCTATTAAAATAATGTTCTAATCCCTTAAGCCAATCTCTAAAATTTTGGGGACATCCTAAACCGTCATAAGTAGGATAAATGTGGTGTGCCCTAGGGGTGTGTTTAGCCATATCCTTAGCATATGAATAGTCTAATCGGACAGCATATACGTCATATGCCATTTTAGTGAGAACCGGAGAGAAAAACTCACCCGGAACTAGTGCACATTCAATGACTAAATAACCTGACACTATTTAATTTTCAAAGATGTAATTGTTCTCGCTAATTAGTTAAAATAGCAAATGTTTATTTTTTTATTTTCTTGCTGGAAATAATATGAAGATTATTAAATAAATTTTTTTTTGCTGAAAAAATAAAAATATAGGCCGCTATTTGCAGATCAAAATTAAAATTTTATAACAATTTAATAAAAATAATTACTTAAAATAAATTTTTTTTTTGGATTTATTCCTAAGAAAATGATGGAGAATTTCCAGAATCTTATTTTGTGAATTTTGAGAAAAATCTAAAAATTTTAGGCTACTATTTGCAGACCAAAAATTTTAAAATTATTTTGTATATTGTGCAATGAAACGTGCAAGTGCGTGATGGTGAAAAATAATAAAAGGGGGAGGGTGATAATTAGGAAATTGACGTGAACCTCCCTCTGATACCAAATTGATGCAGGCTCACACGTTTGACAACGAATAGATCTACGGACTAGCACGAATACCTCTGCCCAATTCAAATCGTATATTCGCATAATCGCTCTACGCGGCACCACGTTAATTAATTATATCAATTATATGCTAGCGTACGGGTAGCCAAATCGATTAGGATGGAGTAGAGGCGATAGGCCAATATTCTTTCCGGCTAAAAGGACCTACCCAGTTCGAACGAGCGGTGTTGTACCAAAAGAGATCTACCAAATAAAATACGATTCGGAAAAGTTAGATCTCTCCCAACAAAAGAAAACGAAGGTTCGCCAAGCCTTTCTCGAAATTAAAGGAAATTAAGATGGACAACCAAAGCAATTGAAAGATCACCACGATATAATTTTTATTGCTACCAAAATTTCAACGCTAAGAATCTACCACCACAGGAATTAATCTAGGAAGAGAAACACACAATCGGTAGAAAGGATTCGTTACCCTATCAGAATAGATGATTCTGATTTCTCTACTTGGATCGTTCTTCAATGGCTCCACCGGAGTCATGCCGGTTGGAGAGAAACTTGTCCGCCTTCGTCGCATCACTCCGGAGTTAGACTCCACAAAGAAAATCTTTGCCTTGGCTGATTTCTTCAAGGAAGTGTGTTGAATGGTTGCTTTGTTAGAGGTCGGTTTTGAGGGGAGAAAAGGAGTATGAGAGGGTTGTTAAGGTGAGAAAAGGAGGGAAAGAGGGGAGGAGTCTTGTGGTCGAATTCCACAAGGAGGAGAGGGAGGAGGGTGGCCGAAATTGCCAAGGAAGAGGGGGAAAGAGGGATGGCCGAATTTTGCCAAGGGGGAAGGAGGATCTCAAAAGATCTTTAGGGGGATTATTTTCTTATTCTTCTTCTCTCTAATCAATCCTTCATAACATGACTATATATAGCCTACACCACTCAATCTCCCTCCATTCAAAATTCAAAATTCAAATTTCAAAATTCAAATTGAAAATATGATGGTTATATGCACTCATCATAGCACATGAAATGAAATAATTAAAACAACACATGATGGTTATAAGCACCCATCATTACACATGAAATGAAAATTAAACCAAACATAAAAATGACTTAATAATTATTAATAATTATTAATAAATTATTACTAATTATTAATAAATTGGTTTGCGCCCCGGACGGATATTATAGCGACGCTCCACATGGTCATCACGACGCCGTAAATATTTATTTGAAGGCGGAGAAAGTTCTTCTGTAAGCGCATCGTCACCGTCTTCAATATGTTGAGCGTCGTCGTCTCCATCAAGGCCAAAAGGCCCTATCACTCAAGATAGGAGGATAGCCCTTCTTCAGATCCAAAGGATCCTACAACTTTGGCATAAGTGCCCTACAACTCAGGCCAAAGCCCTACACTCAGATCCAACCTGGATCCTAAGACTCAGATTCACACTTGAATCCTACCACTTTAATCTATACAAGATCCTACACTCGGCTTTTATAAATAGGCTTACAACTCAGATCTAGAAAGATTCTACAAATAGAGATAAGTTTGTTGATGTTGATTTAGACAATAGAGAGATGATCTCTGTGTCTCCCTCCTTCTATCCTGAGAAAATTTAGTCCAGATTCCTTCTTCATAGCTTCAAAAAATAGTCTTCAAGATAAGCTCTGCTTGGGTTGTGAAGTGACTGCAGTAGGGGTTGGTCTTGGCTGCTTTTCTGTCAGAGAAATATCTCTGACTTTGTTGTTGATGGTGTTGATCTCAACAGCCATCTTGTTGAACTTTTGGATCAGTCGATTTACACTTCTGCTTCGAGCACTGCAACAATGGCGAGGAAGAAGAAGAAGTTGCGCCGCTTTGCGAAAAGACAAACCCTAAAATTTTTCTCTTCTCTACCGATCTCATTCCTTTTATTATCTTCCATCAAACGGCTCTTTTGACCTGTGGGACCGGCTTTAATTATAGATATATAGCCTTCCTTTTACAGAATAAATCGTACAGCTGGCCGGCGGCGCCATTAGTGGTGGACTGCAGCTTTCCCGCAATGAATTTGAATTGCGTTGACTATTGTTGACTTTTGCTGACAGCATCTGTGGACTTAGCCAAATTCTTAGTTCCAACTCAGGCGTTGAGTGCGTTGAGTGAATGACCTTCACCCAACGCCTCTGTACTTAGCCAATTCTTCAATCTTGCTTAGGTTTTGAGTGCGTTGAGTGAACTGGCTTCACTCAACGCCTCTGGACTTAGCCAATTCTTCTATCTTGCTTAGGCGTTGAGTGTTTTGGGTGAACTGGCTTTACTCAATGCTTCTGGACTTAGCCAATTCTTCTATCTTGCTTAGACATTGAGTGTGTTGAGTGAACTGGCTTCACTCAACGTCCCTGGACTTAGACAGATCTTTTTGTCTATCTTCATTAAGCTTTGACTGACCATAGCTTTGTCGATGCTTTCCTCTTTGGGCATTGAGTGACCTGACCTCACTCAATGCTTCTTGACTTAGTTAATTTTTCTGTCTCCTTCTTCTTTAGCTTTGACAGAATTATCATGGCGTTGAGTGAACTAGCTTCACTCAATGCTTCTAGACATAACCATATTTCTTTAATAGATTCTTTGTGTCTTTGTGTAACACCCCTATCCGTCACATAGCATATAGCAGTAGGTTCGGCCGGGGCCCGACGCCATATACCACGGACATACCGGTGGGTTACTAATTGAAACCAATCAACCATACACAGTGTCTTACACAGAGTATCTAGCGAAAGCAATTTATTAAGTTGCAAAGAATAAAGAACTCAGCCAAGCATGAATGTCCACTACTCAAACCAACAGGAATGTTCAATACACAAGTACTTGCCTTATGGCCTTATAATAGTTTGCTCAAAAATAAGTGTCTTCCAAACTTCGACACACAGGCCGGTCATACATGAGACTACAAGAAAACACTCAAAATTAGGCCTTCGAGGGCCGGCTCAGCAACTTGAGCTTTAGCCCGCTATTTACCACTCGGCTCCGCAGCACCTGCAAGCAACAATCCATCGCATGGTGGCAAATAAAAGT
This sequence comes from Platanthera zijinensis, assembly GCA_039513925.1. Classification (NCBI taxonomy): domain Eukaryota; kingdom Viridiplantae; phylum Streptophyta; class Magnoliopsida; order Asparagales; family Orchidaceae; genus Platanthera; species Platanthera zijinensis. The sequence goes on along the minus strand of CM077079.1, from coordinate 42,366,186 downwards.
AACAGTCAGCCATCATTACCAAATTATAACGACCCCGCACCCAACTCGGGGCGGCGATGCACTTTCCTTGAACTTTGTTAGCATAACAAAGCAGTATAGTATAAACACACTTCATCACAGGCGTAGGCACGTACGACCACACACCCCATGCACTCAGGGCACATTCACGGCGATCCGGACAATGTCACATCAATTTAATCCATAGACATTTCCATCTCACCGCCGCCCCTTGGACGACCAACCTTATGAGCAATTTGTCTTCCTGGCATGGGTCACGTCAATTTAAGCCATAGACCACCGAAGACCCTCATCTATGCCAACGGTTCCGTCAAATGACATAGAGCATGTACGGTTCTGCCTGACCCGTGCTCATACTGCAACGTCAATTTAAGACATATGCGCGGGTTAAGACTCCCCGAGTCCTATTTCCAACACACAGTTCACATAACCCGGTTATGTTCAAGTTGGCTCCTCGGCCACCATGTTGGCAAAATCACGCGTTTGCTCAGTTTTTCGGGTGCACCTTGGAGTAAGTCCCCAAGGCTCCCTGTTGCAATCTACCTCGTAGAAAACCCGAAAAACAAACATTCGCACGGAGTCTTCTCCGGCCATTTATGCAATGCAACATCACCGATCCAGACCAACTTGTCCTGGTAGGCTTCACACATCATGCCTATGTCCGTTCTCGTATGCGGACTCTACACAAGGGGTACTTTACATATCTACCCAAAGGAACGCCACAAACTCACCGCACACTCGCGAGAGAGGGCTTCCTATGCAAAGGAAAAGAGGACTTCACATGTCCTAGGATGAGAATCGTTACCCTAGCATTTTTCCTTGGTGCCATGGAAATCTATGTGGATGAAAAGCATCGCAATCTCCTCGCCTCCGTAGATCCGAAGTCGGCTCGCGATTTGGAGCTCCGAAACTCCGTCGGTGACCGGATCTAGCCCTCCTTCTTCCTCCTTGCTCTGTCCTCTCTCTAGATCTCAGAAAGAGAGTGAACCCAAGAAAATGAGGTTTTCTAAACCCTAAACTTGGGTATATCCCTGAGAAAACAACCCCCAGCCGTCGGATCTTAAAACAAGGAAACGAATGGCTACGATTTAGCCCGAAAATCCAAAACCTGGGCCGAACACGGGTTGCGGCACGGCCGTGTCCAAGGATGTGTCACTCATTCGCCGTCAAAACTATCGCATCCCAAAAATAACACGGCACTCGACACACTCGTGTACGGCTTGACACGCCCGTGTCACTCATTATACGCCCGTGTAGCTGGGTGTGTTCCTCCAATGACACAGGTCCAAAACAACTAGAGTACGACACGGCCATGTGACATGTCTGTGTCACATGTCGTGTACTAGACACTCCCTTGGACACGCCCGTGTCCCAGGCCATGTAGCTGCCTTAGCACAACTCGCCAAATGACCAGAGGAGGACACGGGTATTCGACACGCCCGTGTCGAATTTCACACGCCCTTGTCGGACCCGATCACGCCTGGGCTCAAGCCGTGCGCCCTCACTCAACGATCATTGAGTGGAAAGCTTTGAGTGACTGACACGCCCTGGTAAACGCCCATGTAACAGGCCGTGTTTACCCCCCGATGACCGTTGACCCCAAAAAACATCGACCACGCGACCAACGCCGAACCCGAGCACGATACGCCCTGGGACACGCCGTTTCCCAGGCTGTGTCACCTCTACCAAATCCCAAATTTGGCTCAAAATGCCACTCGTCACCCTTTTTAGTTTCGGGGCATTACAACTCTCTCCCTCTTAAAAGAATTTCGTCCACGAAATTACCAAAGGAAAAGAAAACATAAAACCAAAAGCAGTACCTGAGCGAAATAACTCTGGGTACTCCTTCAGCATAGTTTGCTCCCATTCCCAAGAGAGCTCCTCCCGACCGCAATTGTCCCACCGGACCTTGACCATCCTAATCTCCTTGTTACGGAGTCGCTTAACTTCAGAGTCTTCAATACGAACAGGCTTGACCCTAGTCGTCAACCCTTCGTCCACCGACACTTGATCAACTGCGATCACCTGTGAAGGCTCTTGCACCGCCTTCCATAATACTGAAATGTGGAATACATCGTGTAGACCACTCAACTCTACTGATAGCCTCAGACGAAAAGCTGCTTCGCCGATCCGCTCCAGAATCTCAAATGGTCCAAGGTACCTTGGGCTCAGCTTCTTCAAGCGTCGTACCCGTGAAACACCCTTGAACGGTTTTATCTTCAAGTACACCCAAACACCAACCGCGAACTTCACGTTCCAATGCTTGGCATTGTAGTACTTAGCTTGTCTATCCTGAGCGATCAGCAAAAGCTCTCGAATGATCCGCACCAAAGAATTAGCGCTTTCCACCTCTTGCTTTTTGTACAACCTTGCCTCACCCATTTATAGCCACTACAACGGCGTGCGACACTTTCTACCATATAGGGCCTCGAAGGGCGCCATTTGAATACTCGCCTGGTAGATATTGTTGTATGCAAACTCTACCAAATACAGGTGGTCTTCCCAATACTTTCTGAAGTCTAGAACACATATGTGAAGCATGTCCTCCATCTTTCTGTTGACCCTCTCGGTCTGCCCATCTGTCTGCGGATGGAAGGATGTACTGAACTTCAACTTAGTTCCAAGCATCTGTTGCACCAACCTCCAATAATTTGACGTGAACTGCCCATCTCAGTCACTCACGATGTTACGGGGCACACCGTGAAGTCGCACAATATTATCCACATATAACTTCGCCAGTTTCTCCACAGAATCATCCTTCCTATGCGAAATGAAGTGCGACACTTTTGTTAACCAGTCTACGATCACCCAGATGGCATCGTTTCCCTTCTGCGACCTTGGCAAGCCATGCACAAAGTCCATCAAAATGTCGTCGAACTTCCAATCCGGAATAGGCAAGGATTTCAAGAATCCCCCTAGCTTTTGGCACTTCGCCTTCATTAAGGCACAAGTATGGCACTTAGCCACAAATAGTGCCACATCCTTCTTAAGTCCTGGCCACCAGAATAACTTGTTTAGGTCCCGGTACATCTTCGTGCTCCCTGGGTGGATTGAGTAATTTGTATGATGAGCCTCGTACATCAACTTCGCCCGTAGATTTCCCCTGTTTGGGACGCACAAACGATTGCCCTTCCTTAGAAGCCCATCCTCAACTGAAAACTGGGAATTTGACCCATCCAATGCTGCATCCATGAGCTCCTTCATGGTACCATCCAACTCCATAGCCTACTGAATGCGATCAGCCAGGTCATACTGAACTTCCGTCGAGTTCAACATTGCTTTGGCGCTAGTCTGCTTGTCCACACAACAGATCTCTAATGCCTCCAACTCCCGAATTAGCCTCTCATTATGAATTGACAACCAGTTGGCTTGGGCGGGAGCCCTGCGACTTAACGCATCGGCAACTGCATTGCCTTTCCCGGGTACATAATGAATCTGAAAGTATAGTCCCCAAGGAACTCCATCCATCTCCGGGTCCTCATGTTCAGATCCTTCTGATCAAACAGGTACTTCAGGCTCTTATGGTTGGTATAAATATCAACCTTTACGTCGTACAAATAATGTCTCCACAGCTTAAGCGCAAATATCACGGCTTCCAACTCCAAGTCGTGGACCGAATATTTCCTTTCGTGCACTTTCAGCTGAAGCAATCCATACGCAATAACACTTCCATGCTGCAGCAGCACGCAGCCCAAACCACTACCTGAGGCATCACTATAAATCTCGAAGCCCTCGGTCCCACTTGGCGAACTTAGCACTGGCGTCGTGGTCAACCGACTCTTCAACTCCTCAAACGCTTGCACACAATCTTGCGTCCATAAGAACTTCTGATCTTTCCTTATCAACTTCGTGAGAGGTAGCGCTATCCGCGAGAAGTTCTCTACGAAGTGCCTGTAATAGCCGGCAAGCCCAAGAAAACTCCGGACTTCCGCTATCGAAGACAACACAGGCCACTCTCGTATCGCAACAATCTTCGTCGGATCTACCGCTATCCCTTTTCCACTGACTATATACCCAAGGAATGCCACTGAGGATAACCTAAACTCGCACTTGGAGAACTTTGTGTATAGTTCGTTCCTCCTCAGCATCTCCAACACCAGATGCATATGCTTGAAGTGATCTTCCTCGCACTGCGAGTACACCAATATGTCGTCAATGAAGACGATCACAAAATGGTCTAGGTACTCTCTGAACGTCATGTTCATCAGATCCATAAACACCAATGGCGCATTACTCAGCCCAAACGGCATGACCGTGAACTCAAAATGCCCATACCTTATGTTGAACGCTATCTTTGGGATATCACTCTCCCTTATCCTTAGCTGATAATAACCGGACTTCAGATCCAACTTTGAATATACTGACGACCCGACTAACTGATCAAAAAGATCATCAATCCTTGGGATCAGGTATTTATTCTTTTTCGTTAGCTTGTTAAACTCTCTGTAGTCGATACACAGCCGCAAGCTCCCATCCTTCTTCTTAACTGTTGGGGTTTGTCTCCACAATGCCTCAGATTTGTAGGAGGTCAGACCTTGAACTAAGATGAATTAAGGTGTATTTGATGCTGTGTTTAAGTTGTATGTGTGCAGGTCCTTAATGCCAAGTGTAGACCAATGTCAGTCTATAATGGGTCATCAAACACAGGACCATACAATGTAATCCCTCATTGTGTGATCCAAAGTGTTGGCCCATGTATAGCCTCTCTATTGGGATACACTTCCTTCATGCACTTGGATTGATGGACAGAAGCAATGGAGCTAAGCTTTCTCAGAGAAAATTTTCCCAAGTCCTTTATACTCGAGTATTTCCTTGTAATACACGAGTAAGGTAATTCATACTCGAGTAACTCCTGTTCCATACTCGAGTAAGTGTTTTCTGATACTCGAGTATAACTTCTGATACTCGAGTAAGTTTTCTCTATACTCGAGTATATCTTCTGATACTCGAGTAAGTATGTTCATACTCGAGTAATTGATTTTTGATACTCAAGTAAGTATGTTCATACTCGAGTAATTGATTTTTGACACTCGAGTAAATTCTTCCATACTCGAGTAATTGACTCTGATACTCGTGTATGTAAACGTTTCTCAGGTATATTTTCTGATACTCGAGTTTAGCCTTTTGTTACTCGAGTATATCGTCTTGATACTCGAGTATACTTTTTCTATTACTCGAGTATACAATTCTGATACTCGAGTATACCATTTTTGATACTCGAGTAATTCATTCTTCTCTCCTGTATTTCTCTCTTTCTATACTCGAGTATACTGCTTCTTGCTACTCGAGTAATCTATCTCTCCATACTCGTGTATATCCTCCATTACTCGAGCATTGCAGTCAACTTCTCCAGAATTTTTCTAAGTCCATTTTCATCATAAGTAATTTGAATCTGTCAATTCTGATTGGTCCACGTGTCATCATTAATCAATATTATGACCGTTGGAACCCACCTATAAATAGGTCTTTTCAGAAATGACTTTTAACAAGCGTTATTACAGAAATATTCTTTTTAAGAAAGAGAAATTCCGTGAACCCTAATCTCACGCCGCCGCCATTGCCGTTCACGGAAGAAGAAGAAGAAAAGTTTGGATCGTGACTTTCGTTTTCATCGATCTTTCCTCCAGCGATCCAGAAGAAAGAGAATCACTCGATCTTGCCGAGCCTTGAAGATTCCAGATCTACTTTCTCGATCGAGGTGGTTCTAGTTTTCAGATTCGTGGATTTCTCTCAGGTCATCTTCAACCTCTTTTTTCTGATCAAGCCGAAGTTCCTAAAGAAGAAGACCGTCAAAGATCCAGATCTGAGATTGATGTTTTGATTTTTATTTTTCAAACCAAATTTCATTGTAGGAGATTTTTCTCCGAGACTTGTAGGAAGTTTTGTCTTCCGAGTTTTTGTAGATTCATTTTGGATCGAGATTTGTAGGAACGTGGTTCCGAGGTGTAGGATTGTTTTCAATCCGAGATAGTGGAGTAGCCGAGTCTAGTAATTTGCTAGATCGGTGAGGAAAGTAGACGTACCCAAGATTGGGGAACCACTATAAATCTCTTGTCTTCTGTGATTGCTTGATATTTGCTGTGTTAGTTTTTAATTCCGCATTTGACACGCTTTTCACCTATTCACCCCCCTCTAGGTGATTTAGGCTAACAACTTAGACCTCTCAATTGGTATCAGAGGACGGAGGTTGATCGTTAAAAGGTTAACACCTTGATCTTATCCTTCTAAGTTGTTTCTTGAAAAGTATCAAGCATGAGTAAGACCAAGGATTTTGCTAAACTCCCTATCTGCACCAAGAACAACTTTCCTATGTGGAAGGAAAGAGTAAAGTTCTTCATGGAAGCAGTAGATCCCCGGATCTTCATGATTGTTGAAGAAGGTCCCCACATTCCTATGACTGCATCCACCATAGATCCCACCAAGCAAGTTCCCAAGAAGCTGATGGATCTAGATAAGGATGAGATTGCACTTGTCTCTCTGGACAAGAAAGCCAAAAATATTATAGCAAGTGCAGTGGATGACTCAATACTGCAAAATCTGATTCATTGCCAGTCTGCCAAGGAGATGTGGCAATCCCTTGTGACTCTAATGGAAGGTACAGAAGAAGTGAGGGATGATCGTAGATCCCTACTGAACCAAAAATATGAAGCCTTCAGGCAGGGTCATAAGGAAGCCATAGCTGACACTTTTGAGAACTTCTTCAAGATAGTAAATGGCCTAAGAGTTTATGGACGTGTCTTCACCAACGGGGAACTCAATGACAAATTCTTAAGATCCCTAACCAAGGAATGGGACAATAAGGTATGTGCCATTCGGGAGTTTGGAAGGTTAGCTGAGACGGACCCGCAGAATCTGTTTGGAAAGCTTATGTCTTACGAGCTGCAAATCAACTCAAGAAAAGCTGAAGAAGAGACAAGCAGGTCTGCATCCAAGGAGAAATCTGTCGCTCTAAAGGCAGATAGCTCAAGGAAGATAAAGGCTAGCTCTCCTGCCCCAGTTCCTGAGGCTGATGAAGAAGAATCATCTGAGCCTAGCTCATCTGGCTCAGAACTATCTGATGGAGAGTTCTCCCTACTCTCAAGGCAGTTCAAGAAATTCTTGAACAAGAAGAAGCAATGGAGAGGCAAGGATGCCTCATATAGAAGATCACGACATGACGGTGATCATCGGAAGAAAGGCTCAAGCAGCCATGACAGGTACAATTCTAAACAGAACAAACATATTTCAACTGACATCATTTGCTATTGTTGCAATAAGCCAGGTCACGTCATCGCCGATTGCCCTCACAAAAAGAAAGAGGGTGGAAGAAGAGAGGAAAAGAAATCCTCACACCATAAGAAGAGGACAGAGAAAAGCCTAGTAGCCAAGAAGAGCAAAACTCTCAGCGACTCTGACTCATCTGAGTCAAGTGAAGAAGAGGAAGCTTACTTTGGGCTTATGGCTCATTCAGATGATGAACAAGTCCCCCAGTTCACTGGGGAGGTAAAATCTCACACTCCTCTCTCTGACTCTGATGATGACAATGAGCAAGAGGGCTATTCCTCTGAAGATGAATCTGAGCTCATGAGTCAGTATAAGGAGTTACTCACCGCCTACGAAAAATGTCGTAGAGTAGTGAAAACTCAAGCCAAAGAGATAAAATCTCTACAGGCTAGTGAGAGCAGCTTGAGAGTAGAAGTCAATAAGACTAACTCTCTTCAAGAGAACTTCAATGCTGCTATGGAGGAATACAATAAAGCTCTCAAGCACCTTGACCTTAAAGAGACAATCATCAAGGAATTGGAACAACAACTCGAGGCTGAAAAGAAGCTTGTTGAGAGCTTCTCTAAGCCTAAGACAGTTCTTCCAATCGTTGCTGAATTCTCTGCTAAGGCCAAGGGTGCTGGTTTAGGCCACATTGGCTCTTCTAGTAAATCCTCTAGAAGAAACAAGGCCAAGAGAAAGAATAAGGCTGCCCGAAAGACTCTAGCTGAAGAAAAAGGGAAAGCTCCCTTGGAACCTGTTGTGTTCAAGAAAGTTATCTTTCCCACGAACGAACTCGATTATGAGTCCACCTACGGACACTTTTCTAGGCCAATCCCTGAGAAGCCTAAGTCAAGATACCAAGGTTGGACTCGTCCTCGTAACTTTGGCGAGAGTGTCTTCAAGGCACCTTATGAGGAGATTCAGCTTCAAAGCTATGGACCTTATGCTCATGGTCACAACATCAAGAAGTCACCAAAAGTAAAACCTCTTGTGGATATGCCTATGAAGGGGAAGACTTCATGTAAATGCTCTCATCATGAAGCCTCCTCCTCCAAGACTCAGGTTCCTGCTCGACCTCCTCCTCAGAAAATTAAGCAGGAATACAATAGGCAAAGATACAACAGGTTCGACTGTTGGTGCTGTGGCAGAATCGGTCACTTTGCCATCGATTGTTGGTTCAATCCAAGGAATGTTGCAACCCCTCAAGTTAGCAACGTGAGAATGACCACTCATGAAGCTAATACTCGTAGGGGGAGCTTTCTAACTCGAGACCAAGGACCCAAACATGTTTGGGTTCCTAAGGCTAAGTGATTATAATTGCAGGAATGTCCAAAGGCCACCAAAATGCCAATCTGGTACTTGGACAGTGGATGTTCTCGGCATATGACCGGGACAAGAAGCCTACTTCAGAACTACACCTCAGTCTGCAACGGACCAAAGGTCATCTTTGGAGGTTCAGATCGAGGAATCACTAAAGGCTATGGTATGATTTCTAACGGTAGCGTATCCTTCTCGAATGTAGCCTATGTTGAAGGATTGGAACACAATCTCATCAGCATAAGCCAACTATGCGACAAAGGATACGTAGTTGAATTTCATGCTGACAAGTGTTTGATAAAATCGGTTAACAATATGGAAACTATTTTATCAGGCACTCGAAGCAGAAATATTTTCTGTTTGAATTTTATTTGTATAGACTCTTCGACACCAGTGTGTCTTTTGGCAAAAAGTAGTGCATCTCTTGCTGACCAATGGCACAAGAGACTAGCACATATTAATTTCAAAACTATTAATAAATTATTCTCTCAAAACTTAGTGCGTGATGCACCCAAGGTCAAGTGCGTTACGGACAGTCCTTGTCACGCTTGTATCAAAGGCAAGCAAACAAGAAGTTCGTTTAAAAGCATAATAGGCAAGGATTCCAATAGAAGTTTACAGCTTCTTCATATGGACTTGTTTGGTCCACTGCAGGTTAGAAGTTTGGGAGGTAAGGAATATACGTTGGTTATTGTGGATGATTACTCGCGCTTTGCGTGGGTGTTCTTTCTGAAACACAAGTCAGATACCTTCGGTATTTTCACTAATTTTGTCAGGCAAATCCAGAATGAATACAACCGTTCCGTAGTCAAAATCAGAAGTGACAATGGAACGGAATTCAAGTCTGGAGCCATGACAGAATTTTGTGAAAGTCAAGGTATCTTTCATGAGTTTTCCTCTCCCCGCACACCACAGCAAAATGGAGTGGCTGAGAGAAGGAACAGAACACTCATAGAGGCTTGTCGGACCATGTTGAGTGATGCCTCACTTCCGGAGTATTTCTGGGCTGAAGCCGTCAACACCGCTTGTCACGTGCAAAATCGAGCACTCATCAACAAGAACCATGATAAGACTCCTTACGAACTTCTAAAAGGCAGGCAACCAATCATTTCATACTTTAGAATCTTTGGTTGTAAGTGCTTCGTACTAAACAATGGCAAGTATCACACTACAAAGTTTAGCGAGAAAAGCTTTGAAGGTATTTTTGTAGGTTATAGTAGCCATAGTAAGGCCTATAGAGTTTTCAATAGAAAAACTCTGGTTGTGGAAGAGTCGATACATATTGTATTTGATGAGACGAGTCTGTTGCAAAGCAACTCGTCTAGTGTGCCTATTGTAGATGCAGGTACAAAGTTGAAAGAACAAAGCTTGGATGAACCTATTAAAGATAAGGATGAGACGTTCATCAAGATCCCCTCTACAACCACCTTTGGAGAGGGAGATGATCAAGATGAAGAAGACATCCCAGCTGAAGATATAACTCCAGTGGCTGAAGAGATCCCAGATGCAAGGACTTTAGAGTTCAGACACTTGAAGGATCATCCTGTTGACCAAATCATAGGAGATCCTCGGGATGGTGTCAGAACTCGTCGAGGTACAACTAACGAGAATTTACACTTAAGCTTTCTCTCACAGGTTGAACCAAAGAAATTTGAGGAAGCCAACTCCGACGCATCCTGGATTCTAGCCATGGAAGAAGAATTAAATCAGTTCAAAAGATGCAAAGTCTGGACACTTGTTCCTAGACCCAAAGGTAAGAACGTCATTGGGACTAAATGGGTCTACAGGAACAAGATGGATGAAGACGGGACAATTATAAAGAATAAGGCCAGACTCGTCGCCAAGGGTTATCGTCAAGAAGAAGGAATCGACTTCGACCAGACCTATGCTCCAGTGGCAAGACTGGAAGCGATCAGGTTGTTTCTTGCCTACGCTGCACTTAAGGGCTTTACCGTCTATCAAATGGACGTGAAGTCCGCCTTCCTAAATGGTAACATTAAGGAAGAAGTGTACGTAGAGCAACCCCCAGGTTTTGTTGATCCAACCCTTCCTAACTATGTGTATTTATTACAAAAAGCACTATATGGTCTCAAGCAAGCCCCTCGGGCTTGGTATGAGACGCTGTCTACCTTTCTTCTTGAGAACAAGTTCACAAGAGGAAAGATAGACAAGACATTATTTCTTAGGGAAATAAAAGGCAAGATTTTGCTAGTGCAAATCTATGTCGACGACATCATTTTTGGCTCTACAGATAACAACCTCTGCAAAAAATTCTCTAAACTTATGCAAGGGAAGTTTGAAATGAGCAGTATGGGAGAGCTGAAATATTTCTTAGGGCTACAAGTGAAACAATCTGTGGATGGAATTTTCATCTCACAGACCAAGTTCACCAAAGAGCTGCTTAAGAAATTCGGAATGGAGAATGCAACCTCTATGAGGACTCCAATGGCCTCAGCTATGTCTCTGGACAAGGATGAGAAAGGGAAACCTTTTGATGAAACCAAGTACAGAAGCATAATTGGGTCCTTGCTCTACCTTACTGCAAGTAGGCCAGATATAATGTTCTCGACATGTGTATGTGCTAGATTTCAGGTGAACTCTAAGGAATCTCACTACATCGCTGCAAAGCGAATCTTGAGATACCTCAAAGGAACACCAAATATTGGCTTATGGTACCCAAGAAGTAATGATAGTGAACTAATTGGATTTTCAGATGCAGATTTTGCAGGAAGCAAAGACGACAGGAAAAGCACCTCCGGGACTTGCCAATTCCTCGGAAGGAGACTCATTTCCTGGAGCAGTAAGAAGAAAAACTGTGTAGCCATCTCAACGGCAGAATCAGAGTACATCTCTGCAGGGAGCTGTTGTGCACAGCTTTTGTGGATCAAGAATCAGTTTGAAGATTACAACATGAAGTTCCAGAACATTCCACTGTTCTGTGACTCTTCCAGCGCAATTGCAATAGCCAACAACCCAGTCTCCCACAGCAGGACCAAGCACATAGAGCTTCGCTACCATTTCATCCGGGAGCATGTGGAAAATGGAGACATAGATCTTCAATATGTCTCCACAGACAGGCAAGTTGCAGATATCTTCACCAAGCCGCTGGATGAGTCCAAGTTTTCATTCTTCAAAACTGAGCTTGGACTGCTTAACAAAGAAGACCAATGATGGACTCAGAAATTTAGAAGTGGTCAGAAATGTTGGATACTCTGAGGTACAGTTTTTTTTCTTGTGAAAATTCCTTCAAGAAATTTGAGACTCGAGAATAGTTACATTTACACGAGTGAAATAGTGAATACTCGAGTAACAAGTCAAATATACTCGAGTAATCAAATCAATACTCGTGTATGCACTCTTTATACTCGAGTATGAAAAGTCTTCAGAATTTAATACTCGTGTATTGAACTTCATATACTCGAGTAATCAGATTGATACTCGAGTATGAATTTCTTATACTCGAGTATGGAAAAATCCGTCAAGACTTAATACTCGTGTATACTCAGTACATACTCGAGTATATGTTAAGGATTACTCGTGTATAGTATGACCTAATCGAGTATACTAAATCCAATACTTGTGTATGTCGTAAACTTCTCTCGTGTAATCGGATTTCTCTGGAATCTTTCAAACTCTCTATTCGCACAACGAATTTGCCGCCTCATCCGGGTATGTTTTTATGTTTAATCATTTTTAGACCTAATTAGGATTAATTATATATATATATATATATAATGAAAACGTCCATTCCACTTCTCATTCACTCGTGTATCCGCCGACCTATCGTCTTCCCGACTCTGTCTCGTCGCTCTTCCGTCGCCGCCGATTTCTCAGTTTCAGATGGCTCCTCCGTCGTCCAAGAACGGAATCGGCTCCGAACTAGTTCCAGATGGTATTGCAGACCTCTCAGATGACTTCCGCAACCTTCTCATTCTGTTCGACACCGCTGGATTGACCTATCTCCTCCAGACGCCGTGCAAGGCTATTATTCCCGCAGTGGAAGAGTTCTACAAAAACCTAAAGGTTAAACGAAATGGAAAAGTTCTAAAGACCAAGGTCAGAGGACTCAAAATCCGATTGGACAAAACCCTGTTTTACTCCGGCTGCCCGTCGTTGAGGAAGAGGATGAACTCACAACCGCAGATTCTGACAGAACAGCCCTATACTGTGGGGTTGATCCCGAGTGTGATACTTTCAGCAGAGCAGATTGCAATAGAGAGGGAAAATTTCTGATTGATGTTATCTCCAAGGTCATACTCTGCAAGACCTACTCCATTCGAGAAATCTCTCACAACATGTTTGAGATCATGCAAGCCATCGTCTGCAGAAAGAAGTTCCAGTTTGGCATGATGCTACTGGACAAGATTCAGGGGAGCATCAAGCAACCCAGTTTTGCAAGGATTATCTCACTCATCCTCCATGAGATAGATCCTCAGGTTTTTGACCTTTCTAAAGGTATTCCTCTCCACCATATGAAGAAAGTCACCCTCGCCTCCATACATAGATATGAAATCAAGCTTCAAAATACTTCCCAAACCTCCAGACAGCAAGCTGTCATCAGGACCCCATCTCCTCCTCAACATCAAGTCGCTGACACTCTGGGTGCAGCAATTGAGGGGGAGCCTGCCTCTTCTCTTCCTCAGAATCAGGTTTCTTCAGAATCAGTAATTCCAGAACAAGGAGAAATAAGAATTCCTACTCCTCCAGTCTCTCCTCCTCCAGCAGAGATTCCATCAGCAAACCCAGACTCAGAGCTTCCAGACTCAGCAGCCCTTCTGTCTACAGCTGAAGATATCAACAAATTCATTGATGAGCTCAGCTCAGATGCCCCACTCTTCCAGAATGGATCAGCTGCAAAGTCTCCAGTTCAGTCTCCTACAAGAACCCCAGCTCCATCTCCTGCAAGAACTCCAGTCCAATCTCCAGTCCAATCTCCTGAGAGTGAGTCTAGCAAATCAGCTCATATTCTCCTGTCTGATGATGAGATGTCTCCAGATCCTGTGGAGGCACCTCTGAGGACCTTGGATTTCTCCATGCCCTCTCTCCTACCCTCAGAAGAAAATGTTGAAATAGAACCCTTCAAGAGAGCTGTCAGCTCAGTGGTGATCACAGAAATCCTTCCTTGGACTGCCCCTGCTCCTGCTCCTGCTGCTTCAGCTCCTGAACCAACCTCAGCTCCCTCCTCTTCAGATATAGTAAGCAAGATTGAGCTTATGCTCAAGGAACAGAGAGATTACTTTGATGCCTCTCTGCAATCAGTAACTTCCAAGGTCTCTGCTCTTGAAACAGAGATGAGCAGAGGCTTTGCTGAGATCCAAGCAAATACTGATGAACTAAAAAGATTGTTCCAAATTGGAGGCAAAGCCTTAGACCACACCATTACAAGCATAGGTGAGCTAAGAAACTAGGCCGAGACAGTAGCTCACAATCAGATCAAGCTAGATGAGAGAGCTGAAATGAATGTTGTGACAGTATGTAATGAAGTGGGCACCTTCAAAGATGAAGCCATTGCAAAGCTAAACATAGATATCAGCAAGGGGGAGAAAGTTGTAAAAGAACAAGTGGACAAACTACATGAGCAAGCTCAAATAGTTGCAAAAGAACAAGTTGAAACTCTCTCTAAACAGGCTCAAACTACAGTGGATGGAATTGTAAAGGAAATGAAAGCAGACATTCTCTCTCAACTTCAATCTGTAAAGTTTTATACCTATGACACTGCTGTGTGGCTGCATAACATGAACTTCCCTAATGCTCAGCTCAACCCAACCATTATACCTCAGCACCTAAATCCTCTTGAAGAGCAACCCTCTGCAGATGCCCCTGTCCAAGCTACCATTCCAGAAAGTGGTGTGCCAGCCTTCTCTCCTAGACCTGAGGATGATGTGACTGAGCCTCCTCTTAACTACTCTGACATGTGGCAAGATGATTTTCTTTCCAGTTCTCAAGGTCCTTCTAAGAAGAAGAGAAAATATGGTGACGGCGCTTCTGCTAGCTGGTCAGCCCCCAGGAAAGAGCCAACTACTGAAGGCAGACCACCTGTGATTCATGCTGAAGTATGGAGTCCTACCTCCAAGTCCCTAATTCTTGACACCTTGAGGTTAGTGACAGACCATGGGGAAAACAGAGACAATCATTACAGCTACTCAGAGTGGAAAGCCTATGAAGCTTCACAGATTAAGATCAGGCTACATGACAAAAACTGGGGACACAACAACCCTGCTGCTCCTCCCAGGCCCAGGACTTATTTCCCAAAGCCTTACAGCTACCTGGAGAGGCAAGAGCTCAAAAGGGAAAGGATGCACAAGGATGCTCCATCATGAGTGGATCTGAGAAAGTGGAATTGGACTATTTTGTTTTTGTGCTTTAAAAACATTTCCTCATATATATATATTTAATTCTGATTATGGCCATATTTTGTCTATCCTGTTTTAATTAGGTTTATTCTCCTTGATATGCTTTTTGTTCTTTTACTCCTAAGTAATTCACCTTAGTATAGAGAGTGCTGACATCTACAAATAGGGGGAGATTGTTGGGGTTTGTCTCCACAATGCCTCAGATTTGTAGGAGGTCAGACCTTGAACTAAGATGAATTAAGGTGTATTTGATGCTGTGTTTAAGTTGTATGTGTGCAGGTCCTTAATGCCAAGTGTAGACCAATGTCAGTCTATAATGGGTCATCAAACACAGGACCATACAATGTAATCCCTCATTGTGTGATCCAAAGTGTTGGCCCATGTATAGCCTCTCTATTGGGATACACTTCCTTCATGCACTTGGATTGATGGACAGAAGCAATGGAGCTAAGCTTTCTCAGAGAAAATTTTCCCAAG
The DNA here is from genome assembly GCA_039513925.1 of Platanthera zijinensis. Classification (NCBI taxonomy): domain Eukaryota; kingdom Viridiplantae; phylum Streptophyta; class Magnoliopsida; order Asparagales; family Orchidaceae; genus Platanthera; species Platanthera zijinensis. The sequence goes on along the minus strand of CM077079.1, from coordinate 42,350,776 downwards.
TCCTTTATACTCGAGTATTTCCTTGTAATACACGAGTAAGGTAATTCATACTCGAGTAACTCCTGTTCCATACTCGAGTAAGTGTTTTCTGATACTCGAGTATAACTTCTGATACTCGAGTAAGTTTTCTCTATACTCGAGTATATCTTCTGATACTCGAGTAAGTATGTTCATACTCGAGTAATTGATTTTTGATACTCAAGTAAGTATGTTCATACTCGAGTAATTGATTTTTGACACTCGAGTAAATTCTTCCATACTCGAGTAATTGACTCTGATACTCGTGTATGTAAACATTTCTCAGGTATATTTTCTGATACTCGAGTTTAGCCTTTTGTTACTCGAGTATATCGTCTTGATACTCGAGTATACTTTTTCTATTACTCGAGTATACAATTCTGATACTCGAGTATACCATTTTTGATACTCGAGTAATTCATTCTTCTCTCCTGTATTTCTCTCTTTCTATACTCGAGTATACTACTTCTTGCTACTCGAGTAATCTATCTCTCCATACTCGTGTATATCCTCCATTACTCGAGCATTGCAGTCAACTTCTCCAAAATTTTTCTAAGTCCATTTTCATCATAAGTAATTTGAATCTGTCAATTCTGATTGGTCCACGTGTCATCATTAATCAATATTATGACCGTTGGAACCCACCTATAAATAGGTCTTTTCAGAAATGACTTTTAACAAGCGTTATTACAGAAATATTCTTTTTAAGAAAGAGAAATTCCGTGAACCCTAATCTCACGCCGCCGCCATTGCCGTTCACGGAAGAAGAAGAAGAAAAGTTTGGATCGCGACTTTCGTTTTCATCGATCTTTCCTCCAGCGATCCAGAAGAAAGAGAATCACTCGATCTTGCCGAGCCTTGAAGATTCCAGATCTACTTTCTCGATCGAGGTGGTTCTAGTTTTCAGATTCGTGGATTTCTCTCAGGTCATCTTCAACCTCTTTTTTCTGATCAAGCCGAAGTTCCTAAAGAAGAAGACCGTCAAAGATCCAGATCTGAGATTGATGTTTTGATTTTTATTTTTCAAACCAAATTTCATTGTAGGAGATTTTTCTCCGAGACTTGTAGGAAGTTTTGTCTTCCGAGTTTTTGTAGATTCATTTTGGATCGAGATTTGTAGGAACGTGGTTCCGAGGTGTAGGATTGTTTTCAATCCGAGATAGTGGAGTAGCCGAGTCTAGTAATTTGCTAGATCGGTGAGGAAAGTGGACGTACCCAAGATTGGGGAACCACTATAAATCTCTTGTCTTCTGTGATTGCTTGATATTTGCTGTGTTAGTTTTTAATTCCGCATTTGACACGCTTTTCACCTATTCACCCCCCTCTAGGTGATTTAGGCTAACAACTTAGACCTCTCATTAACAAAGAGGACCGGTGCGCTCCAAGACGACGAGCTTGGACGCACATACCCTTGCTCCATCAACTCTTCTAGTTGAACCTTTAACTCTGCCATCTCCATAGGCTCCAACCTATAAGGAGAACGTGGCACAGGTTTGGTACCTGGCACTAGCTCGATGTTGAAATCGATCTCTCACTGTGGTGGGTCTCCGGGAAGATCGTCCGGGAACACGTCGGGGTACTCACATACCACTAGGATACCATCCAAAGTGGTCTTAGGTTTTACAGCCTCCACTAACGTAAAGAACAGCTCTGCTCCAGCACGAACCGCCTTCACCACCTGAAGAGCAGACATCAGCGTCTTGCTCGACCCCTTCAATCCCACAAACGTTGTCTCCTGCCCAACACCCAGCTTGACCTCTTTACGGTTGCAATCTATAAAAGCCTTCTACTCCGAAAGCCAGTCCATACCGAAGATGACATCAAACTCTACTAGCGGCAGCAACGACGCTAGCAAGTCGAACTCTTGGCTTCCAATATGAACCCTTACAACACATACTTTGTCCGCGCGCATCGAACACCCATTCGGCAGCAGCACATCCAATTTGTCCTTCTCCATCGAAGAAGGGACTCCGATGCGTGTTATGAAACTTTCGGGCAAAAAGGAGTGTGAAGCTCCCGTATCGAATAGTGCTCGTGACGGACTATCGCCAATCAGAACAAAGCCTATATAAATAGTATTAAGCTAACAGGCACTAGGTAATAGTATTTAAAGCTAACTTGTTATAAATTAAACCATACCTGTCACCACATCTGCCTGTTTAATGGCCTCCTACTAGCCCAAATTATAGACTCTCGGTTGAGTCAGAGCATAGTGGGATGCGGTTGACTCCACCGCCTTGCCCTTCTCTTCATATATGGCTCCTTGCTTCCTCTCGGACTTCGGGCATCCGCTTTAACAATCACGGGCAAAATGCCCCGTCTCTCAACAATAAAAATAAGCACCCAGGGTTCGGTTGGTAGTTTCCCCCGAGGCACCTGAAGAAGGGGCTGGACCCGACGTCCTAGCCTTCTTGTAGAACCTGCGATATCCAGACTTCGAAGTAGTCGGCACTTTGAACTCTGATTTCCTACCACTGGAGTCCTTCTTTGCCTGAACATTCTTCATATCCTTTTCCAAGGATCGGGCCGAGTTGACCAAGGTCATGAAACCCTGTGCCATAGGCCCCGAAAGTAATAATCTCAAGTCATCTCTCAAGCCTTCATAGAATCGGTTCGTCTTGCGCTCCTCATCAGCAAAGGTAGTGCTTGCGTATCGTCCTAAACGAGTAAACTTGTGGAGATACTCATCCACGGTACTGTCTCCTTGAGCCAACTTCTAGAATTCATTCTCCAAAGCGATCCTCTGAGCTGAGGGGAGGTATCGAGCCAAGAACAACCTTGAAAACTCCTCCATTGAGACATCAGCCAACTGCCTACCCCTCAGATAGTGTAGCTCCAAGCCTTCCCACCATAGCCTTGCATCCCCGTCAAGTAAGAACGTCGCAATCGTGGTCTTCTGCCACTCTTTAGTCTCAGATAGGTTTCAGCACTCTATTAACTCTAGAGAGCCAATCCTCTGCTTGAGTTGGGGTTCCAGTCCCCGAGAACACAGGAGGATTGAAGCCCATCACGTTCTTCAGCTGCTTCTCTATTGCTCTCCTCGACAACACCGGCTCCAAGACCACCTGTTCCACCCTCCTTGGCTCTGCCGCTTGGAGTGGTACTTACTCCACGGCAGGAGCAGGTTGCTGCACCTGCTCGCAGGTTGCGCATTGATCATCGCAAACACAGCCTCCGCTACCAATCGAATGGTCTTGGCTGAAGGAGGTGTTGCATGTTCATCATTTGGTGCGCTGCTCGCCTCAGAAACTGGTCATTTCGACGGCCCAGCACCACTCCTGGTCACCTATAATCGTGCAAAACACCGATAAGCGACCAAACAACATTATAAAAAGTAATTATAGGAACACGCGGGTTCCTCAAACATGTGTATTTTCATTCCTAAGTGGACATTCATGGGTTCTTTTCATGTTATAACGATGACGCGCACACATGTGCGCACCACCCCTTAAAGTGAATTCGTCCACGAATTCATTTAAGCTTGACCAAAACCGGTAGTTTGATACCAAATTGTAACACCCCTATCTGTCACATAGCATATAGCAGTTGGTCCAGCCGGGGCCCGACGCCATATACCACGGACAGACCGGTGGGTTACTCATTGAAACCAATAAACCATACACAACGTCCTACACAGAGCATCTAGTGGATGCAATTTATTAAGTTGCAAAGAATAAAGAACTCAGCCAAGCATGAATGTCCACTACTCAAACCAACATGAATGTTCAATACACAAGAACTGGCCATATGGCCTTACAATAGTTTGCTCAAAAATAAGTGTCTTCCAAACTTCAGCATGCAGGCCGGTAATACATGAGACTACAAGAAAACGCTCAAAATTAGGCCTTTGAGGGTCGGCTCAGCAACTTGGGCTTTAGCCCGCTATTTACGGCTCGGCTCCACAGCACCTGCAAGCAATAATCCACCATATGGTGGCAAACAAAAGCAACGGTCAGCCATGCTAACCAAATTATAACGACCCCGCCCCCAACTCGGGCAGCGATGCACTTTCCCTGCACTTTGTTAGCATAACCAAACAGTATAGTGTAAACAAACTTCATCACAGGCATAGACACGCACAGACACACCCCGTGCACTTAGGGCACATTCACGGCGATCCGGCCAACGTCACGTCAATTTAATCCATAGACATTTCCATCTCACCGCCGCCCCTTAGACGACCAACCTTATGAGAAATTTGTCTTCCTGGCATGGGTCACATCAATTTAAGCCATAGATCACCGAAGACCCTCATCTATGCCAACGGTTTCGCCGAACGACATAGAGCAGGTACGGTTCCGCCTGACCCATGCTCATACCGCAACGTCAATTTAAGACGTATGTGCGGGTCAAGACTCCCCGAGTCCTGTTTCTAACACACAGCTCACATAACCTGATTATGTTCAAGTTGGATCCCCGGCCACCATGTTGGCAAAACCAAGCGTTTGCCAAGTTTTCCGGGTGCACCTTGGAGTTAGTCCCCAAGGCTCCCTGTTGCAAACTACCTCGTAGAAAACTCGAAAAACAAACATTCGCACGGAGTCTTCTCCGGCCATTTATGCAATGCAACATCACCGATCAAGACCAACTTGTCAAGGTAGGCTTCACACATCATGCCTATGTCCGTTCTCGTATGCGGACTCTACACAAGGGGGACTTTACATATCTACCCCAAGGAACGCTACAAACTCACCGCACACTCGCGAGAGAGGGCTTCCTATGCAAAGGAAAAGAGGATTTCACATGTCCTAGGATGAGAATCGTTACCCTGGCATTTTTCCTTGGCACCATGGAAATCTATGCAGACTAAAAGCACCGCAATCTCCTTGCCTCCGTAGATCCGAAGTCGGCTCGCGATTTGGAGCTCCGAAACTTTGTCGGTGACCGGATCTAGCCCTTCTTCTTCCTCCTTGCTCTCTCCTCTCTCTAGATCTTAGAAAGAGAGTGAACCCAAGCAAATGAGGTTTTCTAAACCCTAAACTTGGGTATATCCCTGAGAAAATAACCCCCAGACGTCATATCTTAAAACAAGGAAACGAACGGCTGCGATTTAGCCAAAAAATCCAAAACCTTAGCCAAACACGGGTTGCGACATGGCTGTGTTCAAGGCCGTGTCACTCATTCGCCGTCAAAACTGTCGCATCCCAAAAAGAACATGGCACTAAATACACCCGTGTCAGGCTTGACACACCCGTTTCACTCATTACAGACCTGTGTAGATGGGCGTGTTCGTCCAACGATATAGGTCTAAAACAACCAGAGCATGACACGACCATGTGACACGCCCGTGTCACATACCGTGTACAAGACATGCCCTGGGACACGCCCGTGTCCCAGTCCGTGTAGTTACCTTAGCACAACTCGCCAAATGACCAGAGGAGGACATGGGTATTCGACACGCCCGTGTCGAATTTCACACGCCTGTGTCAGACCCGAACACGCCTGGGCTCAGGCCGTGCGCCCTCACTCAACGATCGTTGAGTGGAAAGCTTTGAGTGACTGACACGCCCTGGGACACGCCCGTGTCCCAGGCCGTGTTCATCCCCCGACGATCGTTGACCCCAAAAAACATCGACCATGCGACCAACGCCGAACCCGAGCACGAAACACCCTGGGATACGCCCGTGTCCCAGGCCGTATCACCTCTACCAAATCCCATATTTGGCTCAAAATGCCACTCGTCACCCTTTTGAGTTTCGGGCGTTACACTTTGACTGAAGTAGCTTGATTCAACGCTTCTAGTTGTATGGCGTTGAGTGAGTTGTCATCACTCAATGCCTATAGACTTAGCTACTTTTTTGTCTTCCTTATTCTTAAGCTTTGACTGCACAGACTTTCCTCAACGCTTTTTGTTTTATGGTGTTGAGTGAACTGCCTTCACCCAACGCCTATGGACTTAGCCATTTTTCTTCACTGTCAAAGAAAATGCTTTGACTAACTGGTCTTTACTCGACGCTTCTGCTCATCTGGTGTTGAGTGAGCTATCCTCACTCAACGCCGCTGGACTAAATCGATTTTTTGTTTGCCACTGCTGAAGCTTTGACAAACTCAGTTATACTCGATGCTTCTTATTATCTGGCATTGAGTGAACTTCCTTCACTCAACGTCTGTGGACTTAGCCACATTTCTGTCTTGCAAACTGCTGGGCTTTGACTGTACACACCTTACTCAGCGCTTTTTGGCATCTGGCGTTGAGTGAACTGGCTTTACTCAATTCTTGTGGACTTAGGCGATTTTAAGCCTTTCCAGCATCCTTATTTGACAACTGGCGTTGAGTGAACTGGCTTCACTCAACGCCTGTGGACTTAGAATGATTTCTGTCTCTCCACTTCTCTACCTTGTGACCACCTGTCACAACCACTTGGAATACATGTCCAATCAATGTGACAAGGAACAACCTGCATGCATGAACTTGAACATACATCAAATACAACTAGTGTGTACCATTGACTTGTTTGACTTTTTACAAATATGGGACATTGGGATCAATGGACCCAACAGATGGACCGACGGAAAGGACAAACCGAACAATGGAGGATCTACTCCGACTTTGCATAGTAGAGCATAACGAGCCATGGGAATAGTTGCTGCCTTTAGTCGAGTTTTCTTATAATAACATCTATCATGTCAGCATCAAGATGGTCCCATACGAGGCAATGTATAGAAGATGTTGCCAAACTCTGCTAACATGGGCTCAAGATGAGGACCTGGAAGCCTTGGGAGTGGCTTATATTTATGATACTACGGCAGCAATACGACTAATCCAGGAGTGAATGCGGGAAGCACAAAGTCGACAACCAAAATATTATGATGCACGACACCGACCTATGGAGTTTAGCGTGGGGGAAATTGTGTTCTTAAAAATCAAGCCCAAGCATGGTATCTCCCGCTTAAGGAAATAGAAAAAGCTAGATTCCCATTACTTGGGCCCCTATCAGGTAATAGAGCATGTTGGCCCCGTTGCCTATCGATTAGCCCTGCCCCCAGAATTGGGAAATCTTCATGATGTGTTTCATGTCTCATCCATGAGATGAGTCCTCTAGCAACCAGAGCAGCATCTACCTATACCACCAGTACAACTGCGGTCCGATATATCCGTCCAGCTTGAACCAGTTAGGGTAGTAGATCATAAAGTGAAGAATCTACGTAACAAGGCCATCTCGATGGTCAAGATATTGTGGTCAAATCACGGACGAGACGAGTATACTTGGGAACTAGAGGCACTCGTCCGAGAAAAATACCCAGAACTCTTTCCCCAGGTATGTTATCGTTTCCCCTTACTTTAAGCAAATTTTCAGGGACGAAAATTCTTTTATTTTTATTGGATTGTAACATCCCGACATTTATTAGGCCACCAGAACCCTAGTGGGCCCAATAAAAGTGACCCGAACCTCTACCCACAGCCCACAAGCTTATAGGAGGTAACCCTAGGAAGGGTATAATACCTAGAGAATTCTGATTTGAGTTCTGTCAGTTCTTACAGCTTTGTATAGTCAATACAAACCCACTAGAACTCATTGCGAATTCGAAGTCTAACGACGAATATCAGCAATTTGACTGTTTTAGCACGCTGCGATGCACAGATTTTGGATAGCCAGCAAACGAACTCTGATTCGACCCCAGTCATTGGCATTAGGCCCATGTGGTCAACACGAAGTCAACCAAATACATCCTGGTCAATTTCAGTGACGAGTAGTCAACCCGTGGTCAAATCAAGCATAATCGTGCACTAAAAAGCGTGCGCACACAAATTATGATGTGACACCCCAACTTTGACCCAACTCCTGATGTTTTGGACCTACTTTGACTTTGACCAGTATGGGGGACCCACCCTGGGGTTGACTTTGGTCAAACCCCCCTAAAAATCCAATTTTTTGGAATTTTCCAAAAGAGGTACACACCTCCTCTTCATTAATGGTATAGGGCCCTACCCCCTCACCCCTTGGGCCACCAACCAGCAAGCTTGAAAGGAGGTGGGCCATGGGACAAGATATTCCCAATTCCTCCTTCCCCCTCCTCTTTTCTCCCCTTAGGAACCAAGGCCCAAGCCCACCCCATTTCCCCTTTGGATGGCTACCACCTACGTGCCCTAGGATGCAGCCACCTAGCCAGGGCAAGTGGAGGGGAGGAGAGGAGCTCCTCCCCTCATGGGATTAATCCCACATCGGCTAAGGGAGGGGTGGCCACCCTCCCCAAGCCTATAAAAGGCTATTCCCCCTGCCTTCATCCTCACCAACCCAAACAAGCCCAGGGAGCCCTCACCAAAACCCTAAGTCGCCGGGAAAAGCCAACCCGTGCCAAGCTATCCACCGCCTTTAATGGAAACTCAGTTGGGGCCCTCCCAAGCTCTTCAAGACAAGGTGGATGCTTCTCCCCTCTACCTTCCCTATCTTTGTAACGTTTTGCATGGGCCTCTCGGCGGCCGGAGCGCCGCCGGCACCTCCCGACCCACGCTCCAGGTCAGGTGGTGGCCGTGGGAGGCTAGCCCCTCCCAGCACCGGCAGTGGCATTGGGGGAGGGTTAAACCATCGGGGATGACTTTCCTCAGTGGTGGACAGCCGAGGTGCTGCCAGAAAACACTGCTCCAGCGGCACCCGGAAAACAGAGTCTTTCGTTGTATGTGGCTCGAACATCAGTAGGACGTCGGGCCACTACCAGAGAGGAGATATGCCCCAGCGCACCAGTCGGGGGGGAGGGGGGTTTGTGGCCTGAATAAGCACCGAAGAGGCAGGGTGGCACTGGGAGTAGAGCCATCGCCACCCTTCTCTTGGGTTTTGAATTCTGGCGGCGGCCGGCGATGGTAGGCCGTCGGACCACCAAATAGAGACTCGCTGGCGCCCGACAAGTCGATCAGTGGCGGCGCAGGTGCCCGACAGTTGCCGGTCAGCAATAGCAAAGGGCCACAGCCTCCTTTTCCGGCGGTAAGAGACCACCATCGTTCATCTCATAAAATGAGATGAACGGCTCTGATATCATCATTCCCCTCCCTCATCTTATGTACGCCCCATAGCGAATCTGCGACCGATCTGCTGTGGGAAAACGCTGGCCATTCCCTCGGTCTAGCGCGATCCTGGTCGCAGGATCAAGCTGATCTGTTAACTGCAGACCAAATTTTTGGGACAGAACCTTGATTATTTCTTATAACAAAATATAGGCTCCTAGGAAAAAAGTGTTAAACATGAAAGTTGTTCCCCTCAAAAAGGGCTTGTCCAAAAAAATTAGAGAATTTTTCGAATATATTTAGTACTTTTAATGTTGAAACCAAAAAATCGGTCTCTTGTGGAGTTCACCCTTGGGGAAGGGGTGGTCGCACACCTACTTCGCTCCTGCAAGAAAAACAACAAAGGAAAAGAGAGCAAAGGACTAGACCAAGGGCCCGGCTCGGAGGTCCCACCACAAACCTAGAAGATCACTGAGCGCTTCCCCTCCTTAGCCAAATGTTGGGCTAAGGTGCCTCAGAAAGCGCTAGAAGACTGGGGAGCAAGTAAGTCTGCCTTCTGAGGTACCCCTTGGGTCCTATTTATAGGATTTTGAAGATGGTCTGTAAATAACTAACCTCTGTTGTCTTGAAATTACTAAAAACCCCTCGGGCTGGCCTGCCAACAGCCGAACTCCGCTGTTCTAAACAGCTATATGCAGCCCACCTAGGTCTGCCAACAGCGAGACCCCGCTGTATTGGCCGGCTAGGGGCAGGCCAATGGGGTAAGACAGTAAGAGGTCCTCCCTGTTGGGAATCGAGCGAGCAGCCCTTCACTGCCTCCACTCGGCGTGAGGCTCGGGCCAGGGCCGCCTCGCCAGGAGGGCCCGGGCCGACCCGCCTAGGAGAGGTAGGCGGGGCTGGCCCGCCAATATAGGCGCGGGGAGGGCTGGCTCGCTGGGAGGGAGCGAACTGACCCACCGTGGGGGGCGCGAACTGGCCCGCCTAGGAGGGTGCGAGCCAGGCTGGCTCGCTAGGGCAAACCTTTGATGCACGAGTCGGGGGCGGCCCACCCTTTGATGCGCGGGTCGGGGGCAGCCCGCCTGGTTACCTGAGCCCCTTCGGCGAACATGGGGTTGTACATTTAAAAGCTCCAAAAAATTTAATTTGTCAAATTAGAGGCCCAAAATTGATCAAAAAAAATTGAGAAAAATTGAGTCCTCATTTTAGGCCTCCCTAAAGGTTGTATTAAAATTTGGAAACTTTGAGAGGAAAATTGGAGTTTTTCCGATTTAATTGATGCCTAGGGTCCCGCTCGAAAATTAATTCGTCCAATTTTCTCGAAACGAAAATTCAAGCGCGTGACCATCCTTGTGTGTTTAATAATATGTTCAAATTATTTTACCGACGAGAACGTCCGAGGAAAATACTCAAGCTCTGAGTATTCAAGGGTTTTATGGAACCACTGAGCGCCTCGGCTTTATCCAATGTGAAGCTCTCAAAATAACTTGGGCAAGTTTGAAGAATGCAAATGCGAGCAATCATGTTAGACAAATAATAAAGGTGTAACTCTTAAATCCTTCGAGTTTGATTAAGCCACAACAATAAAGGATGCAACAGAACTATTATCAGACCTGATTAATAGGTGAAACCCTAACTAAACCTCCTGAGAATGGAGATGGAATTGATATAAAACTTCTGGAAACGGAACTGAAGCCTCCTAAACGAAGTGAATGGACTTCTCATCCTTTTCTTTATGTTTTATTCCAGTCTTGTACTGGTCCAGTTCATTTAAGTTCAGTACTTCCTTTTCAGTACTCCAGTCTCATACTGGTCCTATTTATTTACCTTCAATTCAGTTCTTTAAATACTATTCCAGTCTCGTACTAGTCAAGTTCATTTTAGTACTTACTTTCAGTTCTGTTTATTCAAGTTCAATACTACTCCAGTTTCACACTGGTCATATTTCATTACAGCATTTCAATTCTGCATCTTATACTAACAGCAGCTTCTATTGCTGCACTTTTGTTTCTGTAATTTACTATTTTAAGCACGGGTCCTGCCTTGACGGACAGTTTTTTGATAGGCTAAGCCTTAGTTGTGGATAACAGGAGTTGAGATGTTCCTTCTAAGTTATCCTGAAATAAAGTGCTCCCACGCTCCTTGTCAAAAGTCGAGTCAAGTGACATTTACCTGGATTATTAAAAGCAAAGTAGGACAAGCCGTTATAAACCTGGTGCATGCTAGAAAAATTAATAAATTTGATTTCTTATAAATTACTTGCGGTAAATTATGGCGCGTCAGTCACTTCGCAGACCGATCGTACCGGTGCGGGAAGTTCGACGACTCAAGGCGATAGGGAGATTAGTACCACGGGTGACCGATCGTTATATTTTTTCCCCGTTGGGTTTCCTCCGCTGGTCGGCAAAAATGTTGAATCGCCGGATATCGCTCACATCCAAGAGTACACTGGGTTATACGTAAGGGTCTGGGTCATGCAGTACGATTGCCCCCAGAAGTGGCAGGACTAGCCACTATCACCGACGACCATATCGATGAGGCTCGCGGGGTTCGCTACCCTGCTTGAAAAAAATCGGTCCATACTATGTCGACAAAGGGTATGTGTGCGCGATTGTGAATGCATGCGATGTGTGCGCGGCTTGAAGGCATGCGAAGTTCGTTCAAGTTTTGAACACCTACTGCGCCGCTGCGCTAGTTGAGCCGAAATTATAACTGATATAATTTAATACTGTTAATCCAGTTATATTGCGTTGTACGTCTTTTAATTGCTCCAAGCCTACTTATGAAATGCTACACTAACTCTCTCTTGTTTCGGCTATCTTATATTGTTGGGTGCATGTGTTCATCCTCGGGATATGGATTTGAGGAGGAGATTTGATTCCACTTAGCTCTGTGACTAACGATTATCTTAATAACCATTCATAGGAGATGGAACACCATAGGGATCAGTTGCTGCAAGAAGACACCCCAGCTGATAGGACCACCCGAGCAGAAGCACCCCAGTCGTCTCCCGAGTTTCGAGACCTGAGTGCTTGCTAGCAAAGTTGGAGAGAGAGGATTGATTAGCTATAAAACTATGTAGCCTACGGGCTTTGTGTGTGAATAATGGCTATGACCTTTTACGTTTTCTGTTAAATATATATTGTTATATATATTTAGTATGGTCTCCTATTAATGCTTTCGTAATACTCTATGATGTGAATGTTGTGATTCAAGCCGAGTAAGGCAACCAACTAGTGCTTTGTAGTGTGTGTTGTTACCCCTTAAGGAGCACTTGGTGGAAATCTTGGGCAAGTAAGATTCCCTCTAGCCTAACCCGGGCAAAGGTTGCGGGGGGTGGGGGGATCTTACACCGACATCCTGTCTAATCAAGGTATAATAGACAACTTGCTTAAATTGAACTTAGACATGCATCAAAGACATTTATGCATTTAGCATTGATAGTGATGCCTCTTCAAATTCAGGAAACATTGAAGGGCAATATTCCCAACAATCTCCCTCTATTTGAAGAAGGCAAAACACACAGCAATAATAAAATGCATTAATACAGAAAACATATTAATTAAGCAAATGTAAACTTAGCTTAATGCAGTGACTTGACATGTCAAGTCATTGCTCTCCTCCCCCTCTCTCATGTAAGCTTGTGCCCTCCTAATACCACTTAAAAGTTCCCCTTCCCCTTTTGTCTCAACATGCCAAGTTAATGCAGTGACTTGACATGTCAGGTCATTGTTCTCATTGCTCTCCTCCCCCTTTCTGGCTTCTTCAATAGGCATTCATCTATTGATGGTGGAGAAAGGATCATGAGGAAAATTTACTCTTTGTCCTTTTGACCATCATGCTCAGGAAGAGTTTTATTCCTCAGTCAACATGGTGGATGGAATGACCTTCATCCTGAGAAGGAACACAGTATATTACTCAGCTGATCTCACTAAAGTTTAATCTAGCAAGTTAAAGTGATTAACTGATATTTATCCATCTAACATTGCTAATAATATACTCTAACAATAAGGCAGATGGACTGCATTGTGAATTTAAAATAAGGATATAGACATGTAGATCTATAACTAAAATACTTAATGTGCATTGGAACATTGAGCATTCCTAACTCAATTTTGAAAGAATTGAACATAATCTCATCCAATGACTTAGTGAAGGTATGAACAACTTGATTGTCAGTGGGGACATATTCAAGCCAAATGTTTTCACTTTCTACATGATATCTAATTTTTATAAGCTCAGTCTTGCTATGTGAGACAGAATTATCAGCAATAGAAATTACACTGGATGAGTCACACTATAAGGGTGGATGACTTACCTTGAGATTGCAGTTCTCTAACTGATGTTGTATCCACAGAAGTTGTGCACAACAGCTCCTAAGGATATAGTCTTTGTTTGACTCATGTGAAAGTCTTTATTTTACTCATTGTATCTTGAGCAGGGAGTTCAGAGTGAATCTCCCCATCAACTTCAGCATTGTCCTAAATATCAGACTGAACTTGCTCCCCCCTCAATAGGAGCATCTATCTTCTTAGTTTATAACTCCTTTGTTATCCTGTAGGGATGAATACTACCTGCAACAAAAATGCGTGAAGAGCTACAAAAGCTATACTAAGTTCATCATACCAAATTCAAATTTGAAGGTATTGAACTTAGCTTCATCTAGTAGCTTTGTGAAAATATCAGCCACTTACTTGTCTATAGAGACAAACTCAATACTGATGTCCTCTCATTCCACATGCTTTCTAATGAAATGATACATAATCTCTATGTGCTTAGTCCTATTGTGAGAAACATGATTCCTAGCAATAGAAATTGCACTAGTAGAATCATAAAATATTAGAGTTCTACTTATCTTTAGATTGTAATCCTGGAGCTGATGCTGGATCTATAGTAGCAGAGCACAGGAACTTCCAGCTGATATGTACTCTGATTCAGCTGTTGAGATAACAACACTTATTTGCTTCTTGCTGCTCTAAGAGACCAATCTTCCACCTAAAAACTGACGGGTGTCAGAGGTGCTTTTCTTATTTTCTCTGCAACCTGCAAAGTCTGCATCTGAATACCCAGTTAGTTCAAAGTCATTATTCCTAGGGTACTACAAACCAAGATCAGGTTTGCCCTTGAGATATCTCAAAATTCTTTTAGTTGCAGAATAATGAGATTCCTTAGGGCTAGTCTGATATCTAGCAAAAACATATGTAGCATATATAATGTCTGGCCTACTAGCAGTAAGGTAGAGGATGGAGCTAATTGTACTTCTATACAATGTTTCATCAATAGGTTTCCCAGTTTCATCCTTGTCTATTGACACACTTGACCCCATAGAAGTTTTTATTATGAAGGCACTCTCCATTCCAATTTTTTTAATCAACTCCTTGGTGAACTTAGACTGAGAGATAGATAGACCATCCTCTGATTGTCTAACTTGGAGGCCCAAGAAATACTTGACTTCACTCATACTGCTCATCTCAAACTACCCTTGCATAGGTTTGACAAACTTTTTGCAGAGGTCATCATCAATAGACCTAAATATTATGTCATCTACATAAATTTGGACAAGAATGATCTTACCCATAACTTCCCTTAGGAATAATGTCATGTCTATCTTTCCCTTTGAGAATTTGTTCGTAATGAGAAAGTTAGACAGAGTTTCATACCATGCCATAGGGGCTTGCTTCAACTCATATAAAGATTTTCTAAGCCTAAAAACATAATCGGGAAAGTTAGGATTAACAAAACCCGAGGGTTGCTCAACATAGATCTCTTCTTTTAGGCCACAATTTAGGAATGCTGACTTCACATCCATTTGGTAGACTTTGAATCCTTTATGTGCAACATATGCAAGGAATAGTATTTTATCTTCCAATCTAGCTACTGGTGCAAAGGTTTGATCAAAATCAGTATCTTCCTCTTGTTTGTATCCCTTGGACACCAGTCTAGCTTTATTCTTTATTATAACATCATTTTCATCAAGCTTATTCCTGTAGATCCACTTGGTCTCAATGATGTTATGTCTTTATGATCTGGGAACCAGCTTCCAGACCTTGCATCTCTTGAATTGGTTCAGTTCTTCCTGCATTTCCACAATCCAAAATGGATCTATGTTGGCATCTTCAAACCTTTTAGGCTCAACCTGAGACAGAAAGCTGGAGTACCTGCAATGTTGAGGATTCTGCTCCTTGTTGTAACCCCTTGACTAGCATCTCCTATAATCTAATTTCTGGGATGATCCCCTCAAATGCTTGACAGTAAGAGGCATTCTTTCCTCGGCTTCATGAACCTCAGTGGTTGGATCCTGCTGGTCTTCAGTCATATCTTGTGTACTTTGTCCTTTTTTGGAATGTACACACCAACACCTTCTTCTAGGGTAGTTGGAGAAGTGTTCTTGATGGCTATTTTATTCATCTTCATCTCTACACCTACAGATCTAGAAGATCTAGGCAGCTCACTGTAATCATTGACGATTTATCAAAGACTACATTCACAGACTTTTCTACAACTTGATTTTTCAAGTTGTAGACTATATATGCTTTGTTATAATTGTTGTACCCAACAAATATCTCTTCATAGGATTTAGCAGCAAACTTAGTCAAGTAGGACTTCTCATTATTAAGCACAATGCACTTACTACCAAAGATCCTGAGATAGACTAAATGTGGTTTTCTACTTTTCATAATCTCATAGGGAGTCTTCTTGTGGTACGTGTTGTTAGAGGCTATATTCAAGACATGACAAGCAGTGTTCATTGCCTCAACCTAGAAGTATTTTATGAGGGAAGTGTCACTGAGCAACGTCCTGCCAGCCTCTATGAGAGTCATGTTTTTCCTCTCAGCTATCCTATTTTGCTGGGGTGTCCTTGGAGAAGAAAACTCCTGATGAATCCCTAGTTCTTCACAGAATTTTGTCATGCCTTCAGGCTGAAATCCAGTACCATGATCATTTCTGATTTTGACCATAGAACTGTCTTTTTCAGTCTGAACTTGTCTAACAAAGGTCATACAAAAAACATCCTTTCCATATAGATAAAGTCCCTTTACTCGGCAATTACACACAAATACAAAACTCAAGCGCCTATACAACACGTCTCTGTGCGACTACAAAAATAGGCAAGAAAAGAACTCAACAAAATGGGCCTGAAAAGGAAAGCAAAAAAAGAAACTTAGAGTGAAGCGTGACTTTGCCCTCATAAAAGTCTTTGTTTCAAGAGTAGCTAAACGCCTAGAGGGGGTGAATAGGTTTTTTTTTCTTTTGGACTCTCTTTTTGCTTTGGTGTGTTGTGATTTAATTTTAGATTAGCTTTAGAAAACACATAACAGTACACAAGTTATTTATAGTGGTTCCCTAAGGTCTGAGTACATCCACTGTCTCTCCCACCTTTCTAACAGTGTGTTAGACAAGTACAACTTCTCCAAACTCAGCTCAATGAGCTCAACACATATCCCTCAAGATCTCTCGGATTCCTCCAAGTCCTACCTCAGGCCCAAGGCCCTATACTCAGAGATATAATCTCCTACAACTCAGTAATCTACACCAGATTACCTACCTCAGACTTTATCCAAAGTCCAACACTCAGGCTAGGAGGTTAACCCTACACTCAGATCCGCTATAGGATTCTACCTCCGAGAATAACTCTCCTACAGCTTAGGCACATAGGCCCTACCTCAGATTCACAAAAGGATCATACAACTCGTCCTTTATAGTTTAGCCTTACAACTCATATCTGTTAAGATCCTACAGATAAAGTGTTGGTTGTTGTTGATGATTGACTCCAGAGAAGTGATCATTGAGTCTGTCTCTTCCTGAACTGAGAAGACTCAGTCATATCCTCTTCACAACACCAAGAATGGATTTTCAAGGTTACTCAGCTTGTGCTGTGAAGTAACCTGCAGAGCTTTGTTTCTTCAAGTCTTTTGAGTAGAAGAGTTGAATGCAGTGTCCTTGAAGATGAACAGTAGCTTAGGCTTGCTCTGCTCCATCTATCTCAGAGAGTGAACTTGCTGTTGAAGATGTGACTATCTACAGCTAACTATCTGAACTTCTCAGACCAACACTAAGAGTATTTTCTTCAAGCTCTGCAACTTAGTCGAGAGGAAGAAGATGAAGCTCAAAGCTCTTGTTTCCAAAAAGTTAATTTTTTTCTTCCTCGGAACTCTACTTTTGTATTCCGCCGTCCAACGGCTATTTGTGCAGTAAGACTGGCCGGAAATGACAATTGTTCCATCACTTTTTCATTTACAGTTATATTAAAGGCAAACAGCGCCTTTTGTCACTCAACGCAAAAGTACTTAGCAGAATTCTGTATCTCAGGCGTTGAGTGCGTTGAGTGATCCTTCATCACTCAACACAAATAGACTTTTGTAGTCTAACAGCTTATGCGTCAAGTGAGTCTTCATCACTCGATGCTTCTGGACTTAGTTGAATTTGTTTGTTAAGTAGGCGTTGAGTAAACAACCTTCACTCAACGCTACTGGACTTAGATGAATTTTTTGTTGAGTAAGCATTGAATGAACAACCTTTACTCAATGCTTTTGGACTTGGTTGAATTGTCTGTTGAGTAGGCGTTAAGTGAACAACCTTCACTCAACGCTTCTGAACTTAGACAGATTTTCTATCTGTTATTTCTGAGGCTTTGAATGTTTAAGCTTCTGTTAACGTTTCTGCTCTTCTGGCGTCGAGTGAAGTGAGTTCACTTAACGCTTCTGGACTTAGTGGATTTTCTGCATGTCTAAGTAACTGATCTTCTTGATTGGGAGCTTTGAGTCAACTACCTTCACTCAACGCTTCTGTCTTTAGCCAGATATCTTGTTGAGTTTATGTTGAGTAAACTGTCTTCACTCAACGATTCTGGACTTAGCCAGATTTCTAGTTGAGTTTGCGTTGAGTGAACTGTTTTCACTAAATATTTCTGGACTTCGCCAGATTTCCAGTCAGCAATATTGTGGCTTTGACTGTATATAGTTCTCTCAATAGTTTTGCTCTTCTTGCGTCGAGTGAACTGTCTTCACTCAACGCTTCTGCACTTAGCCAGATTTCTTTTTTACCAGCATCTTGCCTTGAGTCCAACAAGTATTGTGACTCTGACATCCTGTCGAATCAAGATATAGTAGACAGCTTGCATACACTAAACTTAGAAATGCATTAAATACATTTATGCACTTAGCATTGTGGTGATGCCTCTTCAAATTCAGGAAACATTGAAGGGAAATATTCCTAACACCTCCTACTCGTGTATCAGCACACCTCGTCCCCTCACGCGAGGGCGGGCAGGATGACGCGTTGTCCAAGCGATGCCTCGGGCCTGGTGGAAGTGATCTCGAGCTCGTTGAGGATGGTCAACCTCTTTACGCATATATTCTTTTAGTCTATTCGCTTTGCCAACAGTGCCCGCGACCTAGCCAAACTTGTACAAGTGATCCTCGGTGATGTTCTGGCGAGTTTCCAGTTCGTACAACCCCTCTTCAGCATCTAACATTCGCAGGAAGAGCCCGTCGTTGCCCTTTAACTACGCCATGTAATCTTCCAAGGCATCCACGCGGCCTCGGAGCTCTCCAAGTCCCTCCACGGTCTCCTTCTGAGGCACAGTGACGAGACCCAAGTCGTAAATAGAAAGTACCATAAGTGTAGGATCAAGTGCATACCCAATTGTTTCAAAAGCTCGGACCGTTAGAAAGGGCGCTACTTAATTTCTTAAATAAATAGCAGAGCACCACGGTCAAGTGAAGGAACACCAGACCCAACAATCCCCCCCCCCCCGACGTCCAGCACAACCCGTCGGCTCAGAGGTGGGGTTACCACATGACCCACATGGCAAAGAGGTGGGGTTAACACATATCCACGGTTGCCTGATCCGCTGGACCCACATACAGGTAGAAGGGAAAAATCGAGATTTAATAGCGCCTCCCCCCGATCTTGAACCCGTGACCCCCTCTGATACCAAATATAGGATCAAGCGCATATTCAACTGTTCTAAAAACCCGGACCATTGGAAAGGTCGCTATTTAATTTTTTAAATAACAAAGCGACACGGGTCAAGTGAAGGAACGCCGAACCCAACACTGAGCAGACTGTTGGAACCAACAAGGTCGATTCCTCCTAAAGCTCAGAACTATTGGGGCAGCTCACGCTTACTCCCTTTGGATCACACTCGAGGTGAAGAACTAGACCGGAGGCTCCAGCGAGGAGGTCCCACATCGTACCCAGAAGAGACTAAAGCTCTTCCCCTCCCTAGCCAATGCTGAGCTAGGTGCCTTAGAAGAAGTGGAAGGAATCAAGAAAGCTTGCCCTTCTAAGGCACCTTACCGGTCTATTTATAGGCCTCTGAACTGGGACTGCCAATAACCAATTTACACCGCCCTGAAATTACAAGAATATCCCTGGCTAGGTCTGCCAACAGCCAAACTCCGTTGTCCACAAGGGCTAAATGTAGACCACCCGGGGTAAAAGGGTAAAACACCCCTGGGGCCCAAAAGGTGGGCCCGGCCCTACCTGAACCGGCCTTGAACCAAAGTGGCACCTGGTGGGAACTCCCCAATAGGGTCCTCTCGCATGGCGAGAGGGCTACCCCGGGCGAGAGCTCCACTCCTGGAGTCCTCTCGCGTGGTGAGCTGGTCACTTGCCGGGAAAGCTTCCCGTCTCGGTATTCACCTATCTGAGGCAACGCTCCACTTAGGCCATCTCGCTTAATGCAGTGAACCTCACTCCATGCCCTGCCTCCTGACACCTCTCGCCTGGTGCCTCTCGCCTGGCGCCTCTTTCCTTGTACCTCTCGCGTGGGCCCTCTCGCTCAGCTCTTGTTACCTGGGCCCTCTCGCCTGGACCTTCTCGCTCGCCTGCGAGTCCGAGGTTGTACACAATCCCCACTCTTTTCGAGGTTGTTTATAAGCTCGGAAAGACAGTTCAACCGAGGCTCGTGGTAGTACGGCGAATTTATTGGGGGGAATCTTTTGGTGGGACCCTTTCCTGGTCTATAAATACGGAAATCGACTCCCCGCAAGGGGCCGTTCCCTTTCCTCCCTCCTCTTCCAGCATCTGCCTCCATGTCTCTCAGTCAAAGTTTTCGGGACTGCATCGCGGCTGTGCACCAACGGTACAAGACGACGGCGGCGGGTCTGAACAAGATCCCCGTGCGCGATCCTCCTTCGGAACCGTCATCCACCTCTCTCCCAAAAAAGGCAAAGGTTCTGGAGCCTCCCCTCCCGGCAGGAGAACCTTTTCACTCCTTTCCGAGGGGGTATGTACCTCCCACTCCATCTAGTCTCAAAGGAAAAGAGGTAAGTCTTTCAAGCCTGTTATGATCTCTTTGCACCACACATTTTTTACTTGCTACCTTTTCTCAGAAAATCTCGGCGCCTCCTCATCGTCCTAAGACCATTCGTATCAATATTTCGGAGCTTCCTTCCAGGCCTCTCTCGCCCCAAGCCTCCACTCCCCCCTCCACCCCCGTGGCGAGGAGGGATGACCCTTCCACCACATCGGGCTCCACCCGCCGATTCAGTAAGAGGCTCTACCTCTGACACCTGCTCTCTTCTTCTTGCCGCCTGCTTTTTCCTTGCCGCTTTATCTCTTTGGCTCCTCCATGGGTGCGAGTGGAACCGCTGTCGAAGACTCACTGGCTACCGACTCGTCGGCCGAAGATTACTCCAGGCAGTTGGCCCCTTCGCCTCCTCCCCTATAGATGAGATCGAGTACTATCTGGGCAACCTCACGGACCCCATAGAGATGAAGCGTAAGGTGGTCGAGATGCTGCGGAAGCACGCGCGCATCATTCAAGCGCTGGAAAAAGGGAAGTAAGCCGTAGACCACCGGATTGACTGGCTAGAGGTGGAATGCGCTCGCCTGTCTTCGGAGATAGATGCCGACATTGAGGTGGACCAGACGAACCCTCAGGCAATCTTGGATGACGTCGACCAATAGCTCTGTCTCGCCCGCAGTGGTGTTGAGGCGGCTCGCGCCTTCCACCTCCCAAGTCGTCCTCCCTGCGTGAGAAGCCGCGGGGGAGGACGATGGAGGTGGGATAAGAATTGATGAGAGCCCCGCCTTCTTTCCTTTCGCCTCTCGCCTCTTAGCTCTTTCGTTTGCCTTGTTTGTAATAATAAAATATTTGCTTATATAGCGCCAGCTGTGCGCTCTTCGAACTTGCCACCCGCCTTTATGCGGGATTAAATTTATCAATTTTGTGATTTGCCCTTTTTTAATTGATGCGACAGCGTTAATACCTTCTTTTATGCTAATTTTTAACCTTCGTTGCTTTTATTTCTCTGCATCAAACTTTTCACCGCCTTCTTGGGCTGATGGCCCACTTAGGGTTCCGCCGCCCGAGGCTTGGAGAGAGAGAGAAGGGTCGGCCGACGCTTGCCCTTACCCGGCGTAGTTCTCTATCCGCTCATCCTCCTACTCATGAGGGCTATAAATACCCCCGCTGCTAGGGCTGGAAACGCGTTTCCCTAGGCTTCCGCCCGCGGCTCCCCCTCTTTCCCCAGCTCGTCTCGCGCTCCGGCCCCTCGCCCTTCCTCTTTACTGTTCTTCGTGTCCTCTCGCTGGTTCTCCACTCGCCAACTTGCCCTTTGTCTCGCGCACTCATGGGAAAAAGGAGGCCAGAGGATGGTGAGGGCCGCAGCCGCTGTGGGAAGAGATTCTCCGACCACGATTTCCCTCCCGGTCGCCTCTCTGCCGACGAATACGAGGCCTTCCGGAGCGGCTTCTTGCCGGAGGGCTACGAGTCACGCCCCCCCCCCCCCCCCCCAAGGTTGGCGAGAGCATGAATACATTCTACCCGGGCGAGCTCGCCTTCCCCGTCTCGCACTTCGAGGCGGGGCTCCGGCTTCCCCTCTGGCCCGAAGTGAAGCAAGTTCTCAAGTACTTCGGCGTCGTGCCTGCCCAGTTGAACCCCAACGCGATCTCGGTTATCATCGCGTTCGCGTGCTACATGCGGCGAGAGAGAATAGAATTCAGTCTCATCGTCTTCCGGAAGATGTTCGTCTACCACGCCAATCAAGACGGGGTCTCCTTCTTCACCGGGCTGAATCTGAAAGTCTGCGAGACACCAAACAAGAATCATCACTGGCTAACCTGCTTCGTCTTCATCCGCGGGAACCTGGGTGGCGTCCCTCTCGCGCCCGTCTCGCCCGCGGAAATCTTCTATGTTACTCCGCAGGTCGGCGGCACGGACAAGCTTCTTTGCGAGTACCTTGCTGGGAAGAACTTCGAGGTCAGGTTTTTGAGACGGGGGCTCGCCTCGCTGCTCCCCGTGCTCCCTGGAGAAGGTATGCTCGACCCCCTCGTCTTTTCTTGCCTTCAGTATCTTCCTCTCGCTGAACCTTTTTCCTGACTCTATCTCGCTTCTCCCAGGAGAGAGGAACGTGTCGGTGCACCCCCCCCCCTACAGAAGTAATATCAGGTCGTCTAAAGACATGGCTCTCGCCACTATGGCAGCCGAGGCGGCCAAAGATTCGCTGGCCCCTCCTCCCCGAAAGAGGGCGACTGAGGACTCGGCCCCCTCTCGCCTCAGCCCCTCAAAGAAACTGAAGATGAAGTTGAAGAAAGTAGTCTCCTTCCCTTCCGAGAAGGGCAAGGTCCCTGCAGACACGGCGGCGACGCCGGGATCCTTGAGCCCCATATCCCTTGGATCTGAATCTCCATACTCGCCTCCCTTGACCTCTCCGCACAGGGCTGTCTCGCTTCCTGACAACGCGGCCCCTCTCGCGCCGCTCGCGAGCTCTTCTCGCCAACCTCCCCGGTCCCCTTCTCGTGGGGAGGCTCCTCTCCAGTATCCTGCTCCATTCACCCATCTGAACTTCAACATGGGCCCGTCTGTCCCTGACGGTGCCAATGAGCCTACGCTCATCTGGGATAAGGGGGCACATCGGGTCTCCATCTCTACCCTTCTTCCCCCATGGAGAGAGCAAGCCGAGTCTTCTGCCCACGCCTTCTCCTTGGGCTTCGGCCTCTACGGGGGTCTCTCCCCTGACGCGCTCGACGCGGCCACCACGCGAGATCTCGTCTTCAGGACAGCCCACTCGCAGCTACGTACCCTCAAACTCTCTCATCGACTCTCGTGCCGCCTAATTTTCAACACTCGAAGCTGGAAAGAGATGGACACCAAATTCGCTGCCGAGCGCGAGAAGTCTGGGGATCTCACCAAGCGACTGGAGGTGGCTGAGAGCCTTCTCACCAAGGCTAGTGGCGGAGTGGTGAGTTGATACTTAGCCGGCCTTCTCGAGCACCCTCTCGCTAGATTTAACGGTTTGTTCTTTTCGCAGGATGCTGAGACGGCTGAAAGGCTGCGCTCGCGAGTGGAGGAGTTGGAGACAGAGGTGAAGGAGCTGAAAACATAGAATGCCCATCTCAAAGAGGCCTCCACCTCTCGCTCGCAGGTCCCTCCACCTCCTCCCGCGCATTATACGCACGACGAGGTCGAAGACTTTTGCCGGGATGCCAACATACGGACCGCCGAGCTCATCCTAAAGATGATGCGAGAGATGGGTGTAGTTAAAGAGGATTGTGAGGACATCACCGCCCGGGACCTCGTGCCCGAGATTTATGGCGAGGACGGGGAATCTTCGGCGAGCGAGAAGGACAAGGGCTCCTTGAGCACAGCAGCCTTTTCTTTTCTTTTTGCTATGATTACAATGCCTCCTGATTTGGGAAAGTACTGTATTAAAATACGAGTATGATTCACGTGTATATATATAATTTTTGCTCGCGCTTGAAGCTAGCCTCTTTCTTTTCTTCCTCTCTTTTTTTCTTTTTCTCTCGCTTGGACAGCTCGTGAGATCCTCGAAATCCTTGGCGGCGAGAGGGGGTTGTCTTTCCTCTCGCTGGCTGTTACCAGCAGACCTGGCCGGGGGGGCGAGCTGGCGAGCCTCTGCCACTCTCGCGAGCGTGGGGACACCTTCTCCTTCCTCTCGCGCTGCCTACCGGCTCCTCTCGGCGCGAGTGGTCCTGGGGGGTCAATTATTCCCCCCCTCCCTTCTTTTTCTTTATGTAGGAAGTCATCTTGAGGTATCCCCCCCTCCTTGTGTTAGTAACCAGGGTCAGTGTTTCCCTGATTACTCAGCTTATATGTCAAGACCTCAGTTACCTGCCTCCAGAAAACACCCAACCCAAATTACAGTCGTAAGACATTTATGCTCTCCAAGTGCAGCTTCTATGCCTCTATCCAGTATTGAAATGGAAACAGTTCCTTGCTCACGAAAACTGTAGCACGGTAGAGTAAGAAGGTAAGTGGGGATGGGGAGGGGGTAACCGCTTCGCAGAAAGGGGCCTGATCCACCTTTTGTTATTGTTTCCAACCACCGAGTGAGCTTACAGCCCTACCAGCTTGATGAGAGCCCGGTCGGTGGGTCTGCTCGGGGTCTCCTCTCCTCTTCCTCCTCCAACCGCCGAGTGAGCCTACCGCCCTGCTAGCTTGATGAGAGCCTGGTCAGCGGGTCTGCTCGGGGTCTCCTCTCCTCTTTCTCCTCCAACCGCCGAGTGAGCCTACAGCCCTGCCAGCTTGATGAGAGCCTGGTCAGCGGGTCTGCTCGGGGTCTCCTCTCCTCTTTCTCCTCCAACCGCCGAGTGAGCCGACAGCCCTGCCAGCTTGATGAGAGCCTGGTCAGCGGGTCTGCTCGGGGTCTCCTCTCCTTTTTCTCCTCCAACCGCCGAGTGAGCCTACAACCCTGCCAGCTTGATGAGAGCCTTGTCAGCGGGTCTGCTCGAGGTCTCCTCTCCTCTTTCTCCTCCAACCGCCGAGTGAGCCTACAACCCTGCCAGCTTGATGAGAGCCTGGTCAGCGGGTCTGCTCGGGATCTCCTCTCCTCTTTCTCCTCCAGCCGCTGAGTGAGCCTACAGCCCTGCCAGCTTAATGAGAGCCTGGTCAGCGGGTCTGCTCGGGGTCTCCTCTCCTCTTTCTCCTCCAACCACCGAGTGAGCCTACAGCCCTGCCAGCTTGATGAGAGCCTGGTCAGCGGGTCTGCTCGTTGTCTCCTCTCCTCTTTCTCCTCAAACCGCCGTCTTCTAAGAAGGACGTCCTGAGATGCATTGTGCTAGGAAATCATGACACATTCAAAAGGTAAGATCATTAAAGTCATACTCAAGCATATTCAGAGGAAAATTATCTTTACGAATAGAAACGCTTCAGATCATCACCGCTGCGGGCGCGATCCAGGGGTACCCCGTCCATATCCTGGAGGTGATACCCCCCTGACTTCAAAACTTCTTTTACAATGAAGGGACCCTCCTAATTGGGGTTGAGCTTTCCTACCGAGGTCCCCCTGCCCGCGGCGTCCACCTTCTTGAGGACCAAGTCCCCCTTTTGAAATTGCTTGATCCGGATGTGCTTATCAAAGTACCGGGATATCCGGCGCTTGACCTCCTCCTGTCGGACCGATGCTAGCTCCCGGAGCTCCTCCACGAGGTCGAGTGAAAGCCTCTGCTCCTCTCCATTATCGACCTGCCACCTTTCATCTCCTTCCCTTGCTGTTGTTACCCTGGGAGATTCAACCTCAAACTCCACAGGTATGACGGCCTCCGATCCATGGGAGAGCTTGAAAGGCATCTCTCCTGTGGACGTACTCGGAGTAGTCCGTAGAGCCCATAGGATGGAGGGGAGTTGTTCCACTCAGCTCCCCCTCAAGTTCTCTACTTTATTCTTTAAGAGATTCACAATGATCTTATTTGCCTCTTCCACCTGTCCATTGCTCCGAGGGTGGTGGACCGAAGCGAACCGAAGGTCTATACCAAGCTGTACACAAAAATCCACAAATTCCTTGCTGGCAAATTGTGGCCCGTTGTCAGTGACGATGACCAAAGGGAGCCCATGCCGACAAATAATCTCTCCCCATACAAATTTCTTGACCACTTGCGATGTCACCTTTGCCAGAGCCTTCACTTCTAACCATTTTGAAAAGTAATCCACCATGACCAGTAGGAACCTCCTATGACCGTTGGCTTGAGGGAACGGCCCTACCAGATCCAATCCCCATATGGCGAAGGGCCATGGAGAGGTGATCGTTCGCAGCCTCTGTGCTGGGAGGAGCTGTAGGGGAGCAAACTCCTGACACTTTCTACACCTCTTAGCAAGCTCCTCCGTATCTCTCCGGAGGGTAGGCCAGAAATAGCCTTGCCTTAATACCCTCCCTTCCAAGGTCTGACTCCCTGAGTGGCTTTCGCATTCTCCCGAATGGACCTCCTCCAATACCTTTGATGCTTCCCTCTCGGATATACACCGGGCTAGCAATCCGGACAATGTTTTTCTGTAGAGTACTCCTTCCTTCAACATATAATAAGCTGACTTGTACCTAATCCGCTTCCTCTCGAGGTCCCCCTCGGGTAGATGTCCCGACGCCAAGAAGGTCATAAAAGGATCCATCCAAGACACCTCCTGGTCGACCTCCATTATCTCCCCTTCATCTATGGAAAGCCTGAAGAGTTCGGTCATAGTCCCTCCTGCCTGAGGACCATGCTTTGCGAGCAAGTCTGCCTTAGCACTCTCTTCCCGAGGAACGTGCTGGATGGAGAAGCTATGAAACTGCCCAATGATACCCTTTATCTTTACCAGGTACAACTTGAGGGTCGGTTCCCTCACCTCGAACTCTCCGTTGATGTGTCTCGCCACCACTAAGGAGTCCGCGAAGACCCTGATATCCTGTATGCCCAACTCCCTAGCCAGCCGAAGCCCGACGATGATTGCTTCGTACTCGGCTTGATTGTTCGTGAGGGTGAAGTGTATCTTCAAGGCTTGCTCGATCCTAGTCCCCTCTGGACTCGTCAAGATGACCCCTCCCCCAAAGGAATTCTTACCAGAGGCCCCATCTACCAGCATCTCCCAAGCCACCACGGGAGATACCTCCACCTCCTCGGCCTCTACCACATAGTCCGCCAAGAAATCCGCCACTACCTGCGCCTTAATGGCCTCTCGAGGGACGTAGGAGAGGTCGAATTCGCTGAGTTCGATCAACCACTTGGCCAATCTTCCCGAGTGCTCGACCCCCTCAAGGATGCGGCGAAGAGGGTGATCCGTCACAACCTGAATGGCATGAGCTTGGAAATATGGTCTGAGCTTCCGAGCCGACACGATGAGAGCGAAGGCCAGCTTTTCTAGGATGGGATATTTCAGCTCTGCCTTTTTGAGGACCCTTCTTACATAATAAATGGGGAATTGCTTCTTTCCTTCCTCTCGGACGAGGATCGAGCTAACCGCCCCCGTCCCTACCCCCAAATAGAGGAACAAACTCTCCCCTTCCCTCGGCCCTTGAAGTAGCGGCGTCTGGGTAAGCTGCTGCTTCAGAGCCGCAAAGGCCTTTTCGCATTCCAAGGTCCATTCGAACTCCCTTCCTCCCCTTAGAGTTCGGAAGAAGGAGGAGCATCTCTCTCCTGCCCTAGAGAGGAACCTGCTCAACCCTGCTAGCTTGCCCGTAAGACGCTGGACCTCCTTGGCATTCTGAGGAGATTTCAGCTCTAGTATTGCTTTTACCTTGTCCGGATTGGGTTCCACCCCTGCAGGGGTAAGGAGATGTCCCAAAAACTTCCCCCTGCTGGCCCCAAACACACATTTCAGAGGGTTAAGCCTCATCTTATACTTCCTTACAGTTGTAAACGTCTCCTGCAAGTCCAAGACATGGGACCCGAGGTCCCGACTCTTAACCATCAAGTCATCCACATAGACCTCGAGGTTCCGCCCCTTCTGCTCTCGAAAAATTCGGTCCATCATCCTCTGATACGTTGCTCCCGCATTTTTTAGCCCGAAGAGCATCATGTTATAACTGAAGCACCCATCCTCCGTGACAAAGGTGACGTCCTTGACGTCCGGAGGGTGCATGCGAATCTGATGGTACCCTGAAAAAGCATCTAAAAAACTCATTAGTGAGAAGTCGACGGCTGAGTCAACCAGCGCGTCGATTCGAGGCAGGGGGTAACAATCCTTAGGGCAGGCTTTATTTAAAAGAGAAAAATCAATACACATCCTCCATTTCCCCTCCCCCTTTTTTACCATTACAACATTGCTCACCCACCCCGGATACCTGTTGGCAGATATGAACCCTGCCTGGAGCAGCTTCTCCACCTCTTCTCTGATGGGCCTGGCCATCTTGGAGGCGATGGCCCTCTTTTTCTGTTTGATGGGACGGACCTTGGGGTCAAGGTTGAGACGGTGGCATGCCACGTCCGCGTCGATCCCTGGCATGTCCGCCGCGCACCAGGCGAAGACGTCAATGTTCTCTTGCACGCACCTCCGGATCTCCTCCTGATCTTTGGGAGTGAGCTCTCCGCTGATCTTTATCTTTTCCTTCCTTCCGTCCTTTGTGAGGATCTCCACCTCCAGAACTTCCACAACCGCCCTCAACCTTGAAGGTTCTTCTTCCTCTGGCTCCATCAAATCATCCTCCAGATCCTTTCCCCCGTACTCTACTCCCAAGCCTTCCACGACAGCTACCCTTTCCTGGGCCCTCCCTTTCTCTCTTCCAAGGTCCCCCTCTGGTGATGCTCTCTTTCTCTTCTTTTCCCCAATACTTCCTCCATTCCCCCTACGCTCCCGCTCCCCAGCCACTTGTTCTCCCGCCATTGCTGGCTCCGCCGCAATGCCTCTGTCACCTCCTCCTTCTTTCTCCAACTCCTCTCCTCCAGCCATCTCCATCTCTGCTACAAGACTTCCCTCCACCCTTGCTTCCTCTCTCACCAGCTCCTCTCCTCCAGCCATCTCCATATCTGCTACAAGACTTCCCTCCACCCTTGCTTCCTCTCTCACCAGCTCCTCTCCTCCAGCCATCTCCATCTCTGCTACAAGACTTCCCTCCACCCTTGCTTCCTCTCTCACCAGCTCCTCTCCTCCAGCCATCTGCTCTCCTGCCATTGCTGGCTCCCCCGCACTGCCTCTTTCACTTCCTCCCTCTCTCTCCAACTCCTCCCGTTCCATCCTTTTCTCCAGCTCCTCTGCATCCCCCTTCCATGAGATGGTGTTGACCGCCGTCACGTAGTATTCCCGAGCCGCCTTTGGATCCCCTCTTACCCTGATCTGGGTTCCT
Organism: Platanthera zijinensis; assembly: GCA_039513925.1. Lineage (NCBI taxonomy): Eukaryota > Viridiplantae > Streptophyta > Magnoliopsida > Asparagales > Orchidaceae > Platanthera > Platanthera zijinensis. The sequence goes on along the minus strand of CM077079.1, from coordinate 42,321,817 downwards.
CCCGAATTAAGCTTCAAGCACTGATAGAACGAGGATGGCACACACCTAAAGGCGCTGATCAAAGGGAGCCCGAAGATCGCATTATAGCTGCTGGGGGCATCCACTATCACGAAACGACAGTTCCTGGACAGCCCCCCCAGCGTCACCTGAAGTCATACTCCTCCCTCGACCTCCTTCCTCTCCCCCGAGAATCCAAACAATGGCACATCCGTCGCCAACACCCTTCGGGCCTCCACCCTCATCTCATTGAATGCCTTCTTTAAGATCACATTGACGGAACTCCCGTTATCCACCAAAATTCGGGACACCGTGAAGTTCTCAATGGAGGTCCGGATTACCAGCGCGTCGCAGAAAGGGTCCTCGTGATCTGGTAGGTCCCTTCTGGAGAAGGTGATTTTCTCATCTGTGGGCGGAGCTTGCGACGTCGAGGCAACGCTCCGATGATACATAGTGTGAAGACTGGCCTTACGGGTGGCCTCGATCCCCACCCCCCCCCCCCCACCCCCATGAATCACCCCGATCCCCCCTCGATCTCCTGTGTCCGATCGATCCACACATCGATCCTCCTCCGCGGCTCCTGGCATCTCCACTATCTGCACGGGTGGTCGTTGGTCTTCTCCTCCTCTACCCCTCTTCAACTCCAAGAACTCCGGGCATTTGGCCGTCGCATGGCCCTCCTCATGGAAATCACAATATGGCAGAACTCCTCCCTCACATCTCCCTTCTTGGGGGTTCCTTCTCCTCCCCACGATCGCTCTCCCACGCTCTCTTCCTCTTCCTCTCCCTCGGCCAATGGCCATAGCTTGCTGAGGCGGAGGTGGGAGCGGCCTCGGGCAAGGCCCCCACCTTAGCGAATGAAATCTCTCTGGTCCCGGATAAAAGTTCCTTCCCCCCCTGCGGAGGACCCCTTCCTGGTCCTTGAACTGGGCCTCCCGGTTGCCTCCAGCCCAACTCTGGGTGCGCGGGTCCCCTTGGCTCCTCCCTTCTCCTTCCCTCTTGCTGCCTTGTTCCTCCTGACTCTCTCTGCTCCCCCTCCGTCAACCTTGCTAACTTCCTCGCAAATGCCGGGTTTGCCGCCTCCATGGCTATCTCCTTTGCTGCCTTCTCCATCAATCCCTCAAAGGAAAATGGTGCCTTCCGGGTTAGGCTCATCTTGAAGAAGCCTTCCCTCAACCCCACCGTGAAGGCCATCTGGAGGGCGAAACCAGGCACTTCCTGGATGTCTAGGATCTCCTCCTGGAAATGATCCACGTACTGAGCCAAAGACTCGTCCGCCTTCTGCTTGATCAGGAAGATGGACTCCGGGTTCTTTTTCCTCTTCTTCGAGGTCGAGAAGCGCAGCTGGAAGCTCCTGCTCAAGTCTTCGAAGCAATAAATAGAACCCGCCGGGAGTTGATGGAACAAGTCCCTTGCCTTATCCTTCAAAGTGAAGGCGAAGAGGCGGCACTTGAAGGCGTCTGTCATAGGTATGATGGAGACCGCATCTTCAAACCATTGTAGGTGCTGGAGGGGATCATCCTTCCCCACGTAGTAGGTCATCTCCGGCTCGCGGAACCCTTCTAGAACGGGTGCCGAGAGGACCAACTCGCAGAAGGGAGATCCTTTCACCGGTGGTCTCGCAAGGTCTACTCGCGCGACTAGCCCCGCGGGCGCGACGGCACTCGCCGGGCTGGGGAAGAGCTCCCTTCCTTCCACCTCTCGCCGACTTCCTTCCGCCGCCACTTCCTTTCCCGGTCGCCTCCCAGGTCCGTCCTCACCTATCCGCGCCGGCTCGACCCCCTCGCGGAGCGCGGGGTCCGGCACCTGGGGCGGGGGGGTCTCGCACTCCCCTCTCTGTGCAAGCTGCTTCAGCATGTCCATGATCCCTCCGATAGACAACATGAACTCTGCCCTCTCGACGTACCCCCCTGGCTCGAGGACCCCTCGTCTTCTCCTCCTGCATCTCCCGCCATAAGGTAACCCTTCGTTCTTCCGCACAAGCTGTTGTTCCACGCTCACCGCACCAAAATGTTGGAACCAACAAGGTCGATTCCTCCTAAAGCTCGGAACTATTGGGGCAGCTCATGCTTACTCCCTTTGGATCACACTCGAGGCGAAGAACTAGACCGGAGGCTCCAGCGAGGAGGTCCCACCTCGTACCCAGAAGAGACTAAAACTCTTCCCCACCCTAGCCAATGCTGAGCTAGGTGCCTTAGAAGAAGTGGAAGGAATCAAAAAAGCTTGCCCTTCTAAGGCACCTTACCGGTCTATTTATAGGCCTCTGAACTGGGACTGCCAATAACCAATTTACACCGCCCTGAAATTACCAGAATATCCCTAGCTAGGTCTGCCAACAGCCAAACTCCGCTGTCCACAAGGGCTAAATGCAAACCACCCGGGATAAAAGGGTAAAACACCCCTGGGGCCCAAAAGGTGGGTCCGACCCTACCTGAACCGGCCTTGAACCAAAGTGGCACCTGGTGGGAACTCCCCCATAGGGTCCTCTCGCATGGCGAGAGGGCTACCCCGGGCGTGAGCTCCACTCCTGGAGTCCTCTCGCGTGGTGAGCTGGTCATTCGCCGGGAAAGCTTCCCGTCTCTGTATTCACCTATCTGAGGCCACGCTCCACTTAGGCCATCTCGCTTAATGCAGTGAACCTCACTCCATGCCCTGCCTCCTGGCACCTCTCGCCTGGTGCCTCTCGCCTGGCGCCTCTTTCCTTGTACCTCTCGCCTGGGCCCTCTCGCTCGGCTCTTGTTACCTAGGCCCTCTCGCCTGGACCTTCTCGCTCGCCTGCGAGTCCGAGGTTGTACACAAACGCTTACTGAAATCGGTGTTATCCACTCGAGGGGTTGGCAATCAGCTCACGAAGCGGGCTAGATACTCAGGGAGTTGGCTCAAGAGGGACCCCCAACGACGAAGCTCACGAGAAGGGAGGGACTCGGCACCTACAACAAATGGGTTAGGGCAAATCCAAAAAAGGGATATAGGGACTCAGGAAGTACTGTTGGGAGATTCGACGTCACCATCAACGAGGCGAGGCTGCTTCATCTTCAACGACTTCCCACCAGTACAGGGACGACTCGACTCGCCCACTTCAAGCTGTCAAGATGAGCTCGCGGTTTCGAGTGGGGGTGGTGCCGACAAAATCCTGAGATGTGCGGGATCAACATTGTGGCTCGTGAAAGGATCGTCAGCGAGCTCCTAAGGAAATGCGTTGCATAAGTGGGAGGATCGTCCATAGGTTCCCCGCGAGGCCAAGAAGGGGAGAAGCCCTCGCCAAACGCAGGTGGGTGAGGCCGCTTTTGCCCTTTAGAAAGTCTTATCTTTGTCGTTTTCCCAACATCGTTATCTTTTGAGGACACCAGGGCCATCACGACGAAGGTGTCATCGTCAATCTGTGAAGTTAGAGGAAAGCATGATCAAGGCTAGATCAACAAAACAAAGAGCAATAGAGTTGCATACCAAAATGGCGGCATATTAGTTGCATACGCTGGTTAGACGATTTTTCAACCTTTGGCGAGCTAACAAAGAAATGAAGATTGCATACAACCCCAATTTAATAATCCTGATCCAACCATCACCCGAGCAAAGGAAAGCTCGTAATAAAGATCAGGGTTAAGCGAGCCGAGCCTTGCTATGCAACCCCAAACTCGCAAATCATGGACAACTGCAAGCCAGCCTCATCAACCAAGTGCCAACCCATTCAGCAAGCTCCCGAGTAAGGGGGACCTCACGCCAAGGCACATACAAGCCATTCTAGTCCACCCCTCTTCATGAACTCACCTCAGCAGCCGCACGCCTTTTTGCCTGCTCATCAAAGAGCTAGGTATACACATAGCAATCCCAAACAACAAAATTCTAGCTATTTGCAAGCCAATAACAAAAAACCAAAAAAAGAGACCACTATTAGCAGGCTAAAAGGAAAATTTTACCGTTGATTCAGAGTTTGTATAAATGAACTCTAAAAATACCTTGGAGAGATAGATCCATTTGTCAGGCAAGTAAGCAAAAAGAATCTACAAACCCTCCCAAAGAGGAGTAATTTTTAGATACACACGGGTACATAAAAGTAGGTGCAATACATTTTTTGCCATCAGATTTGAGATCTAACCACCAGCATTAAAGAGAGCAAAAAACATTTAAAAATAAGCAGGACTATTTGTTGATCAGATGGCTCACAATGCATCGCAGACACCATCCTTCACATACCCGCATATAGGTAAAAATTTTCACCCAAAGAGGAACTTCATGGACAAAGCAAACACCAAAAAACTGAGTTCACAAGTACTCTTATAGAGGAAAACACATTGACAAGGAAATCACCCAAAAAAATTCACAAGAACTAAAAAGGAGACCTTGCCGAAGGAGAGTCCTCCCAGAAAAAACGATTATCAAATAAAAAAAATATGACGATTATCACCAGTTTGTCCAAAGAAAAACTAGCCATTTAAAATTCTTTACAATTAAAACCACAAAAAGTTCACCTTATACCTTGGGCAATTCTGCATCCTTACTAGGCAACTCACTTCAATAAAGACCGAAAGATTACACAGCCCTTTCGCAAGTTCTAAGTTAGAACTAGGAGACCCCAATAAATTTCATTATGTAATATGTACTTCAAAATGAAACAGTACACGAAAAACACAGCTGAATGGATGAGAAAACAGCTCAATCTATGCACACAAATTCATATTGCATATTACACGAATTGACTCAATGATTCCCAAAATAATAAAGCTCGCAAGCATCTTGCTCTGCCATGAAGTTATAAGGCTTCAAAAATCTAGTAAATTCGTGAATTTATGAATACTCACAAAAGAACTTCTATTCAGTCAGCAATGAACTTGTGTGTTTTCAAAAAAACTTGCAAGATCTTTAAAAATTACTATGCTATCATAATGTTAGTAGCTTATTAAGTAAAAGAGGTTGGACTGAAGTCATGTATCTCCAAGAGAAGAAATTCTATTAATTTTCACCACAAAATAATCCCCCTTAATCTGCACTTCAGAGACAACAATTAACCGATCTGATGAATGTTCAAAAATCCAAGTCAAAAATTTCCCATAGAATAACCCCATCAATTCTCAAACAATCTCAATCAGAACAACAAACAAGAAAATTTACTAAAATAAAAGGATCTAATTCAGCACAGCAACCTTAATTACAGGTTCAAACGGAGGTAGGAACAAGAAGGAGACGGCAAATAAATGATTAAACTTGGATTCAACTTTCATCATCAGCAGGTCCAGACTTGGAGGCCCCAGCTTTCTTGGGAAGGAGAAGATTGTGAATGTTCGGCATCACGCCTCCATTAGCAATCGTAACAGTTCCAAGAAGCTTTGAAAGTTCCTCATCATTCCTTACTGCTAGCTGTATGTGCCTGGGAACGATCCTAGTCTTCTTGTTATCCCTTGCAGCATTGCCGGCCAACTCCAAAACCTAATCAAAACCTAGTTATTAGAAAAAGTCGATACAGTATAGATCATGTTCAAATCGAACGATCCATGTTGAAGAGAATGAATAATGGAGAATTGGATGCGAGAAAAACCTCGGCGGCAAGGTATTCAAGGACGGCAGCAAGGTAGACCGGAGCGCCGGCGCCAACTCTTTCGGCGTACTTGCCTTTCTTGAGGAAGCGAGCAATACGACCGACGGGGAACTGAAGCCCTGCCTTGCTGCTACGGGAAGTCGACTTCTTCGAAGCACCAGCTCCGATCGCCTTCCCTCTTCCGGCCATTTCTATCGAGATGCTAGGTTAGGTTTACGGGGACGAAGAAAGTTATTCGAACAAGAAGAGAATTTAGTACATTTCTTATTGCAAGGGTCATTATATATAGGATGTGAGAGTTATATCTACCAATGAGGAAGCAGCACACGGATTTTAATCTCGACCGTTTGTCCTTGTTAAATTGGACGGCGTGATATGGTGTGGTTGTTTTAGCTGAACCACCCTCGCATCTGTACCAGTTTCGTCGGCGAATTTAGGACCATATGATATGCGCGCCATTTACCCTGTTTTTTTGGGGGGTCTATAATCTATGTATACTTTAATTATATTTTCAGAATATTTTTGATGTGCAATATTACAATCTACATGCAAAGATTATTATTGAAATTAAATTTTTATAATTTTTTTGGCTCCATTTCATTTTTATATGTAAATCAAAATTTCAAATTTACTCAACTTCTAACCTATACCCATAGGGGCGGCCCTAATAAAGGGCGAGTGTGGGCGGCCGCCCACACTGAGAAAAAAAATCGCAGAATAGAATTCTTCTTTGCGAGCGGAACAGCGCCAAATTTCTGGACCTTATTTTTTAAAAAAATAATGGAATAGACTCCTCCACATTTTGCTCACTTTGATCTAGGATGAATAATTAAGGTAATTGTTATGTGTAAATTTATTTTGAATATGTGAAAATCATGTTAATAATAAATTGTTGTTATAAAATTATTTAACAAAATATTTGATGGGGGTTGCCCGATTTTCTTTACATCCGGAGAATCGGACCGTCTTAGCTCTGAGCCGAATTTGGCGTGCAAACAATAAAGTGAAAAAGAAGCTGCAGTGATAACATGCTTTTTTTAACGTAGAAAACATGAAAAGGGTGAAAAACCACGGGGACAGATCTGTGTCAGAGTAAGATCCACTATTTCGCTTGGGTTTACAAATATTTGGAGTTCCTTGGAGGGAGACAGGTCACCTCTCTGTTACAAGCTTTGTGTACAAAAAAAGGAGAAAAAGACTAAGGTCATGGAGCTTCCACGATACGTCCTTAAGAGTGTCTGCGAGAGCGTTCTCTTGCGTCTTCTCTGAGGCTCACTGAAGCGTCCACGTGAGCATTGAACTGTTGGGAACAGTGTTCACAATGTTCCTAATTTGAAGAAGTCCTCACAATATAGATGAACACACTTGTATTTGATGAATGTGTATTCTTGTTGTAATGCAGACAAGTTCATAATAGTACAAGTCCAACATAAGGCTAGATTTAATGTTATCAGACATAGTCTTGTCAATGTAATCTCTCATTGTGCAAGACATCATGTTGACCTAAAGTTCTAGATTAGGTTGAACTTGTTACTTGCTTTGAAAAAGATCATTCAACTAAGTTCAAGAAGTATCGGGATGAGAAAAAAAACCAATATAAAAAGATTAAAATTCGATTAAGTCAAAATTTGACCAGATGTCAAGTCGATTGGTTAAAGGTCGTCGCAAAAAGGGGTATTCATATTTGTCTTTCTAAAAAAAATTAACATCTGTAATCCAAGAATCGACCATTAAAACACTATCAGTCCTACAAAAGGATCAGTGCATATTATGAATACACTAATCAATCAATGAATCAACATATTGATTAAGAAATCAAGAAAAAACTTTTCTGCCGGAACTTTCAAAAAGCTTGAAGCTGGAGAGTACTTTCAGTGATATTGAGAGGACGTCGAGGCCGTGAGAGGAGCCTACGGCGAGCAGTGCCATTGCTCTAGGTACCATGGGCATGACAGTATCCCCGACCGATTTTTTTTGCATGTTAGCAGAGGCAATGATAGGGGTCCAAGCTGTAACATCCCGACTTTTATTGGGTCACCGGAGCTCTAGTGGGCACAATAAAAGTGACTCGAACCTCTACTCGTAGTCCATTCCAAGGTAAGAGGTAACCCTAGACAGGGATATCATGCTAGAAAACTCTGATTTGAGTTCTTCTAGTTCTTATGGCTTCGTATAGCCGATACAAACGCATTGGAACTCGTTGCATTGCAATCCAAAGTCTAACGACGAATATACGCATTTTGACCATTTTAGCGCACTACGACACACAGATTTTGAATATTTAGCAAACAAACTCCGATTTGACCCCAGTTAGTGACATTGGACTCGTATGGTCAATACGAAGTCAATCAAGTTCGTCCCTTTCAAATTCCGACACGAGTAGTCAACACATGGTCAAATCAAGCATATTCATGCACTAAAAAGTGTGCACGCACAAATTATGACGCAACACCTAAACTTTGACCAGACTGTTGGGTCCATTGATCCCAATGTATTGGATTTGTAAGATGTCAAACAGGTCAATGGTATACACATAGTTGTATTTGATGTATGTTTAAGTTCATGCATACAGGTTGGTCTTTGTCACAATGATTGGACATATAGTTCAAGAGACAATGACAGGTGGACTCAAGGTGATAGGCTGGAAAGTCAGAAAAATGTCTAAGTCCAGAAGCGTTGAGTAAGACAAGCTCACTCAACGCTCTCAACGTCATATGACCAGAATCATTGAGACAAGGATATCTTGTCAAATCCTAAGCAGCGAAAGCCAGAAAATCGACTAAGTCCAAAAGCGTTGAGTGAAGCTTCATCACTCAACTCCATATTGAGTTTATCAACGCCAAACTTCAGCAAAAAGGCAAGATTAAAGAAAATCAGGCTAAGTATAAAAGCTTTGAGTGAAGCTTATACACTCAATGCTCTCAATGCCATCAGGCAGAAAGCTGAACAATTTGACTAAGGGAAAAGCGTCGAGACAGCTGAGAAGCTCAACACAAAATGTTGAGAGAAGTGTTGATCTCAGCAAAACTGCTGAGACAAGAGATAGTCTCAGCTCTGAAGAAGAAATCGTTGAGACAGTTGAGAAGAAATCGCTGTGAAGAAGAAACCGTTGAAAAGTTGAGAAGGAACCGCTGAGACAAAGCCAGCAAAAATATTTCTAAGTCCAGATTCGTTGAGAATGGCCTATTCACTCAACGTCACTCAACGCCTAGTAGAGCTGAAGAAAATTCTAAGTCCAGAATCGTCGAAGTATTGCTTATCCAGTTTTCGTCGAACTGAGCTTTGATTTCGTTGAGCTAAGTTCAGATTTCGTCAAACTCAGCTTTCACCTGTTCATCGACCTGAGGATTTCTGGAATGATGCTTGATTTCGTCGAGCTGAGTTCTGGATTTGTCAAACTAAGTTTTCAGTTCGTCGAACTGAATTTTTTTGAGATGATGCTTGATTTCGTCGAGCTGAGCCCTGGATTCGTCGAACTAAGTTTTGAGTTCGTCGAACTGAAGTTTTCTGAAGTATTGCTTGATTTCATCGAGCTGAGCTCTAGGTTCGTCAAATTGAGTTTTGAGTTCGTCGAACTGAGGATTTCTGAAGTATTGCTTGATTTTGGCTTAGTCCAGAATGATGCTGACGTCAGCAAAGTCAACAAGTCAACAATTTTCTGATTTGTTATTTAAATTTTGCAAATCGACATTAACGTCGTCGTCAGTCTACAGTAGATCTCAATTTGATTAAGCTGAGGTTTTAACCACCGTTAAAACTCTGACACGTGTCAAACATCCCACAAATCGACGGGGTTTATAAATAACAATTGAGATTAAGATCAAAGAGGGGATTCTGATTAATATTCTAAAAAACGAGAAGCGGGAGTTCGTCGTCTTCATCCGCCATTGTTATAGAACCAAGAACTTCAATTGAAAAATCTGAAGGGTTTCTGAGTTCGCTGGTGCAATTAACATTTGATACAGCAAGAATAGAGGATTTCTCTAAGGAAGACGAATCAGTCTAGGCAAACCCTAGCTGAAGTTGATTCACGATCCAAGCTGAGCCAAATCTAAAGATCTATCTCTTGATTATTGAAGAAGAAGAAAATATCTGCACAGAGTTTTCTCTGGACAGAAGGAGAGGCAGTGTAATTCATTTTCCTGCCAATAAAGGTTAGTTGATTGAAGATATTTTTTCTGAATATTCTCCCTTCATCAGCAAGAACAGATCAAGGTCCTGAGGAACTTCCAACACAAGCAATAGATAGTCAAAGATTATCATCCTTATTGCTGGGAAGCAGATAGGGCTTATAATTTCTTAGCCCGGGAAGAAATTGACTCAAAATAATTTCTCTTGTGTCAAATCAACAAACACTTTCAAAATCAATGGATCTGTAAAAGATCTATGGTGAGGCCTATATTGATTAGGCTCTGTGTGAGATATGTGAGATCTAATTATAAAGTCTAAATTATAAAGGTTGTGTGATTGGTGAGGCCTATATAAAGTCTGGATTGTTAAAAAAGAAGAAAATATCTGCACAGAGTTTTCTCTGAACAGAAGGAGAGGCATTGTAATTCATTTTCCTGCCAATAAAGGTTAGCTGATTGAAGATATTTTTTCTGAATATTCTCCCTTCATCAGCAAGAACAGATCAGGGTACTGAGGAACTTCCAGCACAAGCAATAGATAGTCAAAGATTATCATCCTTATTGCTGGGAAGCAGATAGGGCTGAGAATTTCTTAGCCCAGGAAGAAATTGACTCAGAATAATTTCTCTTATGTCAAATCAACAAACACTTTCAAAATCAATGGATCTGTGAAAGATCTATGGTGAGGCCTATATTTGTGCCTGTGTGTGGTTATCAGGTGATTACTGTGTGGAGGGATGTGAGCCAGTATTATAAGTCTTAGTGGAGACTGACTGATCCAATGGGATCGTATTGTAATCTCTGAGGAGTCATAGTTTTTGGAGAAGAGCTTTGTCTAATATACTGTTAGAAAGGCGGAGAGGGACAGTGGATGTACCCATACATTGGGGAATCACTATAAAATCTGGTGTGCTGTGTATTGTGTTTTGATGTGCTTAATATTATTTTCTTGAAAGCTCAAAATAAGTATACATAGTAGGACATAAGTCAAAGAAGATTTTAAAGACTAAACAAAATACTATAATAACCTATTAACCCCCCCCCCCCTCTCTCTCTAAGTGATTAGCTACCATTGTAATCAAAGACTTTCAAGTGATATCAGAGGGAGGTTACTCAAGAAAAGACTTAACAGTCTGAGGAGATCTCCAAGGTAGCTGTCAGAAGGTTAAGATGAGTTCAGGAGATAATCATAAATAGCTTGGATCCACGAAACTTCCTCTCTACAGGAAGGAAAATTTTGGTATATGGAAATAAAGGGTCAGATTGTTCATGGAAGCATATGATCCTAGGATCTATATCACAGTTCAATAAGGACCCTTCATCCCAATGAAGATACCTGTCCTTGATGCAAATTTTCAGACTCAAAATAAGTATACTAAAATGACTAAGGATGAAGTCATCTTAGCAATAATGGATAAGAGGGCACAAAACATCACAGTTAGTATCATAGATGACTCCACCTTTCAAAACCTGGTGCACTACAAGATCTCAAAGGAAATGTGGGACACCTTGATAGTGTATATGGAATGAACTGAGGAAGTGAGATATGATAGAAAGTTAATATTGAATCAAGAGTATGAAGCTTTTAGACAGATCAGGGAGGAGACCATAACTAGCTGTTATGAAAGGTTCTTCAGGACAGTCAATGAGTTAAAGATCTATGGCAGGGCGTTTAATAATTATGAGTTAAATGATAAGTTTCTTAGGTCTCTTACTAGAGACTAGGACACTAAGATATATGCCATTAGAGAAGTGGCAAAGCTGGCAGATACTCCATCATCCATACTGTTTGGTAAGCTTCTTTCATATGAGATGCAGCTGGCAGCAAGGAAGGAGGAAGAGAAGACTAACAGAGGTCAGGCCAAAGTAACTTCTATGGCCTTCAAGGCTGATAGCTCACTACTAGAAAATGGCTTTTAGCCATGGTTTTTTTTGCCACGGGGAAAAACCGTGGCTAATACTGAAGTATTAGCCACGGTTCCTATTTTGTGGCTAATAAGCTAGTATTAGCCACGGATGACTAATCCGTGGCAAATAACCCAACTTTTTGCCACGGTTTACCTGTTTCATGGCTAATAATTTAGTATTAGCCACGGAAGCCTAATCCATGGCAAAAAGTCTGGTTTTTTTAGTCCCACACCGCCAATAAAAAGCTCGATTTTGGGTTTATATAGGCCATTCAAAATTATTGTTTGAAATAAAATCGGCGCGGCCGCGCCCGGGCGGCGGCGGTGCCCGGGCGGCGGCGGTGCCCGGGCGGTGGCGGCGGCGGCCGGCCGGCGGCCGGCGACGGCCGGTGGGCGAATATTTTTTATGTTAGGTTTATTATAGGTCCTTTAGCCACGGTAATTGAACCGTGGCAAATGAGGAACTTTTAGCCACGACAATTGAACCGTGGCTAATAACTTATTAGCCACGGATTCGGCGTGGCTAATACTATTAGCCACGCTCGCATTGCCCACGCCCATTTGCCGTGGGTAGGCCGTGGCTAATAGTTATTAGCCACGGTTTTGAACTTTTAGCCACGAAAATCTGTCGTGGCTAAAAGTCTGTTTTTTAGTAGTGGCTCCAAAAGGAGAAAGGAGAAGAATCCTTCTCCCCTAAGAAGGCCAACTGAGTCAGAAGATTCAAATCAAGAGAAATCATGCTATAATATGTCTGATGAGGAGTTTGTTGCTTTCTCAAAATAGTTTATGAGGCTGATGAAAAAGAAGGGGTGGAGAAGCAAACCTACCTCATTCTTCCAGCACAAAGAGGATTACTACAGAAATAAGAAGAAACCCTCCAAAGAGGGCAGGTATGATCCAAAACCTGGTAAATATCTTTCTAAAAAGATTGTTTGCTTCTGTTGGGTCAAACCAGGTCATGTTGTGACTGATTGTCCTGAGAAGAAAGAAGCTGGTGAAAAGAATCATCACCATAAGAGAAGCAAGAAGGAGAAAATCTTCATTGCTAAGAGGGAGAAAAGCTGAACTGATTCTTCCTCATCAGAATCAGAAGAGGATGATGAAGCCTATATTGGGCTAATTGCAAGATCACATTAGGAATCCTGCCAGGATAAGCTTGGACCATCTAAGGTACACTCTTCATCCAAATATTCATCAAGTCCAAATATGTGATTGGATCAGATTCAAGTGCTTCTTCATTGAGAGATGAAGATGGTTCTGAATCTGAGAAAGAAAGAGATCGAATAATTGAAAGATATGGTGAACTTTTGGAAGCATTCAAAAGGAGTAAGCTGCTGATCAAACAGCAGGCTCAAGAGATTGCATCTCTGAAGCTTGCTGCTTCCTAGAATTCTGAAACAACAACTTTGTAGGAACAAAAAATTAGGGAAGTTAGCTAGTTGAAGAACATTACTATTATTCAGATGGGCACCATAACTTTTAAGAATGATTTTATCAAGAATCTAGAAAGTAAGCTCCAAAAGGAGAAGGAAATAGTGGCTAAGTTTTCAAATCCATGTAATGTGTTGCCTTTGATAGATTCCTTCTCCTCCCAAAAGGATAAGAAAGGGATAGGCTTCAAAGGGAACACAAGAGCTGGTAATTCCAAAAGGAAGAACAAAGCTGTTCACCACTATGGTGGTAGGAATGGAAAGGGTGCTAGTGGCTATAAGGCAGCCCATGAGGAGGTTCAAATGGCCCATCCTAGACGATTTAGGTTTGGTGTACCATCCCCAACACTCAAGAAAAAGTCTGCTGCTGTACATGCTGAACTAAGAGCTACTGACAGCAATGTTGTTAAACCAGCCCTTAAAAGGAGGTACAACATCTTTGAGTGCTGGTGTTGTGGCAAAGTGGGTCACTATGCCATTAATTTTTGGCACAACAATAGTATACAGAGAGCTAATGTACACTTACCTGTCAGAAGAGCTGCAGGCAGGCATGTTCATCTTAAGCCTAACATGCACCTAGGACCCAATGAAAATTGGGGTCCTAAGGATAAGTAATTTATTTCTTGCAGGTGAGTCCAAGTAGTCATACCCCTATATCGTACTTGGACAGTGGTTATTCTAGGCATATGACTGAAACAAAGTGTATCCTGAAGGATTTCATTCTAGTAAAGGATGGACCTAAGGTGATATTTGGTAGATCAGATAAAGGGATCACCAAAGTTTATGGTAAGATAACTAATGGCTTAATCACTTTCATAAAAGTGGCTTATGTGGAAGGGTTGCAACACAATCTTATAAGCATAAGCCAACTATGTGATCTTGGCTATGTCATTTCTTTCCACAAGGATAAGTGTCTTATAAGAAGATCAAGTGACCAAGAGGTCACTTTGACTGGCACTAGGAGTGGGAATGTCTATTGTCTTAATTTTCTTTGTTTATTATCTGACTCTCCTATTTGTCTAGTTGCAAATGAGAAAGCCTCATATTGTGTCAAATGGCACAAGAGGCTAGCTCATTTGAATTATAAGACTATAGGAAAGCTTTATAGTCAAGAGCTAGTTAGGAATGGTTCTAACATGAAATGCTCTAAGGAAGGTATTTGATCTACATGCCAAAAGGGTAAGCAGACAAAAGCTTCTTTCAAAAGCATTGAGACTAAAGATTCTGTGAGGTGTTTATACCTCTTGGATATAAACTTGTTTGGTCCAATTCAAGCTCATAGTCTAGGTAGGAAGGTCTACACCTTTGTGGTGGTTGATGACTTTTCCATATTTGTTTGGGTATTCTTTTTGAAGAAAAAGTCTGAAACCACAGATGTTTTCAATTCATTTGTCTTGCAAATACAGAATAAGCTGAACAGTACTATGATCAAAATTAGAAGTGACCATATAACTGAGTTTCAGTCTGAATGCATGACAATAATATGTGAACATCATGGGATTCAGCAAGAGTTTCTTCTCCAAGAACACCCCATCAAAATGAGATAGCTGGGAGGAAGAATAGAACTCTCATAGAGGTGGTAGAACACTACTAAATGACACTTCTCTCCCATAATATTTTTGGGTTGAGGCTGTGTTGGGTACATGGGAAAATGTGTACCTGATTTGAAGAAGCCTCACTTAGTTCAATGATATACATCAAGGTGTATTTGATGTTATTTTGAGTTTATATGTGTAGGTTAAGTATATGCTAATATGCAGGAAAAGTTTCTAAGTCCATGTGTCGACACTTAAGAAAGCCTGTGTCGACACTAGGAAAAGTGTGTACACTAACAACTGTGTCGACACACAGAATTTATTAGTCGACATCAACTATGTCGACACCGGGAGGAGTGTCGACACACAGAAGTATTAGTCGACATCGATTGTGTCGACACAGAGAGGCAGTGTCGACACACAGAATTATTTGTCGACATCAACTGTGTCGAACATGGAGGCAGTGTCGACACACAGAATTCTGAGACTTCATCAACTGTGTCGACACAGGACTTGTGTCGACACACATCAGAGTTTCAACAATGTGATTGTTGTGAAGTGAAGAAGTGTCTGTGTCGACACAAAGAAGTAGTGTCGACACATTCTACAGATGCATGTCAAGAAGCTGTGTCGACACCAAGGAGTTGTGTCGAATCACAAAGCTTGTTTCGACACTTAATCTACTTGTGTGACACATATGACAATCAGTCTCGACGCTTTGCTGACAAAGACAAAGGTTCAAGAACTGACTGGAGACTTGACAGCTGTGTATTCCAATAAGTTTGCTAAAGCTATCAGACTTATCAAAAGTTGGTTAGAAACCAGATCAGCCGGTTACATGGATGAAGTCTATATATAGATGGATTTTGTCAAATCAAAGAGATATATAACAAGAAGAATAACCAAACACGAATAACTATTGAAGTATTGATCATGACTAAGAAAGTGCTTGTCACACAAGAGAAGATTTTCATGAGAAGATCTAAGAAGGACAATCTGAAGTGGCAATCTACTCAGAATTTGTCTAAGGAGAATTTAAGAAGAATTCTGAAGAAACTTCAGAAGTTCTGGAGAGTGAGAGAGATCTCAAACTGTTGAAGTAAAGAAGGAGACTTTACAAGTCTCTTAAGAAGCAGATCTTGAACTAATCTGCTAAGAAGGATTTGATCAATTTCTGAAATCTAAGGAGGAAGCTGTCAGCCAGTCAAATTCAAAGGAGATCAACCCTATTGAGTTCGATTCAAGAAGCTTTGAAAAAAAGCTAAGAACAGGTTGATTTCAGCCATCAGTTTTATCAAGAAGCTGATCAAGAAACCTTTTATCCCTTCTCTCTCAACAAGGGTAAGAGTCCATCTAAAACACTTATCAATTTTGTAGGATCTTTCAAAGATCTGAGTTGTAAGCCTATATTATAAAGGTGGGTGTAGGAGATATAGATCTGAGTGGTAGGCTTTTGAGCCTTAGTGTAGGAGAAATTATTCTCTGAGTTGTAGGCTTGTAGCAAGGCTGAGGTAGGGCTGTTAGCCTGAGCTGTAGGAGTGTGGATTCACTCTGAGTTGTTGGACCTTATAGGGTTCTGAGTTGTAGGAACCTTTCAGGGTTGAGCTGTAAGATCTGTGGATCTGAGAAGAAGGAAGAAGTTAGGCCGAATCTAGCACACTGCTGGATAGGTGAAGGGGGAAGTGGATGTACCCAGATTGGGAAACACTATAAACCTGTGTGCAATCTGTGATGTATGTGTGATTGTGATTCTGTGCTGTGATAGCTGTAGAATAGTTAGATTCTATTTTAAGATCTGAAATATTATTCTGCCTAAGTAAAAAAGAAAAAGAACCTATTCACCCCCCCCCCCTCTAGGTGTTTGGGTTATCTTGAAATCAATTCTATCAAGTGGTATCAGAGGGAGGTTACTCAAAGAAGGACTTAACAGTCTGAGTAAGATCCATAAGGCAGATTCAAGATCAAGAAAATTGGTCAGGAGAAAATCATAAGGAACTAGGTTCTATGAAATTACTCATATGTAGGAAAGAGATATTTGGAATATGGAAAGAAAGGGTCAGGCTTTTTATGGAGGCTTCTGATCCAAGGATTTATATTACAGTAAAGGAAGGTCCTTATATTTAATGAAGTTATCAGTTCTAGATGCAAATCAACGAACTTCCAAGGATTTTTCAGAAATGACTAAGGAAAGAGATCATCCTGGCAACTATGGATAAAGAGCCCAGAATATCTAGTAAGTGGCATAGATGATTCAACCTTTCAAAATTTGATTCACTGCAAGACCTCCAAGGAAATGTGGACACCTTGATAGTCTATATGGAGGGTTTTGAAGAAGTCAGACAAGATAGAAAATCTATGCTGAACTAGGAATATGAGAGTTTCAGATAAGGAAAGTCAGATGGTATAACTGAGTGTTATAAAAAGTTCTATAGAATAGTAAATGAGTTGATGTCCTATGGAAGGATCTTCAGTACATATGAACTGAATGTGATAAATTCCTAAGATCCCTGACAAAGGATTGGGAAACTAAGATTTGTGCCATTAGGGAATGGCCAAACTTGCAGATATCTCTCCTCTAACTTTGTTTGAAAAATTGCTGTCATATGAGATGCAGCTGATGGCTAGGAAAGAGAAGAGAAAGTGCAAAGGGGAGCATAGATAAAAGTCTGTGGCCTTTAAGGTGAAAGCCACTAGGAATAATAGGAGGATGTCTCCATCACCTCCTGAGATTGTTGCTAAAATTACTTCAGATAATTCGATAACCAAATTCAGACAGTAGTGACTCAGATAAGACTTTGCTGCCTTCACAAGGCAGTTTCGAGATTCCTGAAGAGAAGCAGTGGAATTTAGCCTCAATCTCAGTCTATGGTTGACTATTATCAAAAGAGGAAAAAAGTCATTAGGAGGACGGA